>JAKGUB010000331.1:5222500-5867500 GCA_026261675.1 Hippocampus mohnikei | reverse complement strand
GACATCAGTGGACTGAAAGAACCAGCGTGCCCTCCCCGCTCGCTATATTCTTATATTCCAATTTGATCTCCGCCCCCCTCCCTCTGTTTTTTTTCTCACCCCTGCCAGTTTGGATGCAGAGCTTGGCCGGGCAACTTGGGGGCACATCCACTGTTTGCTTGTGAAACAAAGCCCCTCAAAAGGAAGAGAGAGGAAACAGAGCGCTTCACATGGTACCAGCCAAGAGCAGGGATGGCTGCCTCCGCCTGCCCCTCTCAGGCGCCTCTTTTGGCTGAGAGAAGGTGGTGGGATCGCAGCAACCCCTTTCCTCCAGAGTGTCTCCCTGTAACCCCTTCCTCTCGGCAACCCCCAACTCTCATATAAAAATGCCACATTTTCCCAGAGAGAGCTTTTTGAATAGGTATGACATGTCAAGGGATGAAGGATGGGCGACTTCTCATGACACAATCTTTGCCGACAAGGATGACATTGCACCGTCTTCTGTTGTGCAGCCAGCCATTTGTTGAAAAAGGAAATAGCTTTCCAACACATTTCCCTAATTAGAATAATGCGATACTGCTGAATGCTATGCGAGTCCCATGCTGCTGGGAGATGGGAGAAAAATCAGTTTGACTCCATCCTCACATGAATCACGATGGTTATTTGTGCTCTGGGGCTCAATTGCAGATTTTTTTTTTTTTTTTTTGGTGGTGGGTTTTACGACACAAAATTGATGGTTTACCTTCCCGTCCCTCTCACCTGCGAAGTGACTATCTACATTTGGCCTTCATGACCACACAGACAATGTTGCATTTTGTTGCATAATCACTAAGAACTGTAAGCATGAGCTCCCATCTGCTGCCCATCAGGATGGCAAACATTGCTGATGTCTACTTATAAAGCTCTGCATATTGAGCCATTAGTGGGCATCATTATTGCCATATTCCACAGAGGTGGATCAGTCTGGGAGTGGGGATTAGAGTGTCCAGGGAATGGAGGGTCCCAGGGATTGTGCTCGTAAGCGCTGATATAAATTTTCCCCCTCCACATCTGATTTGTTAAATAATGTATTTATGTTATATATGTCTGTGTGAAGGGGTGGGTGTGAGGGGGGGTTGGCATGGGGTCTTGGTAGTGGAGTCAGGAGGTGGGGGCTTAGCTTTGCGTGGGTGGGTGTCTGCAGACTTCAGGACGGGCCAATTCAGGTGGTCCCTTGCAGTGACTTGTTCTGTGGTCTGATCCGAGTGGAAAGGACTCATGTTCTGTGGATGCTCAGGTGGAGCCGGCTGAGAGCTACCAGCCCGTCTATGCTGGCCGCAGCCAACAGCCATACTTGGGACCCTATCTTCTGCTGCTCTACTTATTTTCGTTGCATGGAGCAGGTGTGATTTTTCCAGAGACTGATTGAATACCAAAGCTGGTGAAGTGACCCTGGTCAGCTACCTGAAATGAAGTAAGTCCATTTGGTACTCACACATTCAGAAAGGTCAGCAGTGGGTGGTGCCATTTTGAGCTTGAATGTCTTGGAGCCCTCAAACACGTGCAGCCGATTTATTCAGATCATCATTAATTCACTCTTGGCTTCATTGCCATGTACATTTAATCCCAGCCAAGATTAATTGATTTATCCATCTGAGACTTTCCCCTGCATGTGTGCACACACACGCACGCACACCTGTGCATAATATGATAACTGATTTATGAGGTTCTGTGAATGTCTAATAAAAGCCACAGCAGTTTTAATTATCTCAGGACTGTACTGCTATAGCCTATGTAAATTTAAAATTCTGTCACCATAATCAAATAAACACACCTACCACAATTTACATTTTATTTCATTATTCCAGACTTTTTCAGAATTTCCCTTTGCCAGCCTTTTTCAGAACTATATTGCCTAATATATAATGTACGGTATATGCATTGTCCAATAAGATTTGTAACAGTCCAAAATATTTGATATGATGATGGTGATGATCATGATTATATGACTATTTTGACGTGATTATGTACTCGCAAGTAATTTAATTTCAATACTAAATTCAGATTTAATTAGAAGGGGGAAACCAGGGGTCAAAACTCATGGCCTGGAGCCCAGATCCGGCCTGCCACATCATTTTATTTGGCTCGCGACAGCAAATCAAGTGTGTAAGCTTCCATGAATCTTACCAAACTCTGTACCAAAATTTCAAATTGTTACATTTAATGAATAAAGACGTTGATGTTTTGCAAGCATTTTCATTTTACCGAGCCCCTTTTAACAGTAACTTGAACAATAGTTGAACAAGCTATAATTCCTGACTTCTGATTTCAAAACTAGTTATCCGTCAATTTGTGGTGTATATGTAATAATGTGAGGGAAACCGTAACTACCATGTGGTTCGCGACAAAGCTCAATTTGACAACCCTGCCTTAGAATATGCCAGGATCCTTCAGAATGGTACAAAGGATTGAATTGAACAAAGCTGTCAGATCCATCGTATGAATTATATTCATCTTGTAAGAATAATGTGATATTTTCCATTGTAACCCCACACATTGAAGGGATAAGAAATTCACTAAATACATCTTTAAAACACAACCAACTCAAAATGTTGCCTACTGATGAAAAATGTCTTCATTGTGCATAATTTTGTGCAAGTTCATGCCATCATGTGTCTTGGTGAGAAGGGTTCTAATGAGTCTCATGACAGAATAATATCCGACCTCTATGACATTTAACGTGTGCTTCCTCTCTCCTCACTGCTAAAAATAATGTGACCGGAGGGAAGTGCGAAAGAGTTTAATTAACTCCTCATCACTCCTATGGACCGGGAATCTGCAGTACTGTTCATCTTTGTTTCAACTTTTTTTATTATTATTATTTTTTTTTTGTGCTTTGACTAATTCAGCTTTCTTTGCCTGATGTATGAGACACAAGCCGAGGTGGAGTATAATGGCAATGCTTCGCCGTCTGTTTGCATGTTCATTCTGTATTTCACACTTCACTTTGAAGTTAATAAGAGGAGATCGGAACACTCCATCTGTGTGCCTGCAAGCTGCCCAGGTGGTCTTCCTATCGTCACAGCAATACACAAAGCTTGAGATGTTGTTGTGAGTGTGTGTGTGTGTGTGTTTATGAAATAATTAGTAACTACAGTACGGTAGCCTCCACTATTCATGGAGAAGGACCGTGCCCAACCGCGAATGAGGAATTTCACCTTAACGTGATTATCAGAATAAGTTCTATCACAAATTGTGATCCCATAAACACTTGAAACATATTTATAATCAAATGCTTGCAAACGCATCCAAGCACCTTTTAACCCTGAAAAATACAGTGCAGTAAACAGCTTTCCCTGAAGCCTTTTATCATTGTAATGGCGCCCTGCGTGGCTAACGTGTTTGCGACAGATTCCCAACACTGCCTTTTGTTTTTGTTTTTTCCTGATGCTATTGTTTGAATCTAAAATTCTGTGCTTTTACTGCATAGTGTGTATGAAGGGCTTCAATGAGACGACAAAGTGTACTCCACAATACAAGCTTTTATGTGCAAATCAAGGCCACGTGGGCCTATGGGTCAGTTCGCCACCAATCTGGCAACATCGGTGCAAAACATCATCTTGCTGGTAAAGTCAGGTTTCAACATAAAATCAGAACAGCATTGCCCACCACACTCAAAAATTAAATACAACAATGAAATGCATTTTTCTCTTTTCGACATTGGAAAGTCTCACTTCCAGCCAGTTACTAGTGGCAGTTTGGTGTACCCGCGTTAGCCTCTCCAGTACTTTTGAGGAATATGCGGCATGCTTTGAAAGCACTGAGCCCAAGCGGACGAAGTAGCCGTCAGATTACGTAACCAAGGCGACGTACTTGTGGAAAGACAGGATGGCTACTTGCTAAGCTAAAGATGTGTAAACATTCCATTTACATCCCATGGCAGACCAATAAGACTACTGCGCTACTTCCACCGCATGACATCATAGATAAGAAAGAAATCAGAGAATAGGCGAATTTGCACAAGCTGAACAGAAAATACACCATGTTCATGTTTTCAAACAAACCTTCCAATGATAAAAGTATTTCCATCCAATGTAGACAAACAATGTCCTGCCGAGCTCGTTTTTGGAACGTGGGAGGAAACTGGAGTACCCGTAGAACACCAACATGCAAACTCAAACGGAATCGAACCCTGCACCTCTGCGCTGCATTAAGGACACAACTTTGAGAAACAAAATCCTCTTTGGATCTTTGACAATGCACCATCCTATGTCAGAAGAAATTCCTCTTCATCATGGGCTGCTATGGTCATAAGAGGAGGGAAAACTTGTGTGTGGTCCTCATTCTACCCCGGTGATCAACCCTATTGAGAACCTTTGAAGTAGCTTTAAACAAACGCTCGATGAGGCAGTTCACATCCTAACGGGAGCTCTGAGAGGAAAATAACTTAAGCAAAAGCCGTCCAAAAACTCACAAGTTCAATTGATGGAAGAATATCGAAGCTGCTATCAAATAAGAGTTCCTATGTTACAATCGAACTTGATATGTTAGGACGTTTTTGATTGAAATAGCTTTTGATTGCTGCACCCTCCTAACCCTGTAAATTCAACAAATGATGATTTTCTGTTCTTTTACAATCCATACAATCTCTTGAACCACTGCTGTGCATAGTCATTTGGAACAGAGCATTTTAAGGAAAACTGTTTTCACTTTTGAAACCAAATACGGTTATCATCGGGAGGTTTGTTTCAATATTCAAATGATATTACAGGTAAAACACTTTTACTTTTAAATTATGCAAGGTGTTGTTTGCATAGAAAAACCCCAAAGAAAAACAAAATTTGGAAAATCATTTGCAATGTGGTCGATCTGGACGTCCATTGTACTTGGGCAACAACAATAATAATGTAAAAATCCTTTTGATTGCCAAGAAGGTTGTCTCAATGTGACAACACCCTACACGGACTTTCATCACCGTTAAATTGAACAGTTGACATTAACGTAATTTATGAGGGATTCATTTCTCAAATCGAGATATGACGTCTTTCACTGCACAGCCAGCCGCTGGAGGTGGGTTCAAGGGCAACAAAATAATAATAATGTTCTTCGCTGAGACTTTTATTCCGGCCCTGTATTCCAGCGGTGAGGTCAAATGTCAGAGTCACATAATTTCCTCTCGACAATTTGTCCCTGCTACCATTGCAAATGAGATTCTTGCAGGTGAATGGAAAGACTTGGGGTCCAAGCTTGTAGACTGGCGTGCATTCGCTCTGCGTAAAACCTGGCAAATCTTCATATTGGTGCAAGTCTAGTCGACTGTGTTTGATAATTTTGCAGCCATGCCTTATAGGGCATTATGCGGGTCGAGGATGTTTTCTATTCCCTCGGCACACCTTAGTGAGAGAAAGTAGACTCAAGTTCAAACCAGGGCAAACCAGGTGTTGTGTCACAGGTGATGTAACACAATTTGGTGGATTTGATCCAACTGCAGGCAGACAGATTCTGCGCTCTACTGATATGTGTGATGGATGTCATCATAGTTCCTTCATAAATATGACATCAGCGTGTATCTTAACACCTCCAATGAGTTCGTTTTGCTTCCGCCATGTTTACAGCGCGCTTCTCCTGCAATTATTTTAAAGGGAATGAATGAAGGGAGCCGCTTCCACCCATGCGCATAGTTAGACTGCACTTTGCGGCAGACATGAAAATAGGGCCCAAAGACATTTCCATCTCCGGTCAGACATAGAAGAACAGTATTTTCAATGCTAGTTTCTAGTCGTTTTCTTTCTTTGAAAAAAAAAAAGTAGCTGTCCACCTGCTCTCTTATCGCATTCACACAAGGAAAGTGCAGAAACATCTTTTGTGCTTTCTGCGGAAATGATTGCTCAATTAATTAATAAGCCTGTGTGACTAATTTCCCTCATTGTACAATTGTATTTGAGTTTTAGCAGGATGATTGAAATTGTACGGTCGTGGAAATTCAGTGGAAAAGTAAGAGTGCTTTGAGTCTCTTCCCCCATCACTAAATTCATGTGACATCCCAAATTGTGTCACTAACTCATGGATAATTGACTTAACACTGTAAATGCATGATGTCTATTAAATTTAAACAAAAAGGACACTGCATTAAAGTATTTTTTTCCGCCATACCAGATCTTCAGTGAATACAGTATAAACGACAAAATCGTCAATGTCTTGGGACAATTGATGGCCACATTGGAGAGCATTAAGAAACTGCTTTTAATAAGGAGCTGCAAATTTATAGGCGGCAGCTTGTCGTCAACTTCCATCTGTTGACTGCCATAGCAACCGCGAAGGGTTATGTGAGAATGACAGCTCGGCATCACACTCGGATGGTTTAACAGTTGCTATTTTCTCCTGAAATATATTGAGATTTTTCGAGCTATTCAAAATGAGCGCATGATTGGATTTCTGCGACACTTCACAACAGCAGATGCCTACATGACATACCTGCAAATAATGAGTGCTGAAAACTGTATGGTGAGATATTTTTGTTCCGTGACGGTGCATTGCTGAACTAATTGTCTTCTCTGTTTCACAGTGCCAACAGTATGCCTAAACAAGTGGAGGTGAGGATGCACGAGAGTCACCTGGAGCCAATAGAGTCCCGGCCTCAGTCCAAATGTGCCAGACTCTGCTCCAAGTTGTTCAAGAACCTTCTGCTCACACTCACTGTCCTCGGTCAGTATTGAGGACGTCTTTTTGTCCCTTTTTTGTTTAGCATTTTGTGATATCTTCTGTTCCAAGACCCGCATAAAATGGGAGCAGCCATCTGTACTGTTTAGATGTATTGTACCAGACAGTGAGATGACTATCTGTCGTGACCTTTCTCCCATCCTTGCCACCTGTTGCAATTATAAGCGGTCGGCAGCATCCACCCGGTCACCCAAACAGTCTCCGGTGGTGCATAAAAACTATTGTGATTACATCAGGTTCACTGGAACTGGGATTTGTCTTGACACTAGGAAAGGGCACCGATGCAAGAATGTAGGGCCTGCAGCCACACATGCCATTTGCATTACAATGTTTGACGACTATGTTGCCTGTCTCACGCCACCTCTACATATCCAGTATGCAAACATACTGTAGGTTGGAAATGCGTGGGTGCATAGCGTGCTTATTTGTGCACACGTGTACATCCCATGGATGCAGATGTGGAATTCATAAGTCTAAAGTTAATGTATGTTAGGTTCTGACTGAAGCAAATAATGGGATTCCAAAAAGACAGACTCAGAGAAAGTATGTTTACAAAAACATTTATTTAAAGAAAATCGCTGGTCTGGTATAAAGTATAAACTGAAATCGCTGGTCACAAGTCGCCAGGAAAAACAATGCTTGAAACCAAAAGTGCTTGCAAAGGCAAGGTTCAATAGAACACACAAATTAAATATCCAAAAGTTCAATAACACAAAAACAAAGAGCAATACTAGAATAACAAACATATTGACAAACAAGTACCTATGAACACAAATAAGAGTGACTATGACTGGCATTGAGAGGTCTACAAAAATCACACTTGAACCACAACAGCAAGCAAGGTCAGTAATACAATAAGGCTTGGCAGAAGTCAGAGTCCTTAAATACAAGGCTGGGCTTGATGGGGAAACGAGGTACAGGTGCACCTGCTGGAGGGAAACACCCTTCACTCCAGCTGGACCTGGAACACAATCAAGACAGAACATGATACTGTAGAAAAAAGTCAAATAAGTTATCACTTTATATATAAATATATATATACACATATATATATCCAGGGTCGACCCTGGATATATATATCCAGGGTCGGGTCGCGGTGACAGCAGCTTTAGTAGGGAAATCCAGACTTCCCTTTCCCTCCGTGAGCCGTCAACTTACCGTGGTGGAGGGGTTTGTGTGTCACAATGATCCTAGAGCTAAGTTGTCTGGGGCTTTAAGCCCCTGGCAGGGTCACCCATGGCAAACATGGGTGAGGGACCAGACAAAGCACGGCACAAAGACCCTCACACACACACACACACACACACACACACACACACACACACACACATATATATATATATATATATATATATATATATATTAGAGCTGTCAAACGATTAAAATATTTAATCTAATTAAAAACTCAACTGTCATAATTAACTCAAATTAACTAAAAATTAATCATGATTACTCACGCATTTTTTATCGTTTCTGAATTTCCTTTTATATTTTTTGTCCTATTTTCCCCCATTTTAATGCTCTCATCAACATGGAATCATGAATCAGTTTTCTATGTGCAAAATGCAAATATTTACTGAAATAATTTGGAATTTCAATTACACATGAAAATTATTCACTTGGAGCAGTTATTCACACATTATCTCTCACACAATATTACTGTCCATCAACAACAGTGAAAACAATATTTTGTCACACAACAGCTGCTTGAACAGCTATTTTTATGGAAGCAAAACAGCGCAATATAAAGTGCACATCTAAGGTAAGCTAGTACTCAGCCTATAATTTTTCACGGCCCCCTGAATAGGGATTGTCGGTCAGCATGGAAGGATCTCTCGTTCTGTACTTTTTTGATCATTTATTGGAGCACTTTGCAGCAGAAGTAGTAGTAGTTGTAACAGAAGTATCAGAAGCAGGTAATAACCTAAATTACACATACATGCAGTAAAACATTAATATATCTATCTTTCTGCATCACAATGTAAATATGTTTATAATTGACATTATTTAATACCTTTAACAATACGTTTAATGAATAATTTAATCAACCCTGATTTCACTATGTATCAATATCGTCATCATTATTCATTGTTTTAAACGTAAGAAACCATACAACACAAACATATCAAGTCGAATCGAACAAAAGAACTACAAGTCCCAAAGGTCCAACCCGGAAGTGGAGCGCCGGCATTAATTACCCCAGCTGCAACGCAATTTACTTCGTTTAAACGTCAGATTGCAGACGGACAAACATGACAACTATGCAAAAATGAGCTAAATAAAGACAGCCCTGTTCTAGCAACATTTTAGCCCACGCTGTTTAAATTGCCGATTGCGAACGGTAACTGACTGTGATTGCATAGCGATGCGGCAAACAAAGCAACCGATCATGACCGAATCTAAAAGCTAACTAAACACATCTGACTTGATAAGAAGCACTCGCGTAGCTTAACATTGAGCCATGCCGACGACGAAGCGAGTGTATTCACTCACGAAACAAAACGCGATTTATACATCGCGCGAACGTCACCTGTCAGTGGCAGCCCCGCCCCTCTTAAAGCGCCAGGTCAATCCAACAGGAGTCGTTCAGCAAATTTGTTCTTCGTCGTGTCATCCATTTTCTTCGTTTTGAAATGGTCCATAGCTGTCTGTCTGAGACAAGGGGGCGGAGTAGAACGTCAGCTGTGCGCTTGGCCATTATGTGGTATTTCAGACTCGACGTGCTATGATGATAGCTCGGTTTACGACTGCAAAACATACAGGTAACTTTGGTCTTGTCAGTGGAACAATCTGGCAACTTTTTAAAAGTAAACTTTCTATTTAAGTATCCGCTGTGTCTCGCGCTGCCGTGGCTGGCAAAACAAACGCGCGTGGACCGCGCAGCGCGCTTGATGTTTTGTTTCTGGTTTATTTATAGAGCAACGTAACATCTGCTGTGACGTCTCCGCGTTAATCTCGCGAGAAAAATTTGATCCCGATAAATTTCATTTAAATTAATGCCGATATAAACGCGCTAAACTGACAGCTCTATATATATATATATATATATATATATATATATATATATATATATATATATATATATATATATATATATATATATATATATATATATATATATACGTTAACTTTGGAGATTAAGACAAATTTTTAAAACCACGCTTAAAATATTTTACTCGCTTTAAGGCTAACTTCTGCTCACTTTGCGGCCAAACTTAGAGGGGAGTCACTAGTTTGAATACAGACTTTTACATTAAGTTCCTTGATGGCTCATTGAAGAAATCCTAAATAATTTGCACACTTTGCAAAGCCAAATTTAAATACCACATTAGTTGTACATCTCTATACACACACACACACACACACACACACACACACACACACACACACACACACACATACAGATGGCCATGTCAGTTAATTTTGACGGTCAGTCATTCATCATTCGCCAGCAGCTGGGCCACCCATCCATCATTATTACTTCATCATTATTTCAATTTGAGATTGATCACAAATTAAAAACGTATCAATGTAAGGCCTCATGATTTGACACAAAGCGATATCGCCGCTGTTCTGAAAAATAACAAACAAACAATAATTAAAGGTAATTCCAAATCAACACGATAGAATGCTGTTTCATAAAATGTTACTTTAAAACCAACTCATCTTTACGATATATATATATATATATATATATATATATATATATATATATATATATACACACACACATATAGTGAGAGAGAGAGAGAGAGAGAGAGAGAGAGAGAGAGAGAGAGAGAGATTTCCATTTCATCTTTTTTTCTTTAATTGAATCACTCACTCGGTTGGCTCATTGTGAACACATGCTCTGTAAATTATACTTGTCCTCCAAAGTAATTTAAAGGGTTATTACATGACCAAACATACATTACCAAACAAAATTTAAGCTAATTAACTTTTTCTTAGTTAATTAGCTGAATTGCATTAGAGTAGTGTTTATAACAATGTCCCACGTTGCATTAGGAATGCATTTTGAATAGCTTTTGTATTGGAACAACCCTACAGATAGTATGTGCTAATCGGCGGTGTAGCTGTGAATGTGAAAGACTGAGCCCAAAACTATGTTTGGATGTGGAGGCCAGAGCAGCGAGTGCAAGTGGAAGAAGGCTGGGACAGGGCAGGTGGTTCTCGCAGACAGCAAAGTTCTGTGTTGTGGTTTTTGGTGTCGACCAAAAATATATATGTTTCTCTCAAAACCGAATAATAATTATAATATAAATGATGATTTTTTTTTCAAAGTATAAACAGGCAAGACTATGGCGTGTGCTCAGTTCTTGTCTGTTTGTGTCTCAAAGTGAAAGTCAAGTTGATTCATTCCTATATTTTCAATTCCACTCAAGTCATGTGACTTGAGTCCCCCACCTCTGCTTGGCAGTACTCGCACGGAAGGACTGAGATCCCAGTATCATTGATAATCTGTCACGAGGCGCGTAAGAGCCTGAAAAGGGAGTGGGGGCCAGGGCGGGGTGTTCCTTGCAATTGGGCCAAAGAGAAGCCACAGGAAATCGAGTGGCATCCAAAAACACTTGCACGTCAGGAGTCCACAGGATGCCGCTACACTGGAAGATGGATTGAGGAGCTAACAAAAGATGGGAGGCTTCTCTTTCCAGTGTGTTATAAAACTTCCACTTGGGCAGTGCAAAATTTGGCAGGAGAGGTTGAAGAGTAGGAAGTGTGGCACTGGGCTGTGTGTGTTGGCGGGGGAGGGGTGTGGGGGGGGGGGACTGACAGAGGGTAGCTTGTGTCTTGGTGAGATAGGAAGATCCAAAGGCCAAACCCCAGAGCTGCCAATGGGCACGTACAAATCCCACAAGCAGGTCATAAAGTAATGGCGTTGATAAAATAGGAAACAAACGCTGAGAAGGGAATGAAAAGATTTTTTTGAATGGCTGCTCCACAAACAATGATATATTTCATCCCACAAACAATTGTCTTCGGTTTTATCTTCTCAACCAACCACTTTACTTAAGCACACAGAAAATCACGTGCTTTTTATTGCTCTGACACTTGACAACCCAGGCTATGGTTACCGGGGTAACGGTGTTGCGATGTCCCTTTATGCTTGCCAGTCAGTCAACATCGTTCTCCCTTCAGTAGAACTGCCAGCAATGTCATTAGTTTAACTCTGGCCTGTCAGTGGATTTCTTTCACTGCCATTGTGCTACTCATCAGTCCTTGTCACATCCTGTGTGACTGCAGCTTGACAATGACTTGTACAAACGGTCTTTATCGAGGAAATTATTGCTCATGTTTTACTTATAGTCTCAGATTTCTTCAATATGTTTTTTGTCTCGACAATATTTCGGTGACTCCTCTGTAATTTTGCCTGTATAGACTTTACTGCGACATCCCTCCTTGTCTGTCTACTTCAGGTGTGATCTTAGGAGCAGTGGCAGGGATGTTGCTTCGTGTTGCCTCCCCAATTCACCCGGACATCGTCATGGTCATTGCCTTTCCTGGAGATATCCTCATGAGAATGCTGAAGATGTTGATCCTGCCTCTTATCATCTCCAGTTTAATCACAGGTGTGCCAAATACACATTATAGTGCACTGTTGACATTTGATTACACATTGTACGTTATCAACTTCAGAACCGGTTGGTTGCCTGTTTGATTTATCAGTGTCATTAGTTGCATGCACACTTCATCACAGTAGTTCAGTAAATGTAGACTAACCACAGTAATTCAGACAAACTGACGAGGCCAGTCCTGTTGTTCTGCAAATTCTACTTTTACAAAAATAGTCATGCTCAGTTTTGACTTGTCAGATGATGTGCTATTTATAACCTTGTGGTTACAGTCGACCAATGCTCTACATTTTGCATGAGAGGTATTTCAAATATGTTTTTCCACCTTGCATGCAGCTAAACACGGTAAACCTAAAAGTGTGTTATAACCAAAGGCAAGATTATGTGATACTTTTCAAGTTAAGGACCAAATTAGAATAGACACATGTATGTGCCGTTGTGCCTATGCTGATGCTATGAGATGAAAACAAAAATGAGGAAAATATCAAGTCAAGTCAAGTCAACTGTATTTATAGAGCACTTTCAAACAGCCATCGCCGCATACAAAGTGCTGTACATGGAGCAATTTAACATATACAATAAACAGTAAAACAAATCGGTAATAAAGACGGTAGAAAGCACCAAACAGTAAAACCAAGAACAAATCTAAGTCATGCTGAGTTGAATGCCAGAGAATACAAGTGAGTTTTGAGGAGGGCTTTGAAGATAGGCAGCGAGGAGGCTTGACGAATGTTCGGTGGGAGGTCATTCCAGAGAGAGGGACCAGCAACAGAAAAGGCTCGATCCCCTCTGAGCCTCAGCCTAGTTCTTGGTACTTCTAATAATGTCTGGTCCGCAGACCTGAGGCGCCGGGCAGGTGTGTAGGGGCGGATGAGCTCAGAGAGGTAAGGTGGCGCGAGATTATTTAGAGATTTGAAAACAAATAAGAGGATCTTGAAGATAACTTTAAAATGTATGGGGAGCCAGTGAAGGGATGCCAGAGTAGGAGTTATGTGCTCCCTTTTACGAGTACCAGTCAAGAGGCGAGCAGCGGCATTCTGGACCAGCTGAAGGCGCTTAATGGAGGACTGGCTGACTCCAAAGTAAAGGGCATTGCAGTAATCGAGCCGGGATGTGACAAAGGTATGAATTACTGTCTCAAAGTGTTCATGAGAGAGGAGAGGTTTTATTTTGGCCAGCTGTCTAAGGTGAAAGAAGCTGGATTTAACAATGGCACCAATTTGCCGATCAAGTTTGAAATCACTGTCCAGTTTAAGGCCCAAGTTTGAGACTGTTGACTTAAGATAAGGAGACAGGAGGCCCAAGTCTACAGGATGGAATGTACAAGGGCCACTGGGACCAAATACTATCACCTCTGTCTTAAAAAATGTCTTAAAATATAGCATCATTATGTGCATGAAAAGCTATTTAAGGTATGAAATGGTGAGCACACACTGTCTTTGCCTGGCTGCAGGACTGGCTGGTTTGGATGCCAAATCTAGTGGCCGTCTGGGTACCAGAGCAATGGTCTACTACATGTCTACCACTATCATCGCTGCCATCTTGGGAGTCATCCTAGTGTTGGTTATCCACCCTGGAAACCCCAAACTCAAAGAGAATCTCGGAGAGGGAGAGAAGAATGATGATGTGTCCAGCTTGGATGCCTTCTTTGATCTGATCAGGAACCTGTTCCCAGAGAACCTGGTGCAGGCTTGTTTCCAACAGGTAAGTGAGAAACAAAAACACCCATCCATCCAGTTTTTCCTCCAAATCATGTCCAGGCTTATGGATGAGCTGGAGCGTATCCCAGCTGTCTTTGGGTGAGAGGCAGAGGAGAAACACAATCATTAGTGCTGATATTGGCTTTGCTTACTATTCATTCCTTTAGAGGGAGTTTGGGGGAGGGGAAGATTTCAAAGAGCTAAATTGGAACACCCATTTGGAAGTGACTTGGAAATAAATAGAGCATCCTCTGAAAACAGTCGTAGGAAAAAAATGATCAAAAACATAGGCTACAAAATGGGAAGACGACAGAACTCTCTCTTACTCTCAGATGTACTATTCCTCAAATTTCACATTGCAAATAGACTTTGAGGTTAAACCAATAATATGTGTTCAACATGAAATACAGCATCATGTGCTAATGCAAAGACACTGGGGAGAAAATGAGAGGGAGAAATGAGGGAGTGGGAATATGTATGTAGGACTACTGTATGTAGAGTTTTCATACTGTAATAATCACCCAGATTATCAATGAACATTGGATTTCCATTTTAGATCCAGACGGTGACTAAGAAGGTGGAGGTGGTTGTTGAGGAAGATGTCAATGCCACTGCTGTGGAGGGCTTGTTGGCAAATATTACCAAGGAACCTCAGTTTGCCGTTAAAAAGTCTCTGCAGTTCAAGAGTGGAATGAATGTCTTGGGTCTGTATCACATTACAAAGTCTGACAGTAATAAAACGGTTTTGTCTGATTTCAATTGCCTCTCCTGTCCACTTTCATCGTCAAACTCTCACAGTTGTGTGACTTTTCCTCACAGGTCTGATTGGTTTCTTTATTGCATTTGGCATCTGCATGGGCAAGATGGGAGAGCGGGCCAGATTGATGATTGAATTTTTCAACATTCTGAATGAGATTGTGATGAAACTTGTCATCCTGATCATGTGGTTAGTATTGGGGGAAAGACAACAACTACTACATTTAAACGACTATTGGGCTGATCTTCCATTGTCTTGAAATGCGTTATAAATATAAACTCAGTTTGTACTATGTCTGCAGATATAAGCCTTGTTTACTTTTGCCAGGTATTCTCCCTTTGGTATTGCCTGCCTGATCTGCGGTAAGATCATTTCCATAAAGGACTTGGAAGTGGTGGGCAGGCAACTTGGAATGTATATGGTCACTGTGATTGTTGGCCTCATCATTCACGGAGCCATCTTCCTGCCGAGTATCTATTTTGTAATCGTCAGGAAAAACCCATTCAAATTCTTCTTGGGGATCTTCCAGGCCTGGATCACCGCCCTGGGCACTGCATCAAGGTCAGGATTGAAAATCATAGATGTCTGTGTCCTTACATGTTTTTTAATCGGCAAACTAGGAACCTCAACATATAATGTTTTTATACCAAGCGCCGGGACACTGCCGGTTACTTTCCGCTGTCTGGAGGAGAACTTGGGAATCGACAAAAGAGTCACTCGTTTCGTGCTCCCAGTTGGTGCCACCATCAACATGGATGGAACTGCTCTGTATGAGGCCGTGGCTGCTATCTTCATTGCCCAGATGAACGGTATCCACCTGGACCCCGGTCAGATTGTGACCGTTAGGTCAGAAACCATACATAGTGATAAACTGTGTCTAACATTTCTATTCAATAAATCTGTTTAAAAAAAAACAGTCCATCCATCCATCCATCCATCCATTCTCCGAGCTGCTCATCCTCACAACAGTCTAAAATGGGTAAATAAATACAATCTTGTCCTATAGGGACTAGAGATTAATACTTTCTCATCGTGAATTATGATTATCATTGCAAAACTGCTATAAGACATGTGGGAAAAAAATAATAAACATCACAGAAACACACACAAACATTTCAATCAAATATGCTGCATTTTAGACGCAGAGTTCCTCTCTTTAAGTCTTTAGTGGGTGTGTCCCCAACACATACCAATGTCATAATCCTGGACAATGAGCTTGATGGTTTATGAGAGGAGTTAAGGAAGCCAAACTAGAAAGGTCCTATCAAAACAGAGGAAATTTGGCACAATGCATCACATCCTAACATTGGTCCCAGAAGGATTGTCTCACTGCCTCTGCAAACTGACCACTAATAACTTGCAGATTTCCATCTGGATGAATTCTACACAGTCCAATTTTTTAATTTTATCCATGCAGCCGTTAGTGGTTCCTGCTTGAGGCTGTTGACCAAACTTTGTCTGCTTCTCGCCCTGAAGTCAAAGAATCTCAGACTCACTCGATTTCTCACCTATGCAAGAATGAGTGAACAGAGACTCTTGTTGTAGAGCTACATTTTTTTCCACACAAACTGTTACAGATCAGCCAGCAATGGCTTTGACCAAGCATGTTGAAATGGAGGGGTCAACATCTCCCACTCATCCAGGAAGGAGTTTCAAATTCGTCAAAAGTCTAAAGTTGCACCAAACATGTTGCTCGATTGCTGCTGATTGTTATTTTGAAAAAGAACCACTCGACTGGTGCAAGAAAAGGTCGGTTTGAATCAAATTAGCTCAAATAGTTGAGGTATACAAATTGCTGTACAACATTTTCTGGAGTGAACTATGAGGCTGCAATGCCTCGGTTTTATAAAAAGGCAAACTGTGGTTGCCTTCTGGTGGGGGAAGACAGAATATTTCTGGAAGGTGGACGCAAAATCAAACACAAACAGCTTGCGCGGTAAAATGTAAAGGAAAAAAAATAAAATCGGAAACATAAAAAAGCAGCAGAGCAAAATCCTGAGAGCAGAAGTTCAAGCAATAAAAGAGGCAATGTTGAACGAGAGGACCAAGCGAAACCAAGGCCGAAATACAAATGCGGGTAACTAATGTAATTGCAACATGAAGGACGGTGAGCAAACTATAAAGCAAGGGAAGAAGGTGTAGGTCAACACGTGGGGTTGAGTTAGCAGATTGGGACTATTGACAAAGACAAGTGGTACACACACACACACACACACACACACACACACACAAAAGCTTTGTATACCAAAAAAAAAGGAGTTGAAAAAGGCAATTTTTACGACAGAAATAGAACACATACACAGTACAAAAACGACTGGTTTCTCCAAATATCATTTTTTAAAAGTAATTGGCATTGGCTCGATAGTGAGACTCAATACTGAGTGACCTTCAGATTGAGAATTCATTATCACATCTCTCGACCCACTTGTAATTGAAGCCCTTCATCTTTCATTTGTGCACTTCTGAACATGAATCACCCATGTGAAAGCCTTTTAGTTGCTGCTATTCATAGTAGGAGCAAGGCTTTTCAATACAAGGCTTGTGTAAGAATGATTATTGACTTTGTATTTGTCTTTTCACATACTGTGTCTTCATCCAGTCTCACAGCCACTCTGGCCAGTGTTGGAGCTGCCAGTATTCCCAGTGCTGGACTGGTGACCATGCTCTTGATTCTGACTGCTGTGGGGCTGCCAACCCAGGACATCAGTCTGCTAGTTGCTGTAGACTGGCTTCTGTAAGTCTCTGTTTCATTGTGTAGTAATTGCTTACGTTGAAACCGTTAAGTTTGCTTACTAGCAAAGAAACGAGCAGTCCAAAATATATATGTTTGAAGATCTATTATATCCATCCATCCATCCATTTTCTACCGCTTATCCGGGTCGGGTCACGGGGGCAACAGCTTCAGCAGGGAAGCCCAGACTTCCTCTCCCCAGCCACTTCTTCCATCTCTTCCCGGGCGATCCTGAGGCGTTCCCAGGCCAACTATAAGACAGAGTCTCTCCAGAGCGTCCTGGTTCGCACCCGGGACCTCCTGCCCGTGGGACATACCCGGAACACCTCACCAAGGAGGCATCCTAATCAGATGCCTGAGCCACCTCATCTGGCTCCTCTCAATGTGGAGGAGAAGCGGCTCTACTTTGAGCCCCTCCTGGATGGCCGAGCTTCTCACCTTATCTCTCAGGAAGAGCCCAGACACCCTGCGGAGAAAACTAATTTCGGCCGATGGTATTCGACCGGGATCTCGTTCTTTCGGTCACGACCCATAGCTCGTGACCATAGCTGAGGATTGGAACATAGATCGACCGGTAAATAGAGAGCTTCGCTTTTTGGCTCAGCTCCTTCTTCACCACGACAGACCAATACAAAGTCCGCATCACAGCAGACGCTGCACCGATCCGCTTATCGATCTATTGTAGAAAAAGATAACATTTCAGCCACAAATTTATTTTAAAAAAAAAAAGGTGATAAACTCTCATACACTTTTTGACTGAGTGCAATAAGTATTTGGTAAGTATTTAGCATACTAATTATATTCCTTATTGGGAATGACTGAGATGATATGTTTCTTTTAGCTGTTCACCAGGTTTGCACATGACCCAGAAATGGTTTTGGTAAAATTCCAATTCGAGAAAATCCCTAAATTCTTCAAGTTTCTTGGCCCCCACTTGGAAACCCAAGTCTTTGGCACCCTCCATAAGTTTTCTATTGGGTTGAAGTCTGGGGATAGACTAGGCCATGCCACAAAATGAATATTCTGCAACCAGTCCATTGCAGTCCTGATAAGATGTTTTTGAGTCACTTTCATGGTGGAAGACCCATCTACAACCCATCTGTAGTGTTCTGAGAACAAGTTATATTGATCCCTAAATGTGCTGAAGTTGGTCTGTACCCTTTGCAGAAAAACAGAACCGAAACAATATTTCCACTTCTAGGGTTGTCTGTGGTTGTGGTGTTTTGGGGTCATTTTTCATTCTAAAAACACGGTGGGTCGAGTTGATGCCAAATAGCTCAACTTCCGTTTCATGTGAACACACCACATTCTGCCAAGCCTTCTCTGAGTCATTTAGTTGTTTCGTGGCAAAGACAATGCAGGCCTGTAAATGTGCCTTCTTGAACAGGGGGACTTTGCAAGCACTGTGTGATGTCAGTCCATCATTGTACACTTGTGTTCTCTGTGTCTGAGGTCTCGATTGCCTTCAGTAAAAAGAAAAAAAACCCTGATTTTACTCAATACCATTCACAACATTTTGTAACTTGATTGCTTGCTTAAAAATGACACATGCCAGTCACCCTCACTCAGCTGCAGGAGAGACTGCCAATATGGACAGGAAGACAGACACACGCTTAACTTAAAGCAATATTTGAAATGTTTCTGAATGCAAACTGTACCCCCGAATCTCATAATTAAATAAATGATCTATATGAGCTCAAGAGAATGAAATCCAATACAATCTGGTGGGGCGCTGCCCACTTTCCAGTCTTGAACTGCAGAGCAGCCACAGCTTTGTGTTATCCGGCAACAGCAACTCAAAATCCTGCTTCTTCTTGTAATGCAAATTGTCTCCTCAGGGACCGGTTCAGGACCTCCGTGAATGTGGTTGGGGACTCCTACGGTGCAGGCATCGTGTACCACATGTCCAAGGCGGAGCTTGAAGAGCTGGATGCGCACATGGCTAAATCAGACGACATTGAAATGACAAAGACCCAGTCTTATTACGACGAGATGAAGAACCACCATGAAAACAATTCCAACCAGTGCGTCTTAACGCCGACCGCAAATGCTAACAATTCTGTCGTAGTAGATGAGTGCAAGGTACAATTAATGCTTACTGATTTAGAGACTTGTATATAACCATCTCGCTTATTGCACGGCCACTCTACGTTGTTGCTTGGCTCTTTCAATTCACTACACCTTTGTTTCATTAACTTTCACACTGACTTGACAACTCAATTGATGCATGAGGACAATGCATGTTCTTCTGTACTTCTTTGGGAACAGCGGCTTTTGTCTCGTCAATGTGTAGAAAACAACTCATTTGAAATGACTTCTAAGAAATCAAATTGTCGCAGCACATTTGATAAGCATCATGTGCGTTTTCTGATGCCTATAGTCTGTTGTGGATTGGCTCAAAAAGGCCATCACTGAACAGTGTTGGATCAGCGGATCTCACATCGGTCAAAAGTTTCCGCTGCATCCATTTTTAAAGCCCATCTTAATGCAAAAATGTTCCCCTGATTTGTCTCAGTTGCTGAAGACACTTTTTCCTTTCCTGTGTGCAGTGTCCCACGTGGACCCTTCCATTCATCTAATTATATCTCATTTTAATTATTAACAGATTTCCAATGGCTGCAATGGCATTTGAAATCCAAAGATGGGAAATGTTGCCGATAATTGGCAGCTCATATATTCCCGAGACACACCTACCACGCAGTCATTGAGTCATTACCGCACAGGGATGAGTATATTAGACAAAAGCGAGTTTGGCCTAATTGCGAGGGTTGGTGTGGTGTAAAAACAGTGCAAATTGAGGCCTATATTTGAATGTGTTAAAGGTTTCACAATAACACAGGAACATATGTATCACATGCATGAACACCAACATGTATGTATCCTTTTCATTTATTAGAGGATGGAAGGTGTTGCCTGGTAACACTGGCACCAGCAATCTGTTCAAAGTGATAATCTACATCCCCTTCCAAACAGACCAAAGGCTTGCTATTTCCACTTGCTTCTCTGTCTAGTTTGGTTATTTAGTTGTCTGTTCATGGCATGACTCACCTGCTGAAAGTGGACATGATATAGCGGGTTTGCAAAATATCCGACGTGCATTCAATCTTTAGTGTTTGTGTCACTTTCATTCCACAGTTTTGCATGCAATTTTTTTAATGTACTGTATATTTAGTTTTGGTTATTTTAAATGTTTGGTCTGTCCCCAGGTGCCTCCATTCATAAGACCACTATATGCATGTTCATCAGTGGCCCTCTGGGAGTTCCAGTTCCATTCATAGCATTTTAATATATTGTTGCCGCTATTTTGTCAAAATACTGCAATGAACAGTACACATGATCATGGAGCCCAAAATGAAAAAGAATGTGTGAACCACCATTCTAGATTCGCAATGCTATTTGCTGGAAATCAGTGGATTTACCTGAATATTGATTGTACAGTAGATATGTCGTCATGATATTCCAGTTTAAGTGGAACGTCTAAGATTGAACACAGTCCTCTCATTGATGCTCGTCACGCTCTGTTTGGATTTTAAATAATTTGTTCAAAGGGTCAGTCTTCCGCCATCATAACGCCTTCATTCGAATGAATTGAATTTAACATCCTTACTCGAAATAAAACAAGTTGATAATTGTTCATATCAAAACACCTTATTGATGAATGAGGCAAAATGTGCCTCAGGAATCTCAGTTTTGCACATTGTCAACTCTAAAATTGTTCAACACTGTAAAACATAACATCGTTAAAAAAGGTGCTGATTTTGATCCAGCTTTCTATAATTGGAATGCGAGCCTGCTCGTATATTTTCCTTTTCATAACACCCCTTTTTGAGACCAGAACTTCTTTGGATCAAGTGTCACAAAAAGCCAACGATAAAGATAAGTACACAGGCACATTGAACCCTTTCGTAATATACCGAGAACGCACAAGAATAATGTCACACCACATCAATTCAAATTTTAGTTTGTAGAATTTCTGGACCTTTCAATTTTAGATGTTCCCTAGTGGCACATTTCCAAAAGCTGAATTAATTCTAACTGCCTCTGGGCACTGCAAATTATGCGGTGGCAAGTTCCCAAATGTAAATGCGTGGATGTAAGAGTGTTGCGTCCTTTTCTCAGACGTGTTGTTTAGATTTGCGTGCTAACTGCTTGCAGGTAACCTCTGCCACAAACGACTCTGCTGCGGAGTGCACGCTTGTTGAGGAGGAACCATGGAAACATGAATAATGGCAGTGCAGAGATCTCCTGCTCCTGGGCTCCACAAGCTTTCCTTTCTGGTGATGGAAAAACAAAATGATTGAATGAAAAAAAAAGTTGTCATATGAACAGAACTACTAATGTTTTTGATGTAGTCTAGTTTTCTTTATTAGTAGTCCCTTTAAGATGTTTTTTTTTTAATTCTCTCTCTGACTGATAACTACTACTAATTCACTTAACGGTGAAACAGCGGTACACGCTTCCTGTTAGAGCACAATTATGTCCTTAATGGCAGACACTTGCACAATACACTTCAATGTCGAAGGAGGGAAGGAAGAGAAAAACGTGAGAAACACACTATTGCTAGCAATACATTCCGCTTCCACTTGAGGCATCTCAGAGGGAGATTGATTATTGTAACGAGGGTGGGAGTCGTCATGGCGACCACTTCCTCGCTTTACTTCCGTTTTCGTGCCATCATAAGCACGCCTGCCAAGATCATGTTTATTCTTAGTCTCAGAATGCACCTGGCTACATTTACCAATTATTTGCCAGAATTGATGCAACGGTTAGGGGCGAGATCTACTAAGCCTTACAGCACAATATTCATGACGGAAAATTAAAGCACAAATTGCACCATGAAGACCAATTCAAAACACTATGTGTTTCCTTTTCTATTCACTTTAATTTCAGAAAGGGGCATTTGTGCGTGTGCGTGCGTGTGTGTGTGTGTGTGTGTGTGTGTGTGTGTGTGTGTGTGTGTGTGTGTGTGTGTTCGAGCATTCAGAAGAACGGTGAAGTGAGTTTCCGGGACCGAACAGGCAGGAGGAAATATTCTAAAAAGGTGTTGAAACTGCCACAGTCATATCGGAGACCAGAATTTATGTCTGGTTAAATTGACACAATCTCTTAATTCCAATGAAATTCCACCTTGAAATGACAGCATATCACTGCCCAAAATAATTGAGTGACACCAATGACGTTAAAGTGAAATTTGGATTGGAACGCCAACGATGAATTGGCTTGTCTAAAATCCATGATGGCACAAACAATAAATGATGTAAAGCACAAAGCACACGGCACAAAATAAAGCTATCGACTTGACGTGCCGGTAGGCGGCCCATTCAAAATTATGCAAACACTGCACGTAGGTTTCAAGAGAGAACTGGAGATTCTCAGGCCTTGACGTTCACTGCTGTAAAATTAGAAAGAAGACATTTGCAGGAATCCTGCTAACTTCCTCACCTGAGCTCTTCCTATCAGGAAACGATGGCTTAATCACACAACGCATCCCGACGTTAACTCTGACAATGTGTAGAGGCTTCCCGCCTGAATGTTACATTCCGGTGGTTGACGGATTCTCTACCTGCGCTTAGGATCACATTATTTTGGATGAAACACAGACAGAGATGAGAGAAAGTGCAGCTGATGGACGTCAGATGGGATTGTTGACATGCACAAACAGAGACAGAGCAGAGATATTTATACTCATCCTTGAGGAGCCTCCGAAGATTCTTGTTTTGCCAGCTGTACAAAGGCAAATGAGTCCATATTTTTAGCCGCCAGAGCCCAAGACTGTTTCTGCAAACCCTAGATGCTGCGGTTGTGTGCCCATATGCACGATTTCACTCCACAGAAAAGTGGACATATACTGTACAGTATTCCCTCACTTTTCACCCAAATCAGGTAATATTAATTTTGATCCCTCAAACAAGCATCGGCACGAATAGACGACCGTGTGTCTTATTCCGTATGAGTGAGAATTCTGTTTCTGTTTCTTGTTTTTCCTTCCTGTCTTGTTTCTCTCCATTTGTGCTTAATGACAACCCGGCATCGAAGATGTCTTCGTCACACTAAGGCACACGACTAAATGTTGACGGAACAATAGAAAAGCTAACAAAATACCTATTGCACCACTCAGTATAGTTGAGTTCGCTCACAAGCCATCGTAGTGGGCTTCCATACCTGACAAAGCACATTTGTGGCACACATTAGCATATGAACACGCTTATATAAACCATCGAGGTGACAAAACACTGAAGAGCACAGCGCTGACACCCTAACGGGCCCTTCCAGTTAGACCTTATGGTTTTGTTTCCTCCAGGAACAAAGTTTCTCCGTTCAGGGGGCCTTGAGCAAGATCATGATGAGAGTTGGACCACGTTTATGTTTAAACAATTTTAGAAGCATGAATAAAATGAAATGATGAAATGATTTTTTTTTTTGCACCACTATCTTAAAAGCATGATATATGAAGTGCCTCCTTGCACTTTTGTGTATATATTGTAGTCTACAGTGTTTTGTTGTCGGTGTTTGTTTTCATCCTTTCTCCCGTTGGGGAATGATGAAATGGTTTGTAGGAATATAGTTTTATCGCTGTTACATTTGAAATGTAATCCTAGAGAAAATATATCAAGTATGTCTTGAATAGAACTAGAGTAGCCAAAATGTATACGCAGGAAATTGTGTATTAAATTGCTCGTTCCATTTTTTTAAATTCGCTAATAATTAGGTGCTTTACTTATCTGTCACTCAAAAATATACAGTATAAATATATTTTGTATCTAATGTAAGCCTTTTTGAATGTTTGTTCCATGACAATATAAGCAGTGTTCATTCATTGTCATTGTACAGAAATAGATATGTCAATGTTCTGACCCGTGGCAATGCAGAATGTCCTGAAGCAACATTTGCATGAGGAGAACAAATAAAAATAAAAAAACACAAGAGGGTGTGAACAAGAGTAAGCCAGAGAAGGAAGCGTTTGTTAAAAGGGGCCAACATGACTTTATTTGGTGGAAATTGTGTGATAAGTGGCAGAAAAGAAGGTGAAATATCCGTACGTAGGCTCGAGTGAAGCATCAAATGGCGCCTAGCAGTTGATAAGTGAACGATTTCAACACTTCCACGTCACAAAATTAAGTAACATTCCTCAGGTGAATCATTGTGTCTGTTTACTGGGGCGAGGACTGGCCTTTTTCTCATCTACAGTATCGGCATGACGTTTGGTCCGGTGCTCTGATCGTAGCATATCACGGATCTCAAGATTGCTTTCAGGTTCTTGAAGTGCCACACATCAACCTCTCGTGAGACCGTCATGCCATCGCCAACAAATCCATTAGTGAACCTGCCTTTACCCGCATGCCTTTTTTTCACTTTCTACGCAATGCGCAATATGCACAAAACCCTCCTGGAACCTGCTGAAACTTCATGAGGAAACTGTACTTCTGTGACGGGCCCTTGATTCCATCGCCGCTATTTTCTACTGTTCTTTTGCGGAAGAAAAATCTAAAAAATCATAACTTCACTGACAGGAAGTTGCCTTTCCTAATGTTACTTTTCTAGGCCTTCCCTTCTTTGTAAAGCTTTTGCTTTTATTTTGATGTAAAGGCAGAAAGTACACGTGAGGGCGATACTGAGAAAAAAAGAACAAAAAAAAGTATGTGAATTCTTTCCTTGACCTTATGCTATCCATTATAAAAAAAATCTATTTCTACATATCTAAATGTGCTGTACCTTTGGTGTACATATACAAATATAACTAATAAATGTTGATTCATAACTAATATTGACTGTTGTTTGTTATTTTTAATGATTTTTTTCATTATGAATATATCCAAGTACAGCATAGATGAATAATAAACATTTCCTGTGATTCAAGTAACTTATATCACTACATTTGCACTGTGCATTACATTCAAGTACATGATAGAGAAATAAATACATAGCTAAAATGCGTCAGACTAAGCACTTGGACAGTATGTACCAATCTTGGGTTTACCTTGCCTCTTACGACAAAACCAGCTGGGATAGGCTTGAGCTCACATGCGACCCGAATGAGGACAAGCCCCGTTGAAAACGGAAGAATGTCATTGTGCAACAAATTGCCCTGCATCTTGACGCAGTATGGAACTATTTTAGATCTCTTCCGGTGACAATATGAATCTTTGTTTCAATCTCGATTTCCTGTGCAAGCATGTCGAGGGATCACATCCCTGTTGCCATGGAAACCAGGCTTCCTCCTTTTTTAGAGTAGAATCGGTCTGTCACTTTTTTCCCTTCTGTCACATTTTTAGGTGTTCTTTGCAAGATATTCTTGATATCAACTAACATCCTCAGTCAAAGAATTCAAAAAGGAAATTGCCACACTGTTTTATTGAACAGGAATACAAAGCTATACAGATACTAGAAAACTGGTAGCTATTATGGCAAGGACATTTCAAGCTAAATTGTTTAAAAAAAAAAAGGAAAATGAGTTTTATGTACACACCAACAAAATCTAAAATAGTGACATTTCCGGTTGTCTGGAAAAAAAAACGGAAAAACTAACGAGTTCAGTGGAAAACAAAATGGGCAAATAAATCAAAACAGTGAAATAATGTCGTAAAAGATTGTTTTGCTCATATTTTATATGACACAGGGTTTTTTTTTCAAATGCAATGTCATTGTCATAGGGCATTTTGTCGAGTTGGCTGAAGTGCGTTTTGACGCTCGCTTCTAAAAAACAAACGAACAAAAATGTAATCAACATCTTCATTGATCAAATCGTTCCAATCTGTCTCTCTGCTGCCCCCTCCCCCACCCACCCCCTTTGTCATAAACACACAAAACACATGCACAAACATTAGCACATGACAAGCTCGCACCCACTTCACATCCCCGTCCTCACTTAATACGTCGCACTGGAGAAACAATATGCTGCACATGAGGGTTGGAAAGACCCAGCAGCCTTGCTGCAGTACAGTGCCACTTTTACATTTTGACGTCTCACACGCAAACGCACACGCACACACTCGCTCACATCTATGCGCTAACACCCACTCAGTGTCCATCCAGTGCTGACCACCAAAGCAATTTCGAACGCCACCTGTCCAACCGCCCGACCCAAATCCCCCTTCCACTGCCTGCACCTTCTCCCTCACGCCTCTTTATCAGGCGTCTCCTCAAGCTTGATGACGGTGAACTCCTCAGTGTTGCCGTTCTCCTGGATCTTCTCCTTGTTCATGAGGGTCACCATTTCCTGCTCCCTCTCCTGGGCCTGTGAGCCGGAAGCTCCGGCTCCCGCTGCTCCATTCCCCTCGCTCTCTTTGGAGGTGATCATCAGAGTTTGTTTCTTGCCACACCAGCTGCAAGAACACATCCACATGAATTTCTCCTTGTTGTCTGACTGGAATTCTCTAGGTGCTTACCTCTTTCTTTTGGCAACAGCCACACACGCAAAGAGAATTGCGGCAACTGCTATAAGAACCACGACGATGACGAGCCAGTCTGCAGGGAGACGTACCAAGAAAAATTGCTGTTTCATTTCAATTACGAATGACTTGATAAAAACACATTGTGGCTGCTCACTTGTGGAATTGTTGCCCTCCCGTTGATCCTCCGGCACAACTGCATTCATCCTTTTCTTGCCGTGTGGGGGTTGTTGTGTAGCTTCATGTAAAAAAATAATAATGATAATTTTAAAAAGTAGCAATTTCACTCATCTCTTACTCAAAAGTAATTAGTAATCACTCAACAAAAAGTAATTAGCAAGCACTCACTCAACGGTGTTGATGGCTCAACTCGTAAATATTTTTTTACATGTTTAAAAATACTGTACATATATATTCATTCATTCATCCATTTTCCAAACCGCTTTATCCTCACAAGGATCGCCGGGGGTGCTGGAGCCCATCCCAGCCGTCTTCGGGCAGTAGGCGGGGGACACCCTGAATCGGTTGCCAGCCAATCGCAGGGCACACACAGACGAACAACCATCCGCGCTCACACGCACACCTAGGGACAATTTAGAGTGTTCAATCAGCCTGCCATGCATGTTTTTGGGATGTGGAGGAAACCGGTCTACCCGGAGAAAACCCGGGGAGAACATGCAAACTCCACACAGGGAGGCCGGAACTGGAATTGAACCCGGTACCTCTGCACTGTGAAGTCGACGTGCTAACCACTGGACTGCCGCCTGTACATATATAATTTATTTATAATCAAATTATTCACGGGGTTTGATTATTAGAGCTCATTTAACATCATGAAGAAACTGCAGTCTTGCCGTGTACCCTGTTAAATGGGTTACGAGACATTCATCACAAGCTACCTGGAAATGAATGGAAAG
This sequence comes from Hippocampus mohnikei, assembly GCA_026261675.1. Lineage (NCBI taxonomy): Eukaryota > Metazoa > Chordata > Actinopteri > Syngnathiformes > Syngnathidae > Hippocampus > Hippocampus mohnikei. The sequence continues at coordinate 5,839,758 of JAKGUB010000331.1, read as the reverse complement.
CTGTGCAGGATATCCGTCTTTCCCAACTTAATTGATGACCTTTACGTATCTTTAGAAAGACTCAAACTGACAATTAACCAAATGAGACAACCTTCATAAAGTGAATTTGTACAATTCATTTCCTTTTGTCAGGATTCAGACCATTGTGCATTTGGTTTAGTTTCAACAATCTTTAGTAAAGCTCAACATTTGAAATCAAGTCTGAAGGAAGGAAATGAGTATGTCTCGTCGAGTTTGCATTGAGGAAGGAATTAGTGTAAAAGACTCAAACACCAGAGGGCACCACATGTTATTAATGCTGTATTCAGTACAATCATAAAGTTGTTGCAACAGTGACTTTTCTCTTTCAAATCTATGAACAATTATTTCCAGTACACAGCCAGTTATTAATATGCAATTGTTGCATAGTCAAGTGTGTGATAAAATCATGTTCTCGACTTGCTACTTACGCTCAGCTATGGCATCCTCATTTTCAGGGTACAATTTCCCATTCTCCTCTTTGTCGTCTGGAAGGGGCTGCAGGCCATCTGTCTCACTTACAGGGGCGAGGGTCGACAGTGTATCTTCCTCAGACACGGGTGGCTGCAGCCCAGATCCGGTGGACTGATCGAAGCCTCGAGTAGTGAATGGGAACAGGGCACTCTCATTGTCGCCCCATCCGAGTGAACTATCTTCCACTGTTGGCTCTTCTGTGGTTTCTTCCGACACAGGGGATGGTGTCGTAACAGCTCCCCCAACAAAGTGTCCTGACTCTGCCGGGGTGGACACCTGCAGCCCAGGCTCTGTGGAAGCAATCACAGACAAAGGAGAAGAAATGTTTATGCAATCACACATCTATACTATGCTATCAAGCTTAAGATAGAAAAGATAAGAAGAAAACCTCTATTTGTTCCACAGTGGATAAATTCCCAATTTACAACAGCAAAATTATGAAAGGGAGAAAGTAGAAGACAAAAGTAGATAAATAAATATAGTTATAGTTATATTGAAAAGGCAAATTCTCTTTTGTTTGCTTTTGAAAAGACATTTTTGTTTGAGATCAAAGATGAATATGAACGAAGAGATCAATAATTTCCGCTGGTATTTCCAGCCTTAAAAATTGCTTCTTCCAGGGCAAATAATATTAATACATAATAACAGCAGCAAAATGGACTTAGAAGTCAACAGAAAAGGTTTTGTCTGGCTCTATAGAAAGATCCCACAAATACAAGAAATGAAAGATTTTAATCAACTGACTTTAAAAAATCCTGTAAAGTGAATGCAGAGAATTGTTTCTAAATACATTATACTTGTATTTAAAACATGTGCCAAGTCTGAGAACTATGTAGAACTGAATTGAAATGTTCTAAACTGGGTCACTGACGGTGTAGTGGTACACTCGCCTGACTTGTGTGCAGACAGCGTGGGATCAGCACCCGGTAAAGGTGTGGATGTTGGTATGAATGGTTGTTTGTCTTTATATACCCCTACAACTGACTGACGACCATTTCATGGTGTAGTTTTCCTTCCGCCCAAAGTCAGCTGGGATACATTCCAGCAGCCCCCCGTGACCCTGTTCAGGATCAGCGGTGGAAAATGAATGGATGGGTAGAGCTAAACTGTTTTCCAGATGTTTTAGGCAGGACTAAAACTGTGGATTAGTGGTTGTCTCGCAACCCAGAGATTGTGGGATCGATTCCCGGCCCATGTGACCTTTTTTTTCCCCCAAGATGGCGCCCAGTAGGCAGCCGTCGGCAAGTGCTCTTCAAAAGCCTTGCTTTGAAACTTTGCTTGTAGCCGACGTGTGCACATTTTGAGTATGACGTCTCTGATCCACTGGTGAAAGGACACTTTGATTCTTCCCCCTTTCATCTCAAACTGCTTTAAACTACAAAGCGTATGGGGAAAAGTGGTTAGGATTGCACGACTGTCCGTGTTTTATGTTATCTGTTGTGTTTATTATTTTACTTTATGTTAACTGTTTTGTTAAGCACTTTGTTACAGCTGCCGCTGTTGTGAAAGCGCTATATAAATCAGCATTCATTGTATTGTATGTAAAAGTCTCTTTGAGCATGATACTGAATACCCAGTTGCTCCTGCATCATCAGTAGGCTAATGAGGAGTCAGTGTGAAGCGCTGCGAGTGCATTGTCGGTGGAAAAGTGCTATAGAAGTAAAAGCCCATTTACCCATTAAAACTCAGCTGTATTCAGCCTTTCCGGAGTGAAAGCAAAGTTACTTCGGGACTCAGCTACTGGCGCCCCCATAAAGACAAAACCATACAATGAGCTGAGATAAGGCCATAATTGCACAACTGGGCCAGATAAGTTAAAACAAAACATTGATATGACTGTTAACATTGATATCAAATTAGTGTCTTATGCCCGTGAAATGCAATCTAATCCCGGATTTTCAACTAGGGAAAAGGTGGTGTTAATCCAAAATCATTTAGATGGTACACTGCATTTAAATTGTGTTTCTTTATCGCCATGGTATTCTGTCATGGTCGACGACATTGACAAGTAAAAACATCCTATAATTTGTTTTTGTGTTTCATTTCAAAACAGGTGTATCCATGGATGGCTGTTCTTACCTTGTTCATGGTTTGTAAATGCCTTCTCACAGTTGATCTCGGGCCCAGCTAGCACATGGACGAAATAGACGAAATAAAAATTGAGACGGAAACAAAAGGTAATCAGTGAGATGCAGATTATGAATATGAACATCATTCTGAGTTATGGGAAGAAAAATGTTGCCGAAAAACCAACCTGTTTCATCATAGCAGTAAACATCAAGACCTTCAGTTAGGTCGTCACGAGGATGAATGATTAAACCGGTCGTGTTCACAGCACAGTTCTCGTGGTGTGTGTGTCTGAGGATAGCGAAGCTCATGTTGCTGATCCAGCCGTTCCTGACAAAAGACAAGATTTGACCTTGACAAACCATTGTTTTCAGAGACAGAAAGTATGTGAATTTGACAAAGATGACGGAAGTGGAAGAGTAATATAAAATAAACCCGTTTTGAAGAACGACTGTGATCGCGGCCGACTTCACCAACATCACAGCATTTGTCTGATCATAAAATTCACACCATCATTCAAAGGTCCGATTTGGCCTATTTACCGACAACATTCGCTGTTCAATACGTGCATGACAAATGCTCTCCAATACAACCTTGTCACGCTGATCCAATGCTCCTTTGCTGGCTGACATCTTCTGAGAATGACTCGTTACATTGCATTATCTCTTAAATGAATTCACATACTGTACGTCATTCAAAGTAAGGTTGCAAAAGATTCAATATGTTTTTGATATTGATCCAGGGAAAATGACACTTCAATGATGCATGGGAGCTTAGTTTCCAAAGTGTTGATGCTCTTCGGTGATCCTCACGGTTGAAGTGCTGATGAGCTGTTTTACTGGAACAAAGTGATGCCGTTTGAATTGACAACCAGTTTGAAAGTGGTTCCACGTAAAAACATATGATACTTGATGATTAATAAATTCGCTTTGCTGATCTTGAAGGCTCATGTGTGGCATATTTTGGGAAGTGATTCGCGACCAATGTTGGTGTGTATCTGACTGCACGAAAATGACAATGCTCCTGCTTTTACGCCAAGCGCAGACTACATTGTGTCAGCAGATTATCAGGTGCGTCGAGGGCAAGACTGCTTTGTGCGCCGGCATGCCCCATGAGTGCAACACCACCCCAAAGAGACTGGGGTAAAAATGAAGTTCGCCCGTTTTCACGACGAGCACACGGTCCAGTCTACCAAAATCGGGCCCATGTTGTTATGTCTGAGACTCAATTGAAACAGAACATATTAGTGAAGGCAGGGGAAACATTTACAAATGTAAACGCCCCCAAAACAGTGTTAAAAAAAATTAAAAGCAGGCTTCATGACAACATCAAGTGACAAAAGGCCAACAGTGAATGAACAGAAACAGAGAACTTAATAACAAGAGACAGTTGAGCAGGTGAAGAAAGGAGCTGATTGGTTGAGTGGGGCGAGCATATCAAAGGTTTGTGCTTTCACCTGCAGGTTTCCATGTCGTTGTCAAAGGCCCGTTCGACTTGTTCTGGACTCGCCATTGTCGTCTGTAGCTGCTCGCACACCTTTTGGGCATTCTCAAAGGTGAGAGAGTGACGAGCTTCACCTTCGGCAATAAATACTCCGGCATAGCTGCAGCTGCGAGAATTGACTGTGGGAAGAATTCAACAGAACAGGACTTGTGATTAAAAAGAGAGAATGTATCAAGAACAATTTGACAGTAGTTTGAGTACAAATCAGCAGCTTGGCGTGTTTTGCTTCACAGTTGAGATGCTCCATGTTTGAATCGCAGCTCATGCACTCCTGTGAGGAGCTTGCATGTTTCCCTTGTGCTTGTAGGAGTTACACAAGGCATTCCAACTTCCTCCCATGTTCCAAAAACATACATTTAGTTAGTTGAAGACTAATAAATATCTCAAAGGTGTGAATGGTGTCCGTTTAAGGGTGTCGAAAGTCATCTGGGATAGGCTGCAGCTCACCCGCAACCCTAATTAGGACAATGACGTTGTTACTATTACAGACGCTCCCCGACTTACGAACATCCGAGTTACGAACAACGGTACATACAAACATTTTTACGGGTATGTCGAGAAAGAAAAGAAAAAGTTAGATTTTGTATTGGACGCCTTTTTCCAAGTACAGGTACTGTAGCGCTTCTTTCCGCCGCTAATACCGACGTGTGGCGCTGTGAGAGCTCGCCCAGCATCCACCCTGAATCCGGCTTCCTCTGCCCAGTTGTTAAATATCTTGTCCATCCATTATTCAATATGGGTGGTGAAAAGCGAAAGGCTTCTAGTGAGAGTGGAAGTGTAAAGAAGAGGCAAGCCATTTCATTTCAAATGAAAGTGTCAATAATAAAGAAGCTTGATGCGGGTGAGAAAATGGTGAGCGTTGCACGTGAATACAAGATGAATCGTTCGACCATCGGTACCATTTATAAACAGAAAGATCGGGAGCTTCAAACTGAAGCCGCTGCTAGTTTACCGGGCAACCAACCCTCGAGCCCTGAAGAACGTGACGAAAAGCTCGCTCCCCGTTATATGGATGTCAAACATATAAGCCTTAAACATACATTTCAGACAAAATATAGCACTGAAGCAACTTACGAACGAATTCACCTTACGAACGATCGTTCGGAATGTAACTCGTTCGTAAGCTGTACTCTAAGCTGTACTTTGTCTGTAATCTAAGTGAAAACCAGCCATTAAAAAAATAAATAAAATACAGAAGAATCAACGATAGATCTGTGGAAATTACGCAGACTGAAAACAACTAACCCTCATCTCTTTCATTTCTCTTCTGTATCACATTTTGTTTTTTAGCCCATTATCATTAAAGTAGATCTGTCACATCACGTGCATGCCAGCATAATCCTAGTATTGATGTGTTGGTGGCTTTCAGTCTCTTTATTTGCGTCCAGGCCGTGGGCCACGAGATCCCTTTTACAACCATTCAGTGGCTCATAAGCAAATAAGTGATTTGACACGGGGATGGCGCATTCCATGGACATACACATGAGTTCAACATGAGACAATGTTAGGATGAGGCGAAAAACAAAAGCGTCATGTGTCTGCATTGTAGGGCCTCAGGCAAAGACACACACAGACACACAGACTCAACAAAGTCAAAATAAAATAATTTATTTATTTACATTATTCATAAGCACTTGTAGCCTGATTGTTAGAATGTAAGAAACTCTTGTTAAACTACAAATGGAATGAGAATGACTTCTACCAGTTCAGGTGGAACAAAATTGAAGTCTGTCAAGCAAGTGGGAAAAAGAAAACAGCAGGCAGCAGCTAGTGGCGGTTTCAATCACATTAAACGTTGCGGGGATTCCCTGACACGAGGAGGCGAGCATTTGCATTCACAATGAAAGTGAGAAAAGATACTTAGTTGGGAAAAAAAAAAACAGTAACTGAAATAACTTACACAGTGAGCATCTCATCATCCCCTCTGACAATGGTTGTGTCTGACCATTGAAAGCTTTAATTTAAACTGATTAGAATGCAGATGTAACACTAAAAGTTCCTGAAACAAAACAAAAAAGAGCTACCGTTCATTGAAACGTGAACAAGATGAAATGGGATATTCAGTGGAAATACTGATGAGTTCGGTGTAATTCATCATCCTATGTCATAATATAAGATATTAGAATTAACACACCACATTCTGGAGTTGTTTTCCCACAAACACCACTTTACTCAGTCAGGTTGGAGATTGTGACCTACGGTGACCATGGCAACCCGTACATAACAAGAGGAAAGCTCATTCCTCAGCTCAAGCTAATTTTCAAAAATGAAAAAGAACAAAATTCATAATTTAATAAAGCAGACTTATGAGTTCCAAGTACAGTACTTTAAACGAATTGTTTTTGATAACTTCCCAAAGAGAAAATCTGACATTCAAAATATTGTTAGCCACCAATTTGGGATTTCGAGAAGTGGCCTATAATGTATTCGACGCCATGACGTGCATATTGCAGATCATTGTAACTTTGCATGTACCACAAGCTTAACTAGAACAGAAAAGGCAAACGGTTCTATTGGTGGAGTGTAAAAAAAGGAAGTACATCGTTGAGGAAATAACCGTTTCATAAATGTTGCTCCTGTATTACAACATGTAGGCAAAGGAAGCAAGTAAATGCAAACGCATTGTGATTTACTACTACTACTGCAGTCTTTTTTTAAATATATTTCGAGTATTCAGCTTATGTATAAGATACAAGTTATATTTAACCCGTTATCATTTGACAAGATATTATCGGTTAGTCATAAACTACTGACATCAGTTCAGCTCTCTGCTGTTAGAGGCTGTTGGGCAACAAGAGGCGGTTGCTGCAGGCCTCTCCCTACCCACAGTACACACACACACACACACACACACACACACACACACACACACACACACACACACACACACACACGCCTGACAGAACCTTAACACATGCTGCCACACAGCCCAGTGTCCCTGAAAGTGGGGCTGAAAAACATCAGTCGTTGCACCCTTGCAAACTGAGCCAGCAAGATCACAAACAGCAAAAACTGCCCCAAAAAAAGGGGATTCATTGGTATGCAGGGGGAGCAGTCAAGGGAATCTTTCTGCAGCCCCAACGCCCGCCATCCTGAGGTAGTGACCACCCCAAAGCTCCTTTTGTAACCGAACCAAGTTGAAGCCAAGGAGACTGATCATACCCGCACGGTGCCTCAAGCCGGAGCAAAAGAAATCTACCGTAACTTAATGTAGAAGTAACGGGAGTGTAATAACCTGTAGCGGCACACTCCATTTTCTCTCCTTGTCCTGTCTGATCTGATTTTCCTGTGACAATAGTTTTTGTGTGTCAAATACCGAAACGTTATCAACGATCTGTCGTCATTATAAAACACGGATATAACCAGCACACCAAGTTCCTCCATATAAAGATCAACAAGACATGTTGTTTTCACTTATCGCCCTGAGTCTTCTCTGTGCTCTTTGCCATTCACGGTCACATTTTATTGATAAGGTCAGAATTAAAGCCGCAGCAGCTAGGGATGTCACGCTCAAACAGACACGTTCTTGTTCTTTGTCGCGTTGTATTTCGTCAGCTGCTTTAGAAGCAGGCCTTGTGCTCTTAGCAGCACTCCAGCAAGGTTCCGCTATCTTGCATCATCCATCTTAGTGAATTGCTCCCACCACAACAATAGGTGGCAGGTGAAATGTGAGATCTTACTGAAAATAGGTTTGGTGTACATACACACACACTTTTGCGATAACAGTGGAAAGTCACAAGAATGACCACCTATTCCATCCACTTCGAATGTGCTCAGAATACTGTAAGTGATGTTATTCAAAGAAGCACAACTGAAATGAGGATGCATGCACTGCAGAAACACAAAAATGTGTCAAACCGCATACTTCCTTTGCTTGGCTAACACTCAAAGTTGCAATTGGTGAATATGGTTTGTGGGTAATCTTGTTGAAAAGCAGTAAGTGAGTGCTGCAAATTATGACAAGAGGTGTTGAAAGATTTTCCACACACATGAAGAAGTTGGCATGAGTTGGTACATGATTTCAGTTGTCATATTTTCCTAAAATAGTCCAAATTGAAAATGTCTTTTGAATAATTATTTGACTTTTAAATGAGTCTTGCTAACCAAGCACGATTCTAAACCAAGTCTGAAATGACATATAAAAACGTCTTTGGGAGTGAATGACTTAAACAGGCATATCAGGTATGGTTGTTGCCGTGGCATACCCTAACCATCTTAGCCTAGTAGCTAACATTGAACAAAGGCTAGTTCTTACTCTCTGCGTACAGTATCCATGAAAGGCTAAACTTGATGCACGCTGGCTCTCACATCTCGCATTCTATCCAGACTTGAATTTCAGTTGTAGGATTTGACTCCATGTTGAAAAGAATTGTCTTTCAAAACTAAAAGCTATGTAAAGGAGCTGCATGATACCAAACGAGGTTCTGTGCCGACAGAAAGAACAGATAAAAAGAGGTACGAAGGCAAAGCGTACAGCTGTCTTCTCTAATGGCACCCTGGTGAATGAGGCAAACACGTGGTGGAGGAGCAAAGGGGAAGCCATGGATTCAAAAGGCCTCCTGGTTTGGACTCGGTGCCAAGGACTATCTACATGATTGCACATTTGCTGTTGTATATTAATAACAGCATTGCTGGTCACTTTATTTTTTTCTTGATCTCCATCACTTGCAAATCTGTCATTCTTGTGACGTCTTTATAGCAACACTAATGCTACCCCTACATTACGTAGAGACTCTCTGCACTTATGTGTTATGTATATCATTGATTGTTGACTGTAATACTAGTGTGGCTGAAACTACCAAAGATAATCCGCTGTGTATTTTTAAATAGTAGGCCAATAAAGATGATTCCGATTCTGATTATAGGGGCCCTGACCACACTACACATTGACCCACGATACATCTGATAAATAAGAGGCTAGATATTTTGGTTGGGTTGGTCAGAGAAGTAATTTGTAAAAGAGATGAAGGCATTAAAAAGTGTGGTCTACGTGGTTGACGCCCACTTCCTCTCTTCCCCAACAGCATTTTTGAGCTTTGCATTTCCTCTTCGCTATGAATCATAACATCATCATCATCATCTGGCCAGCAAGAGGGTTACAATCATGAAATATAGACATTAAATACATAAAAGCTGCTGTTAGAAGTCACTGGGTAACAGATGTCATTGTAAAATCCTTCCATGAATCTAATTTGAGATTACATGAAGGGTTAGCCTGGAAACAGAATCCCACTGCCCGAACTAATGATATACTTGCGACCACAGGGTTAATGTTCAAAGACTTTGCCCTGGACCATGATGAGCACTCTGACATTTGGGGGGGGAAAAAAAATTGCACAAACACAAAAGCCGCCTCGTCTGCTCACAAGAAGCCTTGCGAGGAGCAAATATGTTTCAGTCCTCCCGTAGCCAGAGATGCTGTCTAGAGGAACACTCCTATTTGCCTTTAAATGAGGTCTCATTTAGAGAGCGTAATGCTCAGCTCTGTGGCGCCGCAGGGAATCTGCGCGAACAACCTGACAACCATCTCCTGTGGGACCACGCTATATGCACATGGACCTGTTTGATTCAGCACCTCCAGCGATGTATCGCCGGGGGCAACAAATCCAATCAAAACCTAACTCTATGGAGGACATATGAGATGAAAAAACGATGACATTTGCATGGGGGGCTGGTGCTGAACATCCTTTGTGGCAGACTGAAAAGCATTAGAATGTGTGATTCCTGCTAAAAAGTATTGAAAAATAAAAATGATTCCTGTCACCTGCGGAGGCTGCGTGTAATGTTCAGGTTCAATTAATGGGTTCGACTGTCTGGCACGGTAGCGTGTGTTAGACAGAGACACAGCAAAAAAGCATTTTCTTTGTGTCTGACAGCAGTCTCAGACTGCCAGACATGGGGCTGCCTCCGCTGGTGTGGAGCATGTACAGTCACTCTTGTCGGCATCCAATCTTTTTTTTGTTTTTTTCCACAAAGCGCGCAGAACAAAAGTCTCTTTTAGTTGTACTCATATTCTTATGAAGATCCAGACATTTAACAGTTACGTGTTCAAACAAAGGCAAGTACGTCTGGCACAAAGAAAGAAGAAAAAAAGCTCATTTCAAACAAAAGAGCAATGGAAGAAGGCATGGTCACCTCACCTTGAAGTTGCTCTGACCTACAGCAGGCCAGATGTCCTAAGGTGACCCCCAAGAGAAGAGTCCACATTCTGGGCAAGCCTCGTCTGGATGGCTGGCAGAGTAGCTGAAGGTAAAGGTGAGGATGAAGCCTCAAGTAGTCCTGTTCTCTCTCAACCGGAATGGGCCGTGTGCGTGTGTAAGTGGGTGTAAAAGAGGGTGAATGAGTAAGACGGCGCTTCAAAAAGGAAGCTTCCTCTGAAAGGGAGTTGCTGTGTGCTTTGGCAGCTGGAGAGCACTCAGACTTTGCTCAACTTTTCTCTTCTGCGTCTGCAAACCGCAGCAGCTGTCAGCACCCACACAAGGAGAGGACGAGCGCCTCATGTGAACACACACCCACTTGCCCCACCTCTCTGCTTCCACCGCTCTTCCTTTCCACCGCTCCAACAGTTTGAAAATGGAGAAAGGCGAAGGTGATCGCTCCCTCTCATCGGGCTCCTTGTCTACCTCCGCCCTCTCCGTCTCCTGCTCCCCTCCTTCCTCTTTTCAGACAGCAACAGTTTCAGTGTGCCCATCTGGTCTTTTGTTCCCGCCGCACATCATTTTCAATTCAACCAATTTTCTTGGCTCTGCTCCCTTTCACTGTGGCTGTGAATCTCACAGTGTGATCGGCTGGCAGCAATGGGAGCCGGTCACATCCATTTCACAGACACACATCATTTTAAAAAAGACTAAGGTTAGAAACAAAAATGGGGAAAACATGGAATACAACCAAAGGACATGCACAAAGTATTGGGACATAGCATGTATCTAATCAATCAATTCTACACCTTCAACCTTGTGGGGACAGCCTCTATCTGTTCCGTCACGATTGCCCCAAGCACCCAGCTCGGGGGATAAATACAATAGTTGGAGGACCTTGGTGTGGAAGAACAGAACAGCCCTGACCCCAATCCTAATTGCCATCAAACATACCATACATAAATAATCACCAAAACCTGTTAGGTATCTTAAATTTCGTGGCCGCCATAAATAAAAGAGAGGAATAATCATGTTAGCATTCTCCTAAGCGGGGAAAACATGTTCATGTTCAGTCCCGGTAGCTGTTTGAACTTTTTCTACGACATCATTCTGTGTATCTTTGACCTAGCTTGATCTTGGTCTATCACGTTCCAAGACATTATGAGGAACACAAATCACCAATAACACACTAAGATGTGTTAAAAGCCTTCAAATGAATTCACAATGTTCTTGCAGAAGCATACTCTCACACTGAAAATTGCAGACATGGTTCACCAGACACAGAATCAAGCTCCTTCCATGGCCATCTCAGTCCGCAGACCTCAGCCGCCTAGAAGACTCGTGGAGTTAGCTAAGGAGGAGAGTGCAGAGGAAGACGACACGGGTCGCAGTATGATTTAGAGATTATTGTCATGGTTTTGGCTGGAGTGGAGGGCGTTCCTCTACAGCGGCGCACCTGTGTCTGTGTTTTCCAAATAAACCTGGTCTAGTGTTTAAGGACTGCCAAGCTGCCAAGTCTTTGGTCAGATTATTGACCTTGTTGTTATCTTCAAGAGTTATTTTCTGGACCTAGTCGCTAATGTCTTGTGACCTGTTGTAACTGTCATATGCTTGTGCAGGAGTTTTTTTGCCTAAATCAAATTATCCTCAAATGAGGATAGTTCGAGCGTGGTTTTTTTCTCCCCCTCTCCCTCCCTTGTGGTTTCTTTCTGACTTCTGGGTTGAGTGAACGCTGGCGCATTTGGCTGCCGCTGCTCAACCAGTATTGTTTTGTGTTTTTTGTTATTGTAAAGTGTCCTTGGGTGTCTTGAAAGGCGCTTATAAATAAGATGTATTATTATTATTTTCCAATAGTTCCTTGTTTTGTAAGTATTTTGGATTTCCAATTATTCTTGTCTGGTTTAACTTTCACATGTTGGTACTTTTGCCATTTCGTTGTGTGTATTTTCCTTTCTGTTTTCAAGCACTTTATGTTCATATTTGGATTTCCTGTTTTTTTATTGCCAGCGATGTCTGTTCACACTTTGCCGATCCTTCATTTTTTTGTAAATAGACCTTTTTGTATCTTTGTTTGTGGGATCCGCACACCATCTGGTTTGTTTCCGAACCTTGTCAATTATAGAGAAGATTGCTGGGGGGTTGTTCACAGTATCAACATCAGGGGTGCTAGTAATTCAGGCACACGTGATTTGATGTAAAATAATTAATGTGGTACTTTTTTCCCCACTGAATAATTGCACTTGAATTCAAGGTTGGAATTCACTCCAGCCCCTCCATTTGTTTAATGTTGGCCCTATATTATTTAGGGGGGAAAATTAATTTATTAAAAGCTAAGGAACACTTTAACCATTGGTGCCAATAATTATGGATGGCGTTGTGTATTGATTACTGTCACCATGACGCCGTCCTCAATAACTAATGGAATCAACAGTGTCTTTATAACAACACACATTTTGGAACACCTCATATAAACGCACATGGTGACAAAGCATGACTGCTTGCAGCTTGCAATTCTGTAACTTCCAAATCAACCAGCACTAAAGGATGTCTAATGTCTAAGCACGAGCAATGACTTGTCAGTGACTCATCGTGGGATCCTCACATAACTTTCTTCCCTGTTTCTTGCTCTTTCAGTGGAATAGATTCAAATGTACTTCATTTTAACTGGAAGCGGGTGGGGCTACAATTTTATATTTTAGTTACGATAGGAAATTCGGATGTGTTTTGATCTACCTGTAAATAATGATTCAGCAAGAACAATTTCAAATGAACGTTTGAGACATCCCAAATGTGAAGAATGGCCAGCAATGATTAAGCCACTGAAAAGTGAAACACAGGAAGTGTAAAGCAGACAAATAACAGAAAAAAAACCCCTCAGAACAAACCACAGTCATTGGGCATATTATCCAAGTTCTAATTAGCCATTAGTGAACTGGCCGGGCAAAAACATGAAATTGAGAACAATATACTTCCAAGGGGACTTCCTCCAATCTTTACGAACATCCACTTCGGGCTAAACTGATGTACCGGTACTTAGCAACAAAAAAGATCCCCCCCCATCCCAAAAAACAAACAAACCCCTCCCCCCAAAAAAGTTAGGTACAGTAGTTGCTGACTTCCTGTGACTTCTCGTTACTGGGGACATAACGGTCAAAGCCACCATACAGTCACAGCCCCAAGCAGTGGTGGTTACTATAGTGAGATACAAACAACCCAACAAGCGTGCTTGCACCAGAATGAAATTGCTTTGGAGTTTCCTCTTTCAAGTAAAACAACTGCACACCAGTTTTCCTCTGTCAATGAAATATAAGGAGGGATTTTTTTTTTAAGCTAATGATTATCCAGGCAAAGTTGGTTTCCCTGCCAGTAGAATTATCTGTCCTAGTTTCGCTCAGTGGAAAATCATTGACGCCAAACTAAGAGATGATGACTGGAGAACCCGTGTGTAAGTCTGGCTGAAGTTGACAAAGCCACTTAAAAAAAGCTGAGCACACATAAGGTCCCATATACTGTAGTGATCTACCTTGAAAGGACACGTACAGACATACTGGTCAACTCTATACCACGGAAGGCTCATTCACTGTCACTCTATTCAGGCAATCCAAAAAATAGAACTGTCATACTAATGTGTTCATGTGATCATAACTCAAAGAAAGACAAAGTTATTTTGCAAGCGTCGACGAAGAACTGCCAACAATGTAAATATTGTAGCTATATAATCACTTTTAATGTTTTCTTTTTTCAAACAGTAGCTGAGGTGACCAGTGACTGTATTCAGGCAAAATGACTGAGCCCTAAATTAAACATCAGACTGCTGACTCAGCCGATAGAGCAAAGAAAATATTTCCATGACGGCGAGTCAGTGAGAACACACACATACCCTCATCAGACGTCCCTGCGGTGAGAAATCTGTGTGATGGCAGACAAATGGAATCTTTACAGCATTCCTTTTATGGAACATGCCTTTTTCCCTCCGGTGAGCTGTATCACCACAAAGTGACAAGAACGGATCGGGTTTTATAAAACCGCAAGAGAAAACTGAACCAGTTACGATTTAAACAATGAGTGAATATCATACGAATCAGTGTAATGAGATCATGTGCATCACCAGTCCTCATGAAGCTGAGAGTTACTTCTAGGGAGCTGATGAACAGAATTCATTGCCTTCTCATGGAACAGTGTTCATTCAATCATCCAAAAATGGGAAAAGTATGGCACAACTGCAAACCTAATAAGGCATTGTAGTTTTTTCCACCTAAACAGACAAAGCAAGAGAGGTACGGCAGCTGTAATTTAAATTACTGCGGTGGTCAGAGAAGCAGTCAAAAGGCCCGTGGCCACTTTGGAGGAGCTACAGAAATCCACCCCTCAGCTAGCTGAATCTAATCCACTGGACGGCTACAAGTTGAGAACTCCACAAATCTCGCCTCTGTAAAAGAATGGCAAGGGAAAAAAAAGGCACAGTTGAAAGAAAGGTATAAGAAGTCACGTTTTCCATCGTGTGCAACGTGTGGAACAAGCTGCTGTTGTCAGATGAGACCAATGATGATTTTTTTCTGCCTAAGTGGAAAGCGCCATGTGTGGAAGAAATCTCATCACCCTGAACACATCATATGCACTGTAAAACATGGTGGTGGAAACATCATGCCGTGGGGTTGCTTTTCTTCAGCATGGATAGGGAAGCTGGTCACAATTGATAGGAAGATGGATGGAGCTAGAAACAGGACAATCCCAGATGAAAATCGGCCATAAAACACTTGAGCTACAACGTGAATGGTTTACATCAAAGAATATACATGTGTTCAGATGACTCAGTTAAAGTCCAGACCTCAATCCCATTGAGCATCAGTTGCAAGACTTGAACACATGAGCGAGTGGGATCTTTTTTTTTTCCTTTCAATAAAGAATGGGCAAAATGTCAATGACTCTGTGTGCAAAACTCACCGAGACTTACGCCAAAAGACAGATGTAATTGCAGCGAATATGCAACACGTGCTTCTTTGGATTGGTGGAATAGATAAAAATGAGGTATGGAAATGTGAAAAAGTTCAAGGGATATGAATACTTGTTCAAGGCACTGCATGTGAACAGATGGACGGATGTGACAAACAAAACGGGGTTGTGCTCTTCGACTTTGCCTCACTCATTTGCCAACCAGAAGTAGCCTAGAGTGACCTACAGCGTGAAAAACAAGTGCAAGCTTGTTTCATTGTACAGAACTGCAAAGTCATCTGAAATTTGATCCGTATTTCAGTCGTCACAATAACGTGGTCAGCGGAGCTTGTAGTGAATAACAGTTTTCAGTATTGGCTACCTAATGTACTCGACAATAATCGCGGATCAATTGGGCATACCATGAAACCGCCTTATTTCCTGTTGTTCATGATATGCTTACAACTTTGCATGGGTCAAGAGTGTCCTTCCCGCCGCAACAGCGTCCTGGCCTGACTGAGCATGACTGGACTTTGAGCAATGACAGCAAAGCTTGAGCCCTCGCTTGGTTTTGGCTGCCGGGACAGCAGACCCACCCTGTTTGGACAGTGTCACAGATCACCGTATAGCCAACAGGAATGCCCTGCGTCATAAGCCCCCTGCCCCCCAGTTTCAGTCACTCTGAATCAGCACAGGCAATATAAACCTTGATCATTTGATTCATAGAACACATGGATTTAAATACGATTACATGGCAAGGAGGAATATGGGCGTGGTGAAAACGGTGCATTGCCATTACAAAAAAACCCCAAAACAACAACAACAAAATTGATGTACTGCTTGTGAGGGGAAAATGGACTAAGCGGAGGAAATCCTGTCAACAATGGTTGAACAAACATTGCGCTTGGGATCACACGGTTGAGGGAAAGACTCCCACCGATCCTGGGGCAGTGTGATCAGTCACAAAGCCTCTTCAGAGAAAGAATACACCGGGGGTGAACACTTCAACGAAGGTCTCAGCATGACACATGTCAATATCAACTACATGGGCTGAAATTGAGTCTTATAAAAATATAGATTTTGATCAAATAGCTATTAAATTGGATCTTTCCTGCCAGTCAGGTGATGGGCAGTAAAGACTGTCATTCGGATTTTCCTGCATTTGGTAAATCATCCCTTGAGTTGAAACGCATCCAATATTGGCACGGCGAACGTGCACATTGCTGCCAAAGCAACTGCCCTCCACACTGCTCCATGCTGTGTGACCATGAGCGTGACCTATGCTGCTTGCTGAGCCCTACACGATAAAGTGCTGAAACCTTTTTGTGTGATGAATATGCAACGAAAACAGAAATCAGGAAGGGGGCAAATACATTTTCACAGCACTGTATATGTAACCTTGGGCATAGTTCAGGAAAAATATCCACTGCAACCAACCTTTTGATTTATGTCCACAACTCCGTCTGCAACACAAAAATGTCCGGATTGTCCAAAGCGGATCTGTTCATTCGACAACAGTCGTTTTACAATGGGAAAATGCGTCAGCTTTCTACACAGACTTTGTTTCGATACAAACGCCTTGTTGTTCAAAGTGGAGGACATGAGACTTTTATTAGCTGCTGGTAGCTACATGTTTTGATGTGTTGTTCTGTTATTTTACTTTGTTGTTAAGCGTGTCATGTGTTATAAATCTAGAATTGCATTGCCTTTATCTTGGAGTTCAGTTAGCCAAAGATATTTGCAACATCCCAACGATGCAAAGCAGCGATATTCCACTACAATAGTACCGTAATTTCCGGACTATAGAGCATACATGATTATAAGCCGCACTCACTACATTTTAAAGGAAAAAAACATTCTATACACACATAAGCCGCACCTGTCTATTAGCCGCAGGTGCCCACATTGTAACATGAGATATTTAGAAAGAAAAAACGATTAGAAAAACATTGTTATATAGGCCGCTTCCTTAAATAAGCCGCGGAGTTGATAGCTTGTGACAAAAGTTGCGGCTTATAGTCCGGGAATTACGTGAACAAATCTGATATTGTACCTGCGAGAGCACCATATTGAAGTGGGTTCTTCACCTTTTACTGAAATGTATTTTACGCTTGTCCACATTTGTGTTGGGTCTCTGAATTTGATCTGGATCATCTGTGAGGTGTCATTATCTCTAGCTAGCAGCTAGACACACACGTGGAGCACTAGTTCTGGATTAGGAGTTCGATATAGGCCACTCACTCAGGAATATGTTTCATTTGAAACAAGACAATAAAACTGAGATGAAAAATACATAATTTACGTTGGAAAGAAAAGATCTCGATGGTTGGCTTGAGGCAAAAAGCCATTTCTTTCCTTTTGAACAGACAATAGGTTAGCTACAGTATATTTATTTGAAAGCAATTTAGTTCAGTCAGATTTAATCAAAGATTCTGCTCTCTTGGCGTGTTTGGGACTCAAGTCTTAATGTTTGCCATGTTTTTCAACACATGATTTTTCATTTGTGCATTCTGATCTGACCACAATAAACAAACAGCAAATGTGCATGCGGTGCGTGAAATATTGGGCGTTCAGGGTAGAATGGGAGAGATCAAACTGATTTTCTCAAAACCATTGGTAATAATCATCATCATTAACCAGTCACTCTTTTGTTTTATGCAACCAAAACACGGCCAAATAAGCACCATGCCACCTACTGATGCAGATCTGGAGAGGACAGCTGTTCAGTGCACTTAGGGCATATCTAAACATCTGCTGGCGCAGGCTGACCAGTATGTTTGCCACAGGAAATTATCCTAATTGGCCTCTATGAAATTATTCTCCTTGACGCATACTCGGTATTCTAATTAAAACACACAAACATATCTGTGGTTGCGCTGTTAGTGTGTGCTAAACTGACATGTTGTAAACACATAATGAAATGAGTCCCCAACATATATTAATAGTCCATAAACGGCCTTTTTATTTGCAGGGTACAGCATCTCGTTTCAAACTGATTGCAATATGTTCACATGGGGGCTTGAGAATTAACTTGATAACTATAATGTGATTTAGTTTTTCTCAACATTAAATTATTGAATTCTGAATGTAACAGGAAACATCTCAAGTGGGTGCAATAAATATTACAAATTTAAATGATGGACATTTAAATGATAATACTATTTATATTACATTGATAGATTTTAACAGTGCACAGACACATTAGAACTGATAGCTTTAAGTATCCTGTCCGAAGAGGTATACACAAACACAAGTGGTGTGATGAAGCACTACTTAAAGTAGCAGTTACACATTTTCCTCAATAACTAACAGAAGCTCAATTTGACGCTGCCATCACAAAGCCTGGTGACAGCCAATGACCACAAAAGAGACCCTGCACCTACTCTACTAACACTTGCTTGAAGAGTAATGAGGCAGAAGGCAGGCTTTGTCACATAAGTGTGTCTTTGCTTTATCCACGTAATTAGCGGTCTGCATATTTCAGGCTAAAGCCATGCGTTGAGGTTCCTCTAGGTTGGCGCGAAATCTTTCAAGAAATCGCGAGGCAAGTTCGTCATCAACAAGCCGCCCGTCACTTGACAAGGTGACGGTCATCAGCTGTTGGGTACGCAGGGTCTGGTTGTCCTCACAAAGACTTAATTCGGCCCGGGAGGTCCCAACGGCGAGGATGCAAGCCTGCGGAGGGTTGATCACAGCACTGAAGCCGCTGATGCCAAACATCCCCAGGTTGGATATACTGAGCGAAGTGTAGAAGATGGAGAAATACATGCAATGGTGAATATAAAAACACAAAACAACAAAAACTATAAATTCCATATCAGAGAATGCATTGAACACAAGACAAAGTCATTAAAACAATTTAAAAACAACACTAAAACACCAGTCTCATACTGAGTTGAAAAGCAAAGAATGACAATGGGCTTTAATGTGAGATTTAAAGAATATATATCATATCAATTAGAACAACTTGTGTACACAAATACAAGAAGAAAAAGAAATGCATTGCTGAAGACAAAAATTATGTATAATGCAGGTTGCTTTCATTTTTTTTAAGATTGACAAACCCAATTCTAATGACGTTGGGACATTGTGTTAAACATAAAAACAGAAGACAATGATTGACAAATCGTGTTCAACCAATACTTGATTTATTACCCGACAGAGACAAGATATTTAATGTTCAAACCGATAACTTGGGGTTTTTTTTTTTTGCAAATAATCATTAACTTGCAATAGACTCCAGATGGAACAGGGTCATGTTCACCACTGTGCTACATCACCTTTTCTTTTAACAACATTCAATAGATGTTTTGGAACTGAGAATACTAATTGTTGAAGCTTTGTAGGTGGAATTCTTCAGACCATTTTAGATGAGCTCGGCCCCGTGAAGCCGGCGTGTTTCAGGGTGTTGGTGATAAAAGGATTTCTTGCAATTGTACATTGCGCAACATTGTCCTGTAACTGCTGGACTATTTTCCAAGGCAGTTGTTAACGGAGGTGATCCACATCCGATCTTTGCTTGGGAATGACTGAGCAATTCAGGTAAATTCCAGGATTATTTGTTAAAACCAATAAAGTTTGTTTGAGCATTCAATATCGTGTCTTTGTAGTGTATTCCATTAAATATAGGTTGAACATGATTTGCAAATCACTGCATTCCGTTTGTATTTATGTTTACCAATGCCCCAACTTAATTGGAATTGGGGTTGTACAAAGTACATACACATACTGTATCGCGAACGTTTCCCCACATTTGTACTGTATTTGTGTGGAGATCAAAGAATGTTATTGTTATCGCCAAAGAACTCTGTTGAAATGAGGAGAGGAGCTTCATTGTGTTGTCCATAGCCCTGTCTAATAATGGAGAGCTTTGTCACTATCTGGTGGGATCTGTAGTTAATTATAAACCTTCATTTTGTGTTTGTGTGTGTGGGGGGCGCACTTACAAGTTTACAATTGTCACTATTTACAGCAGGGCTTGGTCCCTATCTCCTGTAAATACAACCCTAATAACTTTGATACCTATGAACATAAACTGGACAGGCTATTTATTAATACGTTTTTAAAATTAGTTTTGCATTGCTTGGAAAGGAGGCGATTTCATGAGCCAACGAGATGTTTCTCAATGTACAGATTCTGCAACAACTGAGGTGGAAAAGATGTGAGGTACACCACCTCCTCGGTTGCACTGCTATGGAGATTTCCGCATTGACCAACCGGGGCCGGGTTTCAAGAACGCACTTCTTTTTAAATTGACTTTTCAATGATTCTAACATTGTATAGTATCATATTGTGTTAAATAATGCCCAAATGGCATCCATTGCACCATCTGCTTTCTGAGGTTGGTCATGTGACGTTTGCAAGTTGAGCCTTGACTAGTCGTTATTTGAGCCCTGTGCCACTCGAATGTAATTTTCAGTCGAAAGCAAGTGTCAAAATGGCCGCCCCCTGGGTTGGACAAAAACGGATAGATTTTTGCTGCTTTCAAATGTCTTGGCGAGTGGTGCTACATACTGTCGAACGTACTGTTGTCAATAACATTATTGGGTTGACTTCCCCTTCAAGCACTGCACTGTGTATCAGTACACAGAATAATACGCAACCAGATATGAATGACAATGATGGCGCCATGACCTGGCAGTCATCTTCAAGAGCGATGCTGTTTTTTGTTGCTCTTGTCATGGGTATTGTCATATGGTGTTAGTTGTCATTTGAGCGAGGACCTGCTGTGGACTGTTTTCAGTGTTTTGGCTGTGGCATTTGAGAGGAGGAGGGGAAAAAAAATCTGTGCGTGATGGTTGTGCCTTCTCAGTAACATGCGTGTAACCAGTGCTCATTTTTATGGGGTGGGGTTGGGTGGGGGATGTCTGCGTATTTGACATAAAGTGCAAAACAAAACTATGATATAGTGCAGTTGGTGCATGCACTATAGATTGAAATTTGACAAATCACTTCAAATGATGACTTTTTTTTCTTTACTTGACATTTGTATTAAACCCGCTGGGTGATTTGCCGTGCAATGACTCTCAATCTCAAGAATTTAAAACATGATGAGTGCATTAAACACAGGATTAGATACACAGAAAACACATTTTAGTCGTGTCATGTTGTTTTCTTTGCCTTTGTTTTACCTGAATGAGCCTCCCTGGTACTCTTCGGGTAAGAGTTTTCCATCTCGAGCTTTTTGGGCCAATGCCTATGAAGCATACATTATTTGACATTTTTAGCTGTATATAAGACATTGGTCAACTATTTATCCGATAGTGATACTAGAAGTGCCTCACAAAGTACACACAATAACAAAATAATAACCTTTTTCTTGGCAATAATAGTGAATACGAAATAATAACCATAGCTAAAATGTTGCTTCAGGATAAATAATTATAATTGTAGGTCTACCTAAAGAATCATAACAGAAAACTGCTTTCACATATGTCCTTAAAAACAAAAACACACCAAAAAAAAATAAACCCACAAATAGGAACATGGTGTTCCAAGTACAAAAAAATTGTCCAATAGCAGCCTTTGACACAAATGGAAACCATCAGCTTGTATCTTGCTGAAATGAGGAAATGGAACTGAGAATGACCCACATGATGAGGCATCTTGCAAACAAAACAAACACATGACTGTGGCCAGGGTTTGATGGCAAAGCGTGACTGAGTAGAGTAACTGTGGAGACATCACAATGCATGAAAATGACTGTGCCCATGGGATTGCCTCGAATGGAAGAATTATGTGCACCAACTGTTAATAGTCTTTTTTTTCTTTTTTTTTTAGAAGATTCCTTGACTTGAAATTACTGCTGATCCCAGTACCAATACTACAGCTGTCAAGTTAAAGGCATGCAAGATGATTATTAAAATATATATTTTGTTCTATGACATGCCTCCAGAATGCCAGTGGCTGAGTGTTATATTTGGTATGAAATCTTAAAAAACAAAAACCTTCCAAAATGTTTCTTCACTCAAGTCACGGATAGTGTATTGGTACATTCGCCTGAGGTACCGGTAGTTGTTTGTCTATTTGTGCGCTGCAACCGGTGACCAGTTCAGGGTGAGATCTGTCTTTCCAGCACTCCGTGACCCTGAACTGGACACACGGTTGTGAATATGGATGCATGGATGTTTCCTGACAGCGGAGTATTGTGTGTTTTCATAAATCTTGGACCATGCAGTTGCCTGTGACCAACATAAAGAACTGAGAACTGATTGATTTGGTTTTAGTCTATACCAGGGGTGTCCAAAGTCGGTCCTCAAGGGCCACTGTCCTGCCTGTTTTCCAGCTCTCCCAGGAGCAACACACCTGATTCAAATCATCAGGATCGTTCTAATGCTGCTTCAGAGCTGGCTGATGAGCTGATTATCTGAATCAGGTGTGTTGCAGGCGGGAGAGCTGGAAAACAGGCAGGACAGTGGCCCTCCAGGCCCGGAGCTGGACATGTCTGGTCTATACAGAAAAAAGACCAGACAAAGGCAAAAACACACACAAGAAAAAAAAACAATCATGCGAAACAAATCTAAATGGACAATCGGAATGACACTGTCCAATGTGCATGGCCGAATGCTGTACTGGCAAGAAACTCTCAAGACAAGGGAGTCAAGACACCTAACGCAATCATACAAAGATCAATGACGATAGCGCCCCAATGACTGTAGGTAATAAGCAAACAAAGCAATGATTCAGATTCAGACTTTTACCTTTGCGTTCGTAGAAATCTCATGAACTCCTTTGTTTGCAGCATCTCTGATGATTGGTGTAATGAGGCCTTTGTCAGTTGCAACAGCAATTGAAATGTGAATAGAGTCAAGTGCTCGAGGTCCGTCATCTGACCATGTCACGTTCACATCTGGTAGCTCCTATCATCACAAAGTCAATGGCAATCAAATTGTCAGTCGACCCATTTCATCTTCATTTGGCTGGAATAAAATAATACAAAAGGAATGGGACTGGAAATTATTATTAAGTATTTTGTCATTTTATGTTAACTTTTCTTTTGATGGCGGCACGGGCACCCACAGCGGCTCCTCTTGTTGCATGTTGTCTTGAGAGGGAAGAAATTTCATCTGTGCTGTATGTTGCACATTTGACAATAAAGTTGTACTTGACTTGATATACCGTATTTTCTGCACTAAAAGGCGCACTGGATTATGAGGCGCACCTTCAATGAATGGCTATTTTGTAATTTGTTTTCATACATTGGACGCATCGCATTATAAGGCGCAATCTACAATGCTTCCACTAGATGGTGTTACGCTTCTTCCATTCAACTCGAGAGGCGTCCGTGTCTTGTCCAGGGAAACCAAGACATCAAAAGTATTTATAAAAAATGATGAGATTTATTTAAGAAAGAAAAAGAAAAGAAAAATAAACATGGAGGGACACCGTCACAGATCTGTCAAAGGAGCCTTCTCCCTTTCCGCGTCTTGCGCTTTCATTTTATCTGGTTGGGAGTTGGTGAAGGCCAGCGCAATCAGCATTTTTGAGCAGCTACACAGAGTACAGACTAGTGCAACTTTGCTTAAAGGGCAAAATAACTGGTCAGCATTCAAAGGTACAGTCAGCATTCAATAGTACGAACAGTTACTTCCATTTAGCACTGTTATATGTGAAATTGCCATTACATCCGTTCAACTCGAGAGGCGTTCATGACCACCTCTGACCACCTAAAATTAACTATGACTGCACTTGAATTAAACTACGTAAATTGAAATAATGCATCAAAACAGAAAATCAAGTGAGCAAATCACAAAACAAATTCTATATCCCCCCTACAGAATTTATTTTGTGATTTCCTCGCTTGATTTTCTTCGTAGTTTCATTGAAGTACTCATTAATTTACGTTTTTCGGAGGCGGACATGAACACCTCTCCAGTTGAACGGAAGAAGAGAAGGCAGGTAGACGGCCAAAGACGCACCTGTATTTGTTGAGACTGTGAAATCCATAAAAAAAAAAAGTCTGCGTTTAAAGAAAAAATAAAACCACAGCTCTCCTTTTTTCAACAAATACAGGTGCGTCTTTGTCCGTCTCCCTGTCTTCTCTTCTTCCGTTCAACTGGAGAGGCATACATGACCGCCTCAGGAAAACGCATTGGCATTTCCTTGATCATAGGTCCAACAGAACGATCAAATGTCAGTTTAGTTATTTATTCCTTTGTTGCATATTCACAAATGATGAAATCACAATATAAATTCTGTAGGGGGGTTATAGAATTTCATTTGTGATATCCTCACTTGCTTTTCAGTTTTGATGTATTATTCTCAATTTTCATAGTTTCATTGAAGTAATCGTTAGTTTACGTTCACGTAAACTAGGCGGTCTTGAACGCCTCTCGAGTCGAACTGAAGAAGAGAAGGCACGGAGACGGACAAAGACGTATCTGCATTTGTTGAGACTGTTTTAAAAAAACAACACCACAGCTCTCCTTTTTTCGGAGCCGCAACAAAAACTTATTTAAAGCAGCGACACAGTTCACTGAACCAACAGCAAGTTATAACATTGTAAGCATGTCTCCAGCAAGGGGCCATTTTGGAGTCGACATATTACCGTAATGACCATACACAAGGCGCACCGGATTTTAAGGCGCGCTGTGAGCTTTTAAGAAAAATCGAAGACTTTTCGGTGCGCCTTATTACGGTATATAAAATTATTTTTTACAATGATAAATATAAATGTAATCTCCCTTTAAAAACTATATTTTATGTTTACAGTATTTGTCTTATCCTTGAGACTTCAATTTGTTTGATGATCTTAAACTAAGTGGGGAAACTGCAAAAAAAAAAAGACAAAAAGGTAAAATCCCTGTTCCTGGCACTGTAGCTCGTCGGCACATTTTTTGTTGTTGTCTTTATGACACTGACTATACAACACGCTTAACACACTTAAAATATGACAAGTTAAAAGTGGAATCAATGAGTAACACTTACTTTAAGCGTAACAGCAGCTGCCTTGATGATGAAATCATTAACAGAAACTTTGATCTGGTCTGAAACGACAAAGAAACAACAGAATCTGTGAGTCATATTAATGAGACACAATGATAGCCAGACAGCTGGTGAGGGTGGGCTGTCGAAGCTCTCAGGGTTCCATTCTGCTTGGCTGATGTCCAAGAAAGTGACAAAAGGAGCGACTATCAAAAACACATTAGAGACACAAGTACAAAACAAACTCTTGAATTAAACTAATATGCTAAACAGTCAAAACAGCTCAAGAGGATGTGGCAACTGAAACCGACAAATGTATTCGTTGAAAGTCATCAGATGCTTGGAAAGAAAAGACTTCATTCATTCACCAGCCGTTCTAAAAAAAAACAGTTCTTTAACTTTGTTTTATATTTTTGTGAGATTACTGGCAGTCACTGTTTTGTTGAGGACACTGGAAAAATTAATTCACAGTACTCTGTACTGGGTGTGCCAACATAATGACATACCGACTACAATATACATTTTCAGAGCAGATACAATATTTAATGATTCTTTTTTCAGCGCAATTTCTTTCTTTTTTTTTTTTTTTTTTAAACTCTTGGAGGTTTCCATTACATCCAAATCCATTTCAATCAGTTTGACAAGCACCTTTCATTTTCATTGGCAAAACATGTTTGCGCGATGTGTGGAATGAGAGTTCCAACTAGCGTGACCAAGTAGTTATGTACCAGTGTTTCTTTTCAGTGCTACTGACTGATCTCTTTGTCAAATGAGCTGTCATGTGGAACTCTTGAAATTCTCATCAAGGACAACAATTAATAATGATGATATTGTCAACTAAAGCTAAAATATGTTATTATACAGAGGTGACATAATATACAACATAAGTGTACAGACGTGTCTTGTTTACCATTGGCCAAGTCTTTACGAAGCTTCATGACTGCAGCCATATCACAGTCAACAGAGGCGTAAGCGTGGGGGATGGTGGTTTTGGACTGTGTTAGCCTTTGAGCGATCACGCGGCGGACATTGGAGGCTGGATGCTCTGTGAAAGTGCCCTGAGGAATAACATTGTCGAAGTCAAAAGTCTGTGAATTACTGCACGCATGGAAAATAGCACTTTAGGGGAATCAATTGTGAAAGCGCTATATATAAATCAGCATGTATTGTATTGTATTGTAACAAGAATGGTGTGCAGTCTAATGCTGACATAACCCAACGGTCATCAACTATAACATGGACCAGGTTATTACAAAGTAATTGACAACCCTGTTACGGTAAATTGATGGTAAGTCTGAACAGTCATTGATTTAGATTAATTGTAACCCATGATATTACGTACAAAGGTCATGTTTAACAGATGTCTTAAAATAGAATGGATATCGAAACCGAGTCAAATGTGTCTGACTGGCAAAGATTTAGCAACACCAGCTGTGTTAGCTAAAATGTTTGCAATGCATACAAGTTCTGCTTTGCCTAAAATCCGTGTTGCACTATCCCCAAAACGTCACATTAGTAACAAACATTCACTTGTGCTCTTGCTGTTCATTACATTTGTCTTTTTTTGTGGACAAAATCCTTGTCCCCAGCTGCTATTCATGTGTGACTATTTCGAAAGCAGGTCTATTCGCATGCTGTCGCATGGCAAAGCTCCGGTCATGTGAGCAAAAGTTGGCGTATTCTGGGAGTGCAGTGACGTGGGGAAGCCCATGTCCAGTGTACTGAAGGTGGGTATCATTCAGGCACAAAGTAGCGTAGCAAAGCCCCGGTCAATGAAATGATGAGCATACCCAAAGTGGTAACATAACAACAAGAATTCTTCTCAGCTTCTGTATCTCAAACACTCAACCGCAAATTGGAAAAAAATAAATCAGTACCTTTGACAGGTATGTGTAATTTAAAACCCACCGGTGTGCCTGGATTTCCCGGTACAGAAAGAGGAGGTATGTTGGGTCTGCTGCCTGGTGGTGGCGGGATAGCTGATGCGACGGGGGCAGGACCCGGAGAAGGTGGAGCAATAATGGGTGTCGTTTTTGGCTTCAACTTCAAAACATTTAATGCATCTCTGTTGGAACGAAAATTAAACAGAAAGATTAGAAATGGCAATCGCAGGATCACGGTTCGAGTAGCGCTGCAGACAAAGAGCTGCTCAAGAGATGCCACTCTGCTTCCTGAGCACCACCAATGTATCTTTGGGCAAGGCACTAACCCCAAAGCCCCTAGCTCAGAGGTGCAGCATTGTTTGTGCATCCCTTACTCTCATGATGCAATTATCATCATTGCCGTTTCATAGGGAATACATGGGAAAAAGAATATGCCATTTGTCAGTCTGATTATTTTAATAAGCAGGCCGATACTGACCTGCCACATTCAAGGAGCTTACTTAAATATAGAGGGCAATCAAAAAGTTTTATGTTTAGTGTCACGCTCAACTACTGTGTATGAGACAACCAAAGCTTTGTTGAAATCATTAATTTTTGATGTTACTCATTAGTCAACCACTGGTGATGGTCCCGATATGTACAACACCATACTATTCTTTCCTACAGTATACAAAAGGCAGGCATGACAAAATGATGAGAGCCGGTATGTTATTGCTCTAAGTACACAGGATTTATACAATTGAAAACATGAAGGAGAACAATTTCTGTTCAAAACCATGCAAGACTATGTTCACCCAGTAATTTCGAGTTATGTAGGAAAAGAAGTGAGAAGGGCATGTATCAGGTGCATCTATTTGAAAGGTTCCAGTTCCAATTCAGGCCAGCAGGGTCCATTGTACCCACATGCATCCACCCTTTTGTGTGGATCAGCTCCCTCTGACCTCACCATGTAGTCTAGGCCCCATAGCGGTTTTGCCCCTCCCTTATTCCTGCAGTCTTACATTTACTACAAAACACAGACGACTTGTTTCCTAACTGATAGGAGTATGTGCTTGTGGAAGAACTGAGGGAAGTTGGAAATTCCACCTTGGATGAACTCAGACCAGTCACCAGAGCCCTAGTGCCCCACTTAAGGCTAAAGATTTTACGTTCTACGACAATGTCTCTACTCAAACCCACTCTTTAGTGATTAGTCCTCTTGGTCCCGTTGGTGTGGCCAATTTTGGATCAATGCCATGAGTGTCCAGGATGTGTCTTGCTGCTGGGCTTAGTCGTAACCTAAAGAAAATTGAGCCATGAAGACAAGTTGCTGTTAGACCAAAATCTTTCAGGAGGTTTACCTTTCAACGGTAAATACAGCTTGAGATGTAGATGTAGAGACGTAGATGCTGTATTATGAGGGTGACTAGGTAATTGCCAAGACTAATCAATAAATAATTGGTGATGTAATACAAGTACAATAAAAAAAAGACCTCCCTCAATGATTGTACTGTATATTATATTCATTTAATGAAATGTATTTTAATTAGCATCCTTATAACTTGCAGAATTTTAAGCTGTTGAGCTGTCAGCAATTATTTCCACTGTGTTTGATTTAGTTTTTGCCGTGATAATGTTTCAGTATCAGCATTTAGGTACTATGTATACATGCAGGTATAGTATCAAAGTCGGATTGCTGGTATTGTGACAACAAACACCATTAGATGGCACTTACGATCCTACTGGGACTGTTTTTGGAGGAGGAGCTGATGAAGAAGAAGGAGGAGGCACAGCAGTGGCAATAGTTTCATGGGTAGCAGGTGGAGGTGCAGATGGAGAGGGAATCTCAACCTGTCTCCAGTCCTGTCCCTCTTCCACCATAACAGCAATAAGAGTTCCCAGGCGCACATTGCGACTTCCCTCCTCGATCTGAAATGCGGGAGTTATAAGTATTTTTGTTCTCAATAAAGTGATAGCATATTAACATAAACATAGTCATCAGACAGAAAGAAAGTGAAGAATAACAATGCATGCTATGCTGTAGCTCACTGTAATTGAAACACTAGACTGATATATAATTGGCTGCTGTGTAGTGTAACGAGTATGCTTTCTGTCACCACTGATTCAAGATCCTGTTAAGAGCTAATCTAAATACACTGTGGCATTTACAACTCTCTCCACGGTCTACTGGACATTGTCAATCAATCAATCCTGGTTCAGTCGAAATGAAAGGCCATGCATAATAGACTGCTGGATGCACTTGATCAGTTTTCAAAATGTATCCCTTTTGTGAGCTGTCTCTTGTTGTCCGTCAATACAGCGTAAAATAAATTTGCCAAGTCTGTGGCGCCAAATGGTTGAAGGAGGGAGAAAGTCTCCAAATCTGCTTTCTGCAGACTTGTAAAATACAGGGTACCGTTAAAATAGTCAAATACTGTTTGCTGAAACATATTGTTGTTCGTTATGCTGAATATTCAGTGCTAACATTTAATACATTAAACAACGTGAACTGTATATATATATATATATATATATATATATATATATATATATATATATATATATATATATATATATATATATATATATATATACACACACACACACACACACACACACACACAGGTACATAGACAGATGTACATATACACACACCTATAAAGATATACAAAGATATACAGTACACACACACACACACACACATACATATACATAATGTATATACATGTATACTGTATATACATACACACACACACACACACACAAAAACATATCCACATTAACATATACATATATATGTATACATACATATATACCGGTATACACATACATATATACATACGTATATTCATGCGTAATACTTGCAATACCACTGTTCATCGTTCACAGATTTTTTTTCTGCAGTTTTTTTGTTTAGAGTGCATTGTGTTCTGCATCCTGATTGGTTAAGGGACTGTAGACTAGACTAGACTAGGTTGCCAAATGAACTCCATGACAAAACCCACAATGTCGATGGAATGTTTTGTACAGTATTTCTAAAAACTGTCAAAACTTTTTTTTTTATTCTTGAGCCTAATCTTTGGTTATATATATATATATATATATATATATATATATATATATATATATATATATATATATATATATATATATATATACACACAGCCATCCATTTTCCGATCCGCTTTATCCTCACAAGGATCGCGGGGGGTGCTCGCGGTCTTTGGGGAGTAGCCGGGGGATCCCTGAACTGGTTCCAGCCAATCACAGGGCACGCATAGACAAACAACAACCATTCACACTCACAGTCACACCGAGAGACAATTTAGCATGTTTTCTGGGTTCAGTCATGTGGCTTTCACAAGATGAGCCCTTAGGCATTGTAATATCATTTTTCAGTCAACAGTAAGTGGCAAAATGGCTTCTCCCAGAGAAAGACCAAAATGTGTGGATTTTTCTGCTTAAATTCTATTCCACAAACATAGTATGAATCAGAATACCATGTTTACATGAGTAGGGGCGCATAGAAGATATTATTGTGAAGAAAATGTTCTTCCACTCTACGTAGCCATTCAGTTAATCGGGTGGTAAATGAAAGTCAAGACAATTTTGGAAACAGTTAACAAATACAGTATGGTCATTGTAGTCACATAGTGGCATGAACAGTTCAAGTGAATGCAGGGAAGCTTTGTATTTCGGTGTCATTACAAACCTGTGTGATTGATTGTACCCAAAGCAGATTCAGGATTAAAATGCTTGGGTCATGATAGAGTAGACCAATTATAATAATAATACATTTCATTTATAAGCGCCTTTCAAGACACTGAAGGACACTTTACAATGCTCTAACAGCATGATGAGATTTAATAATCTGTGGCTGGAGCACAAGTGATAGATTCAGCCTAACCCAGGTTCCCAAGAGCCATGGTTGGATATTGGTAAATGACACTGATACATCACGACTTTGGAGTTCTATGCCAATTGCAATCTTCATGATCATTCGACCAAATGGTATGGTCATCAATATCCATTTTAAATAAACAACAACAGTTGGGACCTTACGAAAGCACAGTTATAGATGAATATTTAACACAATCTATGGTTCGACTACAAAAATCAATCAAATTCAAAAAATACAATTCAAAAAAGGTCCCACATTGGACATGCAATGCTTCTAGTTGGTGGTTTTCTTCACAACACATCGCATAATCATCCAGAGGGGTTTATACAGGCCACATTTCTCTGCCTGCCTCAGCTCTCAAGCCCCTACCCCCAATTCTTCAGTGGTTGCTATGGAAACTACCATCCCTACAGTAGCAAAGAAAGATGGGTGTAAGGGAATGTGGAAAAGGAAAAGACAGAAAACCAAAAAGACCAATGGTTTAAATTAGCTGTAAAGCTTTTTTTGAATCACAAGGCTGCAGTTTATTGCAACATGATGTTCAAAATGGCTCAGGTTGCAAACATCTAATAGGCTATTGAATAGACAGACCTGAAAACCTGGACTCACCCCCACTCACCCATTTCAATATGCTTATATTTATATTTTAAAATGTATATTTATATACTTCTTGTTCTTCTACTTCACCCTTTCATCATTTTGCTGCTGTAAATGGGGAATTTCTCCATTGGGAGACAAATAAAGGGTTTCTTATTTTATCTATATTCTCATTAGCTCAGGCGCCTTCTGTCACTTAGAAAAGGGATCTGTCTTCAGTGTGTGAAGGGGACTAGTCCATTCTCTCCCATGCACTTAAATATTAAAATTAAGGCTGTCGCACTCATATTTTTTCCCAAGTCACTTGATTTTGAGTATCTGCTGATACCTAGTCCTAATGAAATGCAATAAAGAAGAAAGAGAAAGCCGCATCCAAATTCTCTTAATCACCCGATTCATTTTGTGAATGAGGGTATCCCAGGACGATACCATTTAATATGTGAATACATCATCAGTGGTTCAAATCAAGGACGAAAACATTTGATTCAAAATTAGAAAAAGTTAAAAATTAGATTTTTTTAAACTGATACCAAACAGCTGAATACCACAAGATTGGCCCCCCATTTCCAACCCTATCAATCAGATCGGGAAACAAAGTAGTCAAATTATATTTGTACTGCAGCACATAATTTGGGTATCGTGGAGAGGTGAAGAAGACAACTAATTGCTCCATCTTTGAAAGCCTATTAAAAATTCAAACACCTAACATTACAGTGGGGAATGGACCTGGAGAAATGTCTACCACGAAAGCAAATCCTTTTATGTAACGGTTACTGTGCAGGGAAAGCCAAATAAAAATGTCACAAAAGAACCATTTTAACGACAGGATTAAAAACAACAAAACATCTTGTCTGACAATAAATAGAAAATGCATATAGTATGACGGTAAACCAGAGGGTACATTTATTTTGGCTTTTTTTTTTCTCACCACGATCTTTGCCAAGATACCGTCATCATTAGATTCCATCGTAACGACAGCTTTGTCAGTCTCAATTTCACAAAGGGCATCGCCTGCTGCCACTGCCTCACCTGCAAAGGTAAAACACATGCATAAATATATTATCTAAATTGAACTTTTTATTCTAAACATTGTGAGAGCTCAATTTTTAAAAAATGGATAAATAACAGGGAGAAAGAATGGCAGTTCTGAAGAGTGTGAAAAATGAATTTAAACATTTTTTTCAATTACAATTTATTTAAATCTACGAACAAAAGAAAACATATCTATGTGACAAATAACTGACAATTTATTGTCTCATGACAGCATGTTAACTGAAAATCGAAAATTTCATATATAAGGAGGAAGAAAAAAATACATATTTATATTCTTCCTACAAATGGCCATCTGAGCTGTATTTGACATCAATGAACAGTATGACTACCGTATTTTCACTAAATAAAGTACAACCGAAATCAGTTTTGCTTCCGGTGCCTTTTTAAAAACGGGTTTTTAGCGTGCGTGCATGCACGCCGTATGTTTAAGCTGGCGTATGTTTTACCATGGCTGCGCCCAATAATACAGTGCGTTTTGTGTATGTGTCAAACACTGAAATAGTACCCATTACTGAGACTGCGCCCAACAATACGGTGCGCTGAATGGTCGTGAAAATACGGTACATCGCAACTCAATCCACAGAAGCAAATGGCAAAAGGGCAAAGAAGCCGATGAAAAATAGGTTCCTCACAATAAATGAGGGTCCTGCTGTAGTGCCTGGATGAGCAAAGTCATTAAGCAGTCATGAATAGTGACTGCTGGGTTTCCATAAGCCAATTAATTACCAAAGGCCTATGAATGCAGCAGCGCATGAGGCCATGCCTTGCAGAGTGATGTGTTGTCACAGAGAATGACGATTAGTACATACAGCAACTGTTAATCGGCAATTGCAACATATGCAACCTATTTTTCATGGGCATACACTGTATGCCCATGGTAGCAAGGAAAACACGACCATAGTTTTTGGATTTGGCACTCGTGTAGGCATTGACAACTGACTGGAAAGGAATATTAAAATTTGGGGTGGTGGTAATATTTGTAAATTCCTTTTACCTTCTTTCTTCAGCCATTTGACAATGTTTCCCTCCTCCATGGTTGGTGAGAGAGCAGGCATTTGCACGTTTAGCGGGGCGACACCTACCGGTCACAAAGATCATAACAGCATTACTGAACAGCATTTGAACATGCACTTGAAGCTAATGCAGAAATACTTCTTTGAAACTTCAGACCGCAATGTAAAAAAAAAGAAATGATGACTACAATTCATCTTAAACACTGGACCCGTACATAAACGTGGGTCGGCACATGCAGATTCAAAGATTCTCAGAACAAATAAAAAATGTTAATTTTTTTTGTGAATAAAAAAGGAAAGATAAGATGCCTAGTCCAGTTGCTTTTGGGTGGGGGGCCGGGGGGTGGTTACACAGCATTTTTATTTGGTGATTCTTCTCAGTTGTTTTTTTTTAATTGGTGGGGTAAAAAAAAATGGAATAATCCCAATGCTTTTATAATGGGTGTCAACTGCCCATTCCCTTTCCTCTGTGAATAGCAGGGTTCCATTGTGTGTGTGTGTGTGTGTGTATATATATATATATATATATATATATATATATATATATTAGAGCTGTCAAACGATTACAATATTTAATCTAATTAAACACTCAACTGTCATAATTAACTCAAATTAACTAAAAATTAATCATGATTACTCACGCATTTTTTATCGTTTCTGAATTTCCTTTTATATTTTTTGTGCTATTTTCCCCCATTTTAATGCTCTCATCAACATGGAATCATGAATCAGTTTTCTATGTGCAAAATGCAAATATTTAGTGAAATAATTTGGAATTTCAATTTTACATGAAAATGATTCACTTGGAGCAGTTATTCACACATTATCTCTCACACAATATTACTGTCCATCAACAACAGTGAAAAAAATATTAAGTCACACAACAGCTGCTTGAACAGCTCTTTTTATGGAATCAAAACAGTGCAATATAAAGTGCACATCTAAGGTAAACTAGTACTCAGCCTATAATTTTTCACGGCCCCCTGAATAGGGATTGTCGGTCAGCATGGAAGGATCTCTCGTTCTGTACTTTTTTGATCATTTATTGGAGCACTTTGCAGCAGAAGTAGTAGTAGTAGTAGTAGTTGTAACAGAAGTATCAGAAGCAGGTAATAACCTAAACTACACATAAATGCAGTAAAAAATTAATATATCGATCTTTCTGCATCACAATGTAAATATGTATATATTTGACATTAATGAATACCTTTATTTAACAATACGTTGAATAAATCATGTAATCAACCCTGATTTCACTATGTATCATTATCGTCATCATTATTCATTGTTTTAAACGTAAGAAACCATCCAACACAAACATAAAGTCGAATCGAACAAAAGAACTACAAGTCCCAATACTCAATCCCGGAAGTGGAGCGCCGGCATGAATTAACCCCAGCTGAAACGCAATTTACTTCGTTTAAACGTCAGATTGCAGACGGACAAACATGACAACTATGCAAAAATGAGCTAAATAAAGACACCCCTGTTTTAGCAACATTTTAGCCCACGCTGTTTGCTTTGAAATGATCCATAGCTGTCGGTCTGAGACGAGGAGGCGGAGTACCGTACCTACGTCAGCTGTGTGCTTGGCCATTAAGTGGTATTTCAGACTCGACGTGCTATGATGATAGCTCAGTTTACGACTGCAAAACATACAGGTAACTTTGGTCTTGTCATTGGAACAATCTGGCAACTTTTTAAAAGTAAACTTTCCATTCATAAACTATTTAAATATCCGTTTTGTGTCTCGCGCTGCCGTGGCTGGCAAAACAAACGTCGTGGACCTGTGCAGAGCGATTGATGTTTTGTTTCTGGTTTATTTATAGAGCAACGCCACATCCGCTGTGACGTCTGCGCGTTAATCTCGCGAGAAAATTTTTGATCCCGATAAAATTCATTTAAATTAATGGCAATAAAACGCGCTAAACTGACAGCTCTAATATATATATATATATATATATATATATATATATATATATATATATATATATATATATATATATATATATATATATATATATATATATATAAAAGAAAATACACCCTCATGAGTAGTTGGTATTCGCAGACCTTGAGACGTTTTGGTAATTGTTGTACAGTATTACCGATGTTGTAATTTAGAAAAGAAAGCAGCCGGGTCCACTAATTTTTAAGTTTAGCAGACACAACACCAAATAACACAGGTAAATTGAGATGAAATTCAAGGCTTTATGGTCACAGGCAGGAGTTACTTAAGAGGACCACACTGTAGATGAACTGGCTCAGAGCACTGGACCAGGCATCTTATCTTTCCTTTTTATATCCACTTTATTTACAACTTATAGCACACAGTGCGACATGTTGGCCAAATATTGGAATTGGCATCATCCTCGAAAATCCTTATCAGATGGGCCCTTCAACTTCAGGCACTTGGGTCTGACTTGCCACCAAAGGAGGCGGAGCTTTTTTCCCCCCAAACCCATGGAACTGTGTTAGTGGAGATCTTATGCGGGCCAGCTAGGTAACTACTTTCAAATGTATTCCTAAAACTCATATCTATCATTTAGCCTTCTTCTAAAATTGTTGGTAATTTTACTTTTTACTGTATTTGTAATTTTATGCAATATTATGTCAAAGATGATGGCTGAATCACATATCACTGTGTTTGGAATGTGCAGTATAAATAAGAATAAATAATACTAAATAATAATGACATTATTATAATTATTTCTATTTTTTTAAGGAATAAAATTTACTTTGTTTGGGACAACCATTTTCTATTGTGGCCAGCAGAGCATCACATTTAATGTGTTATTCTGCTGGCATCTGCTGGACATACTTAGGTACTGCACAATTATAAATTTAATTTATACGAGTTGCCAGGGAGTTGTTCGAACCACAGGAACCGCAATAGCGTTGACAGGAATTTGGGGCCCAGTCCGGCGGGGGGGAATTGATGGTGGATGGTAATTAAGTTGTAATTTTTGCATGCAACATGACTTATCCACAGGTCACTATCGTACTCATTTCAAAATACAGCCACTGTAACATTTCCTGCAACAAATCAGATATGTACAATACTTTTGGTATTGGGGCATTGAAAAACAAAAACAAAAACAAATCATATCAGACGTAAAATTCGATGTCTGATGTCTGAGGCAACAGTCGGAAAGTCCGCCGACACGCACGCAACTTCCAATCACAAGTCTCAACACTGGCTGTCTTAAGATTCCCCCCTACATTGTTTTTCCATCCATCCTCACAAGGGTCGCAGGGGGTGCTGGAGCCTATCCCAGCTGTCGTCGGGCAGTAGGCGGGGGACACCCTGAACCGGTTGCCAGCCAATCGCAGGACACCCACAGACGAACAACCATCCACACCCACACTCACACAGAGGGACGATTAAGAGTGTCCCATTACCCTGGCATGTTTTTGGAATGTGGGAGGAAACAGGAGTACCCGGAGAAAAACCACGCAAGGTACAGGGAGAACATGCAAACTCCACTCAGGGTGGCCGGAACCGGAATCGAACCCATTGTTTTATAGAGCATCTCTGCACTGTGAGGTCGACACGCTAACCACTGGATCACCAGGCCGCCTGCATAGTTTTTTTGTTGTTGTTGTTGTTTTGTTTTGTCTTGTTTTGTGGGTTTTTGGGTCACAATAAACAAAAATAAGTTCATCAATTATACAGCAAATCCATTGTAGGCGAAACGTGTATTCATTGTTGACATTTACTTTCTAATACTTTAGCCTGCGAAGGCACGTTACAGTGTCGGTTATGGTCACTCAAGTGAGACTAAAAATCAAACCTTTTCTCCGAGAGATTACTGTACTGAAATTATGTTGTAAATTTTTAAAATAACCTGATTGCGCATAAACCCGCTCGAGCTAAATGCCAACAGCCCCCAACCTGTCGTTATGGACAAAACTGCACATGACAATACTCACCGAAGACCCATGGAGAGTGAAAGAAGTGCCTGGCTTTCTCCTGAAGTGACTGCGTACTCCTCAAAGATTTGTGAATGTTCGATAATTTCAGGCCGAAAAAGATTCCTTGACGACCCAGACGCAAGGAGGCCGCCATGTTGATGTCCTCATTCGGAGAGACGTGAAGGTGCCTGATCAAAATGTTGACATTTTGATCAATCTAATATTGTCTTTTCTTGTCGGATCATAGAGTAAAAAACAAAGAAATAGTATTAAAAGGCGCAAGTGTTTTATTGTTGTAGTATGTGATTGAGTTACACATTAATTACCTTTTAGAAAATTAGACAGGCGGAGAGCTCACAGTAGGTCATTTCAGGACCCTGGCCAAAGACGTACCGTATACGCATTATTGCCTCAATATGTCCTTATCCGAGAGTCAGCGCGCCTTCCATGTTGGATGTGGCACATCTGCCCGGAAACTAATGCAATTAATTGAACTGAACGCGTTAAAGCGACAATGTAGACGTATAACCTAATGCCCCCACCACTATCACTACCGGGTTCACGCCCCCCATAGGCACATTAATATTGTATACCAAATATTATGAGAAACAGCATCAACAATCTGTAGCTTTTAATCCGCTGATAATACAGTATAGTCGGTTTACCATATTTTGATTACCAAAAAAAGATTATGAAATGATACTCAAACATTAGCACTGCAATTGCGAATATCTCCATTGTGAAACAAATAAAGGTTTTTCTTCATCTTCAATATATTTAAAGTAGGTGTGCATGATACTGGTAAAACATGCAATATACGATTATGGATGTTGCCTATTGTACCATGGATATCATTGCCATGTTCTAAAATGTACCTAAATAAAAGGCATCTCTATTATCCAACAAAATAAAAAAATGTTTTTTGTTTTTTTAATTTGGGAAAATATGTATTCTGTTTGAGTCCGGCCAGCTCTGGCCTTCCTGTGTGGAGTTTGCATGTTCTCCGCGTGCCTGTGTGTCTTTCTTTTCTCCAGGTACTCCAGTTTCCCCCATTCTAAAAACATGCGTTGCAGGACAATGGAACACTGTAATCTGTCCCTAGGTGTGAGCGCGAATGTTTGTTCGTCTATGTGTGCCCTGTGAATGCCTGGCAACCAATTCAGGGTGTATCCCGCCTGATGCTAAATATTCTTCAAAGTCTTGCTTGTATCCTTCTTCCTTCAATTAGTCAGTAGTTAACTATGCTTTTGGTATCATCTTTGTTTCAAAATGCTGCGCAGAACTCACAAAGTAGTTGTCTGTTTGAGTGTGTGTTGGAGAACGCACATGTCAATTGGTGTCGGGCAGAACCCTTTTACGTTACGTGCTAATCATCACCACTAGACGGCATCGGAACACTAACCCAGAAACAACTACCTGGGAACTATAAAGAGAACGTAACACTACATATTAGTTGCATCGGATTGTAAAGAGCCCTGTCGGCTTTTCAGAAAGTTGAATGCTTTTAGGTGCGCCTGACAGTGCGGAAAATACGATACACTATGACCAATTAACATGTCACCATTTGTGTGTTATTATCTTAACCTACAATCTGGCTTTGCCAGTTTAGTGCTGAGCAGTGGAGCTCAGTCAGAGATTTGGCAACAAGAGCAGCAGAGCTCAAATGACTGCAGTCATTACCCAACACTCTTGTGGTTTGATGCAGTGTCCATACTTGAAATACAGGTTTGGGGGTCTTCCTACTGGTTATTTCTGCCTGACGCAGCTCTGCCAGCCCCTTTCTACACAGATATATATACTCATATGCCAGTTAGTGCATCCCTAACCACAAAAAGGCCTACACCTGTCATTATTTTAGAGTCAATGTTTTGCTTATTTAATCCCAACTCCTGATGGGAGAGTGAGGTGGCAAAAGTACTCTCACCTAGGACCAAAATAGAAGTATAGATACGTTTGTAAAAAGAGACTCTCGAAAAAACTCTTAAGTACAGACTCTAAACCATGGGGTCAACGATATGCTTTTGGATTCACATATACACTATGACAGCACAAAACTATCCCGGTGTGTACAAAGTTGTTTTTGTTGTGATGTCTTATTTGGCAGATCCAATCAATGTCGTTATTGATAGACAGTGCACAGTATGACATTACAGTCAATCAGCGATATAATATTTGCATAAAATGCTAAATCTTGACCGACTGGAAGTGTTCAGTCAGTGTAGAAAAACAAAACAAGAGTGCATAAAGTGATGCATGAGACGAGAAATGGATGCATGTTTTTGATTCTTTTACTGTATGAATTATGTAATTAAGTGTAATCCCAGCCCAGTCAGGAAACAGGCATGTTGACTGTCATTCCGAATTCCGATATATATATATATATATATATATATATATATATATATATATATATATATATATATATATATATATATATAAATATTGTATAATGGAATAGACATATATATATATATATATATATATATATATATATATATATATATATATATATATATATATATATATATATATATATATATATATATATATATATATATATATATAATATATAGACATATATATGTCTATTCCATTTTTACAACAAAATGTTTCGCAGTCCCATAAATGGCTGGCGACCAGTCCAGGGTGTATCCTGCCATTCATCCCAAGTCAGTTGGGGTAAGGTTCAGTACAAACTTAACTATTAATCCGTCAATTAGTTGAGTTTATATAAATTAGTTATTTTTAGTGAGTCATTCCTGTGTTAGCCACGACCCTCATTAAGATATGCAAAAGGCTTATTGAAAATGGATAGATGGACTCCTGTGGGTATCCACACCATTTTAATGACCACAGATGACAATGAGGACCAAGTGGCAAACATCACAGGTGCAACACCGCTGATAGATTTGAAACAGTCAGTTAATAAAATGAGATGCCAATCAAAAGCCCACTATACAAATGATGGGTTATGTAAGACAGAGATAAATATGAGTCGAGATTGGACACTGCATTTGCATATGAGAATAGTAGCACAAGTAGCAACTGTTCATTTTACTCTTATCTTGCTGGCTGCCACTGTGTGCAGCACCGTGGTGGAGATGGCCTGCAATCCGGCAATCACAATGGAACCATGGACCTCTAGGTGAGCTCACAAAGGTTCAGTCATTCAGTTACAGTGAGTGTCATGGGTGAAGATTCATCCACAATATTTCAAGTGATATTGTAAGACGCTGTTTCACAAAGATACAAAGGAATGACCGGCTTTATTTGCATCAAAATTAACAAAATAATCATAATAATACATGCATACACACGCACAGCAAGAAATGCAGCATGCCAAATAAGAAGTTAAATTAGAGCATGTTTCTATTTGGCTAGATGTTTTACCTTTTTGTTTGTTTGTTTTATACAGTAGTCCTTCATCCTTTGCACAAGTGGCCTCATTCGCAATATTACTCATCTGACATGTATGAACATGTCTTCATTTGGGTCTATCTGTTCCACAAT
Source organism: Hippocampus mohnikei (assembly GCA_026261675.1). Taxonomy (NCBI): domain Eukaryota; kingdom Metazoa; phylum Chordata; class Actinopteri; order Syngnathiformes; family Syngnathidae; genus Hippocampus; species Hippocampus mohnikei. The sequence goes on along the minus strand of JAKGUB010000331.1, from coordinate 5,798,852 downwards.
CATGCAACACAATGTGTTATTTGCAAAATATTAAAATGTTCTCATGTGTTCAGCAAAAGTACAAAGTCAGATTTTCGGCTTGATCTCATCAAGACCCAGCAAATTTATCAAAATCTTGCAGCATTCATGCAGTCAATAAAAAACAAATTATTTCTCAGACTCCTTCCATCCTCTGGCGTTCCTACCAAATTTGTATACCAGTCTGCGCCCGTCTACTCGTTCCAAGATTTCCCTTTTGTAGTAATATCTGTGACAAAAAAAAAAAGACAAATTAGTGATTCAGCAAGCGGATTTGAGAATTAACCCTTCTATGCACCATGTAACCTGATAACATGATAAGGGCAGCGCAGTAACCTCAGTGACAGGAAATAATAGCATACATCAGTACCTCCGTACAGAGTCGGGCTGTATTCTCAAATTGGTAAAATCCTACATTTATATTCTTGGTGTGAGGAATACAATTAAGATGGAAGTCAAAAATGACGCCTATGTTTTTTTTCAGATTGTGAGAATTTAGTTTTGCTAACAGTTTCTCTGTCTTGCTTCCAGGAAAATTAAAACCTGGGTCAATTAATGTCATTTAAAATATTTCAATGGGTTGTCTCTCTTCTGTGGTTTGTCCGAAACACAGATTGATACTTCTCTAAAATATTGTTGTTGTTTTTTTAAAGAATTACTTAAATTCTGATCAGGTTGGGACTCTTATTTGTATTTTATTTTTTGCAAATAAATAACATGGGCGGCTTTGTGGTCAACAGATTAGCACTCCCACCTCACAGTGCAGAGGTGTAGGGTTTGATTATAGGCATCGGCCTTTCTGTGTGGAGTTTGCATGTTCTCTCAGTGCCTCTGTGGGTTTTCTACGGGTTTCTTCCCGCATTTCAAAAACATGCATGGTAGGTTGATTCAACACTCTAAATTGTCCCTAGGTGTGATTGTAATCATGAATGGTTGTTTGTCTATGCGTGCCCTGCGATTGGCTGTTGTGGTGGACCCACCATTGTTGTTAACTTTTCTTTCAATGAATTGTCTGAGATGAGGAAATCATCAATGCATCCTTCTACTTTAAAAAATATTAGGTTAATTTGGAGCAAGGAAAACTAAAAGATATGTATCTCTAAGAGAAAATACGGATACGGAGACTTTAAACGTTGCAATATTTGTTCGTAAACAGTTTTTGTGAGATGGTTGTTCATGAACAGAGGCTCCATTCTGTTATGGATCGGAGGGAATTTTTAAATGATGAAGTCAACAATTTTTGTTTTGTGAGTTTTGTTTATAAAAGCATGCAACAGGTGTGAGGTGGTAAACACAAAATGTACGGGGGAACTACAGGCAGTTGTTACCTCTTTGTGATTTAGTACATTAAGGCCACTAGTTTATATCATTTGAATATAAATCTTTAACTGTATTGCTAAAATCAACCCAATTACCAGGGAAAATATAATTACTCCTCAACTAACGAAATCAACTATTGATGATGAAATATGAAGACATTTTTGGAGTTCTCTTCTGATTTAAGGAAAGTAATGTTGAGCAGTGTTAGATGTGTTTTGCGTGTTTCTAATTAGCCAGGCACAGCAATTGATTTTACTGTAGATAAAATAATTTAGTCAGCCAAGTATTGACAACTTACTAAAACCTATACACTATAAGTTATTCTTTGCCAGTGCGTGTGGGCTGTGTGGTTGTACCTCATTGCCCGACTCAACTTCTCATAGGTCATGCTGCTGTTGTTTTTCTTCTTGCCCCACAACTGTGCCACTTCCTCTGATTTAAGAAAGCGAAATACCCCTTCTGTCCGATCCTCCCATTTGATCAGCCCTGGATTGCGTTCGGGATGCAGTAAAATGTCTCTGATAAATTCCCACAAATGGGACCCTCTTGGATCTGTTTTGGAAAAATCAAGATTGAATAGTATGGGTGAACTCGCATGAATTAAGTTTGAAAAAGGTCAAAATAAACAACCAAATCAAACAACTAAACAGACAAAGGTATTGGGACATTGGACCAAATAAAATGAACTGAAATGGAAGAAGACTTAAAATTGCTGTGAAATTGTAATTTATGGGAGTCTGTCTGTGCGACCATTGTCCATTGATCCAGAAGAGAATTTATCTGGGTCAAAGGTCAGTAATGTTTGTCCAGTGCCCTATCTCCACTTCTAAAGGCGGCCTCGTTTTTTTAATATAATACAATACAATACAATACAATACAATAATTCCTGATTTATATAGCGCTTTCACAGCAGCTGCAGATGTAACAAAGCGCTGAACAAAACAGTTAACATAAATTTAAAGAATAAACACAACGCATAACATAAAACACGGACATTTGTGCAATCCTAACCACTTTTTCCTCATATGCTTTGTTGTTTAAAGCATTTTGAGATGAAAGGGGAGAGAATCAAAGTGTCCTTTCACCAGTTGTTCAGAGACGTCATGCTCAAAATGTGCACACGTCGGCTCCAAGCTAAGTTTCAAAGTCAACAAGAAGCTGTAGCATCCATTGACGAAAAAAAGAGATTGGTTCACATCAATTTTAATTCCAAGCGTCAAGTCTGAGTTCCAAATAAGCATCTGCGCTCCGCGCCGATACTACTCTCTCCTCATCCTCAACTTCAGCAGCCATCCATCCAGCCGCACTAACGCAGACTGTCCAACAGCGCCGACATCTCCACTGAACAAAACGGGGCTGTGAAAAATGCTGCCCATTACAAGCGCAAAAACCACAAGTGCGCCGGGGTTGTCCATCACCAACACTCAACTGGTGCCAACATTCCTCCCAATCAAAATCAGTGCTGGTACACACGTGCTGCCGAGAAGGCGCAACCACCAAACACAGGTTCTTCTTCTTTGACGAATGTCGTGGCCAAAAAACGCTGAAAACAGTCCACATCAAGTCCACACGACGAAACAACAAACACCATGTGACAAAACGTTTTCCAGTTCATCCACACCACACTTCAACAACAATCATGCAGTTATTGACTATCAACACCAACAACAACAAAGCTATGAACAAACTGTTACCACAAGCTTATGTACTGAAAATGTTTTGGTAAGATACAGAATTAACAATGAGGCTTAATTAAAGAGTCAAAGGGTATCCAACGCATAGCATTTGACATTAAAGTGGCCCTCAAAGGGCTTGTTATAAATCTGAAGCCATCCATCCAATTTCTTCTGCTTATCCTTGGTCGGGTTGTGTCAGCCTAAGCAAGGAAGCCAAGACTTCCTACTCCCCACACCTCACCAGGGAGACGTTCAGGAGCATATTAACCAGTTGCTGCAGCCACCTTATCTGGCTCCATTGGGTTCTCACTCAATCTCTCAGGGAGAACCTGGACACCCTGTAGAGGAAACTCATTTTGGACACTAGCATCCGTGATATTGTTGTTTTGGTCACGACCCACAGCTGGTGACTTTTAGTGAGACTTGGAATAGTAGATCATCCGGTGTGTTGAGGGCTTCTCCTTTCATCTTAGCTCCCTCTTCACCACAACAGACAACTATAGAGTCTCAGTCACTGCAGAGAATGAAACAATCTCCTTGTCTCCCTAAACTCATCTATGTGGGGCAGAATCTCATTCCCAATCCGAATAAACTGTCAAACCCTGGAAATAAACATACATGCGTTCATGTACGTCGTTACACAAAGAGCCCTGCATTGATTTATCAACCATTACCAGTAAAGGGTTTTGAAATCAGATCAGAAGCGAAGGGCAAAGAGTGGCAGATATTTGAGGACAATGGTAGCCTACTTATAGACATAAAAATACTGCACATGGTTTGCAAATTGGACAATGACTAAAATGGTGGTGCATATTATTGAGTCTATAGCAGGGGTGTCAAATATACGGCCTGCGGGCCGGAATCGGCTCCCGAGGAGGTTCGACCGGGCCGCAGGATAGTTTAAAAGTGACCAAATGCATAAAAGACACGGAAGGAATATTTTTAATAAAATGCTATTCATGGATTATCCACTATTTCTCTTTAGTTTGTAAAGTGTAAACAGGGATTAAATTTAGATTTTATATGCACATGTGTTAATGGTTAAAAAATATATTTCTTCATAAATCTCGTTTAATCTTAAAATGCATTACAATATTTTTCAATACCAATTACTTAAAGTTTTGTGCCTTTGTACAATCAATGGGATCAGTTGCAATGCATATATGTGAATGATAAAAGTACATTGCACATTTGTCCAAGGAAATCTAAGGAGCTTCATGAAATCTTTTGTAAAGGATATATGTTCATTCCATTTCAACATTTTCCTAATGTTCTTGTGCTTCACTATACCAAAACAAAGGAAAGATATGGTATTTTGGTCCGGCCCACTTGACATCTACCAAGGCCGTATGCGGCCCACAGTGTGAAATGAGTTTGACACCCCTGGTCTATACGAATAAAAGTCTAGACCATAGACATTTAAGACAACATATGTGTATTAAGGACTGGTGGGCCATATAAAATAGTGTGTCAGGCTGGTCTTGGTCCATGTGCCTTAAGTTCATACCGTATGTGATCTAAGGGGTCCAATCAAAGATGAATTAACTGTTTAAGAATTGTCCCAATTCATTTGTCTGTACATGAATGTGAGTTTATATTCTTCTTACTGTGTTTTTTGACCTGATGTTGGCGATGGTAGGACATTTTCATTTCTGAGAAAGAGAGATTAGGTCAATTTTTCTTGCACTTTTATTATAGGTGTGAATATACATGTATCGCAAAAATCCTATATCATCACAGTATTTTCAGAAATATTTAAAAATCCTAACCATGACTGCAGGAAGGGGGAGGTGAGACAGCCGGGACATGAGGTTGAATCGATGAGTCATAGCCATCTAGGTCAACATAGGATAAGGTAATTGATTGAAATGTGCTTTGGTAAATATTTGAATGAATATGAATGTGTTTTGAAATAAATCAAATAAAAAATCAAATTTATGCATTTACTATACCTGTTTGAGGGTAGCTGACCTCTGAAAAGTTACAGGAAATTTCTACTGCAAAGAAACAAGGATATGACCATTAAATGTTTACTTTATATTACGTAATTCATGAATTCCAACTTGGCAAAATTTAATTTCTTACATTCTGGCTTTAGTTCCAGGTGACTGATTTCCATATGATATTCTGCATACGAATGAGAGAGTCAACAGAAAATTTGTGCAAAGGCTTTAATTAGTGTGAAACTAATTAATCACCCCTTGTACATTGTTAAGTGTGTCAAAAAACGTATTTAATATTTTACACATTGATCCCAGCTATTTGTATGCATATGATACTGATCGTACAAATATGAAAATGAAATGACTCAGCAAAATTGGAATTCTTCCACCATCTACTACAGCAATTTGGTTTTCTCAATAGCAATATGACACATCTAATTAGCCTTAATAATGTTTCAGTATACTATGGTTGGTTACATGAATATTCTGTACTTTATTATAAAAAATGACATACGGTAGTCCAAAATGAAACTAAGCTGCTTCCTCACTGCCAAAAGAGAAAAATCAGCACATGATGTCCCAGCATGACCTTCAAACCTGTTGTATGACTATTTACGTCATGGTACGCATTTTGGAATGCCTATCATAACAGGTGTAATCAGGGCCGGCTCGCTCATTAGAGTAGCTCGGCAGATGCGAAGAAGGGCTTTGGGGAATGTGGAGGGCGGTGATGGTGGCAGTCAGGTGAAAATTCACCTTCACTATTATTATATTCAAATACATTATTCCTAATAACTCTTCATTTCAAGTAAAAAAGAAAGAAGAGTCAAGGGAAATTAATACAAACAATGAAAAGAGGGTAGAGGAGCAAGGTTAATTACAGTACTTTGAAATCAGCATTCCTGTCCAGCAATAGCGGCATCTTACGCACTGTGCGTGCGTCACCTCCTTCTTGAATGCCTTTGTTAGCTGTTGAATATTTCTGAATTTATCATGGTGATTACAGATTAAATAAACGATATCTGAAACTAAAGTGATTCGCGGAGTTAAGAAAATGTATGGCTGGATTGAGCAACGTTTGAAATAATCAAATGTTTCGGACAACTATTTCATATAAAAGGGCAATAAGAACATTTAACTACATTCATTATTTACTGTTAAACTACAAAAGGTAAAATAACAGTGATACCTTTATTTGGGTCGAAAAGTGAAACATGAACAAGTCTAAGGCTGTTATGAATTAAAATATTGTTATTACTTACGCTTATTTAAAATAGCATTTTCTCATGTTATTTTTGGTGATTTTTCTCAAAATCTCAAATCTAATTCAAATCCCAATGCACTTAGTGCACCTCATTGCTAGGGATTAATGTAAGGAATGACATTTCTTGATTAAATGTCAAACTACTGAACTTTAAAGTCAAAGGAGAAAAAAATGCTTGATCATTCGAGTAAAATCACGATATAATCGTCAGTGAATGAATGAATCTCAGGTGGGGAAGTTGAGCATACAGTATTTACAATGACTTGAGAACCAACCCTCAACACGGAACAACTAACACCGTTTAAAATGAACGTAATGCCCAATTGAAATTCCAAAAAATGATCAGACTGATCGCTCTCTGTGGGAGGAGAGGCAAATTTGTTGACTGACCACTTTGTAAAAGAATCTAAGTGACCAAAACTATCCAGATCAAAAGGAAGAAAAAAATAGAGGAGGCAAGAAGCAAGTGAGGTATGTAAATGGGAGAAAAAGAGGGCAAGTCGTTGCTCCGTTTGGTGTGTCCAATGAACAGCAAGTCACTCGCATTACTTTTTTGACAGTAATGAAACAATGGTGAAGTTAGAAAATGTTGTACAGTATTTTATATTTGATATGATGTGGCATTATTTTATAAATTAAAGGCAACGTTAAAAAAAACAAAAGGACTTCTTTTGTAAGTGGATGTAAATCGTTGATGGAAGGTGGTGATGTGTAAAATCTCGCCCTGGGTGTCACATAGGCTAGGGCCGCCCCTACTTGTAATTTATCATCACGTAAATCATTTTCACATTGACATATGCTTATACAGTATGCTACGAAAGCTTAAATGAAAAGCCTGCGGGGATTTATTACACTATTACTCAATGTAAGATTAGCTAGATTTTTAATCAAACCCACACGCACCGGCCCACTTGAGCTGTGTTATGCTGTGGAAGAGAATGGGCCCAAGGTCTCCCGCCGCATGGACAAAGTCCTGGTAGGTCAGGTTACAGAGCTGGTGACCATCCATATCAAAGTTTTGGAAGGGGACGTTGGAGGCATCAATCTGGTTTATGTCCATGACCTGCTGCAACCAGTCCCACACTTGATATTTACTCCAGAATTGTGGCTGGGACTCATGAGGCCACAGGCGACTACTTGCGTAGCCAGACATCACTATTGGAACTGGGAACAGGCACACAATATGAATGTATGATTATTTCTTTCTGATTCCTTCATAACAACATCACATCCCATGCTCAGGATGGCGTGGGTCATATGCCTCACCGTCAGGATAGAAGTTGGTCGAAGCCCAGTGGTTACTGGTGAGCTGACCGTCTGGAGGGGCGTTTGAAGTGAGGCTCATTGTGCTGCAACACACGTTCAACATAGCCAGAATGCAGCAGGAGAAGAGACATTCAAAACTGAAGAGGCCAAGTCAATCAATATACGGTAGCAAAACATGTGCTTTAACTATTTTGTCCAGGAGACAAGAAGAGAATATGAGAAGTGTCGCTGCTGGTCCAGCAATGAGCGGCAAACTTATCACAGCACAATATCATATTTGTCTGTTTACTATGTGGTGTTATTTCAACTTTCAGAATTAAAAACAAAAACAAATTAGGCTGTGATACTATCACTCTAAAAGTCAGAAAGGAACATAACACTCTCAGAAATATTTTAACACCCACTGCAAATTAGATTTATATGCAAAATATTGCGGGTTTGCAGCAGCAGTTTTAAATGAAAACTAAGAACAGTTTAAATCGTTCAACACAACTACTGGTTTGTATTCAGTGAATATTAGTTTTTAAAGTGATGATTTATGTTTTTTTCTTTTCTTTTCTTTCTTGCAACTAATGCAGCAGCAGCAGTCCTATATTTATCCTGCTTTTTCACTAAAGTACTGGTTAAATGATCAGATAAGAAAACCTTTATTAGTCTCGCAATGGAGAAATTCCCAATTCACAGCAGCAAAGTTATGAAAGGAAGAAGTAGAAGAACAAAATATAGGATAAATAATGAAATGTTTCATTCTCAACCTCAATTTGCTTCAAATTTAATTACTGGCCACAGGTTACATATGCAAAATGTGCAAGTCTTCACTAACGATGTTGACTTGACAGTTATTATTTTAAATGCAACAAGCTGGTAGAAAATAAAATTTCTGTTGTTTTTAATAAATGCCATTCTTGCATATATTTCAGTTTTCCAAAAGTTAACCAACAATATAATGTTCGATACGGATGCAGCTTTACCACGATAGAATTCAATTACGGAATCTAATGGGAACTATAATGCATTTGATTCTTTTGTCTTCCCTTCTCCTTTCAAGACCTGGGTCACGCCTTCAAGATAATAAACAGACAGATCTGGCAAATCTGGTTCCTGCACAGATCGCACTGATTGTAGTTTTACCAAAAGGCAACCCTTCAAGCCAAACAAACAAGAGTGTGAGTGTACACCGAAACCACAGCTGTTTGCAAAATTCCCCCACCAGTGGGACATTTAGCATCCTGTATGTACTGTATGAGTAGACATCAGCCTCGCATTGATATTAGCAAACGCGTGTGTCAGAATCCGCAATCAAGGATAATGTTACTTTGTTTGGTTTCTAAATTTAGCTCTAGGCACGGTGGTTTAATACTTTCTTGGTCTAATTGCTGGATGTGACGCTGATCGGGATATTGCGTTCGTGAATACAATGTACAGTACACTAATGTCTTGTCTGTAGCTACAATTTCTGTCAGTACAGAGAGCTATACTGAAAAATAGAATACACTATATACATATATATATATATTCCCATAGATATATCCATCTATTTGCAGTACTGACTGTCCTGATCTGGGCCGGTGGTGCGACAAACTATCCCAGCTAAATTTGGGCGAAAGTGAGATTACGCTGTCAATGGGTCATCAGTCAGCTGCAGGGCAACCATTTGAACTCACATTCACAGTGTCACTCAATGGGAACTGAACACATGCTGCTACACAAGTCTGGCCAATGTCAGTGACTCCCGTAGCTATATAGACAAAGAAAAATAAATCAAGGTGCTGTAATTTGAATATATCGGACTTAATTTTGGTTGGCATCTGGAGAGCTAACAGTATTTTTTCAGTGTCCTTTACATTTAGCATCCATCAAGACAATGACATATACAGTCAAATAATTTTTGACATGAATGAGACCAGACCGTTTTGATTTGGATAATTTTCAGTCATAATTTTGTCAGCCTACCAGTGCAGTAGATTGATCCAACCCGGCCTGCGAGAGGTCTCACTCCCACCTGCGTTGAACGAAGATCATTTAAATTCTCGCAGATTACAACTACTTTTACTACAAGGGTTGACAGAAAGATAAGTGCAGAATTTGAATTGCTAACCATAAGTGCTTCCCACTGCAATGGATATTTAATACCTCTAACTTCCTTATACACTCCAATTGGCTGATCTTGCTTGCTCCACACAGGGAGATATTTGCATAGACACACACATGCACAGACCTGGCACACTTTACTACTTTTATTTTCCCTTTTGACTCAGCTCCCAATTTCTTTTCTATCGCTCACTCAGAAGAGAAAAGTCTCGTCAAGAGACTCGCTGAATCTCATTCACTTGGATCCAGCTCACAGAGGGAAAATTCAGTTGCTCAAATAACCTCTTGAAATAATATTTGACTTGACTGTTTATTTTTCATCTTGAGAAATCGGTGCTTTCAGTTCCTTTTAAAAGTCACTTCACCTATACAACAAATGGGGTGAAAAATATTACGTGAGCTTTGAATGTGGAAATTTTCATGTGTTATTAGAGCTCTGGATTTGCACAATAAACCTGCTAATTAATTATTAATGTGAACCTACTACAATGCGGTAGCTCTTACTGACAAGTTAATCTTCTCCAGCGCAATGAATGAGCTCACCACATTTCAATGCGACTTGTCAAATCTTAAAAGAACTTGAAGACACACCGCTGCAGGTGCGTGAGTGAAAGAAAGGCTAAAGCCAACAACAGACAAAGCACCGTTAAGGAAGTATTTTCTGCAACACATTTGTGTGTGTTTATGATGTTGGGGATTGTAGCACTGGCAGGGAAAGAAATCATTTAATCAAAGGACTAATCATTAAACCTCATCATTAATCATTAAAACGTTTAACATAACATTTTGTGGGCCACCCTCTGTCCAGAAAGCATGCTGCCGTTATGAATTTCAATGGGTAGAAGATATGTGATTGTCGTCATCTCTCTCTCTCTCTCTCTCTCTCTCTCTCTCTCTCTCTCTCTCTCTCTCTCTCTCTCTCTCTCTCTCTCTCTCTCTCTCTCTCTATATATATATATATATATATACACAGACGAACAATGATCTGCGCTCACACTCACACCTAGGGACAATTCAGAGTGTTCTATTAACCTGTCATGCATGTTTTTGGAATGTGGTAGGAATCCGGAGTGCCCAGAGAATACTCACGTGGGCATATATATATATATATATATATATATATATATATAGAGAGAGAGAGAGAGAGAGAGAGAGAGAGAGAGAGAGAGAGAGAGAGAGAGAGAGAGAGAGAGAGAGAGAGAGAGAGAGAGAGAGAGAGAGAGAGATAAAATTATGGCGGCCCGGTGTCCAGTGGTTAGCGCATCGACCTCACAGCGCAGAGGTGCAGGTTTCAATTCCAGCTCCGGCCTCCCTGTGTGGAGTTTGCATGTTCTCCCCGTGCCCGCATGGGTATTCTCTGGGCACTCCGGATTCCGACCACATTCCAAAAAGCTGCATGACAGGTTAATAGAACACTCTGAATTGTCCCTAGTTTGAGTGTGAGCGCAGATCGTATATATTATACAACAGTAAGTTAAGTTGGTTTTCATCTGGAGCACAAAGACTATAATAGCAAACCAACAATATGAATGAAGTAGATTCATTGATAAAGAGTACATTTGGCGAAAATCCGCTCCTTCACCTCGAATGGTTCAAAAGAAGAAACCGACTAACTGCTTATGTCAGGGGTGTCAGACTCAGGTCCTGGAGGGCCGCTGTTGTCCTGCATGTTTTCCAAGTGTCCCTGTTGCAACACACCTGATTCAAATGATCAGATAATCAGCAAGCTCTGCGGAAGCCTGACTTTGAACCTGTTCATTTGAATCAGGTGTGTTGCAACAGGAAGACTTGGAAAACATGCAGGACAGCGGCCCTCCAGGACCTGAGTTTGCCACCTATGGCTTATGTGATCAGAAAATCGTTGCTTTGCTTTCCTTGCCTGCAGTTTGGAAGAGACATTAAATGGTCAACAGTTGGATTCAAAGATTTGAAGCATCGTTCAAAACGTCTGATAAAACAGTAGCTCACAATCCCCTAAAACTGGGTTTACTTGGCACGACTAACATCGCTGCAAGACCACTCATAAACATGCCACTAAACGACACTATCGACAAACTGAGAAAAACAGGTCGGTGCTTTGGAAGAATTATTATATGACTAAAACTCTGTGGTGAATGCAAAATTGCCTTACGTGGGTGTGCTTCAATGAATCCAAGCATTATCCAGAGCATTTTTGAGACAATGTGTAATGGTAATTCCAGACTCAAAAGACATCATGAATCACTGCCGTACTTCAGCAACTATTTAAAACAAACTTCTTCAGTGTATGTTGAACGTATGTTAGGAAGAATTTGTAAAGCAGGTGTCTGATGCTCCCTTTGTGGCTGTACAAGCATATGAAACAAGAGATGTCTCATGTAAATTGCAGGTAGTGATTGTACGGCATTTCATGAACCACGCGGTGAAAGAGAGGTTCTGGAGATTCATTGAATTGATGGACAAAACAGCCCCAGGTCTTGCTAGTGCAATACAAGTAGCTATGGAGCCATTGAGTTGAAAAGAGAAATTATTTGCGCACATTTACCACATTGCAGCAGTCATGAGTGGGCGCATCTGTGGTGTTCCCAAATGTAAAGGACCCAAACACAGAATTCTTGCTTTGCTCTGCACACCAGCTAAATCTGACTTTGTAACAGGCGTGTGCAACAAGAATTACGGATCTAAAAGTATTCTTTGCTGATGTGTCCGCGAAAGAAAGAACCACCGCTCTCTCTGACACATCTGCCCGGGGCAGCCCGAGGCCAGCAGCCACTTGGTGAAATTTGAAAAGCAGAATAGTGAATGCTCTTTGGAACAACCTTGCAGATATCGACGAGTACCTGGATAATATCCATACAGTACATGAATGGGACAGCGTTACGATTTTGAAGCGTATGATCATGCCATGTACCTGGAGGTTGAGACATTTTCACAGTTTTTGCAGTTTTTTTCTGTCAGCTTTTGCCACATCATGGATATTCTGCACAGCACACTGCAAAATCGAAGTGTCAACCATGCAACGGTTAGCCTCAAACACAGTGTGAAAAAAGGTGGATGTCATTGCTCAAGAGAGAGAGGAAGCGCTGAAGAAACGGACAGAAAAGCAAAACAAAACACTGCAGCGGTTTTGAAGATAGTGTACCTGTGGTGGGTCAAGTGGAGGAGAGATTTAGCCAGAGTGATCACTGTATAGCAGCATAGCTTGTGTTCAGCAAATGATTTTCTTGGGATGAATTTCATTCATACATTCATTTTCCGAACCGCTTTATCCTCACTAGGGTCGCGGGGGGTGCCGGAGCCTAGCCCAGCTGTCCTCGGGCAATAGGCGGGGAACACCCTGAACCGGTTGCCAGCCAATCGTAGCGCCCATACTCACACCTAGGGACAATTTCAAGCGTTCAATCAGCCTGCCGTGCATGTTTCTGAAATGTGGGCGGAAACAGGAGTACCCGGAGAAAACCCACGCAGGCCCGGGGAGAACATGCAAACTCCATACAGGAGCTGGAATTGAACCCGGTACCTCTGCACTGTGAAGTCGACGTGATAACCACTGGACTACCGCCTGTGATGAATTTGAAGCAGCCAATAAAATCGTGACAATTGGAAATGAACTTAAGATAGAAACTGAGCTTAAGTCCCTCTGCAGACAACCCGAGTTGCATGCTGCCAACAATCCGTCTCTGTTGCAATTGATTTAGTTCAACAACCTACGGGATGCCTTATCCACAACTGTTTCACTGCTCAAAATACTTATCACAATACCAATGACCACAGTTGAGTCTGAGAGCCCAAAACGTTCAATATGAGCCAAAGTACTCGGTACATAACTGCAATCTATTTTTGACAACATGCAACTAGAACTCTGGTGATGTGATGAGCTGCTTCTGAAGCTAGCAGACAAGTTCAAAGTTGAAAGCTGAAAACGAACAACCTGACTCCGCCCGGATCGCTGCTCGTTTTAATACATTCGTCTCAACGACAAGAAACAAGGGCAGCTGCACTAAGTGAAGCCTCTTTGACAGATACAATACAATACAATACAATACATGCTGATTTATATATATATTTATATAGATGATGATGTCCATTGATGGACTGACAACAATTTGTCACGTTACGCACAAAGCGGGAAAGGAACCGCTTCGTACGTAACATAAAAAACGAGAATAAGTGGATCCCAAAAATAGCAGACACTGACAAGGAAATCCGTCTCAAAATAATATTTATTATAAACAAAAACTCCGTCTAATAGAAAACAGAAAGTGCTGGTCAATAACGAGAACCAGAAAAAACATAAACGCAACAACGAAAAACGCTTGCAAAAAACGGCAAGGGAAATGAATGGACTAAAACACAAGATAAAGCCTGCACTTTGAATTTACTTAATACGACGACGATGATAGAATAAACAGCAGTAGTACTCGAGTAACGCTTAAATATATGGGCAACAGCAGTGGCGCGGCATACAATACTCCGGCAATAAGTCGACAGCCGGAGCACCTAGATATAGCAGGTGCAATCACCGACAAATAGGCAGCAGGTGCGCAGGCAGCAGAAATGAACGCCTGCCACCTGCTGCCAAATACGGAACATGACAGTACCCCCCCCTCAACGGACACCTCCTGGCGGCCCACCCGGTTTAGACGGGTGAGAAGCGTGGAAGTCCCGTAGAAGGGACGGGTCCAAGATCCAGGAGCGGGGGACCAATTGCCGATCCTCAGGCCCGTAGCCCTCCTAGTCGACCAGATACTGGAATCCCTTACCCCTGCGCCGAGAGTCCAGGATGGTCCGCACAGTGTACACAGGGTCACCATCGACGACCCGCGGAGGAGGAGGTGGGGTGGGAGAAGGAGCCAAGGGACTGGTCGCCACCAGCTTGATCAGGGAGACGTGGAATACGGGGTGAACCTTCATGGAGGCCGACAACCGGAGCTTGACTGCGACGGGGCTGACGACGGATTCCACCTCGAACGGTCCGGTGAAACGTGGCCCCAACTTGGCAGACATGCCGGCCAAGCGCAGGTCCCGTGTAGCCAGCCACACCTCCTGCCCCACTTCATAGGTCGGTGCCGGGCGTCGACGACGGTCCGCGATCTGCCGGATTCTGGATGCCGTACGGGATAATGCGGCCCTGGTCTCCCTCCACACGTAATGGGCCCGCTTCAGGTGACGCTGCACGGATGGAACCTCTACCTGCCCCTCCTGGGACGGGAACAGTGGCGGTTGATACCCGTAGGCTGTCATGAAGGGAGACCGCCCTGTGGCTGATGAGACGAGGGTGTTGTGTGCAAGTGGTCGGCCCAGGACGAGGGACGGTTGAGACACACACAACGAAGGGCCGCCCCCAGATCCTGGTTAGCACGCTCCGCCTGCCCATTGGACTGCGGGTGGTATCCTGACGTCAAACTCGCCGTGGCCCCCAGGGACCGGCAGAACCGCTTCCACACTCGGGACACGAACTGGGGCCCCCGGTCTGATACAATGTCCATAGGAATGCCATGGAGACGGAAAACACGCTTGACGAGGAGGTTGGCGGTCTCCAACGCCGACGGCAACTTGGACAGTGGAATGAAGTGGGCTGATTTAGAGAAGCGGTCCACAATAGTGAGAATGACGGACCGCCCACGAGATGGAGGAAGACCCGTGACAAAGTCCAGGGAGATGTGGGACCATGTCATGATTCGGTTTGGGACCAACAGGTGGCACTGCCGGGCTCCCCCGGCAGCTGCATACCTGTTGGTCGTTTGGTAATTAGTAGCTTTAAAATGACTCCCTCCCGACCACTCAGTGTCGGGTCATGCCGCTGGCCTGTTTTCGTCTTGTCAAGCCGCGTCTACGGTGGGCCGAGCCCCGTCCGCGTCCACGTTGAGCCGAGGCTCGTCACGTGTCTGTTCGAGCTGAGTCACATTCACGTCGACGACGAGCCGTGCCACATCTATGCCCACGTCCGGACGAGCCCCTGTTCACGTCTGGCAGTCCCATGTCCCCCGCTACGTCGAGCTCCATCCACGTCAGGCCAAGCCCAGCCAAAAGGTCGCCGTCGCTTTTGTTCCTGTTCTCCAGTGAGGCGAAGGTCGCCGTCACTTTTGGTTCCCGTTCACCGGCGAGGCAAGGGTTGCCATCGCTTTTCGCTCCTGTTCACCGGCGAGGCAAGGGTTGCCGTCGCTTTTGTTCCTGTTCCCCGGCGAGGCGAAGGTCGCCGTCGCTTTTGTTCCTGTTCTTCGGCGAGGCAAGGGTTGCCGTCGCTTTTAGTTCCTGATCCCCGGCGAGGCAGCCTTTTGGACAACTTTGGGACGTCTGGGATCCGTCCCTTGAGGGAGGGGTACTGTCATGATTCGGTTTGGGACCAACAGGTGGCACTGCCGGGCTCCCCTGCAGCTGCACACCTGTTGCTCATTTGGCAATTAGTGCTTTAAAAGGACTCCCACCCCGAGCATTCAGTGTTGGGTAATTGTTTGCTGTTGCAGTTGGCTACTGTCATGATTGTTTGTTGCCGTTTGTCTGCTTCTGTCAGGTTTGTTTCGGTCATGTTTCTGTTATTGAGTTTTATCTTCAGTCATGTGTTTTGTTTGATACTTTGGACTTTGTTTTGGACTTAGTTTTCTGTGTTTTATTCAATACAATTCGTCAAGTACACCCTGCTCCTCTCTCCTGACTGCTTCTTGGGGTCCACCACCACCACGCAACGTGACAGACCAGGGTCGAGGAGGAATGGGTAGAGGAGCAACTCTGCCGGAGGCCTTACCGCAGGCGGAGCAGGCGTTGATGTATTCCACGACATCCTTCCGTTGTCCCGGCCACCAGAAACGCTGGGAGATGAGATGCAGAGTCCGGTTCACCCCGGGATGGCAAGCCACCTTGGACATGTGCCCCCACTGCAACACCTCCGATCGCAGTGGTGGAGGCACAAACAGCTTCCCTGCGGGACATTCAGCCGGGATTTGGACCCCGTCTTGAGCCTCCTGAATCCTCCGCTCGATCTCCCACCTCAACGCCCCCAGGATGCAATGGTCCGGAAGAATGGTTCCTGGTGTGCGGTCCCTCTCCGCAGGATCGTGGAGACGAGAGAGGGCATCAGGCTTAGTATTCTTAGTTCCGGGACAATATGTGAGGGTAAAATTGAACCGAGTCAACAGAAGTGCCCACTGGGCCTGTCTCGAATTCAGTCTCTTCGTGGAGCGAATGTACTCCAGGTTTTTATGGTCCATGTAAACAGTGAATGGCTCCTTAGACCCCTCGAGCCAGTGTCTCCACTCTTGTAGGGCTGCAACAACAGCCAGAAGTTCTCGGTTCCCCACATCGTAGTTCGACTCGGCGGAACTGAGTCGACGAGAGAAAAAGGCGCAGGGGTGCAGCTTCTGGTCAACCGGAGAACGCTGAGACAGAACTGCCCCCACTCCTGAATCCGAGGCGTCCACCTCCACAACAAAAGGGTGGTCAGAATCAGGATGTTGCAGTACGGGTGGGTTAGTGAATGCCTTTTTCAAATTTGCGAATGCCGAGTCAACATCCGAGTCCCATTTGAACGGGATCTTAATGGAAGTCAACCGGGTTAACGGGAGAGCCTTTTGCGAATAAATCGTCTGTAATTAGCAAACCTCAAGAAACGTTGTAATTCCTTACGGTTAGTAGGTGTTGGCCATTCCACCACCGCCTTAGTTTTAACGGGGTCGGCAGAAATGAACGACTGCCACCTGCTGCCAAATACGGAACATGACACAATTGTGTGCTAACGACAACTTTGTTGACTATCGCGTAAGAACAAATGCCGCCATCACACTGCACCGTGTTGTTATGCTTCCTGTCAGTGTCATAATTAAACTTGTTGGAATCTGCCAAACAGTCACAGTAATGTAATCCAAGTACTGTATCACAGTAATGTAACTTGAGTACTTCTGATTTACTTTTTGAGTGATTCAATACCAAATATGCTAATGAAGAAAAAAAGATATATATCCCGACACTGTATATTTGTTTGGACTTTTTGGTCCTATGAATATTTAACAACATGCATGCTTTTGGACTGAAGGAGAAAACCAGAGCACCCAAAATCCAGACTGTAAATCCCATAATTTTTAGGCAGTGTTACTCTTACTTTATACTGTGTTACTATATACTTCATTCAACCCATGAGGAAAAGTAGATTTGCTTGCGCCATAAAGTTCTGTTTTTTAATGAGTGAAATGAAAAAAAATCTTATAAAGGCAATATTTGCAGCTGGAGCTTTAAAACCTCACTCCCTTTTCTACCCCCCACCCACACACACACACACCATAATTATCATTCAACACTTATAATGTTATGTGACATCACCACAAAATCCCTTTGTCAAGTTTAGCTGTTTTTACCCCTGCCTCCCTCAGCATCTGTCATCCGATTATTGCACTCGAACAATTCACTACCTAGGCTTTAACATGCAATAATCACAAGTGCCCTCGGTTGTCTGTTGTTGCTATGTATTGTTTATTTGTTATTTATCTGCCATTATTTTTAGCTGTGTGTGTTTCAATGTTTGCACTGTGGTTGAGAGAAGAAAGTACTTTCATCTGTGCTGTAGGTTGCACAAAGAGCATATTTGACAATAAAAACCGACTTGACTTTTACTGTATGGCTTTAAATAGTATATCCGTGGGTGATCTGTGACGCATCGGCACACAAGCACATGTAGGTGTGCACACTTATGCTTGTTGCTGTCCCTGTAACCCAGAAGTAATTGTTTCTCATATGATCCAGAGTTATGGTTTCATTAAATAAAAATCATACATATCTGGAGCCTTGCCAAACACACTTATAATACAAGCTAGGTTTTGCTCATGTTATTTTTACTAGATAATTACACTTTTCCTTGGCATTGCATTTGCAAGCCAACAGCCAATTGTTTTCTTCCAAGGAGAAAAACTATTATTAAAAATTAACTCATTTCAAAAACTGTATTCAAAATCAATTCATTGCACCGCATCACCCCTGAAAACGTCGACTCCGCTCCTTATGAGTCATCGTACAACAGGCAGTGATCTACTCAGACACAATGTCATCAAATCGCTGCCGTTATAGACAATGCCTTCTATTTTTAAACTCTGAGTCACACACTGTTGAGGCTCACGTCATCACCCAATTATAGTGCAAAGTTTACCAAAAGAAGCTTTCAACATATTTGGTGTCATGTGGTGTGAAGAATTAGCATTTTTAGGATGCGTCAAAAAGTCTCCATTTGACAGGAGATGCTGTCAAGGCTGACAGTCAGAGGAAACAGACAAGATGCAAGGAGTCTGCATGCTCTAATGAACAGGAACTTATTAGCGGCAGTATGTCTATTACTGTCCCACTTGCCGACTGTCTTTCATTAGCTGCTCATCTCACGCCTGTTGGTGTCATCTTTCATATTTCACATTTTCATTAGCATTTGATCTGCAGGGCAAGTAGGAAAAATCATTTTTATGAGTGTCAATTACTGCTACAAGTGATAATTTCACCAACTACATTGTATTTTATTTTCTCCCTGTCAAACAACAGTGGCTATATAATTACACTGCAGATACATGTAATGAGAAGAAAAAAACACCGTGATTTATTCACAAACATGATTTTGTATAGTCCTGCATTGGAACTGGCGGTATTTATTACGCACATTTATATTGTCCTATCCCTGTGTCAAGTTGGAGTGACACATTTTGCAAGATGTTAGAAAAACAACAACATTATTTTAACCCCAAACCCCCTCCCGCACTGTATGATGGAGATGGAAAGCTCTTTGAAGAGGTAGCGTGTACATTCCTCATCCACCCATAGGTGACACTCTTTACTCATATACTGACGGCCAAGGCCGTGGCACTAATACAGTGGTTCTTAACCTGGGTTTGATTGAGCCCCAAGGGTTCGGTAAGTCGGTCTCAGGGGTTCGACGGAGCCTCTACCATGGAGGGTAAGACACACGCGACTCAACAAGTTAATTAGTTATGACACGCCTGCTTGGCCATCACTGGCTACAGATGATCACATGACATTGCTTGTCCAATCAGTGCTGTGGGAAATTTAGTTTGCTTCGTAGCCAACGTGTGACTGTCGTGATAGTACGTCGTACAAAAAAAGTATACTTGTCTTTGAAATTGTATTTACTTTTTTCTGTTTTTAATAAATGCAGGTTTTTAATATCTTGAATTTGTAAAAAAAAAATATATATATATATATATATATATATATATATATATATATATATATATATATATATATATATATATATATATATATATATATATATATATATATATATATATATATATATATATATTTTTTTTTTTCACTCATGAATGGTTCCATGAATGTGCATATTAACTGGTTGGGTTCGGTACCTCTAAAAAGAACCACTGCACTAATGCCAGTGAATGCTGTTAAAACTCCACATGTTACTGTGGCACATTTCCATACAGTATTTTATGCAAGTACACGCAGATGCAGTGTTGTTTTGTTGGTGCTTTTTGCTATGAACCTAAAGACTGTTACTGATTCATTCAACGTAAAATGGAACACTATGTACAATTCGGGTATAAAAGTGCACCATGTGTAGAACCTCCACCAATAGTGCATTTGAGGAATTAAATACCAATTTGACAGGCTGTGTATGTCAATTAGAAATGAATAAAGTGCCTACAATCCAAAATGGAAACACAACTGTTCACACTGTTATGTTCAAATCTGTGCAGTTCTATTTTTGTCCTACGGGTGGTGGTAATAGAACATTTCAAACTGTCGCCAACTGTCAGCAGTAAATACCTTCTGGATGAAATATCGGTTTTGTGTTGAAGCTGCTAAGACAATGATAACAACAAAGCAGCGGCATCATCTCCTCATCATTTGATGGACAACTATAAATAGAGTTAGAAAATATAAAATTATGTCAGTGCCAAAAACATTCACAAAGGTTGTACAAAGAAAGATCAGATCACTAATTCTCCATTTTCATCCATATATGGTTTCCAAGTTAGTTCAAAAACAAAATACTGTAATTTAAACATAGTCTATACAAGTAAATTCACAGATGGACAGGGGGGAGAGGGGGTGGGGTCACTGCAAACTAAGGATCAACACATGACAAGGAACATACCAAGCAAGATCACACCAAGGGACTTAATAATTACAGAAATATGGCAAAACGAGAGACAGTAGGTGAAGAACTCAAGGGAATGAACTGAATGGCCGACATGGGAATGAAACAGCGGACGACTGCAGGTGAAACTAATGAGACATAACTGAATGACCCTAATTTGAATTGCCATCAGATTTTTCCATATGAGAGATTATCAACCTCATCTGCTGCATATGACTGAAACATCATTAGATATATCAATCATTCCTTGGGAAATGATGGAGTATATAAAATGATCATTTCAATCTTGCAATATTATCTAGTCTTCTGTTTTCCAGACATACGCTTAGATGAATCTAGCCATGAGTTGTTAAGCCAAATTATGATGTCCCTTTTGGACACAGTATATTCTTCAAATGAAGATACAGTAGGTATAGCAATTATGGGTATACTAGGTCATAATTCCCCAGAAACGATGATGTCATGAAGGCAAAAAGAAGAAAAACATGATGTATGACTAACAATGAATAAACTTCACAGCAATGTAATGCAATCCCAAAACAATATCCAGATATGCCCCCAAGGGCTGTGAACTGTGTAGGGTAGACCTTGAGGCAATTTGATTGAATGCCCACCCATCCATCCATTTTCAAATGCGCTTTTCCTCACGAGGGTCGCGGGCATGCTGAAGCCTATCCAAGCTGTCTTTGGGCACTCGGCGGAATGCACCCTCAGCTAGTCGCCAGCCAACTTCAGTGATTGAATTTCACAAGAAATAAATTAAAGACAACAATGATTTTTAAAAAATCATGGTCCAGTGGTTAGCGCGTCGAACTCACAGTGCAGAGGTACCAGGTTTAATTCCAGCTCCGGCCTTCCTGTGTGGAGTTTGCATGTTCTCCCTGGGCCTGCGTGGGTACTCCTGTTTCCTCCCACATTCCAAAAACATGCATGGCAGGTTAATGGAACACTCTATATTGTCCCTAGGCGTGAGTGTGAGCGTGGAAGGTTGTTCGTCTATGTGTGCCCTGCCACTGCCAGTTCAGGGTGCACCCCACGTACTGCCCAAAGACAGCTGGGAAAGGCTGCAGCACCCCTGCAACACTTGTGAGGATAAAGCGGATCAGAAAATGAATGAATGAAAGGTCCTTGAAAATATACTGTCTTACGTGGCCGAACATACCCCTTTGGACTGTTGGACCGCATTCACTGTTTGCATGGCTCACTTAATTGTAATAATTAAAACATCCCATAATCACATTTTGCGTTAGCTCTTGCATACATCATTTAAACTGGGCCAATGGAATTATTTTTTTCTTTCTGTGCACATACACAGCAGAGGCTTCAAATTGAAACTGAAAGCTTTCAGACAAACAAGTTCGACAGTCTAAATGTGGTGCTCCACACCTCCCACAGAGTGACCAAACGAGTGGAAAGGAGGAGGATACGAGAGACTATATTGAAAGAAATAACAGAGTGAGGTGAGGAGAGCAGCAATTAGCATTCCGGAGGCTGTGCGTGGTACTAATTACGTGTGAGCATTGTGACAGAAAGGCTGTCGGAATGTAGTGAGATCACTGCAACTTAATGAACATGTCAAAAGCGTTTGTCTGACCTGATGGAAAGACACAATTCTTGCTGACCACTGGCTGCCTTGTTGAAGTCATATGGGTGAACAGTGGCCCTGGTGCAACTCCATAATAACAATGTTAGAAATTACTGTTGGTTCTTGTCTTTTTTAAAATAAAATAGCTGTAAAATTAACGAGGTCCTCTGCACACATAAGATAAGATAAAAAAACCTTTATTTGTCTCACAATGGAGAAATTCCCAATATACAACAGCAACATTTGGAGGGAAGAAAGTAGAAAAACATGAAGTATTTGCATGCACAAAATAAATTTAAAAAATGAAATTGAAATGAAATTGAAAATTGATTTTAAAATTGAAAATGCAAAAAATATAAAATATAAAATATAAGCATATATGCAGCTGCATATCTGCTGCATAAGGTGGCTGTGCTATTTAAAATGGGTGAGTCCAGGTTTTCAGGAACATACAGCACATATCTCTAACTCTCATAACTCTAGTAAATTAAAATATTGACTAACAATCATCCAATTAGCTCAACTGATGTGTTTTCTGTGTGCAGCACTTTCAACACATGAAGAATTTCAGATTTGGTCAACTGGCTGTCATTGAAATTACTCTTGACCTAACTCTTAAGGCAAAGCTTAAAACAGGTTGACTTTGATGTTTTTATTTAATTTTTAAAATTGTAAATGGATGATTTATTTATTTATTGAATAGGAACCCAATGTGCATTCCCATTTGGGCTGATATGCATGGATGTAACATGCGAGACATCAATTTAATGTTTATTTTTGACCACTTAGAGAATGCGCCCATTTTCCATTTCTAAAGACAGCCCGCTGTAATAAAGGCTTGCATTGAGAAATAACTTCATGAACACAATGACCATCATAATCACTGTACACCACCGGGGTTATAAAATTCTCAAGACGGTGGCAAGAAAAGAAAGATTAATGATATGGGGGAACTGTGAATGAAAGGATGTGTTCTTCCACATCATGGCCTTCTCACTCACCCACTTTCATTCTCTTGTCCTTTTGAACAGCTGAAAGTCTGAGATACATTATTGGAGTTAATCAGACTAGAATGAGGAAAGCGCTGAGGTGAGACAGCAAAAATTACCACCCTCCACAGCCTGCCGAGATGGTGCCCATCTTCACTGGGTCTTTGTTCACACTTTCTCTGAATGAGGAGGAAGAATGGCGGAGGGAGCACTGCAGAGGTGAAGTGGCAAAGCTGCGACTTTCCACCTTAAAGTGATGAATTGATTCTCTAATCCAATGAAGAGACAATGAAAAGAAATGAAGGTGACAATAGAGGGTGATTAAAGCTTAATATAAATTCATTTTTCTTCGGTGTGGTGCAGATGGTGGTAATTCCCATGGCCAAGCCTTTTTAACAACATATCAATGAACCAGCCTATTCTATCGAAGGTCATTTCATGGTAAAACATATTTTCATGTATCATTGAAACATTGTACTCGAGACAGAAAGAGAAAAGAGAAAATACAATTCTGATTTATTAATAGAATGTGTTTTGTGTGACTCCATATAATTACATTTTTATTGACGTGTACTGGAATGTGTGTGCATGTTTTGTTTTGGGTTTTTCCCACATGTGCTCTGCGAGTCAAGGTGAACACCTTTCACCCCAAATCAGATGGGATAGGCTCCAGTTGACCCGCGACCCTAGTGAGGAAAAGCAGTACAGGAAACGGATGGATGGGGGATTTATATTGTTGAAAAACTGTGTGAGGTTATGTTCCAAATACTTATAAGAAATACAGGCCCACTTGATTATTAGGCATTAGGGTGTTTTTGGTGTGACTTCGCCACTTGCTTTGCATGAAATTAGCTAGCAACAATTGTTTTTCTTTTTTCGTTAAGATTGGTAGATGTTATTTGATAAATTCTGACGTTATACACACTATAAATGTAATTTTTTTTTTCCAACTAAACATATTCTCGCTACTGGGGTGCTCACAGGGCACACATTTGCATCGGTGCTGCACCGATGTATTTTGTTGCGATATATCTTACACCGGTGTGAATTTTGTGGAGCGTTCACACATATGAAGCTGCTTACCAAATGGAAGTGTGTTAACCCCAGTGCAGCCCCACTTGTGTTCACACGGCAGTTTCTGCGGCTGTGCAAAACGATACGTAATAATACAGAAATAAAACATGCAAATGCGTAAAGTGTACTTCCGTTTCCCCGCCTTGTTTGTGACATATCGAAAAACCATGGTTTATACTTCTCCAGACAAATCAACGCTGTGGTCTATCAGACACCGTAAAAGGATGAGAGAGATAAAGGAAAGATGACGGAAGTACAACAGAGCACGAAAGCAACACATTCAATACCCGTGTGTAATCAACTCTTCTCACGCGTAGCGAGTCTACTCCTGTAGCATTCACACGTTCCCATTTTGTATCGGTGCTGCCCGAATCTAGCATTTACTCCGGAGTCAATTTTTAAACCACCTCCTGGAGCAGGGTTAAATTTGCTCCGGTTCAATATTCCTTGCAGATCGTCTTCACTTGTAACGGAACTGTGATATGAAATCCTAAATGACAGAAAATATCAGAAAGAGGAACATGAAACTGCAACCTTTTTGCTGTATTCAGCAACTTGTCTACGCTTCAGGCAACTATTTCTCAAAATTTATTTCTCAAAAAAGTGGAAAGTGACAAATCTGGCAACGTTTTTCTCATCTCTTTCTATTCGTATCCACACCGCCTCCAAGTTTACGACTTCAGGCACATTGTGTTTGGCTTGAAAACATACACCGTGTTGTATATGGTGAAACCCACCAGCCTGTCAAAATCAATTAAATACGTTTGTAAATTAAGGTGACAACTTCATTTGATGACTTCTCGCAACTTTTTGGACAGTCGGCAAGGCTTGATGTGATTGTTTATGAAGGAAGTTGTCAGGTGATGTTTTGTTCCTGACAGAGTTAGTTGTGATAAATCAGGAAACACCCTCAGATTGCATGCCATGTTAATCAATCTTTTGTTTTTATTGACTATAAATAGCCGACCGACTAGACAGTCAAAAATCACCCGATAATACGTGTGCCAGTATGCTAACACCTCTCCAGCATCTGTCACCTCCAAGCATGATCACCAGGTTTTAGCTCACAGTGACAGCCATTCAACTCGTTCGCATTCTCCCTGCTGGCAGACCACTTCTCCCCCTGTCCCCTCACATTAACTCTTTCGACATGGCACTCCCACCCTTAGGACGGACAGGAAGGCTTAAAAGGTTCATTAAGATTTATTTTTGTTCACTTTGTGGCCTGCCTATGTAGTGTTATGGTGCCGCCACAGCTGGACTGACCCTGTGGTTCAAACACTCTCACAGCCCATAAACAGAGACGGGCCCTGCAGATGACAGCCTTCCCCTGTCTAGACTTTGTCATCTGCAACTTCAATACCTTTAAATACTTTATTACTGTAGGTGTCTTGGGTGTCATCCTCTCTGCGAGTTGCCTTATGGGGAGGCATACAAAAAAAAAGTGATACTATAAATCAGAATGCAAGTGGCAAAGCTTTGGTTGTGATTCAAGCCTCAACAAAAGACAAAGAAGCAGCTTTGTGAGCGCTGTGCTATTGTTTTGCATTATTGTGGGATTATCCACCATATATTCCTGCAACACGACGGTTCTTGAATCCTCCTCCTATTTTCTGTAACTTCCAGAGGAGGTTGTGTTTCATCACGTTCACCCTATTTTAAATATCGTTACACTATGACAAGGTATGTCAGCATTAGGAAGCACACATACACCTTAGGTAGGATGTTTGCAAGCTTGCTCAAACATACCTTTGCTGTTTGGCCCTTCTCGAGCAACCCGTCCCAATTTCCATTTTTAAATTGTATTTATTTATTTTTTTTTACCATATAATCATCCACAGTGCATCTTGAACCTGTTTTCAGGCCCCCCCAAGACAACAGCCTGAGAGACTGCGCTGCTGCCTCCTTGTTCTGTTTTTGCACAGTGAAGGAGGCATTGGATGTCGCAGCTTGGCCTGTCACGATGCTTGTTTTGGCAGATAGATTGACCAAGACGACTAGCCAAGAGTCATCTGCCAACACAGAACATCTTATCCAACTGCTTTCCTCATTGCATATGTCGACTTATTTTGTTGACCGAGACTTAACCTTCATATCCAGAGAGCAACATTCAAAATAATTGTTAGCTACTCAGTCACTGATTTTTTTTTTCTAACAACAACTCTGGTGTGGGGACGTAAGCTCATCAGCTTCCTAAAAGAATGGGCCAAATTATTTTTCTTTTATTTCAGCAAAAATTAAAAACAACAACAACAAAACCCTGAACTGGTATTCTGAGGTGATTTACATAAAAAAAAAGTGTAAAAATGACGCGATACTGTATCTGTCAAAGAATGAATAATGTCTGTTACGTTTACCTCTCAAATCTCCTTTCACTGCAATGGCAATAGGTTAAGGGTGACAAAATAAGTTATTACGCGCAATGCACTTGCTTTTTCAGCGACCATTTTGTGGCATGTTGTTAACTGTCATAGGAATAGCTGCATTTGTGGCTGTGCCACCAGCCGTATCTGCATAATGACCATCCTCCAGTAAAGGGTCCCTGAGAGAGTCATTTTAGATGAGCCAATTGTTGATGGCAGAGAAAGGGGATGGGACAGGATGGATATAAGATGACAGACATTGTGCTTTCTGATGTCCCCCTTTCGTCCCCAAGGACAAGAGTTTGAATCCCACGTCCAAAACCAGTCCACACAGCAGCAAAAGTAATCAGGCCTTTTCAATGTCAAAGTCAGGGATTATATTTTCCTTTTCGAGAAGACCCATATTGACTCTCTGATGTGCTTTGAGAAGGGGAGCCGACCAGTTGAGCACAAGAGCACATCCACTTTTGCAGGGAATTGAGAGGACACCTTTTTAAATGCCATGTTCATGGCTGAAATATGATATTCTGATTGAAAAAGGGCTTAGCTAATCTTAAAGGCTGAGTACAGGTTTTGTTATGCTTCAGTACTTGTACCTGTATTTGATAATCATTTTTGAAATCAGGAAAGACAAACAAACAATCCAATGAGAACCAACAGAAAGAACAATTTAATACAATACAATTTAATAATAACAATTCAATTAAACACAATTTAAGCGAGGTACTCCTTCAACCTGATGGAATTATCTATACATCTATCCATCTATCTGTTTGTTTGTCTGTCTCTCTCTCTTTCTCTCTCTCTCTCTGTGACATATCCTGAGTGGCCGGCGTCACTCTTTGGCAGCTGAAGTCCATCCTCATAACATTCAAAATGGCGCAGGGAAGAGATGATAGATTGTTTAACTCAACATTAAACTCAGGTTTAAATGTCACATGCAGCTGAGAGAACTGGAAGCATTTATTTTAAAAGAAGATGTGTTTGCGTTGCTTACAAAAGTCACTTTTTGACATCACCTTCTTTGATTGGTTCCTTTGTTCAGGTTTGCTCTGCACTTGATGCAACTATACACCAGACTCAGTCGCTGGTACAGTGATGAGTCTGCAATTGTAGGATAACTTGGTGTAGCTGGTAAGCAAATGTGTGGACTTGTTTTACAACTGTTGAACCAAGATAGCAATCGTCTTAACGCCTGAATAACTTGCGATGTTCATGTCTATTTTTTTTTCAATAAAGTCAGAGAAGGATTTATATAGAAGCTAATTTTAAAGGTGCTCTCTCCTTTAAAAAGCTCGTTGTGTTATGTACGCCTCGGCATGCTACACATGCTTGCCAATTTTTGTAGGCCCAGGTCAAGTTCAAAAGCCAAGAATAATGAGACACTTTTTTACAGACCACACCAAACATGTAATGATATATGTGCTTGTGAAAAGCTATTATCATGGACGGTGTCCACATGGATTATTTTTAACATAAACAAAAGAAGGTGTGAGGCGATTTAAATGGCTCTCTTAACTGATATGAAGTCATTCTAGCTAACACCCTCAATCTAATGTAACTGGATCATTCACAGCATTTTTTTTAGGTTTTAATATGTTTTTTTGTGCTGGGAGTCTTTGGCTGAGCTGATGAG
Source organism: Hippocampus mohnikei (assembly GCA_026261675.1). Classification (NCBI taxonomy): domain Eukaryota; kingdom Metazoa; phylum Chordata; class Actinopteri; order Syngnathiformes; family Syngnathidae; genus Hippocampus; species Hippocampus mohnikei. The sequence continues at coordinate 5,770,544 of JAKGUB010000331.1, read as the reverse complement.
ACAACAACAGACAGCAGCACTGGCCTTATATGATTTCTACTGCCTTATATGATTGCTACTGAGATGGTTCAATCAAACATCCCAATCTGGGGTCTTTGCCCTGCATAAATCAAATAAACTTTGTGTGCTTGGTTGGATCTCCACAGATAAGGACACCGAATAGAGGCAGAGCTATAAAACAGATCAAGCAGGTGTAAGCTAAACTTGTGTCCTAGAGGAACATCTCCTGCAGGACATGCACTGGCACACGCGCACACACACACACACACACACACACACACACACACACACACACACACACACACACACACACACACACACACACACACACACACACACATCTGTGCACAACGTTTTTAATCATCACCTGTGTAGTAATGGAACCAAATCATTAATGAACATCATATCACAAAAAATGCGAGGTATTATATTAACATTTGTGAGGGCTGTGCTCTGTCGGAATTCAAAACTCCTCTCAGGCATTGTGAATACCTTGTCCTGCCTTTTAGGTTGACTAATATTAGTGCTGAGTCCCCTGATAATGAATTCAAGAGATTATTCACGTGTCCACCAGTAGTGACTCATCTTAATTCTAATTTGTCCTTTGTGGTTAAGGTTGACACTTGGGATTGAGGAGTGGGGACCTTGCGATCTCCGGTCGACCAGAGACTCTACCCCTGAGCCTTTTTCTCACCTCTGCCAAAGCTAATTACGATATGGGAAACCGTGACCTCCTGGCCATTGTCCTGGCACTCCTAGAATGGTGTATGTTGACGTGACTTCATTGAGTTGAATGTGAAGACAAAACCACACTAGATTGCTGTAGATGCATGGCTGATATTGGATGTGACAAGTATCTGTCAAGGCAGACTGTCCAGAACTGGACAGGAAATGACATCAGCTTGAACAGTAACTCTGTTGAAACATTATTCAATGTAGACACCCAACAATGTCCAGTATGTTTATATTACACAAGGATCAATTGTGCATGTCAAACCATTCATGTCATACTATTCATCCTGCTCCTCTAAATCACAAATCGTGAAACATTTTATACATATTTTATAACATTTTATAATGTTGCTTTCATCGTGATTCAGATGGGCAGCTTCCGTTGATGAGCTGCCACTGACAGATATTTGAGGCCAGGCTCATGCAGAGGATGACCTTACCTGCTATTTCATTCACAGTCTGCGTGACCTTCAAAAAGAGAAAAGCATCGCTGGTGTGAAAACAACTTCCGTTTCCCCCCGACAGTAGAAATGTATTTTTCTTACACTGCTTTTCATCACCTTGTTATTGCTGATGTGCAAAAACAACACAACATGGCCATCATTTTCTTCACGCTTTCACTTTGTTTTGTCCCCCTTCACTGCATGTATGAGTCGTTGCCCTTCTTCTGTCATCCCCCCACCGACATTCTTTCCCTCTACCTGGTGTCCTCCAACGATCACCTGCCCTTGACTGGTGAAGTTGCCACTCTGAATTCATTTTAGCGTATGACACAAATCTACTCCTCCATTTTCCAAATCACTAACATAACACAGCAATACACCATTAGCAGTCTCCAGTCAACATGTGCACTCTTACAAGGACTGGGCAGGAACTCCACAGGGAGTTGAGCAGCCAGTGTTTTGATGTGTGCTGCTTTCTTTCATTCCCTTGGAATCCCATGAGAAAAAAAAGAAAAAAAAGAACAACAGTTCACTCAATCAGCATGCTGAAGACTGGTCACACCTCATTAATCGACAAGGAAGTCATTGTCTTTTTTTCTGCTGCTATACACCTATATCCTTGGTAACAATTTCCCAAAATATATCAACACTAAAAGAAGGCATGCTACGTGCTGGTGGATGGTATTGAATGGCATTCTGGGAGCAGCCTGTGCTCAAACAATCGCCACAGCCAAAAACAACATAATAATAGGTAATTGTCTGTGTGTTTTACTTCCCTGTTGATTTTTGTTTTGTCATGCTGTGATTTTGCTGTACAGTGGGTATGGATGGTGTCTTTTGTAGTTACACAATGGCCGTTTTCCATAAGTGGCAGGCTTCTTTCAAGGGTGCACTTGTGGCTGTTGTTCGATGAAAGAATCCCATTGTCGTCAAGATATAAGGACACATAATTTTTCCCTGTTTACCTTATCGTTGCCAGAGTACATTTGTGGCCATGACACTCCCAAACACTAACCACCAACAACAAGCGAACCTTTGTTCCTTTGGCAAATATAGATATTCAAACAATGATGATGTCATAATTCCTTGACAAGGATCCCTTTTTGCAAAGTGTATTTGTGAAATTCTTGAAAATACAGTATGCTAAGGTTCTACAAGATGGTAGAAATGCTGCCCGGTGCATCCAAACACATCACACATACCAGAATTGGTGTGTATGAGGAAAAACATGTTCAGGGCTGTGTGTGTTTCTAATTGGGTCCAGGTTTGGACGCTGTTATTTGGACAGTCCAGTCAGAGAGCACCCCTCTTTTTATTCAAGGCCACCCACAAACACAAGTGTGTCCTTTGAACCCATGACGAGAACTTATGTCCCATAATTTTCCGACAAGTGCGGTGTCTACGAAGCGTAACACATGAGCAATTGAATTCGCAACTTGTTTTGACATAATGTGTACTTCAAGGGCCCATCTGTCTTCATATTTGGGCTCGTGTGAAGAGGGTCTTCTCGATCATGCTGTAGCCTCTGTGTAACAGTGTCATCGCTCTGTAATTCCTCCCCCTGAAGACACTGACATAATTTGTGCTTTCCTGCACATCTGTACTATCACATGCTGTCAAGACGGAATAAAAAGAAACCATCATACATCTACCCATTTTCAACACCGCTTATTCTGAACAGGGTCGCGGGGGATGCTGGAGAGCACGACACCCTCAACTGGTAGCCAATCAAAGCACAAAACAAAAATAAACCATTTTAACATTTTGGGGTCTTTCCATATGCAGTTCCAGCATGTCACATTTGCGAGATGGTGGTGGACCCCAAAAAGCAGGCAACAGGGAGGAGCAGGGTGTACTTGAAGAATTGTATTGAAACAGAGAAAACTAAATCCAAAACAAACATAGTCCAAAGTAGCAAACAAAAATCACAACTAAAGCTAAAACAGAACCGTGACCAAAAGAAACCTGACAGCAGCAGACAAACGACAACAAACTAACATGACAGTAGCCAAGAGCAAACAATGACCCAACAATCAGTGGTCGGGCAGGAGTCTTTTTAAAGAGCTAATGACCTAACGACCAACAGGTGTGCAGCTGCAGGGAGAGCCTTACAGTGCCACCTGTTGGTCACAAACGGAAACATGACACAGCATTGCAGCCATCCACCCAATGCTATCCACCTGACATTTTTCGAGAGGAGAGGTACATTGTTTTGGACAACGACTAACGCTCACATTCACACCAATGGACAGAGTCGTAGAGAAAACCCTCCCAAGCAACATGATAACATGCAATCACAACAACAAAAAGGCAGGGAAAGGGTTCTATCCCAGATTTTGGTCTGTGAGGCACACAAAAACAACATTAGTTGTGTCTTTTATGGAGCTTACTATTTTCTCCGGTGCAAAGTTATGCCAGTACCTGTATAGAAAATGGATTTCCCCAATCCAAGTTGGAAGCACATAATTGTCCAAACTGTCTTACCAAGAAGAATGAATAAGTATGAACCTCGGATTGAGCAACTTAATTAAAACGCACCTTGTAGTCGTAATATTATTGTTTAGATGATGTATGTATGCATGAATACTTTATTAACCCTGTGAGGAAAATTAAGAAAAACCAATAGCTTCAATTAAGCCCTCTTCTGTGCCCACGTGACAAAATCATTCATGCATGAGACAAATGACAGCCATTTTAAGGTGGGCCCTCCCCTCGACATTGATCATACACATGCAATAGAAACGACCAGAGCCACTGCAGCTGCTAAGCCCTTTTAGCTCGGTTGAGGGAGGAGGGTAATGATGGTTGCTGTGAAATTTACAATGCCAGACCGTCTCTTGGTGTGCAGAGTGGAGACAGACAAGAATATTCTTGCATACGTGCTCCTTCTTCATCATTTCAGGACTGTGATTTTATTAGTTTCTTTTTGTTTTACTTGTTTTGCTTTATTGAGGCACATTTTCTTGTGTTACTGTAAATGTTGACAACAAATGAAAATAAATGTTGACAACAAATAAAAACAGGGAGTTAGTGGCAGTGAAAGGAAAATAAAAACACGAGAGCAAATGTAGAAAAGTAACAAAAGTATTTTAGATAGATACACACAGCATATGATAACTTGCAATGATAACTTTGTGTGACTGCTGCGTACCCGTATGTCACCTGTCCACATTCACCTGGGAAGGAGAAAGCTGAGAATGACATCAAACACAAACATCTTTATTGCCGGTCTCCATAATTCAGCAGCTATACCAGAGGTCGTAGTCTTTCCTTTGAGGTTGAGCTGCAGAGATGAATCTTTAATGCACTCCTGCCTAGGAATAATGGATGGCACACAGGCAAGCTACTACCCATCCATGCTTGTGCTGTCGCTGGAACGGAAGTGGAGGAGGAATGAATGGGGTGAGGGTGGGGGAGAGGTAAGTGGGAGAGAGTACAAGTATGGACTGTGGATAGCGAATGAACTGAACAGTCAGTGAAATTCAGACCCAACAGTGTGGGAGTGAGGATGAGCATTTTGTCATAAAATATGTTGGCCTCTCCTTTTTGCCTGCAAGACTGCTACTCGGCATCGATGTGTGTTGTGTAAACGTAAAATTAAATTCCTTGAATTATCATAGATGCTCTCCATGATGCCTTCATGGTAGGAGAACGACTGACCTGCCTCACCCTTCCTGCAAAGATTTATTCAGCCTCTTTGCCCCATTTGGTCCCTCGCCAGTACCAGCTCTGCCCAACAGCATTCCTTGTACCTGATGGGACCGATAGACTGACATTACTCTGGAGGATTGGAAATCTTTGACCCCTCATAGAAGATCTGAACGATGCAGTGTTAAAATCACACACACACACACACACACACACACACACACACACACACACACACACACACACACACACACACACACACCTATCTATATCTATATCTATATATATAAAACATATATTTGGATCAGAGTATTTGATCCCATCACCGTGAAGGTTAGGAAGAAGCTCCAAAAAGGATGTGCTGTAAATGTATGGCACTTTATCCATAATGTATGTCATCTCTTCAGTTTTTTCTCTTTTCACATAAACCACACCAACTAAGTTTGAACAACCACTGTTTATGCCCCTAACGGGCCAAATGAGCTTAATTCCTTGTGATGTGTTGAGTGCTGTCAGAGTGGTGTCAAGCACAGCGCTAGTATGCAAACGTACGGCACAGCAGTGCCTGAGGCAATGGAAGAGAAAGTAACGCTGTAGAATAGCAGACTTGGTATTTTCCTCACTGAACTACTTTGTCTGCATATTCCATTAAATCTCATCCATCCAGTGCAGAGTAACAGTAATAAATCAAGAGGCGGGTGCAGATGGGGGGTTTAAGGGGGAAGGGAGTCAAAGTGGGTCACTGACAGCCATGATGTGAAAACTGGTTTGTCTAAGCTGAAATGTGGTTTGAAATACAAACAAATGAGCTTTTGATGCAACAAACTGAGCATCACGCCTTGCCCCAGCATGCAGCAAACACAGGATTCAATCTCAGCGTTTTAGTCAATCAGCGCCTTTCATTCTTTGTCTCATCTTGGCTCTGGCACGCAGCCTAGGTTAAGGCAAAGGTGTGGTGAGGGAAGAAATATATTCGTTCAGGGTGGTGATAGAGGAAGAAAAGGAAATAGATTTCAAGAGACAGAAAAAAGAGCACTCAGACGCTGTATTCATTGTATTTACACAGTAAGTGCCTCACTCGAATTTGACGCCTATTTCCAGTTATTTACAAGGTTCAGTCCCAACATATATCGACTGGTTATCACGTCGTCCTCACAATGCAGATGTGCAGGGTTCGATTCTGGCTCCGGCTTTTTTGTGTGGACTTTGTATATTCTCCCGGTGTGTGCATGGGTTTTCTCCGGGTACTGCGGTTTCCTCCCACATTCCAAAAACATGCATGGCAGGTGGAACATGTGCATGGGTTTTCTCCGGATTGGTACTCAGTGGACTTTGTATATTCTCCGTTTCCTGCATGGGTTTTCTCCGGGTACATTCCAAAAACATGCATGACAGGTCAATGGAACACTCTAAATTGTCCCTCAGTGTGACTGTGAGTGTAAATGTTTGCTTGTCTATGTGGGCCCAGCGATTGGTTGACAACCAGTTCAGGGTGTACCCCGCCTACTGCCCGATGACGGCTGGATTGGGCTCCTTTACCTATTTACAATACAATATAATACATCCTGATTTATAAAGCTCTTTCACAACAGCTGCAGCTGTAACAAAGCACTTTACAAAACAGTTAACATAAATTCAACCAATAAACAATACATAAAAACACGGACAGTCGTGCAATGTTAACCACTATTCCAGCATAGACTTTGTTGTTTGAAACAGTTCTAGATGAAATGGAGAGAATCAAAGTATTTGACTATATTCTCACACAGTTGTTCACAAAGAGGTGAACGTCATCCCATTTTTGCTTGTGAATGGCTGAGCGAAGGAAGCTCCATTTAAACCCAATCGTGACAACGACCTGTTCTCAGTTAGCCTCTTCACCTGTGGGATGTTCCAAACAGGTGTTTGATGCGCCTTCCTTATCTTTCTCTGTCTTTTTTTGCCACATGTACCAACTTTTTTGGAACGCGTGTCAGCTATAGAATTCAAAGTTAATGAATATTTGCTAAAAAACAATAATTAAATAATAGAAACAATTTATCAGTTTCAACATCAAATCTCTTGTCTTTATCGTGTATTCCATTAAATATAGGTTGAACATGATTTGTAAATCATTGTATTCTGTTTTTATTTATATTTACCACAATGTCGCAACTTTATTGATCGTACGTTTGTAGAATGTAATGTAAAAGATACCTTATTTTGGTCATGAAGCTTTAAATACACTCCTGTTTTGCCAGGGGTTAAGTTAGGCAGCATGGCAGCTGGAAGCTTGGAATGGTCGGTGAATGTTCATTATGAAATGACACCAGCTCTTGCTGATTTGCTGGAAAGAATCAGAGAGTCGAATGAGTTGTATGCTTTTTTTCCCCTCCTCTCCATCCTCATTTCATGGCATGCAATGAAATATTAACTTGTGCATTGCAATTTAAGGAGCTGCCATGCTGGCAGCCCCTTAAAATACAAGCACTGCTGACAGAAAAGACCGAGCAAATGTGCCATTACCTCATTTTAATCTAAACCATTTTCTCGGCTGCCTGACTGCTCTCGCCTATCAGGAGGACAGATTGTTGATCTGAGGACTACAGGAGAGAACGCTAAGAAAATCCTATTTGTGCATCTTGAAGTACTCTGAAAAACTGTGAATAAGGAACATTTGTTTTACCAAAAAGCAATTATGAGATACAGTATTCATGATACAAAACTTGTGTGCACTACTTTTGGTAACGGTACAGGCAGGACTGACATTACAATGTTAAATTGCTGTGTTTAAAAAAAAAAAGTGATCTATCAGTATCAGCAATATATGCAATCTTGCATTTTGGCTTTTAACATTTATCATAATTTGTATTTTTAAAATTCTTATATATTACAATACATATATGTTATAATTTGTATTTTTCAAATATTTGAACACGACTATTTTGGCTTTCCTTTGTCACTAATAAATGAATATATCATAAATGTACACATTTCAAGGACTCCTTGATATATTTTGTTGTCATCCTCAGCACGATAGCTCTCATCTGTGATCTGTGAGCAATGATTTTTTTCCATAATTTGGTAAGTCATTGATAAAATGATCTTGGATTTAATTATTCCATCCATATATATTCGATGTCTCTTGTCCTCTGCTGGGTCAGAATTAACCTGAGCCCATACAAGCTGGTCACCAGTCAATCGTAAGTGAAAATATTGAGTCTCATTAACCGAAACAACATGATTTTGGGATGCCGGAGGAAACCATAGTATCCAGAGAACTCGAGGGACAGCATGCTGCAGACGGAGATGCTTTTCACTTTTTGAACACAGATCTCCTGACCGTGAGGCAGCCATGCTTAGAACGGTTCTACTGTGGTGCAAGTGCAAAGTCAGACACATATGACTTCTGCTCTTTCAACAACCTGCCAGCCTGCAGATTGAATGACGTTGGTACACCAAAGCGATAAATGTTGGCTTCATGCCAGAACTAAGCCAGAGGGTTTTCATCCAAGATGCCAAGATTTATCATTTTATAAATGATGTGTATTGTATCAGATCCATTTATAATCGTTTCACTCTCACTGCAAAAGACTGAACGACTGCATCTTCTGAAGGGAACCCTACATTTAAGATGAGTCGTGGACAAATTCAGATTAATATTTTTATGTATTTATTTTCACCGGATATCCTTGTGCCTGTCTATTAGTCACGAGCCGGAAGATTAGGTATGCACATAATAATAAACTGTATTAATAGTAATAAACAATCCATCACATCTGTGTCATCACATCTGTGATGGATTGTGTGAGAAATATCAGGAAACACAGGATTTCATAAATTGTCTATAATTGGACAGCGCTGTGGTATGCGTGGTTGGTTCATCTGTTGGTTTAAACTTGGCTATGATCTTTGTGGAGTTCCTAGTCACACCAGTGCTTGCATAGGTTTTCTCTGGGTACTGCAGCTTCCTACCATCGTCCAAATACATACTGTATATATTAAATTAGTTGAAAACTCAACTTGCTCATGAGAGTGAATATATGTTTATGGTTGATTGCACCTTCTAATCGAGTGTTGAGCAGTGATGGCAGCCTGGATTTTTAGCTAGCTCCCCCAGCCTGTCAACAAAAAAACGTTTTGGGGGGGCATCGAAACTGGCCGTTCACCCCAGGCATCGACTGTACTATACTGTACACTTAAGCCACTGCACCCACTAATGCCCAGCATCATCTTTACGTCTCCCCGAAAACGCTCAAGCAAGAAAAACATACGCGTGCCAGTCAAGTAGTTGCCGTGGAGCACAGCTAATTCCCGCGGTCATTTCACTCTTGATGCATCTGAATATGAGCATAGAAAAGTGCGTACGCCGCAGTTTTGTGTGTTCGCACTCTTTGCACATGAGGCCCCAGATATGGTAACCTGCCCAATAAAAGATTTAATACATACGTTATCTTTACCCAAAAAATAACTCTGGAGCATTTTTACAGTCTCACTGCAGAGAGTTGGCACGTAGCGTAAAGTGGAAGAGACAAATGCAGAAGATTGCACGGATTTGATTTAAGGGAGCACTGCACTTCCTTGAGGCGGCTGTGCCCGATAGGTTGTTGTTCCTCGGGTGTTTTGGTTTCTTTTTAAAAAATTAAAAAGCAACCCCCCCCTCCCCCACAGATCACATTTGTTTCAACATTTTCGCCAGTGTGTTTCACAGTATTCATTTATGTAGAATGTCTTCACAGCTTTGTTTTTTTTTCATAAGCAATTCTGACTTGCTCTGTTTCACCAAGCCAGATCATTCCCAGAACTTAACTCTTCACTGATGATTGTTAGTACCACACCTAATGCGGTTCCACCCCTAACGCCCCTCTGTGGGATTTGGTTGGGGCCTAATTAACCATGTTGATTGATTATAGAGAACATGTGTAATGCTCTTTTCATAGGGCGGGAGCTTGTGGGATTCTCAAGAGTCCACGTCAATGTAATGGCTCCCTTTTGGGGAGGTGTTGGCCATTAGCAGGCCTCTCACCCAGCCAACATAGGGGATTAAGGGAATAAAGGAATAAATCGACATCACCTTGGCCTCACACTGCCACACCAGCATCAGCTCATCACGCAGGGGTTTTGTGGCCAGTCGCCTTGCGTGTTTTGTTTCCATGGTGTTCTTTGTGGATACAATGTACCACGTGCGTGTGTTTATGTTCAAACTACTGCCCTGTCCTTTCAGATGCGAGGTCAAAACAAATAAATAAAAAAAAATAGCGAGAAAATAGATCACACATAAACACTCCCTTCAAGGGCAGCACCGACAGCATGGACCAAAATAAGTCAGTCCCATTGCATGGTGAGACACTGCTTCGAGGGGGGAGGCGGTGGGGGGTGGGATTTCTGGGGAGACAATACAGCAAGGGGAAAAAGACAGCAGAGTACTCTACAGGAAGTCGTTTTATCTCCTGGTCTGTCTCTATCATCCTATCAATTAACATCAAAATCATCCCTTGGCACTTGACAGCCCATCCCCGATAGGATGCATGCTGAAGAACAGGCACAGACAACAACAAAAACTAAACAAAGGCTCCCCATGCGCTGCTGCCCACCATTCTATTTAGGGAGAATGCCATACAGTACTTTGATCCCTGCAGAGTTGCCAGCATAGAGCATTTACACACCATTTAGTTCCCCGTTTTATTTTCCTTGTTGTTTCATCTGTCAGCACTGCCTCCACTTGGTTTATGCATCTCTTTGATTGTTGTTCCTCATTTGATCGCACTGTCACTCCTGCTGTATATTGAAACAATGTGGTGACTTCAATTGTGTGCACAAATATACAAATATGCAAACAACAAACTGTGGCGTAGAATGGCAGTTTCACTGAGTACCAGTAGAGGGAAACCAAGCATTAGCATTTCTTCATGTGAAGGCTTACAAGTGATCTGTTCTCTTGGAACAAATGCAAGGTTTGGTCCATCTATGTAAAAACATCAAGCAGGATGAGTCTCATGCTACGAGTACCTTGATGTATTCATTTTTGCTCACAGCTATTGGAACATGTTGAATTGAAAAACGTTTGGAAACAGGGAATGAAGTTGTACCCTGTGTTCCAGTCATTGTGTTGCATGTTTGAAACTACAATCTCCTCACTCGTGCCATGCAATGAAGAGGCTCACTGATCATTCTCCATTGTTTTCCTGCAACCCTTTTATAGGAATCAGACCAAAATGTGAGTGTGAGTGAGAGGCCCATTCATCATAGTTATCTGCACTATGCTTGAAAAGATTGTCTGTCAACCTTATCATTTACATCCCAAACTTCTTATTCCATCTCAGTGCTCAACTTTTCCCATGAACTGAAAAAGAACATTGTGCAAGTTTCTTCAACCAAAGCCTTGCGCTTTGGCTAACATAAAAAAAAGACTAACAAAGAATAACATCCATCAGTAATACGATATTCATAGTCAGTTGCTTATCGTGTTGTGCAAGAAAATGAATTGGTGTGACTTTTTGAGCGACAATTACGATTTTTGAGCGACAAGAGAAGGAGTTGTGAGCAACAATGCTGAAGACCAGCGCTTGACTTTAACATCCGCACATTTCAGCAGTGAGGAGAGACACCACCTAGCCATTTTCCAAAACTTGGAACAGCATGTCTGATGAGCTGAAGAGTTTAAATTGAATGTAGGTGTGTGTTGATGATTAATGACTGGTAAGCTCTTCAGGGTGAACCCCCTCTTTCTCTGAATCAACTACTGTCCAAAGACAGCTGGGATAGGCTCCAGCATGCCTGCGACCCTCGTGAAGATAAAGCGGTTCAGAAAACGAATGCATGTACAAAACAAAGTCTACAAAGACAAATCGTGACACATTTCAATGGTTAACTGGCTGATAAGAAAAGAGCATAGATGAATTAAAAATTAACTACGGGATAAATTACCCCATAGTTCCTGGATTAACTACCTTAATAGCCAGTAGTACTGTAATGATGGAGATTGGAAAGAAATTCATCTTCATTCAGGGAATTGTCGTCAGTTCAAATATTGGAGGAGCCAGGAGCTACAAGGATTACTCCTTACTATTCCTCCATAAATTCAGTTGCTTTTTAAAAAATTGCGTGGCAGTATTACGGTATTCAAATTGGGCAAGGGGGGGGGGGGGCAAAGGAAGACCTGAATGGACCAAAATTTTGTCACAATATTTTACGATGCAAAGCATACAGAAACATTTTAGAAGTAATGTGTAATATGGTATGAGGTGCCAATGTCTATTATAGCACTATGTTCATATGCATGCTGCTATATTCATTTGCAACCTTCTAGGCAGGTGCCAAATCCTACTGAGTTCAAAACATCCTTTCAGCAGTGCATTGACTCAGTCCTGAAGAAAAAATAAATAAATAAATAACATGGTTTGGACCAGACTTCAGATAATACCGACATCAAACCTGTGCTCAGATCTCAGATAATGTAGAGCTTTTCTTTTTTTTTTTGTAATCAAAGTGATTAGGTAGGGAGTGCTGTGTTCATGTTCTATTCAAACATTTTCGACAAATTAACCGGACACAGCAATAGAACTGTGCACTAATTGGCACATTTTCTTGATGATGAAACATTTGTTCATTTGAGTTATTTGTATTTTTTAATTTGGTTCGTAGTCACTTGATGTTGTCCCTGAGTTCCTGTGCTTAGCAGGTTTTATAAAAACTGTTCCGATTCAAAATGATTCATGCATTTGAAAGAAACGGATCTGTGTGGCACAGATAGTGTTAGGAATTAAGAGCCATTTCACACTAACACCTCAGCGGCCTGGCCTGGCCGGGCTCTGGCTGGGCCCCAGGAGAGGGATGGAGCTCGGGTGCAGCTGTGCCATTGACGACACTCGAGGCGTTTGGTAATTGTGCTGCTCTGAAGAGGTGGTAGGTGTGCAAATTACTAAATGTGCCGTGTAAGGCCATTTCAGCCAGCTCTATCGCCATCAAATATTTCCACGTTTTTAGCAATTTCATATTTTGATCACTTATGGGATCCTCGTTGAGGAGATAAGAGCTGTTTTTTTCAGGCTGCCTGTTCAGATTTAAATGGTATTTAATGATCTTGCTCTGCAGTACATATTCCATTTATGAACCATTTAGTAATTTTCTTTATTGTATCTATAAAATGTGATCATTCATCATTAAAAATGCAAACATTTGATATTCCTGTCCAGCCCATAAAAAAGTATTCTTCTGTGTGTAATTTTTGTAAAATGGATATGTGTTGGGCAGCACGGTGGACGACAGGCTAGCACGTCGGACGACAGGCTAGCACGTTCGCCTCACGTTGCAGAGGTGCAAGGTTCGATTCCAGCTCCATCCTTCATGTGTGGAGTTTGCATGTTCTCCCCGTGCCTGCGTCGATTGTCTCCTTGTACTCTGGTTTCCTCCCACATTCAGCACACCATATTCGGGTGTACCCCGTCTGCTGCCCTAAGACAGATAGGCTCCATCACGCCCGTGACCCTCGTGAGGCTAAGCGATCAGATTATAGATAGACGGGTGTGTAATGTGATAATACATATATCTCTCACCAACTAGGTATATGTTAAGGTATACATATATGAAATAATCAATAACCTGAGTTTGCACGGTAATGTGGTGATTTCTTTGGATTTTACACCAAATCTTTTGCTGCCGATTTTTGTATTCTCCCGTGGTTTAAAAGAAAAACAAAAAACAAAAACTATATAGATGCATCCTGCATCTTAATCCTTCCTTGTGACCCAAAGCTATGAGCAGCAAAGACAACATATGTATGTATGGATACCATTAGCTAAATTAGCAACCCTGTCTTACTATATTCACATTGAACCATAACTTTCATGATAACAGGTCATATCATGTAATGTTGTGACTTTTATTATTACTTTGCCTTTCACTTTGCCACAATTTCCAACTTTTTAACAGACTCAAATTTTACCTATGATGTATGGCTTTTATATAAAGACATGTCAAAACTGCACAGATGTGAATGATTGCAGGGCAACCTCGGAGTGCCGTGGGGTGGGCGAAAAAAAATACCATCTGATGTCACCCAGGTTTGTGCTACCAGAGCAGCAGCACGTGATGGCAACTGGGAGTTGAAAAACGTTTGGAAAAAGGGAATGAAGTTGTACCCTGTGTTCCAGTCATTGTGTTGCATGTTTGAAACTACAATCTCCTCACTCGTGCCATGCAATGAAGAGGCTCACTGATCATTCTCCATTGTTTTCCTGCAACCCTTTTATAGGAATCAGACCAAAATGTGAGTGTGAGTGAGAGGCCCATTCATCATAGTTATCTGCACTATGCTTGAAAAGATTGTCTGTCAACCTTATCATTTACATCCCAAACTTCTTATTCCATCTCAGTGCTCAACTTTTCCCATGAACTGAAAAAGAACATTGTGCAAGTTTCTTCAACCAAAGCCTTGCGCTTTGGCTAACATAAAAAAAAGACTAACAAAGAATAACATCCATCAGTAATACGATATTCATAGTCAGTTGCTTATCGTGTTGTGCAAGAAAATGAATTGGTGTGACTTTTTGAGCGACAATTACGATTTTTGAGCGACAAGAGAAGGAGTTGTGAGCAACAATGCTGAAGACCAGTGCTTGACTTTAACATCCGCACATTTCAGCAGTGAGGAGAGACACCACCTAGCCATTTTCCAAAACTTGGAACAACATGTCTAATGAGCTGAAGAGTTTAAATTGAATGTAGGTGTGTGTTGATGAGTAATGACTGGTAAGCTCTTCAGGGTGAACCCCCTCTTTCTCTGAATCAACTACTGTCCAAAGACAGCTGGGATAGGCTCCAGGACGCCTGCGACCCTCGTGAAGATAAAGCGGTTCAGAAAACGAATGCATGTACAAAACAAAGTCTACAAAGACAAATCGTGACACATTTCAATGGTTAACTGGCTGATAAGAAAAGAGCATAGATGAATTAAAAATTAACTACGGGATAAATTACCCCATAGTTCCTGGATTAACTACCTTAATAGCCAGTAGTACTGTAATGATGGAGATTGGAAAGAAATTCATCTTCATTCAGGGAATTGTCGTCAGTTCAAATATTGGAGGAGCCAGGAGCTACAAGGATTACTCCTTACTATTCCTCCATAAATTCAGGTGCTTTTTTAAAAATTGTGTGGCAGTATTACGGTATTCAAATTGGGCAAGGGGGCAAAGGAAGACCTGAATGGACCAAAATTTTGTCACAATATTTTACGATGCAAAGCATACAGAAACATTTTAGAAGTAATGTGTAATATGGTATGACAGGTGCCAATGTCTATTATAGCACTATGTTCATATGCATGCTGCTATATTCATTTGCAACCTTCTAGGCAGGTGCCAAATCCTACTGAGTTCAAAACATCATTTCAGCAGTGCATTGACTCAGTCCTGAAGAAAAAATAAATAAATAAATAACATGGTTTGGACCAGACTTCAGATAATACCGACATCAAACCTGTGCTCAGATCTCAGATAATGTAGAGCTTTTCTTTTTTTTTGTAATCAAAGTGATTAGGTAGGGAGTGCTGTGTTCATGTTCTATTCAAACATTTTCGACAAATTAACCGGACACAGCAATAGAACTGTGCACTAATTGGCACATTTTCTTGATGATGAAACATTTGTTCATTTGAGTCATTTGTATTTTTTAATTTGGTTCGTAGTCACTTGATGTTGTCCCTGAGTTCCTGTGCTTAGCAGGTTTTATAAAAACTGTTCCGATTCAAAATGATTCATGCATTTGAAAGAAACGGATCTGTGTGGCACAGATAGTGGTAGGAATTAAGAGCCATTTCACACTAACGCCTGGCCTGGCCGGGCTATGGCTGGGCCCCAGGAGAGGGATGGAGCTCGGGTGCAGCTGTGCCATTGACGACACTCGAGGCGTTTGGTAATTGTGCTGCTCTGAAGAGGTGGTAGGTGTGCAAATTACTAAATGTGCCGTGTAAGGCCATTTCAGCCAGCTCTATCGCCATCAAATATTTCCACGTTTTTAGCAATTTCATATTTTGATCACTTATGGGATCCTCGTTGAGGAGATAAGAGCTGTTTTTTTTCAGGCTGCCTGTTCAGATTTAAATGGTATTTAATGATCTTGCTCTGCAGTACATATTCCATTTACGAACCATTTAGTAATTTTCTTTATTGTATCTATAAAATGTGATCATTCATCATTAAAAATGCAAACATTTGATATTCCTGTCCAGCCCATAAAAAAGTATTCTTCTGTGTGTAATTTTTGTAAAATGGATATGTGTTGGGCAGCACGGTGGACGACAGGCTAGCACGTCGGACGACAGGCTAGCACGTTCGCCTCACGTTGCAGAGGTGCAAGGTTCGATTCCAGCTCCATCCTTCATGTGTGGAGTTTGCATGTTCTCCCCGTGCCTGCGTCGATTGTCTCCTTGTACTCTGGTTTCCTCCCACATTCAGCACACCATATTCGGGTGTACCCCGTCTGCTGCCCGAAGACAGATAGGCTCCATCACGCCCGTGACCCTCGTGAGGCTAAGCGATCAGATTATAGATAGACGGGTGTGTAATGTGGTAATACATATATCTCTCACCAACTAGGTATATGTTAAGGTATACATATATGAAATAATCAATAACCTGAGTTTGCACTGTAATGTGGTGATTTCTTTAGATTTTACACCAAATCTTTTGCTGCCGATTTTTGTATTCTCCCGTGGTTTAAAAGAAAAACAAAAAACAAAAACTATATAGATGCATCCTGCATCTTAATCCTTCCTTGTGACCCAAAGCTATGAGCAGCAAAGACAACATATGTATGTATGGATACCATTAGCTAAATTAGCAACCCTGTCTTACTATATTCACATTGAACCATAACTTTCATGATAACAGGTCATATCATGTAATGTTGTGACTTTTATTATTACTTTGCCTTTCACTTTGCCACAATTTCCAACTTTTTAACAGACTCAAATTTTACCTATGATGTATGGCTTTTATATAAAGACATGTCAAAACTGCACAGATGTGAATGATTGCAGGGCAACCTCGGAGTGCCGTGGGGTGGGCGAAAAAAAAATACCATCTGATGTCACCCAGGTTTGTGCTACCAGAGCAGCAGCACGTGATGGCAACTGGGAGTTGAACCAGAAAGGAAACAAAGGAAACACCTACCCTTGGGTGTGTGACAAAAAGAAGCCCCATGCTCTATGATTTCTATCTCGCTCTTCATCGAGAGGCCACCCGTGGGCCAAACATCAGGACACAAGGCACAGGCCCTGTGGGCTCTCAGGAGAGGGGAACAATGCTGACTGAGCAGAGGTGGCCGATCAGTCCCCATCATTGACTTTGAGGCAAATGGAGATGTGCATTCTGTAATAAGCCCTACTTATGCTGGCTGTTTTATCCATGGAACTTTTTATTTTTTATTTTACACTGCAGTTAATGAAGAATGGTTGCATTTGTCGTCAAATATTGTCCTTAAGATATACAAATTCATCCAACAAGATTAACTCCCAAATCTGATTAAGGCATCTAATTTCAAGTAACTCATGATCTGATAGTTTTTATTTTTTTTACATCCACTGAAAACCTGAAGCAACCGTGCATGTGCAAACACATAAAACTCAGGTTAAAAAACAAAAACAAAAAAAACACAACAACACAACAAAAAAACAACTATATGTGACATTGAACAACAACACAAGAACCATACACAAATTGTAATCCAAACAGGTTGTCCGATTCCATTGTTTTTCTCCTTACACTGCAGTGAGGTATAACCAAAACAGGCCACATGGGACGAATAAAGTTGAGTCATGTAAAGTACGGTATATTCAACCAATTTAGTCTAATGCCTCAGTCAGGGTTAATATCACGTGTTGCATATCCTTGTAAATTGTCAGGTTTGGCATGATGGGTGATGGAGGACCCCAAAATCAGAGCGGCATGGAGGTTTAGGGTGGAGCACACAGACACACACACACACTCAATGATCCAACAAAGGCTGACAGAACGCAGGGAACTAAATACAAGCAAAGTGACGAGACAACGAGAATCACCTGGACATGACAAAAAGGGTTGAGGGAGTTGATTGGTTAAAAACAAGGGACACGGATGACGAGAAGAGGGGGAGACAAAAAGGGCACGTGAGAGGACAACACCAAATGTAATCTAAACAAATACATAAGAGAAATACTTCATAAAACGCTGGCTAATATGGAATTTGACCAACATTTTCAGGCCAAAATGAAGTTACAACTGTTATGTGAGACCTCAACAAATCTCCCAAGACATCAGCATACAGTATCTCATTCGACAAAAGAAAACGGAACACGCGTCTCTGCCTTTGCTGCTCCATACAGTATGTTTCCACATGTATTAAAAACAAACAATGCAGAATATTTTCACATATTTCAGAATCATGTCTGTCTGATGCACCTGCTTTTGTTCTGCATATAACAGACTGTACATGCTCTGAACTTGAATGTGACTGGATGCCTTTATCAAGACCTGACATCAGCTTCTAATTACATCACTGTCATCCAAATTTAAATGCAAAGCGAGTGGCAATGTGCCTGATGGTTTTTACTCACCCATGTGTTCCATCAAAATCTTTCTTCAGTTGATTCACCCCCAATTTATGTTTTGCTGCCGGTCCATCACAGTGCCTGAGGCCACCACCAAGTGCAATTAATAGTGATGGTTAACTGAAGGGAAATTAAACATGGCTGTGTATGCAATCATTTTCTGAAGCTGAAGACCAAATGACATTTGCAATTCCAAGCAACGTGAACTGACGCAGACTGCAATAAATCAACCCAGATTAGCCCCTAACTTTTATTGCATTTTAAGACCTTTCAGACCACGTGTTAAATATCAAACAATGACAATACTTCTGAATGACATGGACATATGAAGGAATTCTCTAATGGGGTATGTCACGTTTTTCTTTTTTCTTAGAGGAGTTTATGCTCCCAAATTATGTCCTGTTGTACTGACAATCTTATCAGCCATTCTCTAGCTCAGTTAGAACTGTCCTTATTGTGATTGTCCAATTTCTGTTCGACCTACAAAGCTCTCACAGTCAACCATGCAATACAATTTTGATGCCAAGTTAGTTGCCGTGATGCCTGAAAAAATGTGGCGGCAGTAGTGACAAAAGGGGAAAAGGGATTGAAAAAAAAATGCTCAAACCAGAGCCCGTATTTTGTCGCATTCATTGGCTTCAAGTACAACTTATATAAGTTTGGAGCAAGGCGGCAAGCACCGGCTTCCACAGTGACAAATGCACCTCAACTGTAAAATTGTGCAGGCATGTTGACCCACATGCTTCCTTGTTGGTCTCCGTTACTCACTATCCTACCAATAAAGCAGAGCCCAAGCAACACTTTTTCCTCCATTCGTATCAGAGCGTCTCTCGAGTGATTTCACTCAAGTGCTCACAGTCCGCGTCGCACCGATAAGACAACCTTTTGACGGGTGGCAGCACCTCTATGTGTCATGCTCTTGACTGTTTTTCATTCTGGGCCTGTCACAGTAGTCGGTGGCCAGTTGCCACACTTTATTGGCTTTCTGAACAAACAGAGAAGCTCTCTGCCATGTTGAAATAGAAAATGGAAAAGCAAAAGCCATGCGCATCACCAACCGCCAGCTGTCTGTTTAAAGAAGCAGTGATTTGGAGTTTGTGCTGCTTTTTGGAGCGCTCCATCAAGCACAAAAAAAGAATGCGTGTGGACGTGAAGGTCACTTTACACTAGACTCTATCAGATCAGGATTTCTGGGGACGATCACCAATCGGCGAGCTCAATTGAACCGATAACCGATCACAAGATGGAGCAATATATCTATTTAAATAATTTGTTAATTTACTTCATATACTTTTGCATTGTTTAGGGAGTATCAACAAATGTATACTCATGCATTATTCCCTATGTTTAACAAGCTTTGCCATGCCCCAAGAAAGAAAATTGAAAAAATTACCACTACTGTAGATACTTTAATTGGAATGTTTCAAAATTATTTTGTTGAAAAACCTGTAGATTAACAAGCCCCAACTGCATGAAGGGAAGGTGAACACTGCCGTTGTATGGTATTTATATTAATGTCAGACACGGGATGTAACAGTTGCATATGGCTATTTTATTTATTTATTTATTTATTTATTTATTTATTTAAACTTTCACAAAGATAATTTACACAACTTTAAAACTTGTGCAACAGAGGTTAATAGCATGATGCTCTCTAAAATGTGCATGGTGGGAATGGGGTATTAAATCAATCGCTGTGCTCTTAGTCTGGCACTGCAGCTTTGGTTCCCTTCCCGCACTCGTCTTTGGCAGCATAATGCTAAACTCTGAATCTTCTGATGAGTGTATAAGGGCTTTATTCAACATGGGGTGGTGTTTCCAAGCCAAAGTACACACAAAGACAACAAAAAGAACAACAAGACTGTTGTGATAAGAAGGCCATTGTGCCTTCTGGAGTGTTGTGGGGATCGACATTTAGCTGTTGATGCATCTAGCTACAAATAAGATCGAATGTTGATACATTTGAGACTTCAGTCATTTGGGGCACTGTATTTGCATTTTTGTAGTAGAAAAGGAAGTGGGACAGGGACCGACGACCAGACACACACAAGCAGCAGAGCAGCATCTGAGCACAAAAAAAATAAGGAAAAAAAAAGTTAATATAGCGGCGGCCCGGTAGTCCAGTGGTTAGCACGTCGACTTCACAGTGCAGAGGTGCCGGGTTCAATTCCAGCTCCGGCCTCTCTGTGTGGAGTTTGCATGTTCTCCCCGGGCCTGCGTGGGTTTTCTCCGGGCACTCCGGTTTCCTCCCACATTCCAAAAACATGCATGGCAGGCTGATTGAACACTCTAAATTGTCCCTAGGTGTGAATGTGAGCGTGGTTGGTTGTTCGTCTCTGTGTGCTGTGAGCGTGGTTGGTTGTTCGTCTCTGTGTGCCCTGCGATTGGCTGGCAACCGATTCAGGGTGTCCCCCGCCTACTGCCCGAAGACAGCTGGGATAGGCTCCAGCACCCCCCGCGACCCTAGTGAGGATCAAGCGGTTCGGAAAATGGATGGATGGAAGTTAATATAGCAGTTACATATTCCAGGTGTGGTGGCAGACAAAATTCGGCAATTTAGGGCTTCATCCCTCATCCACTGAGGTTACCGAATGGATAGCACTGTTATCGACTGGAAATGTTGACATTTGAACCTGAGCGGAACAACTTAAGGATTTGGGGGCTGAAAAGCTTTTCTTTATTGTCAAGGCGACAATTTAAAAATCAGCAATCATCCTGCTGCCCCTGGCAACACAGAAGGCTCTGTGTAGGGATGATGAATAATACATCCTGAAGGGAAGGCTATGTGACAGCAGGAAATTAAACACACTAATTCAGGGATGGCAGGAAAGAGTGATCAACTCTTAATTAAAGACTATATGGCGTGTAGAGGGCGTGATTTCGAGCCACATATATATCACTTTCCTGCTGACATCCACAGTGAGTTTGATGTTGAGCTTGAGGAATGTTGTCTTATGTCTCACAACGGGCCATATGTTCACGTGTCTAAGATTTAAAAGGTGTGTAATTGCGCACATATCTGGCTGCACAGATCCTCCCATCCACTTAAGCTGGTCATTTACGCATCTTGATGACAGATACACACTGCAGGCGGTGTAATCCAAAAATGTGTGTGTTCCCTGAGAAATTTGGCCTCATGTGCATTCTCCAATTCATTTATGCATTTTTTCTCTTGCGCTGTCCATTTGTTGTATTTTTACATTCATTCGCAGCTCACACACAATTGGTGGGGCAAAAGTCTGGAGAAGAGAAAATACATAGTTGAAAAGCACACAAATCCTAAACAAGGACGTCCACACGAATGGGAGAATATAATCCGTTCCCAAATCTGAGTTGATTACTGACACCATAGAATGAAACCTCCAAAGCCAACCATTAGACGTACTTCACACTGGTCAACTCACAAATGATTCTAAATTCAAAACAACATTCACCATTATGTCATTCGCTTCAATGTCAATATTTAATTACAAAAGCTTTATTAACTGTCTAGCCATTGACTAAAGTTTGACTTAATATGAAAAGTGGACAATGAAAAAACTCAAATTGAATAAAATGTGTCACCAGTCGATGATGTGTGACCAACAGACATCCATTACTCATGCTAGCAAGCAAACAGAGGGAACAGAGTAAGACTACACATTAACCCTGCAGCCCCAAAAGCAGCTTCCTTTACTGTGTTCCTTTGGTTTCCTTGTAGAGTAGAACCTCGTTACAACGTACCTCGTGGGACATAACGAATCTGTACTTTAAAATAGCAATTTGTCGTAACCATTTCCGATAAAATGGCCACCAACTACGATGTATCATACAGTATGAACATCGAAAGATGCAAAAACATGAATGTGTAATACTGTATAAACATGTCAATTACAAATATGTGTTGATGAGGAAAAAATGATTTCATAAAACATGAATCAAACAACTGCAGCGTTCATCTCTGAAAACATCCAGTCAGCAAATGTTACCCATCATAGGCAAAAGCCAGAAACTGTGAAATTCCCTTTCGAAAGTGAGATACAATTTCGGCCTTCACAGACAGCGAGATTGACTTCCGTTTTCACATCATGTGAAATGCCGAGTTACGGCAGGAAGTACAATGTACAGTACTGAATCGATCAGAAGCGTTGCTAAGTAACAGAGGAGAATCCCGCACTGTACATTTTGTTCATAAGCAAGGTCGCGGCGGCAGGTTGCTTCCCAAACTTCGTCATAACGAAGGCCTTTGCACTATATTGTGGGAAAAATCTGGTCATTATAATGACGTTTACGTGTGTTTCATGTAAGCAAAATTGTCAAATGGAAAATCAATTACCCTAATTTCCGCACTATAGAGCGCACCTGATTATAAGCCGCACCCACTACATTTTTAGAGGAAAAACAATTTTGTACATACACAAGCCGCACCTGTATATAAGCCGCATGTGCCCACATTAAAACATGTAAACATATTTACAAAGAAAGACGGTACACAGAGAGTTTTCAAAGTTTTAATAATATAACTTAACAATAATAATAATATAACTTTCTTCCCAAACTGTGCCTCTGACGCGGCAGTAAACGGTAGCAACATGGTAACAACACGCTAGCAACAGAATAGCAATGCGTCATATGCCTTTCTTTTTGCATTTTCCATGATGAGGGTATGTTCATGCTAATTTAATTTATGCACAAGACAAGAAGTTGCAGTCTTCCTCGACGCATATATTCCACCGGTCTTAATCTTACCTTTCCTAATCGAGCGCCCCTGGCGGCCGGTAAAAAAATTACATAAATTGGCCGCATCACTGAATAAGCCGCAGGGTTGAACGTCTGGGGAAAAAAGTAGCGGCTTGTAGTCCGGAATTTATGGTACGTGAAACTGGGACTTTGAAATGTGAACGTTATAGGGGTCAAAACGTCAACGAGGTACATTGAAACAAGGTTCGACTGTATTATTGTGATATATGTTGTTGTCGCTTTAGCCATGGATTACTGGTTACGACATCCACCTCACACTTCTGAGAATCTGACACAGATAGTCTAAATACAACGCAAATAGAAAAAAAAAAACATTCACACTCACAAACACACGGGCGGGCAATTTAAAGTCTTCATTTAAACTACCGGTACATTGCATGTTTTGGGAATGAGCCAGTTTTTTTACTTTACATATTCCACATATTTATGATGGTTATGGGCCAAGTAACATGATGTGTGTGTGAATGAACATCATAGTCAAATGCTTTTAGTTCACTAAAAAGGGGGACTTGATTTTAATTTAGGATAGTTTAATACTGAGACTTTTTTTTACCTTTATCTAAAAAAAAAGAAGAAAAAAAGGAAAATTAAATGAAAAAAATATAATGCAACTGTCTGTAATTTATTCTGCTCATTTATTTTCTCCTCTCCAGGTGAGATGGAAAGTTGATAAGTGGGGCTAATTGGAAAATCAAGTGTGACCGGTTTGATGCAAGCAGCACCGTCAGGGTGAAAGAGGAAGCCTGGGGGAGGCCATTATCCTTCTCACTCTTTTAAAGGACAGGAGTTAGAAGCCAGACCAGGGCATTCTGTGGGGACAGGGTCACTGGGACCCACCCGCTGGCTCTTCTATGGCCTGAAAGCAAACAAATATATCCACTTAGATGTCACCTCTACAATGAAATATAGGCTTTGATAGTTCAAATTAAGATACATTTGTGGGATCACTTTCAAACAACCAATTTGCCCATACTTTTCCAAATTACTATTATTAGGAAACATTGAGCTTTTTATTTTTATATGCTTTTAAAGGGCACTTTTCTATGTGCTGCTGTATTTCAACCTTCCAGATAAATGCATAAAAACGTGTTTTCCAAATTTGGTGTTTCTTTTTATTTGCTTTTCACTCGCTTTCCTGTAGAGCAAACTTCTTCCTGTTTACATTCTTGTGATCTATCAGAGAACAATATGACATCATATCTTGCATTTTAGTACGATTTATTTTGTGAACAAAACAAGGTGATCGAGATTTTATTTCCAAACCCATGAACACATTTGAAGCAGAGAAAGCAAACTCCAGGTGTGAAAGCACAATAAGGGCCTGATTTACTAATGGTGTTTGTGGAAAAAAAAACAGAAGCAAACTTAATTGCTCACATAAACAGATGCGAGAGCTGCAAAAAAAATGTGCTCAATTGCCACACAGTTAATTTTGCACATTCTGGGAGGTGTATATTCAAATTGATTAATTTAATGCTAATTAATTTAGCATTAATTTATTAGTGTGGTTTAGCAAACCCAGACAAATTGTGCTGATTTGGGGTTTTTAATCCAATTAGTATAATTTAAAAAGATAATAAAAATACGACTGTGTCTATGAAGGCGCAAACAGCATGCGAAGGGGTGTCAGTTTAGCACGGAGAAAATGATAAGCAGTGGGGAGACCTCGTGTAACATTTTTGAAACAGTAAATAAAACTGACAATAAAAGTATGGCAAAATGTAATTCACTCAGCAATGTAGTTTTGGAGTACTGACATGGTGCCACTCACAAAATGGAGTGATGTCACCTTTGACAAAACGCATTTCAATCCTGCATTTCTGCACATCTGTGTTTATTTCATTCTATGGTGAAAATTGTCCTTGTGCTCTCCCAGAACAGATTTCCATTCCTGGTGTCCCATGTTTAAAATCTAATATCATGCAGGGTGGGCCGTACAACCAATTGCCACACAGAATTAGTTAAATGAAACAGCGCATCGCTTTCATCGTTCCAGTAACTATTGCCAACAGCACACACAACATATATATATATATATATATATATATATATATATATATATATATATATATATATATATTAGAGTTGTCAGTTTATTATTAATATTATTATTAATATTATCGGGCTCAAAATGTTACTCGCGAGATTAACAGGCAGACGTCACAGCGGATGTTACGTTGCTCTATAAATAAACCAGAAACAAAACATCAAGTGCGCTGCACAGGTCCACGCACGTTTGTTTTGCCAGCCACGGCAGCGCGAGACACCGAAAACGGCCGAAAACGGATACTTAAATAGTTTATGAATGGAAAGTTTACTTTTAAAAAGTTGCCAGATTGTTCCACTGACAAGACCAAAGTTACCTGTATGTTTTGCAGTCGTAAACCGAGCTATCATCATAGCACGTCGAGTCTGAAATACCACTTAATGGCTAAGCACACAGCTGACATGCGTACTCCGCCCCCTCGTCTCAGACAGACAGCTATGGATCATTTCAAAGCGAAGAAAATGGATGACACGACGAACAAATTTGCTGAAGCCATATCTAAATATATGGCTACTGCATGCAAGCCTGTCAACATTGTCCACAGCTCCACTCAAGCTGAAATAATTCGCATTGCATCGAACGACTCCTGTTGGATTGACCTGGCGCTTTAAGAGGGGCGGGGCTGCCACTGACAGGTGACCGTTCGCGCGATGTATAAATAGCGTTTTGTTTCGTGAGTGAATACACTCGCTTCGTCGTCGGCATGGCTCAATGTTAAGCTACGCGTGTGCTTCTTATCAAGTCAGATGTGAAAAGTTAGCTTTGCAATCTGACGTTTAAATGAAGTAAATTGCAGCTGGGGTTAATCATGCCGGCGCTCCACTTCCGGGATTGACTATTGGGACTTGTAGTTCTTTTGTTCGATTCAACTTGATATGTTTGTGTTATATGGCTTCTTACGTTTAAAAAAATGAATAATGATGACGATCATGATACATAGTGAAATAAGGGTTGATTATATATTTATTAAACGTATTGTTAAATAAAGGTATTAATTAATGTCAATTATATACATATTTACATTGTGATGCAGGAAGATAGATATATTAATTTTTTACTGCATTTATGTGTAGTTTAGGTTATTACCTGCTTCTGATACTTCTGTTACAACTACTACTACTACTACTACTTCTGCTGCAAAGTGCTCTAATAAATGATCAAAAAAGTACAGAACAAGAGATCCTTCCATGCTGACCGACAATCCCTATTCCGGGGGGCCGTGAAAAACGGAATTAAATGAACAACTCCACTACGGATTGCCAGCGAGAGCCTCCATTACAAGCATCCGAAATGATGTCGACACAAAACCGTAGAGAGACTTCCGAGCAAGAAGGACCAACAGAATCAGCATAGCCTGACTGCTGTGTTCAAAGCAAATTTGAGAAAAACGAAGTATGCAACCATTGCTTAAATCCATTATAGGCTGAGTACTAGTTTACCTTAGATGTGCACTTTATAATGTTATATTGCGCTGTTTTGATTCCATAATAAGAGCTGTTCAAGCAGCTGTTGTGTGAAAAAATATTTTTTTCACTGTTGTTGATGGACAGTAATATTGTGTGAGAGATAATGTGTGAATAACTGCTACAAGTGAAAAATGTTCATGTAAAATTGAAAATCAAAATTATTTCAGTAAATATTTGCATTTTGCACATAGAAAACTGATTCACGATTCCATGTTGATGAGAGCATTAAAATGTGGGAAAATAGGACAAAAAATATAAAAGGAAATTCAGAAACGATAAAAAATGAGTGAGCAATCATGATTAATTTTTAGTTAATTTGAGTTAATTATGACAGTTGAGTTTTTAATTAAATATTTTAATCGTTTGAAAGCTCTAATATATATATATATATATATATATATATATATATATATATATATATATATATATATATATATATATATATATATATATATGTGTGTGTGTGTGTGTGTGTTTTGATTGTAAGATTTAGTTGATAAACCTGCTGATTTTTTACACCAGGGTTATTGAGTTATTAAACAAATGAACTGCTAGTAATTACATTTATATATTTGGTGATAAATTTAAGCAGACTGTAATTCCTCAATAAGCACCGTGGAACAGATGATAATTAGGAAAGTAAGTATTATTCTCAGCAAAGCATAACATTTTACCAAAGATAAATATTATCTTAGTACAATCAACAATGTTGTTATTTACAACCACCATGCAATAATGTCGCTGCACAGGACATTTAAAAAAAAAAAGATTGAAATTTGGTGATGACAAAAAGTAGTTATTCCGTTCCATTTCAAACCTTGGAAAAATAAAGCTTTGCAGATAGGGTATTTCAATGCCTGCTATTATTGTGTCGTCATCTAGCTCCCTGCATAAAAGAGCACAAACGCTAGAATATATGTCCTACTAAGGAAAAATTCCCATTCCTTTTCATGTTCCAGATCATAATACTTGTCTGGAAGCCACATTTCTTAAAATAATTTTCAGAAGTGCTGCATCAGCTTGAATACAGAAAATGAGTGAGTCACCCCATCTCTGGGTGCATTAAATTACGATTGTGTTTGTGAAACTACAGGGTGCATGGAAGAACTGACAAAACACTTATGCCCTTCTAAGCATTTCAAATTGAAAGTTATAGAAGGGACCATGATTTGTGAACCACGATATAGTGTAGTAGGGGTTTACTCTAAACACATATAATGTATATGTACACATACATATACATATAATGTGTATGTATGTGTTTAGAGTAAACCTCTACTACACTATATTGTGGTTCAAAATTCATGGTCCTAGTATATCAAGGAGGGAGGTGCAAGATATAAATGTTATTACACTTATTGCTGTTAGTACAGTATTCCTGTGTGTGACACCACACCGTCATGGATTTAAATCCTGCAGTCCAAGCCAGGTCTCTCTACCCAAGACCACATGTGTCCACACAGCTCTGAAGTTTGCCAGTGACCATCTGGTTATATATGAGGCATGGAAGAAGGTTATGTGGCTCAGCCTCCCAAGCGTACACAAGTCCGATAGAACCTTTGGCATTAAATTCTAGGCCCATGGAGGTCTTTGTGAATTTTTGCATCAGCAAAGTGACTGACAGAAGGTTCAACAAGTAGCAGAATAATATGAAACTATAAAGAGTTTATGACATCCGGATTACGGCCACAGCACTGCACAGAATCACCTGTGCGTGCGTTGGTGAACTCATGCCAAGAATGTAAAGCGAATGAAGGAAAATAAAAAAAATTGGGATTTAAAATCTGATCAGCCCTTGAATACCGTAGTCCCCTGGGCTTGCAGCCCAGGGTACTATAAACCCGTTGGTCAAGGTAGGTCTGGCGGCGCCTGCTGGGACCCTGTAGTGGCAACGGTTGCCTTTTGTTGGGTCAACCGTTATGCTTGAAGTACCTACTGAATTATTGTATTTTGCTGAGGTCCCCCAAAATAAAGCTCTCATGACAAATTCAAGTTCATAGATTTGATATTAATTTACTGGCTAAAAATAGCTATTTATATAACTCCTTAAAGTCCCCCCACCAGCCCCCACGAAAATTTGAAATTCATACAATTTCATCACAAAAATGACTGTGCTTAGCACACACACACACACACACACACACACACACACACACACACACACACACACACACACACTGTATGTGCAAGCAAGTTTAATGAGTGTGTCTGACAGTTAATTTCCATTTCCTACCTCAGCCTGGTTCTTTTATTGTGTGTGTACTTGCAGATTAACGACTACAGTCCCATTTTTGTTTTAATTCCTCATTTAAAAATTAAAAAAAGCCTTCAAGCAATACATTTTTCCTCATGAGATTTAGGGTGAAACTTCCAGCTGTCTGCTAGTGTCAATAACCCTGAGTTTTGAAAGGGTTATTGACCGCATACAGTCATTTATAGGTACAGTACTGGGAAAATGCCAGTACTTCGAGGGTAATGGCTCACAGCAACATACTGATTTCAAAACACACCAAAAACTAGGACCTGGTTTATTTTTGGAACGGTAAAATTAGTTACTTGAATTATTAACAATGAACTCAACTGGTTTAGAATTGGGAGGTGAAATTGACTTCGAACTACCGGTCACTTGTGTAGAAAACGAAATTTGCCAAATCCCCAAACTGGCTGCGCGAATACCGATATTTCACACTACAGTCTACAGGGCAGCCAACACGGGAAACAGTGTATGTGTGTGTGTGTGTGTGGCGGGGGGGGGGGGGGGGTACTAAAGAAAAGAAAACCCAAAGCAAAAAGACTCGTGGAAATTCTTATTGGCTGGTAACTTTGGAGAGTCGCCAGCCACAATGGCCACTTCAAAGTTAATTTAGAATCCTGCCGGTGTGACCAACTTTACTGCCTTCTTAATGGTAACAGCCACATGATCTACCTGGCAGTGTCAAAATGTACAAGCAATCTCCCAATTTACGCGTAAAAGTCAGTATTATGTTGGTGGATAGAAAATACTATTTATGGTCGCTTCCCCACTAGAACGAAATGGGGGCAAGCAGATAGATGGATTGCTGTGCTCAGCATATACAAGTATTTGGTTGAAAACATTGATCTCTAAGATTAACGCTGGCTGCAGAGGAGTACAAGGCAATCAAACAGAGTTTCTTTAATTATATACACACGGGCCAACTATGGTGAAAGGTGCTGACTTGCCTTGATGTCATACTGGGAATTCCATGTAGAATTTTCTTCTTATAAAAACACGATGATAAAATGGCTGACTCAGTCTTGCCCCAAATATCAGTTGAGCCTAACAGCTCTATGTATGAATTTCTTGTTTCTTCCAACCTAATAAAATTCACGATCCCAGGTCAGCACTACTGTGACAGCCAAGAAGTAACACCCATCAGCGTTTATTGGCAAAATGAATGCTGATATAGAGGGGTGCTGACTTTGAAATGTTCCACATGGTTATTTAGTTGTGGCCAACCTGAATAAGTGCTTCAATTTATCAGGCTCATCATCCTTTTCTTCCCACAATGTAAAGCATATGACCTTTTAGATATTGAATATTATATCTCAAGGTATTGAATGTACAGAGGGTGGAGACATGTTGATTATGGTGGCCTGTATTCTTTCTGAAGAAAGAGAAGATGTGAATAAATTTGTGGCAATGTGTGTTTCTCTTTCAAGCCAGATGAAATTGTGTGTGTGTGTGTGTGTGTGTGTGTGTGTGTGTGTGTGTGTGTGTGTGTGTGTGTGTGTGTGTGTGTGTGTGTGTGTGTGTGTGTGAAGCAGGATTGTTACTCAGAAGATACCATTTGATAACTATTGTTACTATCAGCTTCTATTTATTGCAGCGAGACAGCTAACATTTATTCATGTGAGGAACATAGACATGGCCTGGAGATAAACTATGTCAGTGATTACTATTGACATGACTTTCGAGGTAAAGCCTTGAAACGGCTCCTGTGGGCTATTGGTCTTCTGACTCTTGAACAATCGTACAACAGGGGGGAAAGAGAATTTCTGTTTAACAACAGGAACACGAGTTATAGCAATGACATATAAAAGAAAATGTAAGTCTCCTTTAAACATGCATGGTTTATTTCTGTTTGAATACCTTTAGGGTTTGATGAGATTTGAGATCAATAAAAAGTGTGAGCCCAATTACTTAATCTTTACTGTTGACTGAGACCATTCGGTCCGGATATAAGGAAGAATCAGAGATAGCCGATCAACAATGAGAGTTTTATTTCTCAGGGACACTCTATTTACATCTGCATCTTATACGTAACACTGTCGATAGCACCTTTTTTTTAAACCAAGAAATGGCACATTACCAAAAAGTCATGGAAATGCTAAAGCTTCAAAAAAGAAAGGGTTTGTAGTCATGATACCCAAAGAACAAGCTCATATATGAAACTAAAGTGAATGTCATGGCTTTGACTTGGACGATCTCTATAATGGATGGTAGCAGCAAAATGAGCTCAGAAGTCAACACAAGCATTTTGTCTGCCATTTAAACAAAGATGCTACCAAACAGGTTGACATATCCTTTTTCATGTATCAAGAGAATTTGACTTAGGAAAGAACAGATGCCCCTTTCGATGCGTACAGCAGCGGTGTAAGTGGTCCCCAGCTACAAGTACCTTGCTGTCCCCTTTCCGAGGAGTGGTAACACTTCATGTCCACTTAAGAAAGGCTCAACAACTTTGCTACCTCCTCTGACATCGGGGAGTGCTTCTGCAATTCAAGCCTCTTGCATTTTCATTCTGCCGCATACCATACCATACCATACACCTTTGTTGCATTCCTTCTCTGCACACGTTCAAACTGTGAATAAGCATCTCCTTGGACTAACCTGGAACCTTGGATATTGGATCGTTCGAGCCATGTCATGTGGAAATGTTGGTATTGTATGGAAGGTCCATCTATAAAGAAGTGGGGTACTTGCACAGCCTCTGGAAAACAAAACAAATCAAAAAAGAAAAAAAAACAAGCATGAGCTCAAAGAGGGAAAATAATGAAAGAAAAATATGCAACACATTTTTGTCATTGATTAATTTCATGTCAGTGGTCATCAATTATTTGTTTGCAACCATACGCACCTTATAATGACAACTCTTTGACAACTCTAATGACAGACCTTTCAGCTCAGTACAATTTTGAGTTCATGTTTATGCACAAAACATTTGGGGGCACAAATCGGTGGCCGAGTGGTTAGCATATCTTATTCCGACCTTCCGACGTGAACTTTACATGTTCTCCTCATGTGGATTTTCTCTGGGTACTTCACGTTACTTCCACATTCCTAAAGCATGCATGGTAGGTTCGTTGAAAACTCTAAATTGTCCTTAGGTGTGTGAATGTGAGTACAACTTGTTGGTCTTTATGTGCCATGACTGGCAACCAGTTAGGATAAACTCTACCCTGACTTAAGTCCAGCTATTATATATATAGTGTTCAAATGCAGAATGTTAAATCAGCTTACAACAATAAATGACAAAAGTGGATATAATAAATACATTTTTGGAATAAAACCTGAATCTCATTTTTGATGCAGACTTACCAACTTTTAATGTTGAGCATCAGTGCTAGTATTCACTTGCATGACTGTCAAATTGTTATCGGTATAACTTGGGGCTAACCTGGAAATACAGACTCATTGTTGTACCAGCGATTGAGTCTGGGGACTCGTCACATCAAGCGCCATTTTGAATATTATGAGGAGTGACGTTGCTCATGAAAGATACACCACAGCAGGTAAACAAATTTGATTAGATGGTTGGTCTTGAACTGAGGTTCCAGTTGCGGTGAAGGGCTTGGTCTCCATACCCACTTTCTTAGTGCGTGTGGCTTGCCAGGCTAGCCTGGGACAGCTATATGGTGGGACCTTTGACCTTTTTGTGAAGTGTACAGTTGTGGTAAGAAAAAAGTGAAAGGTGTCTTGCAGTTATGATGGCAAACGCGTATCAGGGTTTTTGAGTGACAGGCCATGGAAGCCGTAAATGCCAACAACTGTATCCATGGTTGAGTACCACTGCAAAAGACTTTCTGTCTGAATAATACAAATGTAGTGGTCAGTTCGTTCCTCACTGCGGTTCAGAGTTGAGGATACTGACAAAAAGACGGTACCAAGACATAAGTGACGTGATGTGAAATTCAGGATGTTTATGCTTCAAGCAAAGCAAACAAGATTTTTTAGCTTTCTGGTATTACCATATGTAAGAAAACGATCTTGTCAGAACAACATGGAGAGTGGCAAACGCTTTCCAGATCTTTCAATTTAACATGTTGATCAATAAGTCAAAACCTCAAAATCATGGTTATATAAAGCACAGGTGACAAAAAAAATAATAGCAGTACATAATCCAAATACATGTGGTTGTGGGTGTTGCACACCATTGCACAGAATCCATCTGGAGTGTTAAGTTGTTAAATTTATGCTTGGACAAGCATTGCATCCTCACAGCTGGGCTTTAGGTAGACGACAACCCTCAGAATGATGGGGAATGAGGAGGGAGGGAAGTGAAGTGTCAAACATCCCATTCTCCTGAAGGGCCCTTTGCTGTCAAACTTGATTTACTGTCATCTGCCATCTTTTGAGATTGGTAACACTTATTCTACCAAATGTTCATGTATTACACCTGGTGTGACAAAAAGTCATCACGACTCACTAAGGCCGTGTTTTTGTCCTAAAGTAAGAATGGCATCAAGGGACAATAGCAGTGGAATGGTTACTGTGCGAACATTTGAGCTGATGATATTGTTAGCTGAGCATGCTTAACTAAATTGATATTGTTGCAACAGTTCTCTTGATTGCGTTTTTTTGATGCTGTCTTTGGTCCTGCACCATTAACTCATGGTCCCAGCTATTGTGGTGCAGCAAAACAACTGCTGTGGGTGCGGCATATGCTTCCATCAACCTCTCATTAACCTTGTATTTGATTATGTCCCGCATGTGGCGATTACTCTCTGCAACTCACCTCACTCGACAGAGTGGCCATTTGCAGCAGGATGATGATAAACAATCCAAACAAACATGTGTCCTCCAGAGTGATCGCTGTTACTTTAATAGGCTCTTAAGGCTAACTATAGCTACATACCATAGGAGGACTCTTAAATGTCACACCTAAAAAGGTTCTACCTGTATTCAAAATATCACCATAACATCAATTTATTTGATTCCCCTGTGGGGGGAAAAAGTAGGCATTCACACGATTACATAAAATGAGCATAAACTGTTTTTATTTTTACAAATTACTTTAGAAAAGTTATGAGCCACTTACACTCTAGTGCAGTGACTCGCAACCAGGGTGCCATAGCACACTACAGTGTTCCATGAGACATCCTCAGGGGGTGCCATGGAAAATTATCCAATTTCACTTCGTATGCCTGAACAAGGCGAACATTATTTATTAATTACAAATATTGAATATATTTAGTCATCTATGTCAGAGACATACCATGACAGGCAGAGCAAATAAATGTTCTTCTTTTACATTGCGGAAGGTTTAACCCGTTTATCGTAGATAAGAAGCTGAGGCAAAAGGCGAAGATCTCAATTTACTGGTCGTTCTACGTTCCCACCCTCACCTAAGGTCACTTACCTGTGGGTCGTGACCGAAAGAATGAGATCTCAGACACAAGCGGCCGAAATGGGTTTCACCGTGTGGGTTTCCTCCACACGGTGTCGGGGCTCTCCCTTTGGGATAATGTCAGAAGGTCGGTCATCCGTGTGGGGCTCAGAATCGAGCCCAAGTTGAGAGGAGCCAGATGAGGTGGCTCAGGCATCTGTCTATTATGCCTCCTGGACGCCTACCTTGTGAAGTGTGCTGGGCACGTCCCACCAGTAGGAGACCCCAGGAATGACCCAGGACATGCTGGAGAGACGATGTCTCTCGGCTGGCCTGGGAACGCCTTGGGATCCCCCAGGAAGAGCTGGAAGAAGTGGCGGGGAGAAGGAAGTTTGGGCTTCCCTGCTAAAGCTGTTTCAAGCTGTTTCCCTCATGACCCGACTCCGGTAGAGAATGGATGGATCAATTGAAACAAGATAACCATCATTTCAGTATCAAGACCTTTTTTTTTAGCACGGGGTGAGCTTTTAAATGTAATATGGGTGCCTTGGCTCAATCGAAGTTGGGAAATGTCTCTCGTGTGACATTTATTGTTGCTCTATGAGAAGTCATCCAGGGGGAGGCAAATTAGTTTCTACTCTATACAACAGTCATCCATCTTCACTGCTTCACTAGACGGAAGAGCTTTGCGAGGCCAGGATGTCATCTGTGCAGAAATGTATTAAAAAAAAATAATAATAATAATAATAAACATTGTTTTAAGTGTTACTGTTTCTCCAACTATTCCCTTAACAGTCCCAATCAAATTTTAATACAGCGACATTTTGAACTTTTCTTAAAAGAAAATTTTCATGAAATTGTTCAACATACAGTATACTGACTTTCCTCAAATCCCTTCCCAAGTACAAAAATGTCAATAAAGAGTTTTAATGTTTGTCAAAGGAGAGGAGTTGTGATTAACTTTAAATGTTTTACCAGAAAGCCATCAATATTAATTTAATACTAAACAGTGGGAAGAATTGCCCACCTAGTCATTTGTCTGCCAATAAATTGTTAATCGGATTCTGCTAAATCAGAATTGATTAAATTAAGAAATATGACACGTTCAATTTTAAATTGATGAGAATGGATGGAACAAGAGTTCTTGAGAACAGTGTGTTATCTTTTTGCATACAATAAAAGTCTAATAAAGTTTGTTGAGATGCCAGCATGTGGTTAATATTTGTTCTCATTGCATTTGAGCTGTGTGTTAATACAAAGTCATCAATATTTCACGTTTTCAGAGAATTATATGTAATAACCCTGTGTGAGTGTAATTGTTTCGCAGCACATGGGTCCAGGTTTATATCAGGAAATGCTAAACATTCGGAAAGTTTAAGCATTTTAATGTTCTGTTGACTATAATTTATTCAGTGAACGTTTGATGTATTTGATTAAGATGACTGACTGAACCCAATTTCTGAAAAGAAGTAGCGAGTGGACATTCTTCAGCATGCAATCCAGGCCACTAAGTGCATTCACAAAGATGGGCTGTTATTACCTGCCTATGATCTGGGGTCTTTGGACTTAGTGGTGGAATCTTCTGGTTCTCAGTGCTGAACCTTCACAGTGGAGCTTCTCAGTTACCCTGGATCCAAATGTTCCTACTTTTTGTGCCAGCTTTTCCAACTGTTGTACAAATCCAGGACTATGGCAGTTCAGGACCCTTAGTTTTGGCCCTGTCAATGTAACCTTTGTAATGTTAACCCTTGAAAGACTTAGAAACTGCAAACACTTTGTTTTTCTCCTTTCTTCTTTCTACCCACAATCTTGCTGCTGTAGACTGTAAATTTCCCCAGAGTGGGACAAATAAAGGATATCTTATCTTATCTTAAACAGAGGCATAGCTAATGCATCTTACCCTTGTTGTATCTGTATGACCTTCTTGTCACGGGGGTCCTTTGAAATGGCCTTGGACTCTATGACTAGTACAGGATACAGAATAATGGCCTGCAAATGCACCATGACTGGGGCAAATGACCACTGGAAACCTGAAGAAAAGATGAAATTTACGAGGGAATGTTTCACCTCAGAGATTTAGAGGAAGACTGCAGAAGACCTTGAACTGGACAGAGGACAACTGGCATTTGGCACTCTCCAAGAGAGTGTCTGAACCATGACTCCGCTTTACCATTAGCGGTCTTTTGTGCTGGAATATGTTACTGGTACCCTTGGCCTTAGTGCTGTGGGCAAAGGAGGATGAGTGGCAGGAAGTTGTACCAAGGCAATGATGTGGATGGCTGTCCCGGAGTCATTGTGCACGGGGGCAAGGTTACTTTGGTGTTACCGAGGATTTGCATGCCTCTGTCAAAGTTATTACTCAGGCCAGCATGAAGAAAAGAAGTTATGAAGATGCTTCCTTTCTCAGGACCCATTATAAGATTGTTGTTCACAGACAAATGAGGGTAGGTGTCAACATTTAGATAGTAACTAGGTGGGGACCAGGGTAGAGGAGGCGGAGTACAGTGTTTGTTTCCTTGGGGTATGACAGTCATTCTACATATTGAGAACATGCTCGCTGTGCTTTCCTGAAGCAATGTGTACAACCACCTTCTTGACCAGAACATGCAGATTCAAAGATTGCACATACAACATGTAATCTCTTTGGCTATCATGTCTCTGTTAGCCATTTCTTCTTCAGTCCACACTTTCAACATCCATTTACATGTGCTACAAGGTGAACCTTGGAAAATAATGTATTTGTGAGATTTCCAAATTTATCTGTGAGAAGGCCTTTTTTGAATTTTGCTTCATTTTGCTGATGTAGGGCTGTACAATATCACAATAATGGCAGAGTACATACAGTGATGGTGCTAGTGAGGCTTGCCTCACTTGCCACCCCTGACTGCATATACCTGTAATCACATCACTTAAAAAAAATAACATACTGAAATTAGGATCATTTTTTGCTGACAAGCCTTGTTCACACACACACACACACACACACACACACACACACACACACACACACACACACACACACACACACACACACACACACACACACACACACACACACACAGAGTTGCATACCCATTAATGGTATACTTCTGACTGTAAATTGTTCACATATACATGAATAAAGCTCTCAATGCCAAAGGGTATTACCACTATGACTACATATAATTCAGTATCCATTCAGTGTCATTTCATATCAAACAATGCCTTATAATGATACATCCCATTGGAATTCAACATGATGGTGACATTGTTTCTGCTTTAATACACAGTATGGCATTCAACAAGCCTGTCATAATGCAGTGGTTGGAGCAATTCATCCATGTGTGGGAGACCCCAGGTTCAATTTCCACCTCAGACAGTTTTCATTCAAATATCTTTTTGATTTCATAGTATTCCATTTTATTTAATCATTGATGTTTGAATATCATGTTATAAAACTAAATAATTTAACATAATAAACTTACCCAGTTCCAACTTCAACATAATCCAAAAATGTCCTCAGTACAAATTTTCTCAGCCTGAATGTTATCACTCTAAAAATATTAATTGAGCCTCCCTTTTCACTCACAATTTCTCCAGAAATTGCATTCTCTAGTTATTTTATCTCATTGCCGTCAAGTGGAATCATAGATTGACACTGACCATTGAGGTGTCTTTATTTAACAACTGGTCAAAGGTAAAAAGAAATACCGTATTTTCACGACTATAAGGCGCCATTAAAGTCTTAAATTTTCTCCAAAATGGACAGAACGCCTTATAACGCGAAGCGTCTAATGTATGTTCCAAAGCATGACTGAGAGCGCTTCTGGCCGACACGCTGTTTATATAGAGAAAAGGCGGAGTGAGTGCCGACAGGCATGCGGAAGTCCACCAATTAGTGAAGGGTGGGCGTGTAAGAGGAGGCTAAAGGCACGTCCCTAGCAGGTACCAGTCGCCAATGAGTGAAGGGTGAGCGTGTAAGAGGTGAAGAGAAAAACGTGAGTACATTGTAAAATGGCTAAATAAAGTACAACCGAACTCAGTTTTGCTTCCTTTGCCTTTTTAAAAACGTGTTTCTAGCGTGGGTGCATGCATGCCGTATGTTTAAGCTGGCGTATGTTTTACTATGCCTGGCTGCGCCCAATAATACAGTGCGTTTTGTGTATGTGTCAAACACAGAAATAGCACCCGTTACTGAGACTGCGCCCAACAATACGGTGCTCCGAATGGTCGTGAAAATACGGTAACTGTAAATGGTCTTGTGTTTATAATAACCATCCATCCATTTTTCGATCCGCTTATCCTCACAAAGGTCGCGGGGTGCGGAGCCTATCCCAGCTGTCTTCAGGCAGTAGGCGGGGGACACCCTGAACCGGTTGCCAGCCATTCGCAGGGCACACAGAGACGAACAACTATCCACGCACACACTCACACCTAGGGACAATTGAGTGTTCAATCAGCCTGCCATGCATGTTTTGGGAATGTGGGATATGACATTTATATTGATCTCTACTACCTTTAGTAGCAATTCTCCACTTACAGTAAGTTGCATCAACAGACCATGAGAAACAAGTTAATGAGACTGCTTCCACTGGTCCATGCAGGTTTGGAGCGGAACCCAAACCATCGTACTGTTTTACTGCATCGAACAGATATCCCTCATAAAAGAATGTCGCATATAGATTAGTGAATTAGATGCACTTGTGGTTTATGGAGGGTAACTGTAATTTAATAATGCTGTGTAGTGTGCACATAAAGTAAATAACAAAAGGACGGCTTTTAAAGTGTATCACTGTTGCATGAAGCTGTTTCCTTGCTGACTGTGATCCTTTGATTCTCAAGAGTCGGACAAACTCAGACACATTCAAATGATTTTCTGTGTGGCTTCCGCTGATGAACCGACTGTATGTCTTCACAGCATAGTTTGCTTACAATATATGTCTGCAGGTTTTAATTGATGAGAAAATAAACTGCTGTTGTTGCTGCTGTCCTTATTTTTGAGAGTGGTGATATTCAAATTCATGTTGGCGCTATGTTTTATGACAATTATCATAGACACACGCATACCATTAATTTATTAAGTGACACAATGAAATTGCATGACATTGAAATGCATCATACACAAAAATGAAATAAAATAGAGACTTAAAAAGGGTCAATCTGGTTTAAAATTCCAAATAAATTATAATTTAATACCTCATGGCAGTCCCGTGGTCCAGTACTTAGCGCGTCGACCTCACAGTGCAGAGGCACCAGGTTCGATTCCAGCTCCAGCCTTCCTGTGTGTACGGTAGTTTGCATGCTCTCCCCGTGCCTGCATGGGTTTTCTCCGGGTATTCCGGTTTCCTCCCACATTCCAAAAACATAAATGGCATGGTGGTTGAACACTCAAAATTGTTCCTTTGGTTGTTCGTCTCTGTGTGCCCTGCGATTGGCTGACAACCGGTTAAGGGTGTCCCCGCCTCCTGCCCG
This sequence comes from Hippocampus mohnikei, assembly GCA_026261675.1. Lineage (NCBI taxonomy): Eukaryota > Metazoa > Chordata > Actinopteri > Syngnathiformes > Syngnathidae > Hippocampus > Hippocampus mohnikei. The sequence goes on along the minus strand of JAKGUB010000331.1, from coordinate 5,730,882 downwards.
AAGACAGCTGGGATAGGCTCCAGCACCCCTGCGACCTTGTGGGGATAAAGCGGTTCGGAAAATGGATAGATGGATGGATTTTCTAAGCGGCCGCACTATTCTAAACATGGCATTCTGATTATTATGTGCATGAATATGAATTAACATGCATAATCAGGTACCTTTCATTCTTCATCAGTTCATTACTGCTGTTGCAGTCATGTTGATGTTGATGTCTTTGATACATTTGTGCTTCTTTGATACTTGGAAAGTTTGATGAGTTTGGAATTTGTTAATTTCCCATTTTAGTTCTTCCACACAACTTGTTTGTCTTTTGTATGTTTGACAATATATGCTCCCATTCCCCGCATTTTGGTCCACATCTTGCCTTCTCACCCCACCACACAAACCCAGCAATTTGACTCACACACACACGCACACGCACACACACACACACACACACACACACACACACACACACACACACACACACACACACACACACACACACACACACACACACACACACACAGTCTCTCACACAACGAGTGCAGAGTACCATATTAAAACCTTCACCAATGATAAAATAATCTTTGTTGGTTAATTTTTTGAGGGCGATAGATATTAAAGGTTTAAAATAAAAGACACAGGGAGCCTGCAGAAAAAGGGATGGATCAGTAATATCAAGCTGAATCTCTACAGTACCATCAATACCAAATCACTGATATTCAATGAGAAGCTGAGACGAGAGGACATTTGTGTTGCACTGATTTTTATCCCTGCATGTAATGATAGATAGAGATTTTTCTGACGATACCATAAACACTTGCCTAACAACAAAGTTTTCTTTTCTTTGGAGCACCAGTTATCTTGTGTGTGTGTGTGTGTGTGTGTGTGTGTGTATACACACTTGATATACCGTGTAACAATAAATTTTGTGGTAATTTTATTGCGGTACATCATGGATTCATATATGAATGTGATGCTATTTTTAAAAAAGAGTACATCACTGCATGGCACATGGTCTGAGCTGCTGAGCCTGACATTTAAAAAAAAATACCTTATTTTATATACCGGTTATATATATAAACTACTTTGTGGGCACGAACTACTACTTCGTGCACATGGACGGCTACATCGTGTGTACAAAATAGTTAAAATGTGCATGAAGTAGTTAGAGCGTGCGCACGAAGTAGTTGTGGTTCCTTCTGGGTCACTTGAAACAGAGAATCAAACGCACGTTCTTTCAAAGTTGAAAAGTCAAAGGAAAACTCCATAATAGACAGGGATAATCTGATAAAGTTTTATTTTATTTTAAAGATGATTCTGATTCTGATTTTAGGCTTGGGATGAGTTACAAGGACATCATGAAAAGTGTGGCATTGCAAAGAAACATTATCACGATAGACATTTGAATAGGCTGTTGAGATCCCGCCGTCCAACACCGGTACGACTTGGACGATCGATTTTATTGCTCAGCAACTGCGACACTCTGGGTTGTTACTGGTGGATGTATATGATTTTTTTTTTTTTTTGCCATGATATCACTATTTAATGTTGGTCCAAAATAAAAACGTGAGATGCAATAACTTGTGGGTTTTTGAAGGCACTGATTAGGTCACTGAAAGCGAGCGAGTCTGTGAAGGTGCACACCATTTGTTTACCTTCTTGTCCAATAAGGCATCAGCACTACTTCATGTGCACACTGTAACTATTTTGTGCACACAAAATTGTAATTGGCGTGCACAAAATAGTAATTAGTGTGCACAAATACATACTTTTTGTGTACAAATTAGTAGATCGTGGGCACAAACGAGTAGTTTGTGTGCACAAACAAAAACAAAGTAGTCCCCCCCCAAAATGTCATGTCTGCGGCTCCGTACTTAGCAAAGCATTGCATGAACACAATTTGTCTGCACAAAACAGCCTTACTCTGCCTGGACAACCCGTTTTGGGGTTATTTTCTCAATTAGTCGATGAAAACAGAGAAAGCAGCAGTGAGGAAAATGGCCCTTCAGAGACCACATCCCACTGGGAAAACAGGTTGAGAGCTGAAAGTGCCTGTTGACAACTGCTCCTGTGGGAATTGTCTCTACTGTGTCCCGGTGGTGAAATAATGGCGTGTTAGCCACACTTCTTGCGTCCGAAACTCTATTGGCCAGATTATATTTGGCCTTATTCCCTTCGGCCAGCTACACCCAAAAAGAAACAAAAAGACATAGGCTGTTTTTGTCACGATTTTGCCCCCTTACGACCGCGGACGTCAAACGCCAAACAATCTTATGTCTTCCTGGCTAAAAGGATTGTCCTTATGCGTAACGTGTCTTCAGGGTGATTTGTGCTCAAAATAGAGTCTCAAACCATTTGGGGATGGATGACCACGTTAAATAATGAAAGTATTCAATATATACAACCAAAAATATTTATGTGTTGGGAATGGGCAGCCAAGTTCTCCTGAGCTAGTTGCCTCTGTAGATTCTCACATGACGGAATGTAACCAATCAACGAAACTGAATACCCACGTAGAGGAAAGTGTTGTACCAAAACAAAAATTGCAATAACTTAAAAACTACAATTAAATACAAATCCAAATAGCTTCAATTGAAAGACAACCTATTTGAGGAAGATGTGGAAGATTATATGATAACAATGTAGACAAACATACTGCAAAAAAAGAAGCCCTGGGGTCATTTTTGACCCTTCATGTGCATCTCAGGGTTAACCTCAATTACTATTCAAAGGTCCTCCATGAGTCTCTCTCTAACAAACTGCCGTTCCTCAAAAAGCCACGCATGAGAGGATACAGTAGCCAAACTGACCTGGATGTAAATAAATATTTTCTTTAAAAAAATATCCTTATAATTCCTTCACCAAGAAAAACGAAACAAACACTTATCCTGCAATGATTGCAAGAAATTGCAAATCTTTGCAATAGTACGCAAATCATATTATTTTTTTCCCATGTCGCCTTAGGCCCTAAGGCGACATGGAAAAAAGCCTACCTAAGGCTTAGGGGATGGCTGCATAGGTAGGCTTTTTTGTTGGGGGGGGGTATAAATGAGTTTGACACCTGACCCCTTATTCATTATATACTCCTTGCACTATGATATGGTGGGCTCGTGTTGTTTTGTATTTTGTCTTTTTTTGTTAACTTTTCTTTTGATGGCGGCGGGACACCCGCAGCGGCTCCTCTTGTTTCATGTTGAGAGGGAAGAAATTTCATCTGTGCTGTATGTTACACATACAGTACATTTGACAATAAAGTTTATCCAATCCAAATCCAATATAATAGTTCCCTCATTCTGTTTGGAGTTTCAAACAGCCAGCAAACTACAGTATTTGCTCCTCATCGTAGAACACCTGAAAGATACCTGGGAAGCCAAGTACATGGCTTGTGGAATCTGTAAACTTACAGTAATTAGTGAAATATTTTTATCTTCATACTGTTCACATCAAAAATCTGCTTTCTATTCAGTTGTCCATTACCATGACTGTATAGATGTATTTAATTCATCTTCATTTTATGTAGTGGGATAAAGATTGAGGCATCTGCAAGGTTAAAAAAAAAATCTGAACCAGATCTTTAGATAAAGTTCAATGGACAATGTGAAGAGGAGTGCTTGGTGACCCGTGTCCTCCATCTTTCAAATCCAATCTCTTGAAATGAAATCAGGTCTCAGAGTTTGCAGGTGATGTTGTAAAAAAACAAGGTAAACTCAATCATTGCTGGATCTGTCTCAGCTGTTGGGAGAGACAATAAAGTAATCTAATAAAGCGGAGAGAGTTGTTAGGTGTCAACATTGTGGACAGTCCAGACATATTTATCAATGACGTCCATGCTATAGATACTATGAAACATGAACATTTGAAAGTGTGGCCATGAATCTGTGCGATGTACATTAAGAGGCATTTTATGACATATAATTCTGCAACAAAACATTCAGAAAATCAAATGTGTTCATTATCGTAAAACTAAACAAAAATATTATTCTATCCATCTATTTTCTATCCTTATGTTCATGATCGCAGGGAGTTGGAGCCTACCCATTTGGCATAAGGAGAAAGGCAAACTCCACCCTGAATTAAAATAAAAAGAATGAATTACAGTTAAAAATAGAGATTTGCATCATTTGCATTTCTGAAGTAAAGGGGTACAGTATTTGACCAATGCCTATAATACATGTGCCTTGCCCTGGTTCACTTGCCTTGACTTCAGTTTTCACTCAGTAACTGTGCAAATGTGAGCATGGCTTGTCTGTCTCTATATCTGCCCTGTGATTGATTGTCGACCAATCCACAATCGAGTCCACCTTTCACCTGACGTCAGCCGAGATAGGCTGCAGCTCCCGGTGACCCTGAACAGAATAAACTTAATATGTAATGGATGGATGGATGGATGTATATTCCTGCTTGCTCCAATGACCAAACAGCAATGACATTCTCTTCTCCAAATGTCTCATCAACTGCCATAGAAAGGCAAGGACGTGCTGGTTATGATACAAAAGTGATGGCTCATAGCAATATAGTATGCTGTCTGTAACACTGATGTACGTACTCTTTGAGAGTTCTTCTTAATCAGGTCATTTACAGCTCACAAATTAGACCTGTAGTGCCATTAAAGTCTAAAGTCAATCGGTGAAAAGTTATCGTTGCCAGCAGCCCGATTTGAACAATAAGAGACGATAGTAAGGAGAAGGCGGAGGCTGACACCGAAAGGCCATAATGAGCTGTGTCTTGCCCATTAATCAATGCCGTCCACACAATTTGCTGTCTGTGAATTGTCACTGACCCGTCTCAAGGGTCACTTGCCAATTCCCATCTGGAGTCAGCCTTCATTGCACTGGGCTCTGTACTTATGCCGAGTGTTCCTTTTGAGTGATTCCATCTATAGAAAGATCATGGCTGTTGCATAGAGCTCTCTCTTTGTCTGTGAGGTTGGTTTTAGTCTTGGTAGAAACACGGCTACAGAAGAGGATTGAGTTTAAAAACGGTGTGTCTGCATTACCGTCAGTAGCATCATACAGATAGTTATCGTTGATGCAATTTTCAAAATATTTCCGCTCACTCATTCGTCCTTCGTCAGTGGCCTTTGCATCCATTTGTCATCGTCAATCCACTGTCATTTCAAGATGAACCAAACTGTAATCGTCAGTAGGTCAGTCCTTCAGGTTATTTTAACCGTGCCTTGGTCATCACTTCCGTTTGTAAATTTCACCAGGCTGCTGGTCAGTCTATCATTCAGCATATATATATATATATCAACTCAACTGTATTTATAGAGCACTTTCAAACAGCCATCGCTGCACACAAAGTGCTGTACATGGAGCAACTATATATATATATATATATATATATATATATATATATATATATATATATATATATATATATATATATATATATGCATGTTATGGAAAATGTAAAAGTTCACACTTCTGTATTGTGATATCATATCATAAAAGTAGGACATTTAAGTAGAAGGATTGGTGATTTCTTCATCTCAAACAATTGATTGAAACAAAAGTTAACGGCAATGGTGGTTACACCACAACAAAAAATATCTCAATACAGGTCTGGACAAAGTGCAGGCCATTCCATTTGACGTACACCAGTTTCCAACTTCCCTTCTCTGATGATGCGACCTCAATGAGCTTGAGCATTATCATCCATGAACTCAACTCAACTGTATTTATAGAGCACTTTCAAACAGCCATTGCTGCGTACAAAGTGCTGTACATGGAGCAACTAACATATATACAATAAATCAGTAATCAGTAATAAATATAATAAAGCAATAAATCAGTAACAAAGATGGTAGAAGGCACCAAACAGTAAAACTAAGATCAAATCTGAGTCATGCTGAGTCAAATGCCAAAGAAGATGAAATTAGGCCCTTGTTGTTCATGCAGGGTCACAATCACTGGATTCATAATCTTCAGGTAGTATGGGCAGTGTACGGCAGTTCTTTACTGACTAGAAACAGCTGCCCACACTGTAACGCCGGCAGCACCAAAAGCTCGTCTAGTGACAACAGTGACTGATGCAGAGCACCCTCCTTGACGTCTCCAACATGGTCGGCTGCCATCATTTCTGCTCAATGTGAATCGACTTTCATCAGAGAACAGCACTGAGGCCCACCCTCATCCAGCGTAAAAGCTCCCTTAGCCCATGCAAGACGATGACGCCTGTGCCTGTTGGTGTGATAAGGTACCCTCACAGGTCATCTAGCATGCAGACCACGCTGATGTTAACGGTTTCAAATGGTCTGATGCGACACCTGGGTGCCTCTCACCTCCCTGAAAAGTGCCTGGAGTTAAGTGGCATTCATCATCATCGTTTCTCAGGGCATTTTTCACAATACAGCGGTCATCAGCATGGGATGTGGCCAAAGGATGTCCACTTCTACATCTTTCTGTAACTCTTCCAGTCTATTGATATCTGTGTTGCAACCTGCTCTGGCTGGCTCAACTCATTGGCCACTTCTGTTTGAAGCATCACGATGGCACGGTACTGTTGATCCATCCATGTTGGTTTGCGTGATGAGGATGACTTTCAAAATCAACTCTATTTGAACCAGGACATTTATTGGTCGAGTCAAGGATCAAACACCTGCTGTGAATTTTCAGCTCCTCGTTAGAGAACAGCAACGTGTGCAAAAAGTACTGATGAAACATGTAACAGTTCGACACATGCATTCAAAAGCTGAGGGAAGGTCACATTAATTTACCCTTTATATGTTTGAATGCATTTTAGGCTTATCCTGAAATTTCACCCATAAATCCAAATATCCCGAACTTTTTGTGAATACTGTGTGTGTGCGTGTGTGTATATACATCATGATTGCCCAAAAGAGCTTTACACAAACATAGATTTCACATCCACATATTTGCCAATTGATTGAACTGTTAAGCACTGCCTGCAGCTCTTTCAACTCCATTTTCCACATGATAAGTGGAACACATGGCACAAGGGAGAAACAGTTCAGGGTATGTATTTCTTGCTCTAGGACTCCGCAGTCACGCTCCCATAGGAATGTTAATGGTGGATGTTGCATTGCCAAATCCTCTCCAGCTATCCCTGGCCACACTTGATGAAGATGACAGTTTAAAAAAAAATCCCCACATTCATATGCCAAGAGATGACTTGAACTAGAACATACCTTGTAAATGTGATGTTGACTCTTTGGATTTTCATAACTGTATAAGCTGCTTTTGGCAGCATAAACCTCAGCCAAACATTTTTTGCAGATCCCATCTGCTCTCAACGGCCAGGGAGAATTTCAGACCATTCCTCTTTACAAGATATTCCAGTTCAACAATGTTCTCGGGATCGGGTGAAAAATACCCTCTTGAGGTCATGCCACAGCATTTTAAATTGGTTTAAGGTCAACACTCTGATCGGGCTACAGCAGGGGGCGTATTTTGGTCTGTTTAAGTAATTCTGTTATTGATTGATTCAACTGGCAGACAGATTGTCTTAAACCCTGTTGGAAAAGGGTCTTGATGAACATGGGATGATTTATTCATTTATGACAGCAGTGTATCCAGCCCCTTACATAGGTCCAAATTAAAGGGCCATTCCTACCATACTAAACAGTAGGGACAAGGTTTTGATGGCAGTGTGGTGTCTTTTTTTTTTTCAACATAAAGCACTGTTTCTTCCAAACACTTATCTTGATTAATCTGTTCACACAATATTTTCCAGTCACTGTGTCTTTCTTTGTCAACAAGTTTGGAAGGTTAACTTACTTTACTTCAACCCAGTGGCTATATTTCCGAGAAGTGGCTGTCCTGTAAAGATGACTGCAACAACACAGCATTGAGGTGAAAATGAAGCCTAAATCGTACTTCAGACTAGCAGAAATCTTTAGTTGATGTTAACATCTATACATTTTGTTTATATAGAATCCTTCCCATTGAAAGAACTCACACAGCACTTTACTTGGTCAAAATACAGAACTGTGTACCATAAAATACGCAGTTGCAAACATTATTCATACAAGGCAAACCTCTTGCTGCAAGACACACATATTAAGCTCAGTATTAGTTCTGGCAGTATGAACTTAAAGCGGAAACATGCGCAGTCTACTAAATATCTGCAGTGTCCTCTGTGAACTTCCTGATGATGCCTTGGGCAAGTTTGAGTTTAGCTGCACTTCAGTGATGTGTGATGATGGTTTGGATGAGGTCGGCGTGAGAAACATTTTTTTTTAAATAAAAAACTCAAAGATAGGACTGATTTTGCTCAAGATTAGATGTTGAATGTGCTACATTACTACATAAGAAACAACTGAGTCATATTAAGCTCCACGTTGCTGCTTCTATCATATTGTCATTATCCTCTCTGTCTCCTCTACACAGAAATAAGATATGATGCATAAGACCCAGCAAGTGGTGGAACCTAAAATTCCTTCTGTGTGAGATGCACAAACACTCGCTCAGCAGTCAGGCAAAACAGACAGTTTACACTGGACCAGTGGTTCTTAACCTGGGTTCGATCGAACCCCCAGGGTTCGGTTAATCGGTCTGAGGGGTTCGATAGAGCCTCTGCCATGGAGGTTAAGACACAACCGATTCAACATGTAAATCAGTTATGACATGCCTGCTTGGCCATCACTGCAGATGATCACATTACATTGCTCGTCCAATCAGTGCTGCGGGAAATTTAGTTCGCTCCGTAGTCAACGTGTGACTGTCGTGATTGTACGTTCATGCACGGTTCATTTTGTGCACAATTAAAAACAACTTGAAATTTTAATTACTTTTTAACGTTTTTAATAAATGCATTTTTTAATGTGTTGACTTTATAAAAACAAAATTTTTTGAATTTTCACTAATTGAAGGTTGATTAATGTGCATATAAACTGGTTGGGTTCAGTACCTCTAACAAGGTTAAGAACCACTGGACTAGACTAAAGGGTGTCAGGTAGCTTCCAGACAATTGGTACATACTTTCCAAGTATGAAAAAAAGGTTGCAAAATGAAAAATGTTTTGAAGTCAAAATACTGTCATTTTAATAAGTTGAACCTGTGTGCATCAGTGAGAGATGTGTCGTGAGGTTTGAGTCACTCAGTGGTGAAAAACTGAAATGGTCGCTCAATACAATAACTTACTAACAGAAACAGTCGACATGCTATTTCATTGTTTCTGTGGGAGGAAGTGAGTTTTGCCACCCAAAAAAATGTTATATATTCAATGACATATAATTATAAAGAGGATCAATCAATAAATAAGACAGATGATGTTTTAGAACTTTTGAAATGAATAGCAACTGATTGAGCATCTATATATTTTGAGAAAATCACTATTTCAATATTTTGGCAACTACCGGTAGTTCTTTGAATGAGCTCGACACAGGTGATCAATGCCAGCATGTCCTCCAGGGAAAACGTGGATGCCAATTTGTGAAGCTTTGTCTTGGAAAAATTAATCCTCATTTGTTTTGGTTGTGGGGTATTCTTCTTCTTTGGCGTTAAACGGCTTTTGCTGGTGAAAGATGTTTCATCAGGTTGGATCGACTCTGATGCGGAGATGCATCACTGTCCAACAAAAAAGTATCGTTTATACTTCCAGTGAAAGGTTTCTGATTTTGTTATAGATTTATTTAAGTTGGCTCTTTTTCGTTTTGTGTGCGCATATGTGCAAGCATTCTTGTATCGGAAACCACACTGCTCCTCCTCAATCTGAGGCTCGACTTCCTGACGGACCCTCCTCTCCAGCACCCCTGAATAGACCTTACCAGGGAGGCTGAGGCGTGTGATCCCTCTGTAGTTGGAACACACCCTCCGGTCCCCCTTTTTAAAAAGAGGGACCACCACCCTGGTCTGCCAATCCAGAGGCACTGTCCCCGATGACCACGCAATGTTGCAGAGGCGTGTCAGCCAGGACAGCCCCGCAACATCCAGAGCCTTGAGGAACTCCGGGCGGATCTCATCCACCACTGGGGCCTTGCCACCGAGGAGCTTTTTAACCACATCGGTGACTTCAACCACAGAGATAGGAGAGCCCACCTCAGAGTCCCCAGACTCTGCTTCCTCCAAGGAAGGCGTGCTGGTGGAGTTGAGGAGGTCTTCGAAGTACTCCGCCCACCGGCTCACAACGTCCCGAGTCGAGGTCAACAGCGCCCCATCCCCACTGTACACAGTGTTAGTGATGCACTGTTTCCCCCTCCTGAGACGTCGGATGGTGGACCAGAATTTCCTCGAAGCCGTCCGGAAGTCGGCTTCCATGGCCTCACCGAACTCCTCCCACGTCCGAGTTTTTGCCTCGGCGACCACCGAAGCCGCATTCCGCTTGGCCAGTCGATACCCGTCAGCTGCCTCTGGGGTCCCACAGGCCATAAAGGCCCGATAGGACTCCTTCTTCAGCTTGACGGCATCCCTTACTGCTGGTGTCCACCAGCGAGCACGGGGGTTGCCGCCACGACAGGCACCAACTACCTTACGGCCACAACTCAGATTGGCCGCCTCAACAATAGAGGCGCGGAACACGGTCCACTCGGACTCAATGTCTCAATGTGTTTCAACTCAACGGAGGTGGGAGTTGAAACTCCTTCTGACAGGGGATTCCGCCAGACGCTCCCAACAAACCCTCACAATACGTTTGGGTCTGCCAGGACGGACCGGCATCTTCCCCCACCATCGGAGCCTACTCACCACCAGGTGGTGATCAGTTGACAGCTCCGCCCCTCTCTTCACCCGAGTGTCCAAAACATGCGGCCGCAAATCCGATGATACAACCACAAAGTCAATCATCGAACTGCGGCCAAGGGTGTCCTGGTGCCAAGTGCACATATGAACACCCTTATTTCTGAACAAGGTGTTCGTTATGGACAATCCGTGACGAGCACAGAAGTCCAATAACGAAACACCACTCGAGTTCTGATCGGGGGGGCCGTTCCTCCCAATCACGTCCCTCCAGGTCTCACTGTCGTTGCCCACATGAGCATTGAAGTCCCCCAGCAGAACGAAGGAGTCCCCAGCAGGAGTACTCTCCAGCACACCCTCCAAGGACTCCAAAAAGGGTGGGTACGCTGAACTGCTGTTGGGTGCGTACGCACAAACAACAGTCAGAACCCGACCCCCCACCCGAAGGCGGAGGGAGGCTACCCTCTCGTCTACCGGTGTAAACCCCAATGTACAGGCACTGAGCCGGGGGGCAATGAGAGTCCAACCCCTCTCAAGAGAACTGGTACCAGAACCCAGGCTGTGTGTGGAGGTAAGTCCGACGATATCTAGTCGGAACTTCTCCACCTCACACACCAGCTCGGGCTCCTTTCCTGCCAGAGAGGTGACGTTCCATGTCCCTAGAGCTAGCTTCTGGAGCCGAGGATCGGACCGCCAGGGTCCCCGCCTTTGGCTGCCGCCCAGCTCACAATGCACCCGACCCCTTTGGCCCCTCCCATGGGTGGTGAGCCCATGAGAAGGGGGACCCACGTTGTCTCTTCGGGCTAAGCCCGGCCGGGCCCCATGGGTGTAGGCCCGGCCACCAGGCGCTCGCCAACGAGCCCCACCTCCAGGCCTGGCTCCAGAGGGAGGCCCCGGTGACCCGCGTCCGGGCAAGGGAAACTGAAGTCCATTTGTTTTGTTCTTCATAAGGGATCTTTTGAGATCCGATTTGGTCGGGTGAAGCGGTTGGGATGAGGATTAGCACCTCCAAATCTGAAACCATGGTCCTCAGTCGGAAAAGGGTGATGTGCCCTCTCCGGGTCGGGGAGGAGATCTTGCCCCGAGTGGAGGAGTTTAAGTATCTTGGGGTCTTGTTCACGAGTGAGGGCAGAAGGGAGCGAGAGATCGACAGGCGGATCGGTGCAGCATCTTCTGTGATGCGGACGTTGTATCGGTCTGTCGTGGTGAAGAAGGAGCTGAGCCAAAGGGCGAAGCTCTCAATTTACCGGTCGATCTACGTTCCAACCCTCATCTATGGTCATGAGCTATGGGTCGTGACCGAAAGAACGAGATCCCGGATACAAGCGGCCGAAATGAGTTTTCTCCGCAGGGTGTCCGGGCTCTCCCTTAGAGATAGGGTGAGAAGCTCGGTCATCCGGGAGGGGCTGAGAGTAGAGCCGCTTCTCCTCCACATCGAGAGGAGCCAGATGAGGTGGCTTGGGCATCTGATCCGGATGCCTCCTGAGCGCCTCCCTAGTGAGGTGTTCCGGGCATGTCCCACCGGGCGGAGGCCCCGAGGACGACCCAGGACACGCTGGAGAGACTATGTAACGCAGCTGGCCTGGGAACGCCTCGGGATGCCCCGGGGAGAGCTGGAAGAAGTGGCCGGGGAGAGGGAAGTCTGGGTTTCCCTGCTAAAGCTGCTGCCCCCGCGACCCGGCCCCGGATAAGCGGTAGAAGATGGATGGATGGATGGATGGATCTTGTATCGGTATGTCTCCAAGTCTACCAAATGCTTCAAGTGAAATTTGACTCTACTTCAGTCAATCATGATCACTTTTGCAGTTGTCTCATTCCCCTTCACAAAGTACCAGTAGTTCAAAAACAAAACATAAAAATGTGGCTCTCACTTTTTCTCGCTGGTCTCATGAAAACAGCTTGAATGATAATTAACGTAATGCGCCACATTTTTTTGGACAATAACCACACTGGTGTTACCTTGATTGAAAACATTCCCGTAATGAGATTTCACGGTCAGCAAAAAGACATGCAGTTCGTAACGCCATTATTCACATTATTACTTGTTACATCGTTGTCGCTTGGGGCAAATTTTAGTGTTTTTATTTTACAGCAGTATACCCCTGCTGTCCTGTCTTGGACTTTTGGAGGAGAATGTTTGTGTGGCTTCTATTTGTAGTGACCTTGTTGCTCGACAAACAAAAATGATCTTTCTTTTCTCAGAAACATGATCTGTGTTTTTGTTGACTTTGTTTAGATTAGACTTAGTTTGGTTTCATGTTATGTCTTGCTTTCCTTTGTCCAATGCTGTTGTCTTGTTTGTTTGTCTTCTCCACTTTGTTGTTCTTCATTTGTTTACGCAGGTACACAGTAGCTAATGCAACGTGACTTAATTATAGAAGGTGATGGTGCGGCTGTAAACACCGTCTAAGTACCGTGCATATCCACACCTGCACTGTGTGTTCCATTTTAAAATAAAATAAAAATAAATCCGCTTTTGGTCCAGACCAGACCAAAAATGCGGACCAAAGATTTTTCAGGTGTGAATACACCCAAAAGTGGCAAACTGGAGAACTCTTTAAATCTGTGTGGTGAATCTCACATCACAAATGCAAAGAAATTGCCCTGTTTATACAGCTCTGTCACTTTATTTTAGAAGGGAGTTTCAGAATGCACCACACCGACAACTTTCTTTTAAGGGAATAACGCAGAGATACATCAGAGCCAATCAGAGCCAAATCAAGAAAAGGAGTGGAATGAGATTGCAGTAACCACCTTTCCGTCCCTCTTTGCAGGGCTGCCATGCAGGCAAACTGTGTTAAAGCCTCACAGAGCTTTCCTGTCTTACTTATTTCAACCTCTCATTTCCTCATTTTATATTGTTTGCTTTAAGATCCGATCATTAGCCTCTTATTCCTTCTCAATTCTCAAGTCACGTATTGTGTCGTATCTCATTCTGTGTTTTTTTTTTTTTTCCGACCACATCTTTCGCTCTTCGGCTCCTCGGGGATTGCCTGTTTGATATTCTACCTGTGTGGCAGCGCAGCACAATGGATTAAAGCATGGACAGGCCCCACAAACCACCCTGATGTACAGGACAGCTTTTCGATCATTTCGCCAGTCTTTTGCACTGCTACAAACGGCCACAGGGAGCAACGCACAGAGGAAGCCGAAGGGGGAAATTATTGAAGCAGATAAAAACAAACAAAGAAGGACAAATGCAGATTTTTGTGCAGTAACACAATAGAAAATGGGTTGAAATATGCCAGATGAGTTCTACCCTACAGTTTCATTGGGTTTCGGCACATCAGATATCTGCAGGTACAGCGTTGGAAACAAAGTGAGAACCATGGCCTCATATATAACTGTAATGTGCTCTCAGCGGTCTCCTCAGAGTGGATGGCCTGCATTTTGTCCCTTTTAATGGTACTGGCTTTTATTTCCCCACCACCTGTGTGTTAATACTTTATCTTCCCTTGATCCTAAAGACCTTTCCTATTTATATCAAAAGTGGCGATCCCTTTTGTGCATTGAATGGAACTGCTGTGCCCCTTCCATATAGGGGGAATCCAGAGCCATATATTGGTTGTGTCCAGTAAGCAGCAACATCGACTGAATCAAAAAATAATTTAAAAAAATGAAAAACTCACCAAGAACAAATATGCTGACAAGATACAAAACTGCATCTCATCTTTTTCGTGAAGACAAATGCTGTCTGAAGCATGTCTGTCCTTATACAGAATGAATCAAAATTTCAAAACCAAACAGAATTGAATTCTCCATACCAATGTTTGCACCCTCAATCAGCCACCCAAACACCACATTTTTCAGTTCTTGTTGGTTCTGATTCTGCTACAAGCCAATCTTCTCAAAATCCAAATATTAAAAATTCCAAAAACATCTCAGTCTAAGAGCCATGTGGCTGCAGCCACATGGCTCTTAGACTGCTGGGCCCAACTGTGTCCAGATTGTACTGTCAGAGGAATGATACCAGGGAGACAACTCAGTGGCAGGAGTTAAGCAGGAGCAAACACAGCACTGACTGGCAAGCTTCAATGGTGTGTGTGTGTGTGTGTGTGTGTGTGTGTGTGTGTGTGTGTGTGTGACAGAAGGGAAAGGCATTATGTGGATGTGATCAATCGAGAAAAGTGCATTCTAGAAAGTGAATAGCATTTATCAATCATATTGGAATGTGTGACACAATTGGCATAAGTTAAAAGAATAGAAGAAGTAAAACTGCAAACAGTGTTGAAGAATCCCTCGCACTTTTGAACAAAGGATGTTATGTTTGCTCCATGTTTACTGGTTAGAACCAAGCAATCCTTTCTTGAGATCGGATCTGAATATTTAAGGTTGTCGAGCCCTGTCTAGGTGCTAAAGCAAAGGTCCCGTCGTTTTCAGTATTTTTCACTCTTGAACTATGTTGTAGACCAGGGGTGCCCAGATCTTTTTGACCGAAGAGCTACTTTTCGATCGACCCGTCACCGCGCACACGCACGCATATACGTATGCCATGATGAGGAACAGCCTGGTGTGGAGGCATGCGAGGCACTTTGGCAGCATGTTAACTATCGTAGCTCACACGTACCGTATGAAAATGCTTCCCTCAGCCCTCCAGATTCCTAATCTTTGCCCGTGCCCTCAGTGAATTGTACACAAAACAAACTGAATGAGAATAATGATAACACAACTCACAAACTGCAATTGCAGACTGCTGAGCGCTAACAACTTCCGGTGATGCAGCTCACACGCCACTGGAGGTTTAAGATTTACCTGCTTTATTTTATTTTTTGAATACATTTTGTGAAAATGAGACTGATAGGATGGTTAGGGTGCAGTGTACATTAACACAAAAATATATATTACTAACATACACAAAGACACACAAATGGTTGGTTGGTTTTTTTTCTCCTATACACAACAAGTCGCGATCGACTTGGGACCAGTCCGCGAGCTACCGGTCGATCGCGATCGACGTAATGGGCACCCCTGTCCTAGACTCTATGCCGTAGTCCATGGTTGATCTGCTCCACTGGGCCGACTAGCAGTTATCTGACATCTTGTGGCCATCAGCTCAGAGTAAGCCTGGAAGGTGCAACAGTCCTCTCTGCCACATGGATTGTTTTCAAATGAGTATGATGGTGAGATGAGCAAAGTAGATGCCATGTTGCAAAGTGCGGCGTTGAAGGTTGTTGGAGCACCATCGTAATTTGAGTTGAGTGCAAACGCGTGTCCGCATGGAGTGGTTTCCTTGAAGTACTGTAAATAAACTACATTCAAAATCAACCTTCATCTTAGATTTTGAAAAATTGCATTGCTGGCAATTTTGAAGGCGACGTGGGTTTATATGATGAATGTACATTGAAAACTGTCATTGATGTCTACTCAGACTGGGGGCACGACCAAACAAGAATGAATTAGTTCTTTTAGGTATGTCCTATGGTGAAAAGTGATCTTATCACTCACAGTAATGCAGTGACACTATCTGAAGAACTCCTGTTTCCTGTCCATTTACCCTCTCATCCTGACAGCTCCAATGTGACACTAGATGTGGGCATGGGTGAAACATATCAGGAAATCAATGATTTGAAATGAGTAAATGTCCTCAAACTCTTGGACCAGCTCATTAAGTCCCATATGGAGATATGTGTGTGTTTTTGTGTGTGTGTTTGTGCGTGTGTATGAAATTGCTATGCCATTATACTTTACCCTGTTTAAACGGATACAGCATGAATTAAAGTTCCTTTGCCATCCAAATAAAAGAAGTGACTGAGTTTTAGAAGATTGCTGTACAATGTCTTGTTTTTTAATAATTTTTTTTTGCTTTAGATATAAAATTTGTTTATGACACCGTTGTTTATACTAAGAGATCAATGTATATTTATTCATTTTGTCATAGATAAAGCATAAAAAAATGTAAAATGTGGTATGCAATTCACGAGGCCTTAATTCTATTATTTATTGCTCTTGTTTGACCTTCATGGAAAAACATTTACATCTTCCCTGTCTCAATTGAGTGCTTGCAGTAGTAAAAAAATGTGTTCAGGTAAAATGAAATTCCTCTGTCAACAATGCTGTTTTTACATGGTTGGTCGTCTCGATTAAAATGTCACTGCCTCTGTTCATTTTCTTTGATGTTCCTTTTGAACTTTACACAGTTCACTTGTTCTGTCTATAAAATATGAATTATCCCACTGGCTTCACAAGACCTCCTTTGTGTACGTACATTCATGCGTCTCATGCACAGAGACCGAACATCATGCAAACACCGGCTTATGCGTGAGGCTGTCAGATGGGCAAGACAATTGTTGCGGTAATCAAACATTAACATTTGACATTGTTGACATTGTACAAACCCCAATTCCAATGCAGTTATTACTTTGTGTAAAATGTCAATAAAAAACAGAATACTGATTTGCCAATCCTTTTCACCCTATAGTCAATTGAATAGACTACAAGAACACGATATCTGTTTTTGGAACTGATGAACTGTTTTGGGGGGAAATATTTACTCATTTTAAATTTGATGCTTGTAACGCGTTTCAGAAAAATCTGGCATGCTTACCACTTTGTCACTTCACCCTTCCTTTAGAGCAGGGGTCCCCAACTTTTTTTGCCTCAGGGACCGGTTTAACGTCACACAATATTTTCAGGGACTGGCCTTTAAAGGCTGGATAAATACCAATAAAATATTATGATATGACCAGAATGAAAAGTGTGGTATTTTAGAAACAGAATAATAAACACGTATCACGACACAAGGAACGTCCTATCTGGCCACAAGACTCTCTGGTCGCTATGGTAATGTTTACATGTTCCTTCAAAATAAGACTGCAAATACAAAGTGCATGAAAAATATGGCTCACCATCACCGCATATTATGCAGACTGGACTTGGTGCGTGGGAATCTCCCGTTGTGATCAATCCGTATTTTAAGTAGGACTCCTTTTTCTTGAAAGCTGTAGGCTCCTCCTCTGTCTCCTGGCTGGGCCTTTCCCCCTTCCCAAAGAAACTTTCGAAAGACCTTTTTTTTTTACTCAATTTGCTAGCTCCTGGGTTTCATTATAGTGGTAACCTATCACGTGACTGAGAAACGCGCCTTCACTTGCGTCAAGAGTGACATATTGTAGACGGATCTAACAGAGGATCCGGTAATTTTTCATAATAAAACTACTTTCAGATTACGAAATGAATGAAACAAAAGCAATGTAAATTATGTATTCTTTCAGAAACAAATGACCCACGGACTGGTACCGCGGCCCGAGGGTTGGGGACCTCTGCTTCAGAGAACACTCAATAAGTGTTTGGGAACTGAGGACACTAATTGTTGAAGATTTGTAGGTGGAATTCTTTTGTTGCTGCTTAATGTACAATTTCACTAGCTCAACAGTCCGGGTCTTTGCTTTTGTATTTTGCGCTTCATAATGTGCCACACATTTTCAATGGGAGACAAGTTTGCTTCTGGCCTACCCTGAAAGAAACAGCTCACGCTCAGGAAGGATTTTCATCAACCACCTCTTCAGAACCTGCAGAGTAGTTGAGCATGCCTTCGGGATCCTCACTGCCCAGCAGAGGATCTATCACTGCGTGCTTGGAGTGAAGTAACAAAATGTAGATTTGTTTGTAAACGCCACCGTGACCCTTCACAATTTTCAGAGGTGGAACTCCACATGGCAGGCAGACCACAAACAGATCAGCTCAAACCATGTCTCCAAAGAACCCCTTCCTGTCCGAGAGAAGTTTGCTACCTACTTCCTTTCTGCCGGTTGTTGTTGTTGAGTAAATTGGCATTGGGTAGAAATACAATTGGCAGAGTTAAAGAAGAAAAAAAAACCAAACAAACCAAAAAAAAAAAAGCATTTGCATAGCTGTCATCAGGGACTCTTTTGTTTTGCCCAACACCACTTAGAGGTGGTCCCCGAAGTCGAGCTTCTGCTGTTGGTGAAGTTTCCTGGCAGGAAATGCTCACCTGACAGCCTGAGTGAAAACATTTTCCTCTGCCGCTCGAGCAAAGGCTCAGAGAGCCAACATTTTATTTACACATGAATTAGTTTTCCGCTTCCATTTTGGGATTTCAAATACAGGCAACGCCGTATACTCGTGGTTCTGTAAGCATGGGTTTTGGCTGCTCGTTTTGTGTTGCTGTGGGAAGCTGAAATAATTCTGTCACAGGCGACGGTGGAATGCTAGATGAGGCGCTTTCTCCTTTTAAAGCCAATTGAGATACTCACCTGTTTCCAATTAACCAGTTCAATCATGGAATGTTCCAAACAGGTGGGGTTTTTTTGTTTTGTTTCCTGTCTCTTTTTTGGGGGGTGGAGGGAGGGGTAGACTTCAAGGCTAAAATAGAGACTATTTAGAAAAATGCAATATTGATCAACAAATTCAACATTATATAATGCTGTCTTTGTAGAGTACTTAATTGAATGCAGCTTGAAAAGGTTTTGCAAACCATTGTATTCCATTTTTATTTCCTGTACGTTTTACGTAACATCCCAGCTTCTCTGCAAGTGTGGTTTACCCACAGAAACAATTTGTATGCGTACTAGATTTGCAGCAAAAAGTGTTCTGTGTCAAAGTTAAAAAAGAAAAAGTGCATCCAATGAGAGCGTAAATGCAAAAGGGAGAAAATGCTGCTCTGTCATTTGTAATAATGACTGCAACACATGGCTCAGAGAAATGGACACAGATTGACACAGGTAAATGGTGTGGCAGATGCAGGAGTGCCGTGTCAATTAGGGAGCACAGAGGAGGGCTGTCTGTCGAAAAGAATCTTATTAACACAGAGGTCAAATTCATCAGGCACTTATTTTGTCCTTATTCTTGGTATAACTAATGGATCTTGAAGTAAAGCCATAAATTTGGAAGACTCATGCACTCACGATTATGAGGGGCTACAAATGACTTCATAAATGGCAAGAAATAAATTGGGAGAAATTATTCAAATAGTCTTCTTGCAGCTGGCCTAACATGATAACTGTCATGCACAAAATCCTCAAATGTAACTGAGTAGAGTCCCTTTTAACGAGGCAATACCGGTATTTTATCACACATTCTTAATAGCAGTGTGTTTTTTTTCCCTGACATGCATCAATGCGTTTGACAGCCTCAGATTCGAGGGATAGTTTTCCTGCTAAACTACACGAGAAAATTACATGATGATCCACAAGAAAACATGATCTACATTTTTATGATAAATGATGTCAGGACCTGCTATTATGGGCCATTCCAGTCCCTGTACAATTCAAGGATAAATTGAAGATGAATGCATTCGATTTAGCCACAGTGGACAGTGAACTTTTGGAGGGTAGTCATTTGTCAGTGGTTGTGTCTATTATTTTTCAAAGTTGTTTCAGAAAAAGTCAAGTCTGATTTGCAGCAGAGTGTATAGTTGATTGTATGAGATTCAAATGAGATTGGGAATGTGTCTACAGTCTGACCCGAGTTGCCATTTTTAGGACTTGAGTCTCGCTTGCAAAAAAAAAAAAATCTGAATGACTTGCCGTGGCTTTGGACCAGGTATCCAAACACCTCGACATAACAAGACATTTTGAGGGTGAAATGTCACAACACTGCAGAAGTAAGGGCCAATCCAAAATAACATGTCATATCATGGTCTTTTACAACAAAAATTGCATTTCAAGGTATCAAGTGAGAACCAATCGGCAGTCGCCAAGTCGTACTAGTACAATACAGGACTAATTTCAACGTGGAAAATCATGAATGTTTTGGTCTTTGCAAAACAATATAACAATAAATCCGATATAATTTTATTAGCAAAACAATTTGTCATCCGAGGATGATGAAGATATTTAATGTTTACTGAAAAGATGTTTCCAAATGAGATCTTGTATATTTCCAAAGTGTTTTTCAAAGCCACATCTGTAGCTCTTATTCAATAACACCCAGCAGTAGAATGTTCAGGGGGCTACAGGGGCCGGCCTAAATTGAAGCACCTGAACCCTCATCATTCCTAACACTGTGCCACTTTCGACGACGTGCTTTGAGACTGAAAGAAGTGGGCCACATATGTAACGTGCTTACGACAGTCAGTGTGAGAGTACAGTAATTGAATGCTTATTTTATGCAGTTGATGCTTTGTGGTCCAAAACTGATCATCTCTATTTAAACACAGATTGGCTATCTCAGGAATACTGAATTTGATTAACGGTTAATTAAATAAATGGGTTAATCATGAACCCATTTATGGATTTCTTTCATTAATTTAGAATGAGACCATTTTTTTGCTGATATAATTGTGAGCATGAGTTTGTCTATGATGCAAGTTACTGTACTTGTTCTATTTTATATGAACTCAAAAATGACTTACAATTGGGGGAGAGGGGGAATAAGAGTTCATTTTCATCTCGAGCTCATGATATCATTATTTTTCCGTTGAGTCTCTTCTCAGTTCTTTTTACCCTGGTGGCATATGACTGAAGACAATTCTGCCTTTAAATGGAACACCGATTATTTTTGATTGTTGTTCATGTTTATTCACAACCCACGGGTCAGCCGCCTCCCATAATCTGCAGATTTCCCAAGGACAATTTAGGGTCATGAATAAAAAATGATCTTCAATAATATTGCTATGAAAATACCCCTGGCAACTATGAATACCATTAGAGGCTGACCGGAGCCCTTTAACGTCACATTTACATGTCCACTGCAACAATGCCTATTCAGAGTGACTCTGGTGGCTCTGACATTTTTTTTCAATCATTAGTTGGTTCATATCTGCATGTACAATTTTAAAGGTGACATAGTTCTTTACATGTCAAAGGCATGCTTTCATCAAATTACCCCAAGGATCAAGAAGATGGATGAATGGATGGATTCTAGCTTGCTCTGAGGTGAGATTTACATTTTCATGTTTGTTTAGCTAGCTTGTGTTTTCCCCCCTGATATTTTAATGATTGATTGCACTTGTGACAAGGTGCATTGATGAGGGATGTTGTGACGACGTCCTCCTGTTCTTTTCCAGTCTCCAGGCATAGCCACTGAAACCAAATATAACCAAACTTCCGATTAATCTAATGATTGCATTGAAGGTAAACAGGCTTAATTGTGCCAAGAGTGATCTGATCTGACGCTACATTCATAGCAACATATATGATTATTAATAACTAGAGCTGTCGCCAACTATTCCCTTTAGAATTGATTAGTCAGAAAGTCAGCCCCTAACTTCCCCAAATTTGAGCTATTTTTTTTTCTCCACCCCTGAAAGAAACATAAAATAACACATGCTCAAATGTACTTTAAGCAAATGTTGTATCTCATAAGGGGATGGCAAAAAAACAGCAACAATCAACAGTCAAGAATTTATTTTCTCTTACCATATGTGTGTGTGTGTGTGTGTGTGTCTGTCTGTCACTCTATATATATATATATATATATATATATATATATATATATATATATATATATATATATATATATATATATATATATATATATATATATATATATATATATATATATATATATATATATATTCAAATTGCCACATTTCCATAAGCACTTGTGTGTTACTCCATTTTTAATTCTTAGTCTTTTTTGGGGGAATAATTCCAAGTCAAGTGACAACGATCCACAGGCTAGCCGAGGTGCTTTGCATTTTGTTGATGTGGTTGTTTAGAGGGCAGGGCTGTTAGGCGGAACCCATGTAACAAATTACAAGGGTGGTGGAGGCTTGATTTATAAAAGGAAGATTGTGTGCTGAACTGAACTCTGAGGATACTGTTTTTGGCATGACAACGTTGTTACCAAATACTATATTTGAGAAATGTTTTTTATTTATTCATTTTCCGATCCGCTTATCCTCACGAGGGTCGCAGGGGGCGCTGGAGCCTACCCCAGCTGTCTTCGGGCAGTAGGCGGGGACACTCTGGACCGGTTACCAGCCAATCACAGGGGACACAGAGACGAACAACCATCCACGCTGACACTCAGACCTAGGGACAATTTGGAGTGTTCAATCAGCCTGCCATGCAAGTTTTTGGAATGTGGGAGGAAACCGGAGTACCCGGAGAAAACCCACGCAGGGCCAGGGAGAACATGCAAACTCCGGAGCTGGAATTGAACCCGGTACCTCTGCACTGTGAGGTCAAAGCGCTAACCACTGGACCACCGGGCCGCCCAAATATATTTTTTTAATGTTTGCATTTTAAGGTTGCATGACCATTGTCTTTTATACACTGATTGACAATGAGAATTAATGTGTCTTGTTTTTGTTGTTTTTCTAAAAAGTTAAAATGTGTTACTTTTTTGCTCAAGCCATTTGCAAAATGGAAAAGGGCAGCTCACAACGTCTTTGGGTAGACTTGTTCGCACATCTGTGTAAACCTCACTGACACAGTGGTTGCACAAATGAAACACCAAAAGCACTGCCCCCAAACTCTTTAGCTGACATGTCGACATGTGACATCATTTGAGTTGAGCTGTCGTAACTAACGTTTGCACCCCAAAGTGCAAAAACTGGTCAAGCATGGATGATACAAATGCTGTGGATTTGTTCAATGTTAAGCTACTAGTTTTTTGCATGAAGTGAATTAATCAACAACTGCAATTTGGAGTTCATAATTCTAATCAATTTCAACTGTAGGAGTACTTTAACGCTTAAATATGTAATGAATGTGCCTATTCTCTTGAAAACTCCCATGCAATAATATGTATTTACTGTCAAAAGGACACATTGAGCTACAATTTAACTACCAGTAATTGCACTTGTTTATTGCTCCATTCATTCGTTCACTTTCCGAACCGCTTTATCCCCACTAGGGTCGCGGGGGGTGCTAGAGCCTATCCCGCCGGTCTCTGGGCAGTAGGCAGGGGACACCTTAATAATAATAATAATAATACATTTTATTTGTAAGCGCCTTTCATAGCACTCAAGGACACTTTACAAGCAAGAGCAAATAATTAAAATCACAGCAAACATTAAAATCACAGATAAAATTATAAATAAAAGAAGAGATAAATTAAGTAGAGTATGCGAGTCTGAACAGGTGGGTTTTGAGCTGGGTTTTGAAAGTGGGAAGAGAGTCAATGTTGCGAATATCGGGTGGAAGTGAGTTCCAGAGTTTGGGGGCAGAGCGGCTGAAGGCTCTGCACCCCATTGTGCTAAGACGGGCAGAGGGTATAGAGAGGTGGAGGGAGGATGAGGACCTGAGTGAGCGAGAGGGAATGGAAATCTGAAGAAGATCTGAGAGATAGGGGGGGGCAAGGTTATGGATGGCTTTAAATGTATAGAGAAGTATTTTGAAGTTGATTCTAAGTTTGACTGGTAGCCAGTGGAGCTGTCGGAGGATGGGGTGATGTGATGGAAGGAGGGGTTCTGGTGATGATCCGGGCTGCTGAATTCTGAACAAGTTGAAGTTTATGGAGGAATTTGTGATGGACACCGAGAAGAAGTGAATTGCAGTAGTCGATGCGGGAGGTGATGAGACTGTGGACAAGGATAGCAGTGGTGTGGGGAGTGAGAGAGGGACGGAGACGGTTGATGTTACGGAGGTGGAAATAAGCGGACCGGGTAATGTTATTGATGTGGGAGTGGAAAGATAGTGAGCTGTCGAGGATGACACCCAGGCTCTTGACCTGAGGGGAAGGTGATACAGTGGAGTTATCAATTGTGAGGAAAAAACTGTCGGCTTTGCGTAAGGTGGATTTGGTACCGACGAGGAGGAGTTCTGTTTTATTGCTGTTTAACTTGAGGAAGTTATGGGTGAACCAGGATTTGATTTCTGAGAGACAGTGAGAGAGGGAGGAGGGTGGGAGCGAGGCGTCGGGTTTGCTGGAGAGGTAGAGCTGGGTGTCATCCGCGAAGCAGTGAAAGTGAATGCCAAATTTGCGAAAAATATTGCCAAGTGGAAGAAGGTAGATAATGAAAAGGAGGGGACCCAGGACAGAACCCTGGGGTACACCAGAAGTGACGGGGAGGGATTGTGAAGTGAGGAATTGAAACCTTGAACAGGTTGCCAGCCAATCACAAGGCACACAGAGACGAACAACCATCCGCAGTCACGCTCACACCTAGGGACAATTTAGAGTGTTCGATCAGCCTGCCATGCATGTCTTTGGAATGTGGGAGGAAACTGGAATACAGTATAGGGCGGGCAATTACAGATGCTTCAATAATTGTCTGAAAAATGAGTTGAACACTAATGAAAAGCAGGAATTATTGTCTCAGGGCCCGAGGTTGTATAAAATTGTCACTTACTTTAAAAATATAGAGATGCATGAAGAAAAAAAAGGAAACTTTTCCATTAGTCAATCTGAGGAAACAAAACAATCTATTCATCTTCCGAACCGCTTGATCCTCACTAGGGTCGCGGGGGGTGCTGGAGCCTATCCCAGCTGTCTCTGGGCAGTATGCGGGGGACACCCTGAATCGGTTGCCAGCCAATCACAGGGCACACAGAGACGAACAACCATCCACGCCCACACTCATACCTAGGGACAATTTAGAGTGCTCAATCAGCCTACCATGCATGTCTTTGGAATGTGGGAGGAAACCGGAGCACCCGGAGAAAACCCACGCAAGCCCGGGGAGAACATGCAAACTCCACACAGGGAGGCCGCAGCTGGAATCGAACCCGGTACCGCTGTACTGTGAAGCCGACGTGCTAACCACTGGACTACCGGGCCGCCCCAAAACAATCTAAAGGACCTAAAATATAAAAATCAAGCTGAACCACTTAAATCTTTTTTTCCTATTTTTAATGGATATGCTGAAATAGATAAACAGGACTGACATAGATCACAATGGCCTTGAGGTCTAAATCGGGGATTACGTGCGGGGTACCAAGAGACAGGATAAAGAGGACACTGACAGCTTGTACCCTTGATAGCCAAATCCCGACCCCTGTTGTCCTTCCAAGTACGTAGCATTTCCAGCTGACAGACACTGGGATGCGTGTGTGTGCCCTCGATTTTTTACACTCTAATAAGCATTTTATTCCACTCGTCATGTATACTTTTTGTTCCCACTTTCTTGTTATTTCTGGGGTTTGTCTCACTGACAATTGCTTGCATTTGACATGTTCCATTCACCCATGTTTTGCGAATCTGAGTGTGTATTATGTCTCGAACCTGCAGAGAAATTAATCTAAAATCTGGTGGCTCACCACGCTAAGTTTATTGAGGATTGTCTTGGTTTATTTCTCCTCTGTACAAAGACTTCCAATGCACATTTTTTCCCCCCTTTGGGGGGCGATATTAAGTCCATCTCCACAAGGGTAGGTGGCTGTAAAAGAGTGAGGCTTCACCAGTTGACCTTTTATGTCGAGAGAAAAGCCGATGGTAGAATACAGTAAGATGGAAACACGTTGAGCTATAAAATGCATCATTTTATAGGTCTGTATATCTCCTAATTGCTGTAAGCTAAAGGGCACCTCGAATATTGTCAGGAAGCAGGCTTGCATATCTCCTTTGTTGAAGAAATGCAACTCACGGCATTTCATAGTTGCACCGGCTTTCCTGTGTCAAACTGTAGAGTACAATCATGTAACAACCTTTACATTGTTGCTATGTCAATCTTAAATTGTCTTTCTTTTGTATTATTGACAAAGTTGTAAGGATGTATTTTACATGATGGATAAAGTTTGTTTATGAAACACCATGTTATGAGGATTGTGATTCTTTTTTTTTTTTTTATATCATGCCGGGTTTCATGCCAATGTTCAATACACATTGCTTCTTTATAGGTAGGAGACCACTTTGGCAGGTTGCTTCTGTCTGATATTTTGACCCAAACCCCAATTTGCAAAACTGATTTTGGCTGCAGTACCCACAACAACATTAATCTATAGCGCTTGTAAAATCAAAGAATGATGCATATAGATTCAGTATTGTCGAATAAGGCTGTTGCAGAATTTGGTGGCATTATTCTGAGAGACCTGTTTGAGATCTCAAACACGTCTCATTAACTTCTACTCGACAACAATGAGATTTGTGTGATACCAAGCCTGAACTAATGCTACCTTCACACCGGACACGAAATGAACTGTGGCATGCCGTGCCTCGCGTGGGTGTTCATTTGTGCATTCTCGTGTCCCTCACGCCACATGTGTCAGAGAAGAAGCGTGGCATAACTTGTTTGAATTAGGGAAAAGGATCCGCTTTCTTCATTGGTTAAGCAACGATGGATGACATGGCAACCACAGCTGTCTTATTCTTGTTGTCTCACAATTCCCATCAGCTACCAGACAGACTATAAATTTTGCAAAACACACACACACACGCACACACACACACACACATGCCTAATCATTGCATAACATTGTAGATTTATTATTAATATTATTGATGGAAGCAACTGTACAGCGTATTTTAATAAAATAGTGTAGGCTCACAGACGCACGCACATCAGTGTAACATGGTCGTGTGAGCTGAGGAGGTAACTCGCCTTGAACATGTGTTGTTGGAATGCCGAAGCAGCAAAGACCTCTGGATTTTTCACAAGCGCTTTAATAGTCACTCAGCTTCACCACACGTTACTCAAAAGCACAGCGAGTCCATGAGAAAAGTGTATGATGGAAGTTTAAGGAAAAAGGTGACCAACTGACATCATCAATTAAGAGGCGCCACCATGTGACGTGATAGTATATTTTAATAACGGACTGTTAGAGCAGGCACAGAGACATGGCAACCACATGCTAACCAGTCGACCACCGTGCCACCCACATCAGACTAAATGAAATTAATGAAATACTCAATGGCATGTTTATTTAATTTTGGCACGTAGACTACGGAGACCAGTCTACAGTATTTTCAATACAACTCACTGGTTTGTTTGCTGCAGAATTTGCACTTCTCATGAGGATTGCATCCACGCACAAGATACCGTCCTGCTGCAAAAAAACCCCCAAAACATTGGGGGGTTCACTGTGAACTCTTTATTTTAGTTTATTTGATTTTATTTATTTATTTTTATTGTGGGCGGCCCGGTAGTCCAGTGGTTAGCACGTCGACTTCACAGTGCAGAGGTACCGGGTTCAATTCCAGCTCCGGCCTCCCTGTGTGGAGTTTGCATGTTCTCCCTGGGCCTGTGTGGGTTTTCTCCGGGTACTCCGGTTTCCTCCCACATTCCAAAAACATGCATGGCAGGCTGATTGGTCGCTCTAAAATTGTCCCTAGGTGTGGATGTGAGCGTGGATGGTTGTTCGTCTCTGTGTGCCCTGCGATTGGCTGGCCACCGATTCAGGGTGTCCCCCGCCTACTGCCCGGAGACAGCTGGGTTAGGCTCCAGCACCCCCCGCGACCCTAGTGAGGATCAAGCGGTTCAGAAAATGGATGGATGCATGGATATTTTTATTGTAGATAAATTCAGAAATAAACCTCACACTGGCCTGAACATTTGACATAACCAAAATGTTTGGCATGGCAAAGGCACTTCTCTTTCTTTGTCAAATACATTTTAATTTGGTGAAAGAAGGAGCAATGGAGAAATATGATTTAACGTTGAAAGAAAAATGGGGAAAACTTGTAAATAAAGTCAACATTAATTGCAGAAATCCTTTGGGTTTTGTTTAGGTTTTTTTTGCCTGCAAAGGCTGTCTCCCAGACATGTCTATTATTGGTCCTGATGTTGCACAGTACTGGCTTCATAGATATTCATCTGTTAAATTTTTACTTCTTCCTTCTCTCAGGTGTCTTCGATTCATGTAGGGAAGGAAACTATCGGCTTTTAAAGATTTGAAAACAAAGTATCGGACCTTAAAAAGAACTCCAAAATGTATAGGGAGCCAGTGAAGGGATGCCTCCAATAGCGTCTGGTTCACTGATCTGAGGCACCAGTCAGATCCGTTGGGGTGGGGGAGTTTAGAGATGTCAAGTGAGGCGAGCCCATTTAAAGATTTGAAAACAAATAAAAGAATGTTTAAACAACCCTCTAAAATGTACATTGAGACTGTAAAGGAACGCAGAGTTGGAATTATGTGCTCCTCTTATGAATACCAGTTAAGAGGTGAGCAGCAGCATTTTGGACCAACAAGAGATGCTTGAGGGAGGATTGGCAGACACCAAAATATAGTGCAGCAACACATTTAAAATGTGTTGAAATCTTGCAGGACAAAAAAGTTCATTAATACAGACCTGAATTGGTGAAAACATAGTTGGTAAAAATGTAAATCAAGCAACAAGGATGACCACATTGTGCGTATTTGACTTGAATTCCACACACAATCTGAAATTTTCATCCATTTTCTTCACTAACTCACTTTTTATATCAAGGGAGCTCTTTGTTCAGGGATGAAACCAAATAAGTAAAGTGGCCGAGTGTGGAAGATTGGGAGTAAAATGTGAGACAAAGCAATTGCATTTCATATTGAATTGGGAATAAGGAGTACCCCCCGCCCCCACCACACCTCCCTAGGTTTTCTACTTCTTTCGTGGATGGAGGAAAGCCCCGGGGGAACTGGAAGGTTTTATCTCACCATCTGGTAAGCTAACAAGTTGTAGACCCCGTCAGCTTCTCAACTTTGGCATTTGATATGTTTTTGGTGCTGCTTGTCATTCAATATACAGATGGGATAAATAACTACTATTGAACTACTTCACAGATTATACCGCATGTACACACTGCAGGTATGTTATGTATCTACACTGCCCTTGATGCACCTTTTATTTCAGCATACTTATAATTTGTACTTGACGTCTTAAAAAAAAAGAAAGAAAGAAAACATCAGGTTTTATGCAACACATATTGCATCAATATGGGCTACTTCTCATAATTTTCAATTTCAGTATATCAAATTATTGTAACAATCGTGTTACTGTCACATTTGCAAGGTCATTGATTCCCAACATAAAAAGTCGTTCAAATCAGTTGACAGGTGGACCACCTTTGACGTCAGCTATATTGGTCATCTTTTGTAAAATATTCTGGAATGGCGACGGTTCTTGCTTTAAAATGAATCAATCATTGCCAAAAAGAAGACATACAAGATGATGACTGCTTTTACCGAGTCAACAATTGCAAGGACAACAAAATAGGATAAAATACCGGTAATGCATCCTTCATAGGATACAGCTCGCTCTCCATTGAAATATCTTGTTTTTTTGGCTAATGTTTTCTTCATCTGTGATGTTGCCCCCTCCCCATGTCAGTAAATGTGTACAAAGGTTTTAACACTTGCCATAGGTGAGAAGAGACTAAAAACCTAAGAAAAATGTGGGTAGAAAGTCAGAACGCTCAAACACTGACAATACAAGATTGTTGTCTTTGTATCATTTTAAAGAAGACATGAAAGATGACTGCAGCACACTGCGGTGCATATTCTCCCATATTAGTCAGAAAAGGTGCTACTGCTGCGCAATGTTTTGGCTGTGCAGAGTTTTCCATCAACTTAAATGTGTCACTTCCGCACAGACCCATCACCACGGGCAAGCCAAGTTGTTTGTGTCCCCCCATTTGAGGCAGAGACTTCCCCAAAAAAAACCCAGTTTTCATTACATTTATTTTATTTGGTCACAGTAGCTATTTTTGTGTAGCGAAATAATAATGTTGAGTTGCTTCTCACCAAGACCTTAAAAATATAAAGCAACAGTGATGTAATTTTGGTATGATTGCAGGCCAGCGTTATACGCAACAGCCTTACTGAAAATAATGTTTGGTACACAGGTGTACACACGACAAATATATATGTGGCATCGTGTAATGTGATAAGACATATCTGTCAAAAATGTGGTTATTTGGAAATAATGAGAGTCGAGCACACAGATAGAATGGCACTTGGCCTCTCTGAAGAGGACAACTTCATAAGATTCATAATACTTGGGCCATCATACTATTTTCAGAGTTTGAAGTGACCATAAGTAGAGATGTCAATTTTGGTGATTGCAATTTTCACCTATTGGGCAATGTTTAGTTTCCTACACTGCGGTTTTAGATCTGTCACTGGACGGCAAGTGACGAAGGACATGTTACATTTTAACCGATCGATAAAATATTTCATGAGGGTCGCAAACTTGACATATAAAATGAAATAATATTTTATTTTCGTTTTTTCTTGAACAGAACAGGGGAGCCATGTCGAAGCGATATGTCAGGTCATCCACCATCTCGGATGTGGCCATTGTATTAGCAATAAAATCGGCAAATAATATTCGTAAAATTGAGTTAGAATGACATAATCAGCAATCAAAAGCAATTTTTCCGTATTAATCCTTTGAGTTCTTGCTTGATGAGATATTTCCAAGGAGCTAGTGAACAAGGCATATTCACAATTAGCTTGACTTCATGCCATATCAAATATGGCAGTGGAGTCAACATACTCAATTAGGCGCCTTTATATATGGATTGTAAATGTTGTCTATGCTAATAATTGCTTGCAGTTGTCGCAAAGTATTGACTGGGAGTGGCAGTGCTTGGGGTCAATATATGGAGCAAAGTAAATGCTGCCTCTAGTGTATTAATAATACCCACCCATGTGCCCCCCTTCAGGCTGGGCATGGTGACGTGTCTGATTATGCACCTTCATGAAAGTTACACACTCTGGGTGGAGCGACCTTGAAGTCAGTCCATTCCCTGAGAGATCTGTCAGTGCTCTCATTCTCCCACAGACTTAAGCATCAGCAAGAGTTAAGTTTTTAGTCATGTCACAACCGCTGACAGGGAGTGATGACTCAACTGATTTGTGCTGACGTGTTTAGAGGGTGTTGGGGGGAGCACACGTACCTGCCCCTATACGCTCACCAACTGCCCAGCGGCTGCCCATGAGATTCTTCATTACAATGACAGCCGAACGTCGACATTGTATTATATTAATCCCATTCCGTCTCAGTACAACCAAAGTAAATAAAGAAATCCTATTCTGTTCCACTCCCAGTGAAAATGACTCCCACTCCCATCCTGCTCCCATTCAGAATGACTCCAACTCCCGCGCTGCTCTCATTTCTTACTGGATAATCCCACTCGTGTCTACTCCAGTGAATTTTTTATCCTGTACTGTCCCAATCCCATGATTAAAGGTAAAATTGACTCCCATTCTGTGGGAATTTCACAAAATTCCTGAAAAAAATATATTATTCTGATTTATTTATATTATATTTATTATTACCATTATTACCCTTACCATTACAATTTTGTCTCCTTTCCCCCATTCCTGCCTCACTGATGCTTTGCTGACCTTTTCATACATATTTCGACCTTTTTAAAAGATGCATTGACCATTTGTGGACAAGGACACACTTAAGCTAAATGATTAGTTGAACAGAATGGCTGACAAGGACTCAGATGGACAGAACAGTGGGGTATCGGGCGCTCAAGCAGGAGCTCGGGGTGGAAAGAACCTGAATGTCAGAGATGAGACTGGACGATGTTGCGAGGAAAGACGGATGAGTGAAGGCGCCCTGGCATGCTGTTCACTGTCCAGATGACCTCTCTCGCTAACTCTCCACAGATGGATGTGCTTGCCCATGACTCAGTCCATCATGTTGACTTCAACAGCTGAGTAACATCTGTTCATGAAACCTGACTGATGAAAGAGGCGCATGAAGACTAAATGAGGAGATCACATTCAACATGATACATAGCTCTCCATAATTATGGGATTATTTACATAATATCACAGCTATGGTGTGTTCTTAATCTGTGGTTCACAAAACTGCATCTAATAGGAAGCAGGTAATCAAGGCATTTGCTGCAACCGCTTCACTCCTCTCCACTTTATTGTGCTGTGATGGTCTATCCCCCATTTCATTGCATTTTTTTTCAACATACCTTTTCCTTAAATGTCACTGGAAAATGGTCAAAAAGCATTGACATGGATGAGAGACTACAAATAATATATTATACATTACAGACCAACTCACCCGAACAGTCCACATCCCCGACCCACCCCACATTCACAGGGGTAGGTAATCCATTAAATGACTTGAAAACAAGAAAAATCTGTAGAATACATGCGCCCGTTCACAAATTAAAAAAAGCTTGTCTGTTCCCGCACGCATGGTCACACACACACACACACACACACACACACACACACACACACACACACACACACACACACACACACACACACATCCAGGATCATCATGGATTTTTTTTTCAGTAATGTCATACAAAAAGTGGAACTTGGATATTATGTTAATTCTTTCAATGCAGCGCGCCATGGAGTTGATCAGTGTGCAGCATTGCTCAGGTGTTATGAGAGCCAAGGATGGTCTAACAGTGGCCTTGAGCTCTTCGGCATTACAGGGTGTGGCATATCGCATCTTCCTCTTCACAATACTCCAATAGATTTTCACTTAAATTAAGGTCAGGCGAGTTTATTGGCCAGTCAAGAGCAGGGATGGCATGAGCATAAAAGCAAGTACTGGTAGCTTTGGCACTGTGTGTAGGTGCCAAGTTCTATTGGAAAATGAAATCTACATCACCATTATGTTGGTCAACAACAGGAAGCATGAAGTGCTCTACAACTTCCTGATAGATGGCTGTGTTGACCTTGGACCTAAGGAAACATAAAGAAGCAACCAAAGTAGATGACATGGAATCCCAAACCATCACTGGCTAGAGTGGATTTTGTGTCACAATCGTCTCCACTGTGCGGTTATCCCGATTGCTTGTACTTCGCTTCTTAAATAATGTGTTTGGACACAGAGGTCTGTGAAGAGCCAGCCTCTTAAGCAATGACCTTTTGTGTCTTGCTCTTCTTATGCAAGGTGTCAATGGTCGTCTTTTGGACAACTGTCAGGTCAGCAATCTTCCTCATGGTTGTGTAGCCGACAGAACTAATCTGAGAGACCATTTAAAGGCCTTTGTAGGTGTTCTGATTTAATTAGCTGATTAGAGTGTGCCACCAGGTATCTTCAATATTGTACCTTTCCACAATATGCAAATGTTTTGAGATACTGAGTTTGAGATTTTCTTTCAATGTGAGTTGCAATCATTAAAATGCATAAACATTTGAAATACATCAGTCTGTGTGTAATGAATGAAGATAATTAGAACATTTTATGACCAGCAACTGTGTGTGTGTGTGTGTGTGTGTGTGTGTATCTATCTATCTATATCTATATAAAGATATATATATATATATATATAGCACCATTATTTTGACCCCGACTGGGAGCTTCATACATTGTTATGTACAGAAAACGCAAGCTTCCCTGTTGCCTGAAATGTTCACAGGCTTGTCTGAGTAACTTGCTCGAAACATACTAGGAGACTCCCTTTATCAGTAGCATATTTTCTTTTTCATTCATTCTCAAAAAATTCTGAAACTGTGTTGATCTGGTGAATAAAGACCAGTATTTTGCTGCTAAGTTCAAAACAAACTTTTAAAAATCGTTTGCTGTACTATAGGCTGAGTCATCATTGATATTTCATATGCATTTGGTTAGCATTTTATATATTTTTATATTGCCTCGATTTTAATCCTTTAGAAAGAATGTTGAGGGGCTATTTGTGTGACTTGGTTTGTGTGAGTGGAATTCAATGCTTGTTTTTTCAATTACAAAAAATATTTGGATCTAAAAATAAATACTCTTATTCATGTTAAGGGTATTAAAATTTGATAAGGCGTAGAAAAAAAAGTAGTGTGTTTCCGGTAACGTGAAATTTCAGCATAGGGTCGGTAGGTCGGACAAAGTTTTTGTTTTTAATCTTTTTTTCTCCCTCCCTCCTCCATCAAAAACTTAAACAAAATAAACATAAAACATAAAACAAGGAGACATTGAAACCAGTGCCGGATGTTCGTCTGTCAAAGAGGGGAAGCTCAATTTTGGTCGACATCATAAAATGTGTCCGTTTATTTATACGCGAATTCTACTCTAGCTCCGTTCCTTTTCAAGAAAATGATCTGTGACCCTGTCATACCAACAAGGCGTCTTTTCCCGGTACTTAATTAGTGTCCTACAACTATAGGAACTACAATAAAACCCACCAGAAATAAAAGATTAATTTGTCGCTAGTTGTTTGTTTACAACAAAGAGTGTCGCTAAAATGATTAGGAGAAGTCTCCAGCTCAACTCGGAACAGAATGAGAGTTGAAAAAAATGCTCGCACGAATGTCTACACTAAAAGCTCTGTGATTGGCTCATTTCAATGTCAATCACTAAAAGCTCGGTGATTGGCTCATTTCAATGTCAATCGAACTGGCACACAGGCATCCAATCTGATGCAGAAAAGCCTGGCGTCCGGTACCCTCCCACTGCCATCCAGTCCCAGAGACGCCGAATTCCGTGGGCGGGACAAAAACCAGTTTGTATCCAATGACTCGTCTCCGTTCAACGCATTGGGACAACTTACCCTGAACTCACTACCGTTTAAAGCACAGCGAAGCTGCGGCATGAAGAAGCTGACTCTGAGCAAAAGTTGAGCACGTTGTAGCGCATATTTAGTCAATGACATGTACACACAATGAAAATTTACATTCATATATTTCATCACTTATTCTTTGACATTTTAGGGGAAGCCAAGCTTCCCTTGCAGTCCGAGAGCAATCGCCACTGATTGAAACCCGCTTGAAACCCGCTCGGCGGCGAGAGAGTTGGGTACCCAGCGGCTGGGTGTTAGAGCCATCTCGTCCCGCGTCCTAGACGGCCCGTGGTGGTCGTGGCCCGGCCTGAACTAGGGTGCCGTAAGACTAAGGCGGACGCGCGGGTCGGCGGGGGTGGGCGGCCGGGGGAACGCCGACGGGCGCCTGACCGGGGGTAGTGACGGGGGACGGGCGGGACGCGGAGGTGTCAAGAAGCGCACCGACCGACCCCGCGCCCGACATCGTCCCCCTCCCCCCGCGACACCTCCCGCCGCCGTCGTCCCGCCGCTCCGCGGCCGTCGCCTCCGCCGCCTATTTGGGTTTCGCTCTCGCTCCGGGCTCGGGAGGCCGGGGTGCGCCGCCGCCGCCGGCCTCGCGGGGTCGGTCCGCGGGGGCGGGCGCTGGGTGTTCGTGGTGGGGGGTAGAGTAGACGACCGGCGCGCCCGTACCACCACCCCGCCCGTCCCACCGTCACGCCCGCCCCGCCTCTCCCCGCGGCCGCCGTCGAACGTCGCCGCCGCCGTCGCCTCGTTGAATCTTTTCGATACAGCAGTGGATGCTATTTTCTTAAGATTATGGTGCGAGCATGCGACTGCAAAACACAAAACGCGGTTTAAACTGTTGTCGGAGATCGTGGCCGCCGCCATGATTCAATGTTGTTGACAGACGACAGGGCAAACGACGCAACGTGAATATCGCGAGAGTTTGCACCAATGTAAACGCTCTAAATTCATCTTTCCTTTTATTATTTATAATTTTGTCTGTGGTTTTATTGCTCTTGTTTTGATTGTAAAGCGTCCTTGAGTGTTTTGAAAGACGCTTATAAATGAAATGTACTATTATTATTATTATTATTACACAAAAATGTAGAAGGTTTGAAAAAAAATGCCGACCGTAAAGTTTTTCTTTGAGGTAGAAATTCTCGGTCGGTCGGGTTACCGGAAACACACTACTTTTTTTTCTACGCCTAAAACAATGGGAAAAATGAAATAAATAAAATGCTCAATGAACTATGAGTTAACTATGAAAAAGGTGACTGAACATCTATCTATCTATATATGTACCAGTGTGTGTGTGTATATATATATATATATATATATATATATATATATATATATATATATATATATATATATATATTATATATAAATTATATATAATATATCATATATATATATAATATAATATATAATATATAATATATATAGCTTTTCATTAATTCAATATTTCTCAGACAGATGTATCACCTGTGAAAAGTATCAGTGAAGTTTGAGGGTATACCATAGCACCTTATTATTATTTTAAATGATTTTGGGTGTAATCTCAATTCCCATGAATTAATAGTCATGGTACTGTTGGATCTGAGCCCTGCCTTTGCTATGGTAGACCGCAACATTCTTTTCAATACCGTTGTCTGAAATACTTGGCTGGCCTTTGTAGGGTGCTGTACATGTATGTTTTTTTTTATCCTACCTCACTGAAAGAAGTTTGATGGTGGGTTTAGATCCATCCTCCTCAAGGGTCAATGCGGTATGCTTCAAGGATCAACTTTAGGTACCTTAATGTTTAATTTACATCTGCTCTATCTTGGCGGTGTTATCACGAGGCATGGACTGAATTTCCACAACTATGCCGATGACATGCAGTTGTTTGTCTCTCTGTCTCCTGATTAATGCCAGTGCAGCGGATTTTTTTATTTATTTTTTTGTATCGTGGGTATCAAATCCTGAATGGCAGAGACCTTTCTTCAGCTTAACCAGCACAGCAATGATGTTTTAATCATTGGTCCTGAGGCCCAGAGAGAGAAACCGCTAAATAAAATATGAACACTGTCTTTACACCACTCACCTCAGGTAATAAATAAATAAATAAATAAATAAAATGTGGGGGTTATTCTGGAGTCTGAGCTCACGTTTATTCAACATATTTAAAATGGAACAAAAAAACTTGAGGAACCTTGCCAGAGTCCACCCTTTTCTCTTTCTGCCCAACATACAGATGCTAATGCATGCTTTTATCACTGATCCAATTGATTACTGTAATGCCTTGCTTTCTGGTCTTCATAAAAAGAGTATTTCTTGTCTGTAATTACTACATAATTTGGCAGCACTCGTCCTGACTAAGATTGGAAAGTGAGAGCACATTACTCCAATTTTCAAATCTCTGCATTGGCTCCCTGTGTGTTTCATGGTTGATTTTAAAGTACCACAGGTTAAGAGGTGAACTTCAAATACTACAATGCACCCCAAGATCTCAAGGTAAAGAGACTTTCTTCAGTGGAATATTGAATTCACACTCTGTTGTATTTTATGAATGCCATAAACATCAATTGCTCCTTCCAATATTTACTGTTCTTCAGTTCCTCTACCTCCATACAACAGTGTCATTATCATACCGCACAAATCATTCAACTTCAAATCAAAGTAAGCAAAGGGCATGCATCTGCAGATTATCCACAGAGTTACCCAAAGCTTACTTGATCAAAACAACTCTAATCCTTGCATAAGACGCTGAAGATCTGTAGCATATTACAGCACACCTGCAGTATATCCGCGGACTTCTGATATATTATACTGCCAGAGACAAGAGAAACACCTACAGCAGAGATCGCAAAAAGAACTTCACCATCAACAAATCCATGACTCTTCAACCTTGCAAACCGTCAACTCCATTCTCAAAACCCACCTCTTCAGAACTCTTTATTATATGTGACTTTATGTATTTTTTTTAAACTCAACTAAGGTAGTTGTAATGTGAAAAAAAAAGAAAAACCTCAAATGCACAAAGAATATACATCTTTGTCACTGAGGCTAATGCATTACTGGTAATTATTTCAGCCAAGTGCTACATGATCTGATCGGATCCATTTTGATATTGATGTGACACATGGATATAACAAAATGTCACACATCGTTCTTGGTACAAAGATCTAATGCAAAGCATTTTAAAAGCATTGCTTTGCTGCTTAGTACTGATCTAACAGCTTGTTTTGTGGCATATTCTTTTTGTGATCTCCATTTAAACCTTTATAACATGTAATCACATTTTATCTATTTATCAGTGAGAAAGAAACACAATAGCAATTATATGTTTACAAATAAACAGTCAAAAGATAAACTGGTGTCAAACCAGTGTACATGTTGTATACCAGCTCTTCTCAATGTTCGGAC
Organism: Hippocampus mohnikei; assembly: GCA_026261675.1. Taxonomy (NCBI): domain Eukaryota; kingdom Metazoa; phylum Chordata; class Actinopteri; order Syngnathiformes; family Syngnathidae; genus Hippocampus; species Hippocampus mohnikei. Next base: position 5,692,626 of record JAKGUB010000331.1, on the reverse strand, counting down.
TTGGTTGACCAAACTGACTCAACCAGGAAAATCGTTTTTAGAGGTGAGCATAAAGAAGGTATTCCTCTTGCCCCAATCCAGCAGGAAGCCATTTGGTAAAACATGTCATGAGACTGCTGGAGTTGCTGACGTTTTCAACAGCAATATCCACTGAATGCAAAGATGATGACAACAAAGGTACAACAGCCTGAGTCGTCATGTGAATCAACAAATAAGTTGCTCATGAAAGCTCTAACACAGCAAGAGCCTTTTTTTGCGAGTTAAGTCAACTCCGCAAAAATAAGAAGCCATTATCTGATGCAGATCGTTCCAGAATGTTTTGTGATAACAGACAGCAGAGGCATTTTTTATTCAGCAGGAGGATAGAGCTACTTGACTGGGACTTTAAACACTGATGAAAAATTAATCGATATTACCAAAGAAGCACCATGCCCTCCTTCAGAGAGCAACCCCAGACCAGTTAGGAATGCTGTTTGGATACTTTTGCAAAGTAATGTCAACATTCAATGAGAAGTTATTGGGCAGAACTTCACTTTGTCACACAAGAGGCAGAGGTGGGCATCGTCAGTCCAGTGAGTCCGTCAGCGATCCGCCATCAGTATTTCAGGCCAGCCCGGTTCGTCTGAATTGTTGGCGACAGCCAGACGGCATTGAGAATGGGCTTACCGGCACTACATAACATGCAGGTATGATTCTGAGGTGTAGAAATATCAGAGTTCAGTGAATAAAAACTCCAGTTCGATTATTTCAAATAATGGTTCATTACATCCACATAATACGTGCAATGCATATTTTGGTACAATGCATGTGTCAGACGTAAGCAGTGAATATGTTTCAAAGTGTACAATTAAGGAGTAGCTTATTTTTGCATCCTTTGCCTTGTTCCTGATGCTCAGGCATGTAAGTGGAATATTGCTTCTCCGTTTTGGAACCATTTGAAAAATGCCCATATTCTGATTGGCTGCCTGCAGCGCAATCTGCCTCCTCTGCCCTTGACGTTGGTGTTCTGAATATCTAATCCTGCACTGCAGTCCCTTGCTTTGCCTTTGCCCAACACTTGCCTCTTCTCATAGTGTCAAGAGTGCATCTGCATGAGAACATTACAGGTTCACTGATCAAAGCAAAGGATCCCAATGGAGATAGAGCTCGAAAATGAAAGAGGCGCTGAAGAGAATTCAAAAAGCCCTCTAGTGTCCATATTTAGTTATCCGTCATCATTTTATGTGCTTTCTGAAATGTTGGCTTAGAAGCCTGGTATTTATTTTTTTATTTTTTTTACTCAATGTTGCCTTGTTTGCTGCAGCCCCTTCAGCAAAATGAACTGCTCTGTTATGACTGAGTAATTTGAGCCTTCAATAAATTGTCTCACTACCATCCCCACACTTTCATTGCCAATTAATTAACAGACTTTGTAAATTCAGTTTAATGGTTGAAAATAACTCAAGAATATAAATTAAGATAGATGAATCACCTCCATTCAAATTAATCTGTTATGTTTTGTTTCCGGGAGGTTATCAATCATGTGCAGATCCCTAAAATGCCCTTCGATTATTTCCAGTTGAACAAGGAGTCCTTTTCTGTCACTGTGAAGGATGTGCAGTTGCAATAAATAAATAAATACATAAATAAATAAATAAACCAACACTTCTGAAGTGCTGAGGGTAAATGTTTCGGAAAATACATATTTTGGAAGCAGAAAATAGACATGTCATTGTTCCTGGGATGTTATTAACGATTCCCTCATTAAATCTCTGACTTTTATAACAACAAGAATTTACATCTTAAACAAATAAGGTGGCAAGTCTTGTGGCCATTGTCTATAGTACATTCAAAGACGAAAGAGAGGTAGGTTTGCACAATACGTAAATTGTACAACAAATTGTAAAACAAAATATCAAACGTTAAAAGTGAAAATATGTTTTCTAGGGGAGTCAAACAAGCTCAAATCATATCGACTTGCCAGTTTTTAAGCACACAATTGGGCCCTAATATGATTGATTGTTTTGCCAGCCAAGCACACTCAATACCGTCGACTAAGCACTACAGGATGTGATGGTGTTGCTCTGCAGAGGCTTTAATTATAGCAACACGTAAATGATGTATTTTGCTTCTGGCAGAATTAAGAGATTCTGATCGGTTTCAGTCAGAAATGTTCAATGTTTGGAAAAGTGGCACTCAACTGCAACTACTAAAATAGATGCCTCAAAAGTCAACGACAATTCTTGAGCCATCAAATCGTGCTTGACAATACTTTGGGGACCCCATTTTTCATGATCCTCCGCTGCAACATGTACGTGCCTCAATCTGTGAATGAATTGCCTGTTTCCATATGTGCCCCGTCATCGACTGGCCAACCACTCCTGGGTGCAGGCTGACAATAAGCTCCAGCTCCCCGTGACACTGAACAAGTTAAGCCATGTAGACAACGGATAAATGTACAGCCTGTGGTGTGTAGTGGTGTGGCAGAGACCAATTGGTCTCAATTAACCTTTGTGATCTGCCATGTCATTAATGTCAATCGGATGCTGTCAGCAGAGATGAGCATGGTCTGAAATAAATGGGTCAGAAATGGGAAAGTTAAAAGCTCTGAAACACTGAGGATTGACAAGAGGAAGTGAGCAAGAATTCACAGGTTTCGACATCCAGCAAGGAAGAGAACATTTGTTGCTGGAGCTTGAGGATTCATCCTGTGGTCGTCAAGTACAGTATTTCATACAGTTTCTGTTTTGCTGGTATTATCTTGTGACAAATTACAACATTGTGGGCATCATGTGTTGTGTGTGACCTGCTAGCTCTGACACAATATAGAACAATAATGTAAAACAAACCATGCATATATGCCAATTTCTTGATTTGTAATCTGGATTGTAGCGAATCGCAACACGCACATAAATTTAAAAGCATGTGAAGCTTGATCTTTACACTGGTCCATCCATCCATCCATCCATCCATCCATCCATTTTCCGATCCGCTTCATCCTCACAAGGGTCGCGGGGGGTGCTGGAGCCCATCCCAGCTGTCTTCGGGCAGGAGGTGGGAAACACCCTGCAACGGTTGCCAGCCAATCACAGGGCACACAGAGACGAGCAACCATCCGCGCTCACACCCACACCTAGGGACAATTTACAATGTTCAATCAGCCTGACATGCATATTTTTGAAATGTGGGAGGAAATCAAAGGACCCGGAGAAAACGCAGGCATGGGGAGATCATGCAAACTCCACACAGGAAGGCCTGAACTGGAATCGAACTCCGTACCTCTGCACTCTGAGGTCGACGTGCTAACCACTGGACCCTGGGCCACCATTGCACTGATCCAAGAAAGACAATTTATTTGATCCAGTTCTAATACGCCCATTCATTTGGATTCCATCATGGTTCATTCACTATTAAGTCAAATGCACTCCCTGTCAGTTTACAAGCAAAGTCTTTGTAGTTTTTGTTCAGAGTTAAGGGGGGGAAAAAAGGTAATTTGTAATGTTGGAAAATAAAACTCGTTTGCCTATGTGCCAAAAATGTGTCCTCTTCTGAGATAGGGTCTTTAAATGCTTATCCTGCACAGGTAAATTAATAGCTATTTAGTTCAAACCAAAGTGGTTTGGAATCATCAGTCCATATGTTTTATTTTTATTTTTTTCTGTAAATGAATAGCTGCTGATAATGCATTCCACTCTCAAGTTGGGTACAGTCATCGATTACTCTTTACAGCCACTGGCATACCGCGATCGCATACAATTTTTAACATCCATAGAGCCATGAATTAAGCACGGGTAATTGATTGACTTCGTAATTAATTTATCATGCCCCATTGGAGCTGAGCCCATCCAAACAGAAGACATTACTCATGTTTAGTGATATAAAATAGACATGTTGAAAATACATCCTCTCGATAATCAGGAAAAGAAATAGTCAGCATCCTCTCTGAATCCTGACATTGATGAAGATAGATGGCTGTAAAGTGCGCCGCTATATGAGTGTCCTCTCCTTCTGGCAAGTCATTAGGAGTGTATCATTGTGGTCTAACTTCACACCTGGAGAAGCAGGTGCACGTCTTCAACCTGGTAATTGAGTACAAGGTGTGCTGAATAGGTAAACCTCCCATTGTGTGGGAAATAAGTGATGGAACAATACAAAGCGGGACATGTGAATCTACTGTAAGTTACAGTGTGTTATTGAGTAAACTGACTTCCAATTGTGAGGATTCTCTTACGGTTTGGTTTTAAGTTATAGCCATCAAACAGTGCCACCCACCTGTTTGACATCGCAGTGTGGACGAGTAATGCACAGCTCCATCATCAACACAAATAGAATCTAAAACAGCCTGCCATATGTTTTCCCTTAGTGAGGACATATGGAGCTCTGGCAATATACCTAGGGTATTTATCTTTTTGGAACTCCGTTTTGGTTTCCTCAGGCTGTATCTGAGATGATCTTTGACTTGTGGAGGTTATGTAATGGTTATTTGACATATAACAGCGCTAAACAGAAGTAAGTGTTTGTACAATTGAATGCTGACCAGTTATTTTGCGGATACGCAAAGTTGCCTGCACATGCACTAGTCTGTACTCTGTGTAGCTGCTCAAAATGCTGATTGCGCTGACCTTCACCACTTCCCAGCAAGATAAAATGAGAGCACAAGACGCGAGGGGGCAAAGGCTCCCTTGACAGATCTGTGAACGGTGTCCCTCCATGTTTTTTTTCTTTCTTGAATAAATCTCATCCTTTTTTATAATACTTGTTGTCTTGGCTTCCCTGGACAAGACAGTTATGACCTGAATATGCTACCATCTGCATCAATATCCAAACAGTGGAGAAAGAGGTAGAATCAGAATCCCTCTGGGATTGTGTAGCGGAGCCAGCAGCGAGTGCACTTCTCAAGGAAGCTGATACAAGCTTCACTCCCCACAAACATCCTCAGGACTATCGGGGTGTGTTTGAGACCATGCTGAATAACCGAATCTGAACATTGTCTTACTACTTCGGTGAGTCAGACAAAAAAAAAGGCGTGTTGAGGGAAGCTGAGAGGATTACTGGAGTTTCTCTTCCCTCTGTCCAATAACTCTTTCAGAGGTGCTCTGGTCTTGTATAGTATACAGTATACTGTTAATTCTCAGGGATGCCTCATACTGTCTCCACAATGTTTTCGAGCTGTTGCATCACGCTAATGTGTCTGGACCATGAAAGGCAGAAACACCAGAATGATCAATAGATTCCTCCCACAGGCTGTTAGAATTCTGAACCGCGCTACTGGACTTGGTCCGAGTTTTAACACTACCATGCCTTGAATCTCACCTCAAGTGTTAAATGATTTAACTTTAACATTATCTATTTGCTGCTACACATGTCTCAGGGAGATATGTGGCGATGGTCGGGGAAAGGGTGTTGTTTTTTTTTTTTTTAACACATGCACATTTTATTTTTATTTTTTATCATGATTTAATATAGTATAGTATATATGATTTAATGCAGTGGTTCTGAAATGGGTTACACGTACCATTGGGGGTACAAGAAGGCACTTCTGGGGATGTGTGAGTCTTATCAATGCAAAAGAAAAAAAATCATAGCAGTTGCCTCCCTGCCAACAAGAATGACAGTGAAGCCCAACCCTGTCACTAAAATGTCTCATTAAATACAAAAACGCTTAGTTCATTGCAACAACGCAATATTCATTGTTGACAACTGATAATATTGTTAGTCTCCCTTTCAATTGGTAAATCAATGGTTTAAGATTTCTTTTTGAGAACAGTTCTCAGAGCCCAAAGGCGGACACTTTATGGGGATCGTTATTTTTACGGGCACAAATCTTTATTGATAATTAAATGAATTATTTATTTCTTTTCTGAAGTTACATTTTTATTTTGAAGTACTTACAGAGAGAGCAATACAAATGGACTTCTGAAATTTAATAAATCGCACTGTTTAATTTTAGTTTTTTTTTTTAAATAAAAAAATTGCTTTGCCCTGGTTAGGGGGTACGCGGCTGGAAAAAAATATTTCCCAGGGCATACATCAGTAAAATTAAGATTAAGACCCACTGAATCTATGCATTTTTTTTTACCAAAGAAATGTGATAGACTGGTGGGATGCATTATTCTGAGAATAAATAAGTGAACTCGTAATTGTATCGTTTTCTTAGTTGTGTAAAGTCATAACAGCATACACAGTAGACATATACAATACAATACATGCTGATATACTACCGTATATTTAATTTCCAAATATTGGGGCCTTATGTGGAACTGTGGTGCTTATCATTTATTAATGATCCATACGGTGAGACTGAAAATATTCTCGATTGTATTTTTATGTCTTTCATTTTTGTTGTTGTTTTTTTCAGGCCTTTATTTTGAAGACAACTTCTCCCCATCCTTTCTCTCTTGCCACACTTTGTTCTGTCATTATTTTCCTTCGCGATCAATCAAACACAAGCTTAAAAAAACAAAAACAACAACACTAACAAGAAAACATGAATGGTGAGAGCTTCTTTGAAACCATGAAAAGACCCAATATTGAGACACAAGAAAGGTTTTTCTGTTTTGTTTACATGCATGTCTGATGAAAGTTTTCTCAGAAAGGCCCTCCTCTCCTCGATCCTCACAGGAGTATAAAACAGCAGAACTATGTCAACATCTATAAACCAGTCCGCCATTTGCCATAGCATGCATGAAGGTAATAAGAAGGTGCACAAGAGGGTGGAGAGAGATACGACACGAGTAGCTTTGAAGAGGTGTGTGAAAGTGTACACATTTACTCAGCTAATGGCCACCATACGAGCTGCAAACTAGTTTTGGGAAGAGGGCGGGTGGTGCTCCGAAACGCAGACTCCCATCCAACCATCCATCCATTATCTGATCTGCTCATCCTCAAAAGGGGTCGCGGGCGCGCTGGAGCCTATCATCAGTCATGTTTGTGTAGCCCCAGAAGGGCAGCATATCATTGATGTCCAGTGAAAAACAATTTTTGTCTTTTTTCCTTTTTTTTTTGTTCATGGGGAGTGTGCCGGTAGCGTGGTAGTAGATTGGTTAGTACGTCTGCTTTACAGTGCAGAGGTCATGGGCTTGATTATGGGCTTCCTTTGTGGAGTTTGCATGTTCTCCCCGTGCCTGAGTGGGTTTTCTCCGGGTACTCCAGTTTTCTCCGAGTTGCTAAAAACATGCAAGGAAGGTCCATCGAATACTCTAAATTGTACTTAAGTGTGAGTGCGGATGGTTGTTTATCTATGTGTGCTCGACGATTGGCCGGGAACCAGTTCAGAGTGTACCGCGCCTAAAGCCTGAAGACAGCTCGGATATGCTCCAGCACGCCCCACAACACTTGTGTGGATAAGCGGGTCAGAAATTGAATGGCTGGATAGCTGGATGTCATTAAGTTGTAGTGAGCGCCGATGAAGAAAGATGATATGAAACCCAAAATATTAGGGCTATTATTAATACTTACAATGGTTTAAGTTGACACGAGCAGAGATGCTCTCATACATTTTGGTGAAGATTGATTGCAGTTTAATGACATCGGCCACCGCGAAGCTTGTTGACATGAAGCATCCCAGTCATGTGGTTACCGTGCAGTGGGAAGTAAGAGGTTTGTCTGGCTCCTACATGTGCATGAAGCTAAATAAGAATGTCATACCTCTTTTAACAACGCGCAACCAACGTTATCACTGCGTAGGTACTGATGCGCCTCAGAGCTTTTGAGATTGCTCATTGCCTCACATCTGAAGCTACAGAGGACTGTACTTTGTCGCTCCGCTCTTTTATACATTATTCTCTTCCCCCGATACATTAGAAGGAAGGATGCAAATGTGTTGGCTTCTAAGCTGAAAAAACTGGCATTCCCACATTGTTAACTGTCATAGAACGTGGACTCGCACTAAGTTTCCATGTAAACAAAAAAGGCTCATGGGGTGTGGGAATAATGTGGATATTTTTTGTTTTGTTGTGTTTTCTTTAATGTTAATCAGGATATTAAGTGATATAGAGGTGTGCTCTAAACCATTATATATAGACAAATTATACTATTTATAGTTGTGGTAGAGAGTTGGGGCTGCAAAACATTTTCCTCTTTTTGCGAGGGCAGAACAGAAAATGTACCTTACAGCAGCACTGGATTAATGAGACATAAAATGTCGAACTCAATAATTCCCTTTTTAATTCCTCATAATTTACCAGCCACATTGTATAGGCTTTATTGCCCATATTATTATACACCAGTTAAAACAATCCTCCAGGGCTGAATCTACATTTGCTGTCCAAGTCACAGTGTGCACTAATAAAAAAGCAAAACAAAACAATGATTGTCATTAAGCGCTGCACTCCAAAAATCTGTATTCCCAGCCACGAGCCACCAGATTGAAAATAAAAGACGTTTTTAAATTTCACTGCTTTGATAAGATGTACTATAAAGTGTTTTAATGCTTTCACATTACTTGAGACAGTAGACAACTGATTTATAGACTGAGGTGAATGTTAAGAAATCTGTAATTTTAAACATTTGATCAATCAACGGTTCATCATGGCAACAACTTATAAGATAAGATAAGAAAACCTTTATTTGTCTCACAATGGAGAAATTCCCAATTTACAGCAGCAAAACTATGAAAGGGAGAAGTAGAAGAACAAAAAGTATACAGTATACCGGTAAATAAATATAAATGGTAAAATATAAATCTAAGCATATTAACCCAGGAATATATTATTTCTACTCCCAACTCAAGTCTCCCTGAAAAAAAATCAAAATGTTAACATTTTGGAAGTCAACCAGTGTTCCAGAGCAGATTGTGTTCAACCTTAGCGGTTGCAATAGAAATTACAATCTAAATAAAGAGGAGATTCATTGCTGGGCGCTTTGTATTAAACTACATTTGTTTTATCTAGGTTTACCTATTATCTTGGAGAGTGTATTTTCTACTTTAATTAAAAAGTTAAACCAAAAATAATCTGTCTTTGTTACAATTTCAATGAAACCTCACTAGTCAGGCCCTCATTATTTTCTTTTGGGTTTTTTTTTCCTACACAGCCACTAAACTTGATTACTTCCGATGCACTTATTTGCAGTGGTCGAAGACCTGTCACATCTTATCCTTCCTCTTCAGCATTCAGCAGGATCATTGTTACACCAAACACAGATCAGTGTTTCCTGGCCTCATCAAGTTGAGTGGCAATGACTTGGGATAGCATCACCTCCCTATCTGAGGCAATGCCACACTCCTCTCTCTTTCCAGACCACTGGGAGTTGATCAGTTGGCTAACAAAGCATTCATCAGCAGTGACACACTGAATCTCCCCTTTCTGGATGTCCGACACTGGGAACCAATCCAAGAGCAAAGCACAGTGCTGCCAAAGTAATGCAATGAGTGGGTGAAGCTGGTATGGAGAGATAGAAGAAAATGAGGGCAAAAGAAAGGAAATGCTGAGATGTCCAATCAGCACACAAGCAAGGAATTTGAATGTTACACAAAATAAGGAACGGGAGGTACCACAGACCTGTAAGTGAGAGTTGGTTTGAAAGATGATGGATAATAATCCTGGTCACTCTAAAATGGTTCAATGATTTTCTGCACCAACTGTACAAACTGTAATAGTATTGTATTCTACCACTGATCACTTTAGCTCTGCTTGAAACTATGGTTCACTTACATTATGAAATGTACTTCCATACCTATTTGTCAGGTTCTTGTTTATGATGATACTAATGCAGCGTGTTATACCGGAGACAAATTCCTTGTGTGTTCTACATACTTGGCCAATAAAGATGATTCTGATTCTGATCCCCCCACCCCCTCGAGTTTCTGTACAGATTGAAGTAAATAAATACTCAATGTTGAAATAACAAAATTGAATTCCTGGCTGTATAATAGAACTGCTCATGAATTTCAGGATCATTTGGAAGACTTAGTACTTGTAATTGCTCATTCGGTCTTTTGTTGACACATGCTCGTCGACCCGCTTCCAATCACCTCCTTTGGCCACTATGTCTTGTCCAGGTGTTCCTTGTTGTCTCGTCAGTTGGCTGGTACGTGGTATCTGCCTAAATTCACAGGCTACGTCTCTCCGAAGGCTGCATTTTTAAACTCAAATGCACGTGGATTCCAAATTCTATAAAGAGAATTTGCAATCTAGATCCTTCGACACTTTCAAAATATCCTCCTCAAGTACCCTTCGTGGACAGGGTTGAACCACGTCTGGTCCAGCGGTGCCGGAAGTGACGTCATTCCACTGAAAACGCCAAATTCTGATCATTGATCCTGCTTTTAACTATGTATTATGGTTTACACGTTTGCATCTTTATACTGTTGAGATTTTAAAGTGACAGCAGCTGACTGAGTCGTGTATTTTTCTTCCATCAGAATGCCTGTATTATACAGCACATCTTTCCAGCAGTCTAGAAGGAGCAGCACACTGAATTGAATTGCAGCATTAACTATGAAATTATGTTACTTCTGTCTTTGTACAGTGTACAGTGTTATAGACTACTATTTTACTTTCCGATGAAACTAAACACACAATTTTGTATTTTGGGAGGAGATGGGAAGGTAATAATGGCATTTCCATTCATTTCAAATGGGGGGAAATGTAATTTTAGATTCTAAAACTTCATGGAAAGAGTTATACTTAACGTTAGACTCATACCAGAAGGCACCACGGTACAAATGTCTGTATGTCGATGTTGAATTATGTGTTGGACATTATTTTCATATGAAAATATAGGCCTTGTTTTTCCTGTGTGCGTGCACAATGTTTCAGTTACCAATTTACATAATGAGTATCTTGCACTAGTGCACTGACACCAAGGCTGTGTGCGAGAGTAATGGCCCTATGCATATGCCATAAAGAAGTTTAGGTGCAGTCAAGTCATTCCCCAGGGCCTGGAAGACAAAGGCAGAGGACCCACCCCACAAATGTCAGAGGGAGCACCTGCTGCCACAATTAACCACAGCGTTAACAGATGGAACACATGTCCACCTGCTGGAAGGGCACACAGTGGCCCAAAGACACATGAGGAGAAAACAGAAAAAGATTACTACGTGTTAACAAAATATAATCTACATTCCAATATTATCTTTATTGTTGTATTTGTGCGCACCTTTGAGTTGGCAGCCCATTACAGCATTTCTGTGTATTTTCCACTCTTCATCACCGGTTATTATTCTATTAATTTCATGCTAAACTGCGAGCACTATTACAGAGTTTTAGCATTGCTATTTTTTCGGAATATGGGCATTATTGGACAAATATTTGAGTTGTGTGGGTTTTTTTTTTTTTTTTTTTGGGGGGTTTTTTTGAGAGTCGCTTTGATCCCTACATGGAGCAGACTGGCTTCCCCTTGGGGAGGAATTCATCCCATAGGAGGTATGGACGTAGCTGGCACTAAGATGAAGTAAGGTGAAGCAAGACAGAGGAATACATGTGACAGAAGAACCGTTCATTGCATTGATCATTGTGGAAAATGAGCAATCACTCAACAACGGACTAACGGCTGTTTAAAAACCCTCATGTTTTCCCCGAGCCTGTGCGGGTTTTCTCCTGTTACTCCGGTTTCCTCCCACATTCCAAAAACATGCACTGCCCGAAGACAGCTGAGAGAGGCTCCAGCACGCCCGCAACCATTGTCCGAAAAGCGGATTTTAAAATGGATGGATGACGGCGGGTTGATTTTCTTCAGAGTTCTTACACACACACACTACTATAGCTGTCCATCATGTCTAATGATGACGCTTGCTCCAAGGGAGGGAGGATGGGTGGGGTGGGGGTATGGGTGGGGTGGGGTATGGGTGGGGGTCAGCGACTGAGCACTCCAAATTGTCCATAGGGGTCATTGTGGGTGCAAATGGTTGTTTCTCTGTGTGCCCTGTGATTGGCTGGCAACCACGGTGGAAGAGGCACGTGATGGCAGACAGGAGGATGTTAAAAAGCACTGGAGCCAAGACACAGCCCTGCTTCACCCCAACGTTCACCTTGAAGAGCTCTGACTGGAGTCCTCCGATGAGTACTCTGGCTTGCATCCCATCATGCAGCTGCTGGAGGATGCAGAGAAACTTGGGTGGCACCCCAAGTTTGGAGAGGTGTTTCCAGAGCAACTCACGGTTGATGGTGTCAAAGGCTTTGCTGAGATCGATGAAGGCTATGTACAGGTCCTTGTGATGTTCTCTGCTTTTCTCCATTAGCTGTCTTAAAACAAAGATCATGTCAGTGGTGGATCTAGTCTCCGGTAGCCACACTGAGTTTCTGGAAGCACACCTTCTGAGATGTGCTTGACCAGCCTGCCGAGCATGATTTTGGCCAAAATCTTTCCTGCGGTGGAGAGGAGAGAGATTCTCGGCTATTACCACAGGCTGCTCTGTCCCCTTTCTGCTTATAAAGAACAACGATGTTAGCATCCTTCCAATCCTGCGGACGGTCCCATGTTCCCAGATGTTTTGAATCAGCAGGTGCAGTCGGCGCGTGAGGAGATAACCTCCGTGTTTGAAAACCTCTGCGGGATGCCATCAGGTCCAGCGCTTTTGTTATTCTTTAGGCCGCAATGGCTTGCTGGGTTTCAGAATAAGATGGTGGGGTGTCGAGGCTCATGATTGTTGGCAGGTCTGGAAGATTGTCCAGAATGTGTGGGTTGACAGGGTTGGTGTGGTTGAGAAGATTTTCAAAGTGGTTTGCCCAACGGGCAAGGATATCATGGTGGTCTTTGAGGAGTGCAGAGCCATCAGCTGATCGGACCGGAGCAATTGCCCGCTTCTTGGGACCATACAGTGCTTTAATGGCATTGTAGAAGCCCTGGGTGTTGTTACAGTCTGCCAGGTTTTGGATCTCATTTGCCTTCTGCACCCACCAGGTGTCCTTCATGATTCGGAGTGCTCGCTGGGTCTCTGTCCTAACTGCAGTAAAGGTGGCTTTACGAGTGAGAGATGTGGGGCAGGACAGGAGAGCTTTATGGGCCTCATGCTTTGCTTTCAGAAGTGTAATTATCTCGGTTGAGTTGCAGTCAAACCAATCCTGGTGGCGTCTTCTTGACTGTTCAGGGTTTCCTTAAACCTGTTCTTCATTTGGAAAATGGTGTTAGTGATGACCAACTGATGTTCTGCACAGAGGGAGAGGAGCCGAAGGCCGTTGTTGTTCATTTTGCCCACTCCATGCTGGCCAATAACTTTACTCCATACCAGGTGTTCCGTGCCCACCCTAGCCTACTGCCCGAAGACAGCTGAGAGAGGCTCCAGCACGCCCGCAACCATTGTCCGGAAAAGCGGATTTTAAAATGGATGGATGACTATTCTCATGTCTGTTCTCCCTCTGTCACAGGGTAGTGGTTATTTCGATTGGGTGGTGCCTTGGCAACTCACCTATCACAGTCAGCGGCTCTTTAAGGGCAAGTGCAGTAGCATGCTGCTGCCAAATGATTGCTTTGCTTGCTTCCATGCTCCTTACTTAGAGTTTAGGTCCATGTGCGCTTACGGCTTTTCTTCAGAGTTCTTACACACACACACACACACACACACACACACACACACACACACACACACACACACTTTGGTCCTGTAGTACCACACCAGCTCCACAGTCCCACATGTGCCCATGGCCATATGTACATAGCAAAAGCCCCTGCAAGGCAAGAAGCATCACAAACACCCATACAGCTGAGCTGAGGGGTAACTGGTCTCCTCACCATGGCAAATGACTGGTACCAGGAAGTGAATCTTGGACACAAAAAAAAAATCAAATTCCGAGCTAGACATGATCATTGTCTCCAACAAACAATTTGTTGGATGCAGAGATTAGCATTAGCTGACCACGTTTGATTATGATAAGCAGCACATACTTGATTGCTCTGTGAAGTCAGTGAAGTGGTGGCAGGGATTGTGAGTGATTTGCTCCAAAGCTCCACTCCCGGTTGTCATGGTAACAAAATCCATACTTGCCATTGGACCAGCAGCGGGTGCCTCCCCGTCTCATGCGTGACCAAGCATGACACATGAAAAGGCAGAAAAAGTTTCCTGTATGTATTTATTTATTTATTTTTAAATCCTCAGTTTATTTTGGTGGCAGCATCAAGCATATTAAGACACATGGGAATCATTTTAAATTGGGGGAAAAAAGCTTGTCTTCTTTAAAAGCAAGTTTGTTTGCAAATAGTGACCAAAGCCATTTTGTTGCATCCACCAGCTGGCCTTATCCATTGTCTTCAAATGATATTTACCATTAACCAAGGAAAAGAAATGACACCACTGAGAAGAACCAAAAATAAATGACTTATTTACTGTTGCGAAATAAACCCAGATTTACTTACAGTAATCGTTCTAACATTGGTTTGTTTTGGTTTGTTGTCTGGTTGAGAGGGAAGAAATTTCATCTGTGCTGTATTTGACAATAAACCTGTACTTGATACTTGATGAGCCCATGCGTTTCTGTTTAAAGCAACCCCCCCATCAAAAAAAAAAAGACCAAAAATTTGCATGCTATCAGCATACCAAAAGATTCAAATTAAGTAGCACATACACATCTTGAAGGGTACCTATTTGTATTCCATGCCACTCTGTCGCACCGTTTCTATACACGTGACTGAGTACAACTTAACGAAGGAGAATAAGGAAGGAGGGAGGACGGCAGAAGAAGGGAGGGAGTGTATGCAACAGAGGAAGGATGAATGTGATGCGTTGCAGCAGAAAACTGTGACAGACCAGGCAGTTATTTAAGCAGAGACTGCTGTTGTGGCGGGAAGGGCACAGGAGCAGCAACAGCAGCAGAAGCAGCACTACTCAATCACTTAAATGTTCACACCACAGCTGAAGACAATGTGGACACGAGTTGGAGGCAGACATTGGGATCAGTAATGTCTAAAATTCTGTGTTGTTAAGCTCTTCATCTTTGCCTTGCAGTCTATAATTTCTCCATTGCTTCCTGATAGCCTTCCTTATCTTGTTTTAAAGGAGTAGTCATGCCCAGGGAAACCTGGCTTGAATGGAAATGAGCAGTAGTCAGACATTAGAACCAGAAGAAGAAGGATAGGACTCAAGAGAAAGTGTGCTCATCATGTGAACGTGCTGGGGATACAAGCCGGGTCTCATTAGGAAGAAGCCACCGGAATACTTGAGCAAGTGACTCGCTGTTGGCCTTTGCTTTTCTTGTGCTTGATTTGCATGATTTCGTTTTGGAAACATTTCTCCAGGATTTCCACATTTTCTTGAAAAGCCACGTGACACTTTGATGCTACACGTACACTGGTGAGTAATGACAATCTTCAACTTTTATGGCCTGCCGCACTTGTCTCTGGTCGTACAAATTGTGGCATCCATTGTCTTCTCGCTTGAAAGTTCTTGCATATTTAAAGATGTGTTTTGATTCAAACAACTGCAACATGAAATCAGAAGGGTGGCTGAAAATGTTGGTGCTTGGCTCTTGCTCTTTGCTGTCTCTTTAATCATGCTACTGTCAAAAATTACATGATTTACTCTGCACATCACGATAAGTCACTCCTTTTGGTTGGAGAGTGACGTTTAGCTCCTGCCTCGTCTGTCAGAGTTCTCTGTTGTTTGTTGCAGTCTACTAAGGATGCATATGAATGTACTGTGTATGATGATCAACATTTGTAAAATGATAACAAGCAAATAAAATAAAAAAGCGTTGATGTTGACTTAGCAGGCACATCCAAAAGTTTAAAAGCTTTGTGAGATTATATTTTTCACTGAAGGAGACTTGCGGCTCTTCTGGAATCGTTTGCATTTTAAATTACCGGTTCCCTTTTTACGGTGCCCCGTTTGCCGACCTGGAGAAGAAACTCACATGCGACTGTGACATCGGGGGCCAATCACAAGTGCGGCATAACTTTGTCAAACTAAATAAAGACTCGCTTCAGTGCAAAACTTCTAATTATGCAGATGATATTGTGCTACAGTGATACAGAGCTCTGAACTAGAGTCATTTTCGTTCGAGTCAAACCATAAAATACTGTTTAGCACGATCATTGACGCATCCAAACAGTGGGTCAACTCGAGTTCAAATAACCAGCTAACATCAGCATATGGACAGTATAGCAATCCAGCAGGTGTTCCCATCTAGAATAGAGACAACCTGGCACATTGTAAACACACCGTATCTGCTGCTAAGCTCAATTGGGTGACCAAATTGCTCTGCGTTTGTCCGTCTACACACCAAGTTAGTCCAGCAGTGTATACTCATTTACACTCATGTGAATTTGTTTCAGAAGGATTTTATATATATATATATATATATATATATATATATATATATATATATATATATATATATATATATATATATATATACATTCATTCATCTTCCGAACCGCTTGATCCTCACTAGGGTCGCGGGGGGTGCTGGAGCCTGGAGCCCATCCCAGCTGTCTCTGGGCAGTAGGCGGGGTATACCCTGAATCGGTTGCCAGCCAATCGCAGGGCACACAGAGACGAACAACCAAACACGCTCACACTCACACCTAGGGACAATTTAGAGTGCTCAGTCAGCCTGCCATGCATGTCTTTGGAATGTGGGAGGAAACCGGAGCATCCGGAGAAAACCCACGCAAGCCCGGGGAGAACCAGCCACTGATAGGACTTCTTGAGATCAGCCACTTCAGTTATCGTCCGGTGGTACATCCCGTGTAGGGGCTTGTCCTCCCATGATGGTCCCTCTTCCAGCATCTCATCCTCTGTTCCCCATTGTTTGAGACATTCTCTGAGTATGTCATCTGTTGGAGCCTTCTCCTTGATGTATTCACGGAGCTTGGATGTTTCATCCTGGACAATGGCTCTCACACTCACTAGTCCCCGGCCTCCTTCCTTTCGGCTTGCGTACAGTCTCAGGGTGCTGGATTTGGGATGGAACCCTCCATGCATGGTTAGGAGCTTCCGGGTCTTAACATCCGTGGTCTGAATCTCTTCCTTTGGCCACCTGATTATTCCTGCAGGGTATCTGATCACTGGCAGGGCATAGCTGTTTATTGCCCGGGTCTTATTCTTGCCATTGAGCTGGCTTCTTAGGACCTGCCTCACTCGCTGGAGGTATTTGGCCGTAGCCGCTTTCCTTGTTGCCAGTTCGAGGTTGCCATTGGCTTGTGGTATACCGAGGTACTTGTAGCTGTCCTCAATGTCTGCTATTGTTCCTTCAGGGAGTGAGACCCCTTCAGTGCAGACTACCTTGCCTCTCTTAGTCACCATCCGACTACATTTCTCAAGCCCGAATGACATCCCGATGTTGCTGCTGTAGATCCTGGTTGTGTGGATCAGGGAGTCTATGTCCCTTTCGCTCTTAGCATACAGCTTTATGTCATCCATGTAGAGGAGGTAACTGATCGTAGCTCCATTTTTGAGGCGGTATCTGTAGCCTGTATTGGTGATTACTTGGTTTAGGGGGTTCAGTCCTATGCAGAACAGCAGTGGGGAGAGTGCATCACCTTGGTATATGCCACATTTGATGGACACTTGGGTAAGTGGCTTGCCATTGGCTTCAAGTTGCTAGGCGCTCATGGAACTGGGTTCTGCTCAGGGAGGTTGCTGTGCTCCTCTCTCAGGGTCACCAGACATTTTGCACTGCTGTTATGTGCAACCTCCCTCTCCCATATGCCTTTCCAGTACCTTTCAGTTTCCAGCCTTGGTGGGTCAGCTCTGCTGTTAAGACCCTGCCACTGAGAGTACACTTTCGCAGGTTGTGCTGCGAACAGCCTGTCTATTCGCCTGGCCTCATTCTCTTTCGTGTACCTCTTTAGGCGACTGGACAAGGCTTGGAGCCTTTGTTTGGCAGTTTCGAGTGCTTCAGGTATGGTCATCTGGATGTACCTCTCAGGTATCGGCCTTTTCATCACACCTCTCTGGGCCTCCGTCAATTGACTCAAATCTTTCCGAGCCGCCTTGATCTTAGCCTCCAACCGTCTTTTCCATGGTGGGTAACGTGTCTCATGGTTGCTCCGATAGCCAAGGATTTCTAGGATCACTGACGCTGAAGCGTATATCAGCTTAAATGGTTTCCGTGATCGTTATGGTAGGGATCCCCCTCAGTGCTGCATTCACACTTTCCATGAGACTTTCAGGTGGTACTTCACATAGCCGTTGTAATCGGTTTCTAGGTTGCCCAGCTTTCATCCTCGCCATGAGCTTAGCTTTCAGGTCAGCATTTCATTCATATATACATGTATATATATGGCTGGTAACTTGACAGAGTCACCAGCTACAACGGCTGAAAAAGAGTTAATTTAAAACCCTGGAAATACCAGTCCAAAAATTGCAATAAGTTAAAAACTACAAATTGAGATACAAATCAAAAGATTTACAAACATAGAGCAAAAAAACTAACAAACAAACAAACCTTGCGGTCATTTTCGACTCCACTCTTGTGTAAGCGTAAGAAATCCAGGGAGTGTTTGATTTTCTCTAACGAGCGTCTGGCATTTTTGTCGGAGTCCTTTTGTGTTGAGCAGTCCAAAGTTGCACTGTGCTCGCAGGCTTATTTGCTTGTTAGCTCGAAGCCGTGTGAGGACAGTTCAGAAAATGCTCAAGTGTGACTTTGCTTGCGAGAAGAAAAAAAAAGCTCCAATCTTGCCTGATTGTTGGGCAAAGTATGTATTTGTTGAAAGTTTGTTCTTTTGTTGTTAGCTCAAAAGCTCACTCGCTGCATTTGGTGGTCTTCACCTGCCATATGATTACCATCACTGTAATTATACGATAGACCCATTGTGATTGTACACTGTTACTCGCGTCCTATAGTTGACTATGTTACTAGTGGAGGGCGCTTTGTATCCTGCCACAGTCAAACTATTTTGTCCCACTGTGTTTGCAGTCAGTTCATTCAGAGATGGAGGAGGAGTTGTGTATCCTTTAGACAACATAAGGAGCCACCTGTGTGCACTTAGACAACCTGAAATGATTATGAAAAGATGATAATTGCTGTTGATTAAGAAATAAGAACAAACATTAAACCGTACATAATAAATCACAGATCATCATGAATCAATCAATTAGTTCAAGTCCTAACATTTGATGAGTAGCACAATGGTCTCTTAATTTGCCACCATCGCCACTGCGTTTATCATTTGCACGAATTGCACTGATGATTGCCCATTATTTGATATACTTTCACAAACTACGGAATAAATACCGTGTTGATTAGAAATTGGTTTCCATTCTCGTCTTCTGATATTTAAGCAGCCCCAACCCAGCAATTCAGCGGGGAGCTGTGCATGCCAGCTTTGAACAATGGATGGCAAGCCAGGCTTTTGAAGCTAAATCCAGGACAAATCCCACACTAAAAACATCAAGTTCATAACAAGCATATGTGCTATATATATTATTGAACAAGGGAAACAACAGGCACCGCATCAACAACAATATAGAAGCTGGACTGTGCAAGTGGCCCTCAAAACTGACTTTTATCGCCAGTAGTTTTATGTGAAGCATACACTTGCTGCAATAGCAAACACAATGTTATGGTTTGGCCTTTTTGGATTTTGAATTTGCTAAATGAAGCTTCCTGGGAGAGCATGTTCATGGAAACCAAAATAAATATATTCAGCACCGTACAGGAAGGTCAGAATTTGTCTATCAATATTAACCCCATCCAAATCTTTCCCTGAGGTCCGAAACTTGGCGGGTTATTCTGGGAATCACCGCATCTTTCCAAACCCATATCAAATCTATTACTGGGCCAGCCTTCTTTCACTTAAAAAAAAAAATCTTTCCAGACTCCACCTATCATTCAGTGACCCTCATCAGTGGCCTAATAACAAATAACTTTTTGTCTTGAATGCCCTCCAAGACCCTGAACACACACCCTTGTCTGTCTGCAACTCCTTGTAGTTGCCTCCTTGTAGTCTAAACTCCTTCACCAAAAGCGCATACTGCCTAATTGTTTTCCCTCCCACGCACATGCACTTTCACTAGCGTCAGTCAAGTTCATCATATTCAAACAAACACTGCCTACTCACTACTTTACGAATACTTCAATGCCTTGGCCCCACCACACACCATATTTAGACTTCCTCCATCCCTGTCTGAGAAAATGCATTCATCTGACACTGCCCTGTTCTCCATCCCAAACAAGCAAACTGCAGACCTTAAGTGACAGAAATGTCGGTACCACCCAATCCAGCCTGGTCTCACTCCAAAAAGACACCTGAAAGATGTATTTATTTATTTATTGTCAGAGCAAAAGCGCTGTGCAGTGGTGGTGTTGTTTTTGTCTTCATCGCCACGCAGTAATTGAACATTAGACACACTGTCATTTTCTAATACAAACAGATTGAGCACCTGTTTTGTGCTGTTATTTTTGCCCTAACTATTCTCGACTACACATTTCTGCCTTCAATGGTTTCTCAATGTCAAATGGGTCTTTTGCACAGAGGTGGGCATTTTGTCAGTAATAATGGAAGATCAATCAGTCCATCACTGACGAGTGCCTGTTTTGCTGACAAATGACAACAAACTTTAGAAAAATGACAGACTACACACTGATGGAAGTGGGTTTTGGGTCCGTGAGTGCAATTGTCATTCAGCAGGTCAAGTACCAACTGACCCCTCAGTCTGTCACTGATGGATGCTGACGACCTACGGAAACACCCCTGCTTGTCTCGTGTGTGTTTGTTCAAGGGGCCTCACATCATATACACGTGTCACAAATGGACCGTCTGTCTGTCAGAATTAATAACATTACCACAAATGTCCACTTTATATTTAATGTTTACACATCACCACAGTGCAGATGCAAAGACGAGCGTGATTGGTCCGTCGCGGGCGCTCCACCCATGCCCTCTCCCAGAGCGTGCAGTGCAATTTTTGAATGACACATTGTAACTGATGCATTATTGAATGTGAATAACTGTGAGAAACCATCAAAATGTTTTTTTTTTTCCTGTGGCCAAACGTATTTGAGAAATAGCAACCTGTTGCAGTGTTATCAGAAAGTTGGTTCGGTGTACTAACCACGAGACGGAGTATCACATACTTCCCTAAATAGAAGAGATCCTCCAAAAAAACGTTTTTTTCAAATGAAAAGCTCCTTAATATGGTGGCAAAAGTACAACTTCAGGGTCATGTTCAATGTTTTGCTCGAAGTATGGCACAAATTAAAGAGCTCAGCGGTCAAAAGATGGCTTTGAATACTAATGAGAAGTTCTTGTGAGTTCCATTTTACATTTCTATTTTTATTTTTGGTGTAGGGTTAAATATGAGGTTGAGAATTAGACCCAGACCCACACTCCCTTTGAGAAGGTGGCGGTAATCCACTAGGATTGTACATGATGGTTAAGGGAATACAAACTGTTAAGTAAAGTTTGATAGTGTTTTAGGAGTTAAAATTGCTGCAGGCAGCCACTAGTGTGCTCCTGCTGTACTTATCAGTTCAATAAATTGGCGAATAAGTTTTCTGTATTTGAAATGCATGTGAGCGTATGTGTGTGTAAAGTTCTTTGGCCAGCTCCATATGATGTAGATACACTACTATATATTGATGCAAAATATTGCCATTTTAATCAAATTGTATTTTTTTATCAGGACTGGTGAAAAGTACTGATGGAAGCAATGCCAAAGGTGCGCATAAAATAACATGACAGATTGGGTGACTGATGATTCGAGTTTGGTTCGGCTTGAAATAATGATGCACTGACGATGACAGACGGGTGCCCAGACTGTTGACGAATGACGTCCAAGCAACATTTTGTAAATTATCCACCTTTGCTTATGCACACACTATTTCACTCTCTCTCTCTCTGATTTTATATATATATATATATAAAATCAATTTTAAAACATAGTTGAAGGCACTCTGCCAAGACTTAGGTGGGAGGGATGGGTTGTGACACCATTCCCACCAAATGCTAAAGAAGCGTAAATTGAGAGATGTGAGTTGATGTTGATTGTGTACCAAAGTAGTTTGCGGAGGGGGGGAGGGGATTAATTCTGGCTGTTTTATTGTGAATTGCTGTGATAAATAGGTTAATCACGCAGTAATGCATTTTAACAAAAGTACGAACAGCCATAAAAGTTTCATCACTTGATGTTTATGTGTGCTCCAACTCTTGGAGTAAATGTGCACAGTGCCTGCGGTAATTCGTTGTCCCTGGAACTGTGATGGAGACTCAGGCCCTGTCGAGGTCTTTTAACTTAATATACTTTGACAGCATTAGACGTTTCAAACAGGAGCCAAAGTGCTAATTTTCAACGTAAACCAAATGAGACATTAAGAATCACTACAGTCTAGTAGGAGAGGACCACTCTCTAATGATGCAAACAACCGTGAAAAAGGTCTCTTCCCCCGGCATCTTTTGTGCTTGCTGCCATCTGGAGTAGTCGTTTGGCCCATAGGCGCAGCTGTGTGCGCGCTTTTCTGACTACAAAGATTTTCCCATTGATTTAAGGCTCTCATTTGAAGACCTTCATCGCAGATATGTGCTCTGGGTGGAGCAACCCTAAAATACAGGGTGTTCCAAACGTCTTGGGCACATTTGAAGTCCCCATATCTCCTTGACTATGACGGGTAGTAAGATATGCCATTTTAAAGCTAATTACATTAATTACATTTAAGGCTATTTATTTCTTATTTATTTTCAGACCCATTAATGGCATTCCGTCAACCAGAAAAGGTGTTTTGTGTGCTTGAATTTGCAAAAACTGAATCATGGACTGTTGTTCAACGTGCATTTCGCAGAAAATTCGAAAAGGAACTCAAACCATGTGATTTCTTTTTGTGGGGATTTGTGAAGGGATCGGTCTATGTGCCCCCTATTCCAAGAAACGTGGATGAGCTGAAGGCACGAATAACAGAAGCTGTTGCAACCATTGACAATGCAATGCTGGGACGCGTCTGGCAAGAATTTGACTATCGGCTTGATGTGTGTCTTGTGACCAATGGTGCTCACATTGAACATCTTTGAACATTCCATGTAAAAATTGAGATGACACGCTTTCTGAATTTACCAGATGCGTTTTTATATCCTTATTACTTTCCAAGATAGTCAATGTCAAAATGTGCCCAAGACTTTTGGAACACCCTGTATGTCTCTCCCCTGTCAAACCTAACTTTCTGCATATTCTCTCATTGTCTTAAGCATTGATCTTCCTATGCTCTTTTGAGGCATTATCAAGTCAAGCGCACTTGTCACGTTGCGTGGTGGTGGTGGACCCCAAAGAGCAGGCAGGAGAGAGGAGCAAGGTGTACTTGACGAATTGTAATTAATAAAACACAGAAAACTAAGTCCAAAACAAAGTCCAAAGTATCAAACAAAAATCATGACTGAAGATAAAACATAACAGTAACTGAAACATGACAAACCTGATGGCAGCAAACAAACAAACATGACAGTCGCAAACAACAGCAACAATGACCCGACACTGAATGCTTGGGAGGGAGTCCTCTTATACTACTAATTGCTAAACGACCAACAGGTGTGCAGCTCAGGGAGAGCCCTGCAGTGCCACCTGTTGGTCCCAAATCGAATCATGACAGCACTAGCTTTAAGTTATAATATATGTCACATGTATTAATAATATTTCAAGAGACATCCAGAAATATTCATTCATTCATTCATCTTCCGAACCGCTACATCCTCACTAGGGTCGCGGGGGGTGCTGGAGCATATCCCAGCTGTCTTTGAGCAGTAGGCGGGGGACACTCTAAATCGGTCGCCAGCCAATCGCAGGGCACACAGAAACGAACAACGATCCACGCCCACACTCACACGTAAGGACAATTTAGAGTGCTCAATCAGCCTGCCATGCATGTCTTTGGATTGTGGGAGGAAACCGGAGCACCCGGAGAAAACCCACACAGGCCCGGGGAGAACATGCAAACTCCACACAGGGAGGCTGGAGCTGGAATTGAACCTCTGCACTGTGAAGTCGACGCGATAACTACTGGACTACCGGGCCACCCACATCCAGAAATATATCTATTTTAAAAACCCGCTGTCACAAATTTTTGTAAATTCTTATTTTCATTCTTTTTAGTTCACTAAAGTCTTATGCAGTATGTACTAATTTGGCATAGAGCTATACTGACGTGAAGCCTCTTAAATGCTTGATGCAGTTACTAACTACATCTATCCATCCATTCCCCCATCTTTATCTGATCCACTTATCCTCACGAGGGCCGTGGGCTTGCTGGAGCCTCTTCCAGCTGTCTTCGGGTAGTTGGTGGGGTACACTCTGAGCTGGTTGCCAGCCAATTGTAGGGCACACAGAGATAAATAACAATTAATACTCACACCTAGATACAATATAGTGTGTTCCATTTCCATAGGTGTCAAACTCAGGTCCTGGAGGGCCGCTTTGAATCAGGTGTGTTGCAACAGGGAGACTTGGAAAACATGCAGGACAGCGGCTCTCCATGACCGGAGTTTGACACCCCTGCTTAACCTATTCTGCATGTTTTTGGAATGTGGGAGGAAACCGGAGTACCCACATGCAAACTCCACAAATGAAGGCTGGGCCCAGATTCAAATTTACGACTTCTACACTGTTAATTGGACTGGTCTAGCTTTTTTGTTATCACATTGTCAAATTGGTGGACATATAAATAAAAACTTTAATGCATCCACCATGGATCTCGTCGGGGCTTCCACCTCGATGGCTCCAGGGGCATCACCTCCTTTTGGTCGTCCTCCCGCCGGCCACACAGAGACAACGGCAGAAACGGCTGTCGATCCGTGGACCACGGCATGTTGGCCGGCCTGGCTGGGTCGGTTAGTGCTCTCGCGATGGCGATGTTGCCGGCGTCAACTATTTAAAATCACTATTTAAAATTGCATATTCGGTTTAAATTCATCTCTCCTTTTATTATTTATAATTTTATCTGTGGTTTTATTGTTCTTGTTTTCATTGTAAAGTGTCCTTGAGTGTTTTGAAAGGCGTTTATAAATGAAATGTACTGTATTATTATTATTATTATTATTATAATTGTCATTTCAAGTAAGGACATTTTAATATTGGCTAATCTTTGACCATTAGCCAATGGTCAAAGATCGTCAAAGCCTAATCTTTCTATTTTGGGTTCATATTTTTATCAGTCCTGAAACTCACCGCATGTCACTGGTAATGTTAGCCTTAAGTCCTCATGCCGGCCATTACCAAATTTACCAAACACACTACTGTGAAGTAATGGAGTAGTAGATCAGTCACCTCTTTATTGTGAAAATGAACGGTTCATGTTGGAAAATAAAACAATTAACAACTGTTTTTCTCAACTCAGCCTCCTTCCAGCAGACGCAGCCCCCCCCCTCTCCCACTCATTCACTCAGCCAGTCAAAAAACACAGACAAGCTTATGAAACTCTTGCTACAATCCACGTAACACAACTGCGGGTTTGCTACATAGGGAAAAACATTTCTTCTTCCGATATGTGTATATATATATATATATATATATATATATATATATATATATATATATATATATATATATATATATATATATATATATCTTTTTTTTAATGTACAGTATACTTATATACTGTAGCTAATTGCGACCTTGTATTTGTGCCACGTGAATTTGGTCATGAAGAGTGTCTGAATGTGATTGAATGAGCAAGTTTCTCAATGTAACTGCATGAACAAGTCGTGGTTTGTGGCATGGGCATCTGAGGATATCTGGGGAGCCAGAAAAAAAAGTATGAAGGATGTCATTGATTAGCTGAAGTCAACTGAACTATCATCCCCTTTGCACTAAAAATCTGGTCATTCAACACCCAGTGATAACTTTGTTGTAGATTGATAAATAACATTGCCTTTTTATTTTTTTTTTTGAGTCAATGCTGATTTTCTCTTAGTTTTCAGTTCCTCACTTACATTACATTTTTCACTTTAAATGAGTTGATTGTTTGGTTGTTTTAAGTTAAGAAACAGAAGGTGTGCTGCTTTCCCCCAGTTTTGTGACTGTAAGTCTGTGAGGTTGCTGTATACTTGAGAGTTGCTGGCAGGCTGTGGGAGTCAAGAGAGATTTAAAAATTGCCTCTTCCTCCTCTTCAAATCCCTCTGTCAAACGCAAGAGTTTGCAAGACTATCATGAAGAATAGGAAGCCAAATTTCTTGGGTTTCTGTGTAGGTGGGAATAAATAGATGGAAAATTGCAAAGTGTGGCACCGGTGATTTTCTGTCACCTTTGGAGGAATATGTGATCAGTAAAATGCCGCAGGAAACTTTAAAAACAAACAAATAAACAAACAAAACCAAGCACTAGATTTAAGAAGGGTTGAGCTTTGTGCTACCTTGCATACATTAGGTATTATCTATTAGCTGTTCTGCTTGGGTAGATCCAGCTATTTTGTCATGAGACAAAAAACATGAGACAGGGGGCAACAAAAGACTGGGGAAGTTGAAGAATGCTCCAAAAACACCCGTTTGGAACATTCCACGCGGTTGAATGGAAACAGGTGACTTTCATGACGTGGTACCAAAGAAGCCTCCCCTCAGTTGTCCACAAGCAATGATTGAGTGAGGTTCACCACTTTGGAAACAACAACATGAACAAATAGTCCAAGAATGTTTATCAGGATACAATTTCAAGGAATTAAGACATTTCATCACATACGGTCCACAATATGATCAAATAATTCAGAGAACCCGGAGAATCTGTGAAACTTAAGTGGTAACACCAATGAATGCCTGTGACCTCCGATCTCTTCGAAGCCACTGCATTCAAAAACCAGCATCACTGTGAAAATGATATTGCTGCATGGGTTCAGGAGCATTTCAGAAACTGTTCTCAGTTTAACACATTTCAGTGCCACATCTATAAATGCAAGTTAAAACTCAACTATGTTTAGTGAAAGCCATATCTCAACGATACACAGAAATGCCGCTGGCTTCTCCAGGTCCAAGCTCATCTGATGTGAAAGTGGAAGATGTGCTGTGGTCTGACGACTCCACAATTGAAATTGTTTTTGGAAATGATGGATGTCGCGTTTTCCAGGCCAAGGAGGAAAAGTTCCATTCAGCATCTGTGATGGTATGATGATGTGTTAGTGCCCATGGCATGGGTAACTTGTACAGCTGTGAAAACTCCATTAATGCTGAAAGGTATTGCAGCAACATACACGGATGCTGTCATCCAAGCAATGTCTTGTTCAGTTACATCCCTGCTGATTTCAGCAACACAATGAAGACCGAGCATCTTTGTGCACAACTTACAACGGAGCGGTTTCATAGAAAAATAGTTGGAATACCGTATTTTCACGACCATTCGGCGCACCGTGTTGTTGGGCACGCCCACTCTTCACTCATTCGCAGACTTCCGCATGCCTGACGTCACTTACGCCCGCCTTTTCTCTATATAAACAGCGTGTCGGCCAGAAGCGCGCTCAGTCAGGCTTTGGAACTCGGCTCATACACTAGACTTTTAATGGCGCCTTATGGTCGTGAAAATACGGTACTTGACTGGCCTCCGAACAGTCCTGACCTGTCTTTCAAAGAAAATGTGTGGTGCATTATAAAAACAGTGCAAAATAAAACAACAAAGATCCGGGTCTCTTGAGCAACTGCAGTTGTACATCAAAACAAGAATGGAAAGAATTTTCCACCTAGGGAGCTTCAACAATTAGTGTCCTCAGTTCCCAAACACTTATTGAGGGCTGTTACAAGAAAAAGGTGATCTAAGAAAGGAGTAAACTTGCCCGGTGCCAGCTTTTTTGCATTATGTTGTGGTTGCCAAATTCAGAATTGGTGAATATTTGAAAAAATAACAAATGTTAATTAATTTGAACATCAACTATCTTGTCTTTGTAGTATATTCAAAAGAATACAGTATCGGTTGAAAGGATTGGCAAATCATTGTATTCTGATAACATTTACACAACATCCCAACTTCATTGGAATTGAGGTTTATAATTTCCTTCCTTTGGCCTAACTTTCTTTCCAAGCAGACTATAACCAGTTTAGCATGATAATCATGTAAAATTTGTCGTAGCAGAAGTAGGCATCTTCATTTTAAAAGTCAGTCCTGCCTTGATACTGGGTGCCTCAAAAATGCCCCCCTGTGTTTATTCTCTGACAAATTTTGGCTTTATTATGTAAATAGAAAAATGAATTTGCAATGACAACAAAAAATGAATTTACTAGAGAGATTCATACATCGTGTCTGTAATAGATTTTGAGCTACATGTGTGACAGCCATGTTGTCAACACCTTGCTTGTCGATACACTATGTCATACCCTACATATATATTTTTTATGGGTGTAAAAGAAAATATCGGTGTCCACCCCTTTCATCGCAGACACCCATGGTGATGAATTAAAGAAGTAAAATGTTGAAAAGCCAATTTAAAGGGAGGTGTAGCATGCATTCTATTTACACCAGCTTTCAAAAGTACTTTGATCTTTGTTGAAGAGGAGGGAAAACATTTGCTTTTAACAGACTGACATTGAACATCAAACTAGTGGAGAATGAAGCAGCAATATGCAGGCAGCTGAAATGTCAGCAACAGGCAGCAGTAGAATATACTCATAGATCAGCACTGATCCCACTGGACATTGTAATAGGACTGTGACATTTAAAACAAAAAGACGAAAAGCAATGCCAAAGAATATCAAGCACAAAAGATGGACTGGCATTATTAAATGTTCAGCCACTCTGACTCATTTGTAATGCAAAACAGTGACTTATTGACACTTAAATTATTTCCCTCAAACATTTCAAAGAGTGGCAGCTTTCTGTTTGGTTTGTGTGCCTCCCACAGGGGCGAAGATTTTTTTTTTTTGTCTTTCTGTCGACTGATAAGGACACACACAAAAGCACCATCAAGAGAGTAATATTCATTTGACAGTGATGAATTGCTTCCTAAAAAGCATGAATAGCGCTTGACTCCACAGGACAGTGGTAGGCCTACACCCATACATACGAGGTTTAATCATGCAACTCTTAATCACTTTGGTTTGAGACCTAATTGCGGCTACTCAATTAAAGAAAAACAATTAAGTGTTCCTAAAATGGTCATCCTCAACCATGTGATTATTATTCTCTCTCTCTCTCTCTCTCTCTCTCTCTCTCTCTCTCTCTCTCTCTCTCTCTCTCTCTCTCTCTCTCTCTCTCTCTCTCTCTCTCTCTCTCTCTCTCTCTCTCACACACACACACACACACGAAAATTTCAATGAAATTGGAACGTTGTTAACACTAGTTATCACATTTGCCTCACAGCACAGAGGTACAGGGTTCAAATCTGAGCTCCAGCCTTCCTCTCTGGATAGTTTTCATGTTCTCCCCGTGCCGGCATCATTTTTTTTCTCCGGATACTCTGTTTTCCACCCACATTCTAAAAACATGCACGGTGGGTCAATACAATTGTCTCAATGTGTGATTGTGACTGTGAATGGTTGTTTGTCTGTGTGTGCCCTGCAAGTGGTTGGCAACCAGTTCGCCACTTCGACTGCCCGAAGAAAGCTGGAATGGTGTCCACCACGAGCCTCATGAGGATAAGCGGATCAGATAATGAATGAATGGATAGATGGATGGATATAGTCTCATACCTACTGTTGCTTAGTATTATTCTTTTTTTTATATACTATCACTTGATCAAGTGTCTAACATTTCATTTTAAAAAATACATAAAGACATTAAATCATGATATCGTCTTGAATTGATATTGGTAAATACTGTACTCTTGGGTGCAATATTGGTTTAGTATTGGAAGGGAAAAACTTGGCTCACAAGTGAAAATGTAGCAGATCTTGCGTGAGATCATGATCGTCCATGAGTAATACCTACAGTCACCCTTAATGGATTTGTTTTTCCTGCCAGTACTACTAATGGAAAACAAAGTTTACTGTGTGGCAGAATGGGAGGGAAATATTTGTAAAAATATTTAGTTTTCTCAGTCAGCACAGGCCGCCGCAAAGAAAGGCTTTCTGGCGTACACTGTATGCCCTCCCCCTGATTGCACTCTCCCCTGTTGTTCCGTTTTGACAGAGAGGTTGACAGATAGATCACAAAGATGCACAATCATTGCATGGTCGGGACTACGATGGAGTGCACCCATTATTCTAAAGCCAAGCTGTCTGGCAGGGAAAGGCCTACGTGCCACATAGTGCCGTGATAGATGGAACCATTCATCGATGCAGGATGAAGCTCTGAGATTGATGTTCAAAAATTCAAATGTTCGAGCGGCATTTGGAAGATTAAGGCTTCATGGACAAGGTTTGGTGGAAAACAGGTGTGGTGCTGAAACCCAGAGGTGAGGTCGAATGGGTATATATTGGAAATTCTTTGTCCTGCCACTGTGCTGCTTTCAGTTTTCTTTTTTTTCCCCACAAGGCTCTCATGTTTCACATTGAATCAGATGTCCTACATTTATCATTGTCTTCATGACATTTTTCCTTCAGGGCATTTTGTTCTCTGCAGGTGCCCGTTCAGTTTCTCATGGTTCAGGTGCAACCTGGTGAAAACATCCGTCTACATTTTTTCATTGATTTACTTATTTTGTTTCTGTAATCTTTCATTTAAGAAACACATCCATCCATGCATCCATCTATCCACTTCCTATACCGTTTGTCCACATTGGGGTCATAGGTTCGAAAAAAATCAAATGCAATTTGTTTCACGTTGCTTTGCAAATCACAATATTTATTCTCCTTTTTTTTCTTCCCGTTTAAAAACATTCCTTGCATTTACACTTTGACAATGCCGCAAAACTGATGTGGCTTGTTAAACAGGTGGAATAAGCATATGGATTACAGTACCTCCACATTGTCAAAAAAGACAGGAAGATGCATGGTGAACCTCAAGGGCTTCAGAAGTTATTTCAGCTTTCTGTCGACATTTTTAAAAGGCAGTTAAAAACACATTAAGGGATTTTAGTGGAACTTGATTTTTGGTTTTTTTTTTTTATTGTAATACTGCATTGTGTGTGTGACTCTGTATTTTAACCATGTCAAGTATTACATGAGTCCTGTTTGTTAGGACTTACTCTACTTACTTTCTGTGTTTTCATACAGACTTTACGTTCTTATTTAGAAGCTCCAATACAACATAAGTGGACAGAAGCAGCCCGACTGATCCAGTGGTTCGACTGTACTAGCCTCAACGAAGCAACACACTCACATTTGCAGCAACATCGCTATGTACATTATATGAACCTTGGAAGATTTGTACTCTTATTTATTTTGAAAGAATCTTTGGAACTAATATACAGGGGCAGGACCACATGCAGTCGTGTCTGTATCTATAAAGCTGAGCGACACATCTTTGCTTGTCAGTTTGTAAATACCTTCTACTGACTACTGACTGGCACTGTAATCACACCATGAAAGATTAATATGAATGCTGCACTCATTGTAATTATTTCTCTTCCACAACACCTACCCCCCGGTGAAAAACACCCAAATATAAGACACCATAGCCCACCTGCTAAGCAGTATTTCAAGCTGCTCATCAGTTTTTGTTTTGATTTATTTAGCTGAGCCTCACCTCACCCCCGACTTCACTATTTTAATTGCTTTTGTAAATGGTAAATTAGCTGTCACTTGTGTAGCGATTTTCTACCTTGCGTACTCAAAGCGCTTCACACTGTTACCTCATTCACCTACCTTTGTCTACAAAAGGTGGGTCAGTACCAGATGCTTTTTATTACCTGTCCTTTTTGGCTACTAAGTTCTGCAAATCACATCCATAAACCTCTCCCCTACATTCAAACCTGACAAGGGTCCAGCCACTGAACATCTCGCACCCCCACTGCGTCCCACTGGATCAACTACCCCCTTCTACCTGCCCACCATCACACCCACCAACACGCAGAGGTCAGTGTGACACGAGCCCACCTCAACTCCCAAACCACTCCCACCACCCACCACCCACAGCTACCCGTAGACACCCCAAGCAGCCAGCTAAAAATTCAACATTTCAACGTCTATCAGTTTGACAAACTTTTACGCAGCTAATGCCCAGCTAAAACGACATGCATGACGGTGGATCTATGAAATAACCAGACAAATGTATTCCATGTCTCGGACCGGGCAAGTGGCCAAATGACAACTCTGACACCGAGCAGACCCCACCCGACCTTTGCGTGCTGTCACCAAGAGCACGGTCCGACGGCACAGGTCGTCGGGGATGGGGGACAAAAGAGCTAAAAAATGTACAGCACACACTCCCGGCTCAGTACTCTCTACAGTGTGTAGCATATGATTTAGTAGCCAATTAGTATTTTCATTTATTTCCCTGCATTCGAATAATACATACTGTACCTAGTGTAACAATTGTGTCACAATTCCATTCTTTTTAATGTATTACTGTGATTAACACACTGCAACATTTTATTGTGTTTGAGTACATATTTATTTTCTATAATGCTTCCATATTCACTCCTATTTTAACTGCTTTGGAAGAAGTGAAAATAATATAAATAAAACACTAATCATCAAAATAACAACTAAGTATGCATTCATCCATCCATTTTCCGATCCACTTATCCTCACAAGGGTCGTGGGGGGTTCTGGAGCCTATCCCAGCTGTCTTCGGGCAGTAGGCGGGGGACACCCTGAAACGTTTGCAAGCCAATCGCAAGGCCCACAGAGACGAACAACCATTCACGCTCACACTGAGGGACAATTTTGAGTGTTCAACCAGCATGCCATGCATGATTTTGGAATGTGGGAGGAAACCGGAGTACCCATGCAGGCCCGAGGAGAACATGCAAACTCCACACAGGGAGGCCGGAGCTGGAATTGAATCTGGTACCTCTGCACTGTGAGGTTGACGCTCTAACCACTGGACCACCGGGACACCCACTAAGTATTCATTCATTATATATACCGTATTGTAACTCTTAAAACATTCACTAGTCTGAGCTCGGCGTTAGTCTGAGATGGACTCAATTCCACGTGTTAAATATCAGGGATCAGTTCCCACTCGGTGATGGTATGGATGTGGGTGTGAATGGTTGTTTGTCTCTCTATGTGCCCTGTGACTGACTGTTGACCAGTTTAGGGTGTAGTCCGCCTTCCATCCTAAGTCAGAGAGATAGATATATCATGTATATGATACAGTACTGTAAATATTGACAATGTCTCAGTTACTGAACTGCTCATATCATTTTTTTTTCCAAGATGGCGCCCGGATAGGCAGCCGTCGGCAAGTGCTCTTCAAGAGCCTTGCGTTTTTTGTTGTTTTTTGTTGTTTTTGTCTTGTTTTGTCACATGGTGTTGTTCTTACGTCGTGTGGACCTGAAGTGGACTGTTTTCAGTATTTTTGGCCATGGCATTCGTCAAAGAAGAAGAATCTGTGCTTGGTGGTTGCGCCTTCTCGGCAGCACACGCGTACCAGCACTGATTTCTTGATTGGGAGGAATGTCGGAGCCATTTGACTGTCGTTGCTGGACATCCCCGGGCGCTTGTGTCTTGCGCCTGAAGTAGGCAGCATTTCACAGCCCCGCTTTGTTCAGCCAAAAGGTCGGTGCTGATGGACAGTCTGCAGCTGGATGGATACATGGACTGAGGAGCTGACGATGAGAAGAAGGGAGCGTCAGCGCAGAGCGCCGATGCGTATGTGGAACTGGGAGTCGCGGCTTGAAATTGAAGCGGACTTACATGGGACAGGAGAAGACAGCCACTCTTTTTCGTTAATGGATGTTCCTGCTTCTTGTTGCTTTCAAGTTTAGCTTGTAGCAGACGTGTGCACATTGCAGCATGACGTGTTTGATCCACTGGTGAAAAGGACACTTTGATTCACTCCTCTTTCATCTATAACTGCTTCAGACAACAAAGTGTATGCAGGAAAGTGGTTAAGAGTGCACGATTGTCTGTGTCTCATGTGTTGTTTTGTATTTTGTCTTTTTTAATTAACTTTTCTTTTTCTTTTGATGGCGGCGCGGACACCCGCAGCGGCTCCTCTTGTTTCATGTTGAGAGGGAAGAAATTTCATCTGTGCTGTATGTTACACTTACAGTACCTTTGACAATAAAGTTTATCCAATCCAATATCTAATCATCCATGTGAAATTTTCAATTACCCTTTACAGCAACTGAGTCCTCGATCACCCGCGCTTGCTGGAAAATTTCCCTGAGTTAAGTGGATAACTGCTCACTGTATAGCTCAATCGTCGTCCCACATGTAGGTTTTTGTTGGCCAACGATTAAAGAGATTCTTGAATCATATGAGGTTTTTGTTTTTTTGTTTTGTTTTTGTTTCTGTTTTTTTGTGATTGTTGTCTGCCTTCAGTTCCAAGAGTCAACGTGACCCCTCATAACAACTAGTGATAAAATGGCTTTTCTAGAGAGGGAACATAAGAATCTTAGCGAGTCAATTGCTTCTTGACTGAGATGTTAACCAGCCCGAGTTATCTGGAAGCATCCATCCATCCGTTTTCCACCACTTATCCGGGGTCAGGTTGCGGGAGCAGCAGCTTTAAGAGGGAATCCCAGACGTCCCTCTCCCCAGCCACTTCTATCTCTTCCCGGGGGATCCCGAGGCGTTCCCAGGCCAGTGAAATAGTCTCTCCAGTGTGTCCTGGGTCGTCCTTGGGGGCTCCTGCCGGTGGGACATGCCTGGAACACCTCACCAGGGAAGCGTTCAGGAGGCATCCTAATCAGATGCCCGAGCCACCTCATCTTTAATCCACTGGTGAAAAGGACACTTTGATTAGCTCCTCTTTCATCTATAACTGCTTCAGACAACAAAGTGTATGCAGGAAAGTGGTTAAGAGTGCACGATTGTCTGTGTCTCATGTGTTGTTTTGTATTTTGTCTTTTTTTGTTAACTTTTCTTTTGATGGCGGCGCGGACACCCGCAGCGGCTCCTCTTGTTTTATGTTGAGAGGGAAGAAATTTCATCTGTACTGTATGTTACACATACAGTACATTTGACAATAAAGTTTATCCAATCCAATCCAATCCAATCTGGCTCCTCTCAATGTGGAGTAGAAGCGGCTCTACTCTGAGCCCCTCCCGGATGACCAAGCTTCTCACCTTATCTCTAAGGAAGAGCCCGGATACACTGCGGAGGAAACTCATTTCGGCCGCTTGTATCCGGGATCTCGTTCTTTCGGTCACGACCTAATACCAAATCAACTACTACAGGCTAAAGACTAAGCCATCACTACCTGTCGAGGTTTTCCAGAGGGAAGATCTCAACATTCAAACAATTTGGAGACAGGCTTGATACATGGCAGACCTATTCTCTGGGTAAGAGAGTATCTGCCTGATGTCCAACTACGCTAAAAGTGGTCTTGAGTGCTTGGTGCCGGGTAACATTGTACTCATTTTGGACGACACCGCACCAGGAAATTCTTAGGTCGTGGGCATCGATACTATGCCAGACGAGCATGGATTTGTTCACAATTATGCATAAAAACTAAGACTAATGAACTGGAGTGGCCCATCAACAAGATCTGTCTCTGTGTGGAGGCTGTGGAATGACTTGCTAGGATGGACCGGACTGTTGTTTGTACATACTGTGTTGTTGTAATTGTTCTTAGGCATTAAGAACAATTATTTATTACAATTATTTATTATGTCTGGGTCAGGAGCTAATAGCAATGTCACTGTTTATGTTAGTTATGTAAATTGAGAGGTTCGTTGTTTTTTATGGATGGCTCTTCTTTATGAACAGCAAAAGTAGAGATGGAATTCTTTGAATGCAGTTTTATTGAAAGGAAAAACAAGACGTCTGCACCGCAGCGAACTTCGGCAACTAAAACACTTCCTACTTTCCTTCAGCCAATCAGACGCTATCAACACAATCATGTTTAAGCAATTATTAAACAGAATATAATTTAGGTAACCTTAACATGAAAGAATATAATGTTCAAACATAAAATGATAATATATAATAATTTAACATAATTTTACAGTTATGACCATTGTTGTACTTACTTAAATAATCATGTATTTTGTCCGGCAAGGGACTTTCATTGTGGGCGTTGTGGGGGGAAAAAAGTCTGTCACGATGCGTAGTGGTGGTGGACCCCAAAAAGCAGGGTGTATTTGAAGAAGTGTATTGATAAAACACAGAAAACTAAATCCTAAACAAAGTATCAAACAAAAACCATGACTGAAGCTCAAAAACTATCAACAACATGACCAAACCATGACCTAAACATGACAAACAAACAAACATGACAGCAGCAAAGAGCAACAAACAGCCACAAACAAACAATGACCCGACCATTAGTGGTCGGCCGGGAGTCCTTTTATAGCCACTAATTACCTAACGACCAACAGGTGTGCAGCTGCAGCGAAAAGCCCCACAGTGCCACCTGTTGGTCACAAACCGAAACATGACAGTCTCATTCAGAGAGTGCTGTGCTGCAGATACACACGGTTCTCTTGTCTTACTGTACGTTTATTGTCTGTTTGTTTGTCAGTGATTAAACCAGTCTTCAAAAGGATGGATGCCCTCAAGTGGATTAGTAACAACCTGGATGAACTACAGTAGATGTGAGTAAGTCAGGACATGCAGCAAACTGCTGTAACGCATGCAGCATTGATAGTTTTTAAAGTGTGAAGGGAGTCGCGACATTAACTACTGTTTGTGAGACTTCAAAAATGAGAGACACATTTGTTTTTGTTTTTTCTACTGTTGTTAGGTGAATGTAATATAAACAAAACCTGT
Source organism: Hippocampus mohnikei (assembly GCA_026261675.1). NCBI lineage: Eukaryota > Metazoa > Chordata > Actinopteri > Syngnathiformes > Syngnathidae > Hippocampus > Hippocampus mohnikei. Next base: position 5,656,113 of record JAKGUB010000331.1, on the reverse strand, counting down.
TTATTTTAAGCCTATACAAACACTACAACTAGACAGAGGAGATGGTAGCTGAGATGGTAGCTTTTCGTTTTCTATGTCTCTGAGGCATTTTTGTTTGTTTGTTTGTTTGTTTGAGATGAATGGTTGTATCTCTACTAGGACTTTTCCCTGTAGAAATATTAATCAGATGTGCTGGCTGCTTTGACTTGGCAACCTATTTTACGATCTCTGTAGCCTTGCTTTTCTTCCCTTCTCTCTCTCTCTCTCTCTCTCTCTCTCTCTCTCTCTCTCTCTCTCTCTCTCTCTCTCTCCCCTTCTTCCCTCTTAATGGGTTAAGTCTTCCCTGGGGGAGAGATATTCGGAGATGATGCTTCTGTGGATGGGTTTAGTGTTGCTGAAGGTCTTTCTTGTCATGGAAACAATATAAAAAATGATGAAGCACGGCTTTTTCAGTTGTTTGGTGATATAATTCACTTTATCAAAGCCAGATGACTGCTTCATGCCTGGATATGGCCATGTGTCATTTTGAATAACAAGCCTGTCCAATTCAATGCCTTTGCATTACATAACCACCACTTAGCAGATACCTTTGTCCGAAGCAGCTCAAAATACAGCTTTTATTTCAATTGCCAAGCCACTTTGTGAACTTGGGAAAGGAACAGGCAGAAGAAAGACATATTCATCATCCAGCGAACGTAAACGTGACCATTTTTCACCTCAATCTCCAATTTAGGTCAAGTATGTAAAGTGTTGTGACATATTTCAAAGGCAATTAAAATAGGCAGCTAAATAAATCCAAACCAAAACTGATGAGCACTACACAAGTGACAGCTCATTTATCATTTACAAAGACAATTACAATAGGTGTAGTCTCGTCATCTTCACTCTAGCTTATTAAGCCTGTCCATAAGTAAAGACACCCACACCTTTTGAGCATGTTACCATGGAGACGCTGCCCTGCTGTATGACTTGACACACTCATCCTGGCCGACAGTTGCACATTCACATTTTTTTGCCTAGCTTGTGCTCAAGTTTCCCTTCTTTCTTCACCATTTCGTTGAGCACATTAAACATTAACATCTGCATGTTTGCCTCCCTCTTTATATATCTTTCCATGTGTATATCTTTTTGCAGGTAAAAATGTTCTTCGCTCTGACCGATCGCTTGTCCTATCTTTTTCTTTCTGTCTCCCCATGTGATGATCTCTTGCAGAATAGCAACTCTCTGAAAACAGCTGGCTGAGACAATTAATGATCTGTTGGGCCTTGATCTTTTTCAGTTGAAAGGCTTCGGGATGGCTTGTAGCATAATGACACAATTCGACGGCGTATAATATAGTTGGACTCGTTTCTGGAGGCACTACATTTTCAAAAGTATGCAACTAAGTACTTTATGCAGTACAGCCTCCATCTCCCCTCTTGCACTAATCCTTCTCTGTGAATCTCTCCATTGTGAGACAAATAAAGGTTTCCTTATCTTACCTTTTCTTGCCTGGCATCACACACTGCTGTCTGGAATTGTAAAAAGGCATTTAAGGAGATGGGTTAGTGATCTCCTCTGGCCTCTCGTGTTTGTTTTTCTTTTCAAATTTTGCGTCATCTCTTTGCTCTTGGTGACATGATCTGTGTTTCTGTTGTTTAGAATTGTATTTTGTTTGTTTTTGTCATGGTGTTTTGTGCTTCACGTCTCGTCCTGTCCATTCGGTCATTTGTTCCCTCCGCTATTCGTTAACCTAGTCCTTGTGTCTTCCATTGAGCTACCTCAGCCACGCATATCTTATCCAGGTGTTCCTGTTTGTTTGTTCTTAGTTCCCTGGTTTCTTTCTGTCTTTGTCAGTTCATTGTTTGCCGTTTCAGTCCCTGTCAGTCATCAAAATATGTCATGTTAATCTTCTTGTGTAGGACTTTTGTTCAATTTCGTAGTTTTGATGAATCCACAGACCTTGTTTGGCCTTTTGATATTAAATTACATTTTTGAGTGCATTCCTGCCTTGCCTCCCTGCTTGACTGCACTTGGGTCATAAACTACATGCATCCATAACACTTCCAGTGTCACTTCTAGTGGGCAACCATTTGTTTTAGTCAAGTCAAATCTAGTTAATTTTATTGATTTAGCCCTAAATCACAAGAGTCTCAGTCCATAGTGCACAGAAATCACTGACATAAAAAACCCCAGCCAGGCAAGCAAAAACTAAGAGAAAAGCAATTTGGAGGAAAAAGGGAAGGAAATATGGGAAGGGATCACAGATGGAGGAATGCTCCTTCGAGGATAATCAAGCTGCATTGAAATCCAAGGGGGCAACAGTAATCACGTGATATGAAGCTACACAATGATAGCATGATATTCCATCCAATGAAATTAAGTGCCACAGGTAGGTAGCCAGGACATAAATAGGACAATGTTTATTTGAATTATTCATTGTCAATGTTGGAATGTTTTTTCATCAATAAACAAAGTTCACAAAGTGATCACCGGAAAAAAAACAAATGATTATGTTCCAGGGTCTGTTCAGAAACTATTATCTAAACCTTCTCCATAGTACTTCAAAAATAATTGGTTTCTTAAATATATTGTAATATTTATTGTGGAGTGATACTTTCGAAACTTTTATTGCAGACTTAGCTCCATACGAACAAAATGCACACGCACAGAAAAAAAGTGTTATAATAAAGGATAAAAGACACTACTGTGCACATATTAAAATGTATTGCACCAATAAGGTGTAACCTGAGTTGGAGGTAACTCCATAACAGCTTTCATCGGGGTGACCGGGGCTTCTATTATGTGGACCTGTCTTGTCGGCAAATAAAGCTAAAAATAGGCTGTCTTGATAGTCCAAATGTTGGCACGCTTGTAGACACAAACAATTGACTGGCACTGTACTTCCTTGAAGTCAAAGCAGGAGTCTCACTTCATCATTGCAGGCGACTTTAAGAGGCTCCATAAGCTTGACTTCTTATAGTTGGAACAATAATTTATGTACCGGTAATATGGGTCCGGAACAATGAGCAATGATAATCTTGAACAAATTGTTTATTTAAGTAAAACATTTTAAAAAATCCAGAAAAAATGCAATAAAGGAATACTTATTAATTTATTTCCTGTTGGTTCAGCGGGTTTGGATTTAATTGCATGACGGCCTTATGGCCCATGGGGAGTTAAAAATGGCTGTGTGTTGGCTTTCTGAGAACAAAGCTATTCTTTCACTTCAATTTAGATTTTTTTTTCCAAATCTTTTTGGAATCATTTCATGTTTATTGTACTGTATGTTGTGTGACTCATTGTTGACTGTTCAGCATTTCTGGTTATAACATTCATTGAAGGAGAATATTGGTGCTTGATGGTTGCACCTTTTCGACCACATAGGCTTACATGATTAGCTTTTCTGTTGAGGAGAATGTCGGCGCTATTCGACGGATTCTGCTTTCCGGCCGCAGGCTACTTGTTTTTTTGCGCCTAAATGGGCAGCATTATTGCAGCATCATGTTGTACAGCCGAAATGGCAGTGATGTTGGACCGTCTGCAATGGTACGGTTGGATGGATGGATGGCCGGAGGAGCTGAGGATGGGGAGTGAGGAGCGTCGTCAACATGAACCCGGAAGCTCACCAACGAATGCTGCAGTGACTCGTTTACGTTTAAACTTACGAGCAAACATGAGCAATGTCATTCATCGTGTGATTATGTCATCTCGGTCTCAGGCATCTTTGAATCGCTCCGATTTAATCTATAACCACAATAGAGCATATGTAGGAATAATGTTGGGTTATGTTAATGTTATTCGGACCAGAGCAGGGACTAAACATGAACGTAAACTTGCCAAACTTTTGCGCACACTTCGGGGCCTTGAGGAAAAAAAAAATGGATGTTTGCTTGTATTGGCCCAAAATCCACATTAACCGGAGGGCATATTCATTTGTTTGTCTCTTGGCAGTCAATTGTGTTGCTCCACTGTCCTGGGCTCTGACTTTGCTGATCTCATGTGTTTGGTTGAAGGATTTGTGTTTTGTTTGATAGTTATGATTTTGCTCATGGTTTTGCACTGGCTTCCATCAGAATTAAAAAAAAAAAGTTACTGGAAACAAGTGGTTTGATTGGCTCATCATAGTCATAATGATCACAACAAGAGCTACCGCATTACTGAATATACACATACAGTAGCTGTCTGTGATAAGGGGCTGTGGGAGACAAAAAAAACAATGGCACGTGCCAGCGTACATGCTTTAACTGTATTTACAGTGATCGAACGTGGGTCCGCTTGACATCTTGATTTTCTCCAGACAAATATAGTAACACAAAATTGAAACACACACACACACACTAGAGACTAAAACAACAACAAAAATAAAATATTCTTCACAACCTTCCTTATACGGTTATACGTTCACATAAGTACCTAGTTATGTGAACGTATAAAACCCCCCCAACCCTGCCCCCCCTGTGTAATCACTTGGGAGCTTACTGTACATCAAATGTCAGTTTACAGTAATGCCAAATTGTGGATAAGCTGCCAAAAACTTGTAAAGTCAGTGCAGTCACTTGATGTTTAACGTGTTTATTGATTCAATTTTGCATGCATATGAATCATGTCTCAACAATATTTCAAGCCAGAACACCATCCTATGCCCCCTGACCCAGAAGGACAAAAAGCGCAGAGATTAATTTATTCGTTGTCCATACTTTCACCCTCATAATCATGTGTGTTGACTTCTTTAGGGAATGCAAATCATGGACATCCACTCTTTAATTCCTTGCCAATCGATAGGCAAAACTCACATGGCGGATTGCAGCAATGTACTATTGGCATTTGGCTACCGTTTGTGACTTAATTGATTGCACTGTCGCAGAATTTTGCGACAGATTCAATCAACAACCACAAAAATAGCGCTTTTAATCATTAAGTGGTGACCCCTTTTGCTTGATTAATGACTTCATGATGATTTGGTGTTTTCGTGGAGACAATCCAGGTGACATTGAAACATTTCCTGTGTGGAAAATGTTCTGATTGGCTTGGATGATATCATTCTTTGCCATTTTTTTAAGCTTGATGCAATCTACAAAGCTATATTTTGTCATTTGTCATTCCAGCTATCAGACAGGCATTTATTTCATCATCTCTGCACAAAGCTTGGCTGCATCTTCAGGTTTATGTGCATCATGAAAACCCTGGTTGTGATCATTTGTGTTAGTTAGCGTAAAGTCACAGTTCATCTGACCGTGAAAAGTGTTGGCGCATCTCCTTAACCTAGCACAGAGATTGTTACACTTGAACCCGACACAGGGGCACATAGGTGATTTTGACAGCGATAGCTCAGTGGCTGGGTTGGAATTGAGGCTGCAGAGAATGAGATGCCACCCGCAGATTTACACGCCTCCACTGGCTCAGTGCACATCATTAAAACCAGAGGCCGCATGGAGTGGCTTCATCTCTGTCCCAGCCCACACAGGCAACGCTGGGCCCCACACACTGATTTATTTCAACTGTCTTTCTCAACGGCAGTGAGAGCGAGAGAGAGAGAGAGAGAGAGAGAGAGAGAGAGAGAGAGAGAGAGAGAGAGAGAGAGAGAGAGAGAGAGATTGGAGCAGCCCAGTTCCACTCATGTATGCATGATGAATTTCATTTTCGGTGGTGAACATGCATCCTCTGTCAAAAGAGGCTCTTTTTTTTCTCGCCTCTCTTCAGCAACATCCCATGTGATGTTGTAGGACTGCCCTGTTTTGAAGAAAATACTTTGTCGTCTTTTGACAGAGCATTAGTGACTAGTTTACGCTGTGCTTTTGTAGTAGGAAAATCCATGTTTTACAAATGGCCACACCATTGTATTTTTGCCTCCGCCAAGCTTAGGTGTTGTTTTTGATAACAGTTTATTAGTTGCACATTTTTTCAGATCCACATAAAACAAGTAGCTTTAGGAAGTCACCGCCCCACTGCTGCGACCATCCACTTGTATTGGATCGACGCGAGGCACTGACCAAAAAAATCCAGGATGTCCAGCCGCAGGGAAAAAGTTTACCGTGTGTGGCACCTCCAGAAATTTGTCCGAATAGCGTCATTTAATCGACTTAGAAAGTGTAACGAGCCAAGCTACAAGCTATTATACGTCAATTACACAGCAGCTTTACGCAGAATCCATCCACCAGAGAAATATAACTTGGTAAGCTATAATAAAATTACAAAAGTACAGCTAACTTACATTAAAAGTCATTTCAGATGGGCAGAGCATCTAAAATAAAAACTACATTTTAGCATGTTTTAATTGTACAATTGGGGTATAAATTAACACCATACAATATAAATGTCTTGGACTCATACAGTGACAGTGCTGTGCTATCATTAACAGGACTGAACAGTGCATAACAGGGACTAATCAAATAATGTATGAGAGAGACAACCCAAAGTTACTTTTTTTTTTTTTTTTGGTCTCAATCTGGCTTCATTGTCCCTACCGCTCCTTCTCTAAATTCCCTTCACACACAAAATGTTTGATTCTTTTGCTGACAAAATTAGGTTGCTCGCTCGTGTTATGTTAGCTGTTACTGTTTGCCGAGTGCTGACTGAGTCATGATGGCTATCTCAGCGGGCGTTTGTTGTATAACTTTGGGTCAGACCTGAATGCGTGTCCTTAAACTTGGGCCGGATGTCTGGGATGTTGAAAGGCGCTTCTTTTTGGGATTGCACACTGAATACCAGAAAGTCAGGCGTACCTTAATACAAATCTTAGAAGGCTAAAAAGATTCTTTTATAAAAGGGTAAAGGTCCATTTGTTGAGTTTTACTGCAATTAAAAAAACATTTTTCATACAGTACAAAAAAAGTACAAACTAAAATTAAACGTTTTCATTGTGATATGAATTAAACCGCTGAATGAAACAAACCCTGACTCCTGTCAGAAATCTAAAACAAGGAAATCAGACTCAGAACAATATAGCCAAAGTGATCAATTGATAGTGTCATTCACAAATAAACATTATGTAAAACACTGAACACATTTCTATGTATCCATCCATTTTCAGCACCTCTTATCCTGAACAGGGTTGTGGGGTGGGTTTAGGAGGGCTATAGCCTATCCCAGCTGGCTTTGGATGAATGGCGGGAACCGACCCCACGCTGCCCACACGCAAGTCAGATGAGTATCCCAATACCCATTGGCAACGCAAACAAATTAAGCAGAAGAATTTAAAACATTTACATAATAAGCAAAGTGGAGAAAACAGTTTCCTGAAATTACTGAGCACATTGACAACATTTGAACATATTGACAGAAAGTTAATGTAAAAATAGTAAAAGACAGAATTTGTGTTAAAACATGACGATGGTACGGTGGAAAAATGCAATGTTTTAAACATGCATTTAAAAATCATAATTTTTCCCCTTCAAAATAATCCCCTGCAGTCTTGAAATATACATTTTGCTACAAAGTCCTAGAATGGTCCTCGTCACTAACTCAAACCACCAACAACGAGTTTTCCCATTCGGTGTGAGCCAGTTGACCAACAAGCACATCCTGTATAGTATGTATAGACTCTACGTGTGTGTGTGTGTGTGTATCATAAGTACATACAGTTCTATTTCATTCAAAATTGAAGGCATTTGTGTAAAGGAATTTGAATGGTTGAAATGCTGACCCAGGTCTCATCTAAACGGACATGTTCTGGTTTGTTTGTACAATCCGATCAAAGACACACGAGTCAGCATGAGTCTGAGAAAAACTGATTCAATTTTCCTTGTTGTAAGGTTCAACACATTTCCCTTTCTGCCTTTTGCTTTGTGTGGAGTACACACTTTCGACAGAACATTTTGTCCTTCTGCATTCTGTTTATGGAACTAGACTAAATTATCAGGTTAGAATTGTCAATGTCGGTGAAACACTCACTCACACGAAAGAATTCAACAGTGTGTTGTATTGTCACGGCCACCATGAACAATCACTAATGTGGGTTTCCTGCTGGGGATGGTTTAATGTCTGGTCACCACTTCTCATCTTGTACTTGTTCAGCAAGGCTAATCACAGTTCTGCTGTTTCTACAGTAATTACACACAGACCGTACAAACAGCTGACAAATGACTTTTTTTTCCCCATTTGACTGCAAGTGACATTCTGGACTCATGCTCGGTAATATTCGTCCATCCATTTTCCAAACCGCTACATCCTCACTAGGGTCGTGGGGGGTGCTGGAGCCTATCCCAGCTGTCTTAGGGCAGTAGGCGGGGGACACCCTGAATTGGTTGTCAGCCAATCGCAGGGCACACAGAGACGAACAACCATGCACGCCCACACTCACACCTAGGGACAATCAATCAGCCTGCCATGCCTGTTTTTTGGAATGTGGGAGGAAACCGGAGTACCCGGAGAAAACCCCTGCAGGCCCGGGGAGAACATGAAAATTCCACACAGGGAGGCCGGAGCTGGAATTGAACCTCTGCACTGTGAAGCCGACGCGCTAACCACTGGACTACCGGTAGGGTCGCCCGCTCGGTAATATTAGTCTTGGAAATGTTTCCCAAACAGTTTCAGGTCTTGAACCAGCCCATTTGGCCCTTCCTTTCTTTTTCACTTCATCAGATCGCAGATTGGAGACTAGTTTATGTTAAATTTCTAATTACAGAGGCATTTTACTAGGCAATCAACAAAAGCTGCCTAAAGTGGGAATAACAATAAAACAGGTGTCCAAACAAAATTATTCACTCTTTATCATTAGAGTCATTAGTGAGGCTGTGCAAACGCAATATCCATTTGCTGTACCGCTTTACCCGTTATGGCTTTGCAGGAAGCTGGAGCCTATTTCAGACAATTTCAGGCAAAAGGCAGTCTCGAGTAAACCCTGGATAAGGTGCCTGTCAATCACAGGGCACATGGAGACAAACAAACATTCGCACAAGAAACACACGCACGCGCGGAAACACACACACACTACACAGGTCATAATTAAGTATCAATACAATTAGTAAAAATATGTTCTCACATAAACAGCAACGTGTCATTTAATTAATAAAACACACATTTCTAATTACTTGACCTCTTAAATGTGGGAAAAAGAGCTTCATTTAAGAGGCGATGCTAAATGTCCTTCACTTCTTTATTAAAGTAACTTGCACCCTGTAGAAGGCACAGAAAGTGAAACTAACAATGGAAAACAAATATCCTATTTGCAGGTATACGATCAAAATGGTCTCAGGTGGAATCCCCATCACTCAGATTGCAATTTGTGTTCATGTTAGCTTTCCTCTACATTATCATGGTGAGAGCAATGCGCAATTCCTCATGCACGCAGCTTAGAGCGAACATTTGGAATGTCATGCCCCACCTTGGTCCTATCATTATAGAGGAGCTGCTGGGCATGTCAAACATCAAACCATAATTACCAAAACCAGAGATGAAAGAAACAACTTTTCTCAAAATTACCTAAATACTATTTATCATGCTAATCTAAAAAACATGTAGAAATATTGAGAAAGAAAATGTCATTTTCCTATCAAGATATTTATGTACTGTTTGTCTTCAAGGAAAATAATATGGTGACACTCCTCAATTGACCAACCACCACTGGTTGATGATTCAAGAACGCTACTCAAACTAGGTTGCTAGCTCCATGGTAACAATCACTGTTCGTTTGTATTCCAGAGGAGGAGTTAAGACTTGAAGGTTCATAATGATGGTGGATTGGCAGCTGGTAATCAAGTGAAAAAAAATCGATTGGCGAGTCTCAGTGGGCTGGGACATCAATAGTATATATTCTGTGTCTTTAAGCATTATAATCACTGCCAGCTACACTGACCACAAAACCATTGTGTAGCCTTGATTGCAGTAAGGCTCAATGTTGTCACAATGACAATAAGATTTCAGTTGTACAAAACCATTTAGTCCCTGAGACATTTTCCTCATGCCTTGTCATGGTAAATAATGATGTGTTTGCTTTTTGGAGGCGTAACAATCTTTGACAATTGTATTGACAAGTGTGTCCCTGCAAGCAGGTGCAACACTGTCAAGTTTAACCCAAATTCTGACTTGACTTCCCCTGAACTCATTCCGATCCAGAGGGCCATTTCTGTGAGCAGGTTCTACCAAAACATGCTTAATATAAACCTCGGTTGAGTTGACATCCTCTGAACTCAAATACTGTGATCATTCAGGTCCAAGACAGCTGATCTAAATTAGTTCAATCAAATCAAAACACACTTACCTTGAGCTAAATGCGTGCATGGCCGCAACAAAATGACATCTATTCACCATGGAAACCATTACGTACTTGTCCTTTGGAATTGAAGGCACTCGTGGGCTTAGAGTGAATATGAAAATATCCTTGATAAAACATGACAATAAAATAATCTGCGATTGGCTGGCAACCAGATCAGGGTTTCCCCCGCCTACTGCACGAAGACAGCTGGGATTGGCTCCAGCATGTCCCGCAATCCTTGTGAGGATAAGTGGATGAGAAAATGGATGGATGGACAATAACATTTTTTTTAAATGTTATCACTTATAATAAGTTTAATTAAAATAATGAAGGGAGGCCCGGTAGTCCAGTGGTTAGCACGTCGGCTTCACAGTGCAGAGGTACTGGGTTCGACTCCAGCTCCGGCCTCCCTGTGTGGAGTTTGCATGTTCTCCCCGGGCTTGCGTGGGTTTTCTCCGGGTGCTCCGGTTTCCTCCCACATTCCAAAGACATGGCAGGCTGATAGAGCACTCTAATTTGTCCCTAGGTGTGAACGTGGATGGTTGATCGTCTCTGTGTGCCCTGCGATTGGCTGGCAACCGATTCAGGGTGTCCCCTGCCTACTGCTCGGAGACAGCTGGGATAGGCTCCAGCACCCCCTGCGACCCTAGTGAGGATCAAGCGGTTCGGAAGATGAATGAATGAATGAATAAAATAATGAAGCAATAATTGAATTTTTAAAAAACATTTAAATGTATATGTAAAATTATTCAAGGTTTCTTGTGACAAAAAGTTAACTCTTAGATCAATTAATAAAAAGTATGAAATGAGTAAACATAAGAATATATATTTACAAATAAAATCCACTCATTTAAAACTATTTAAAATTGGATATCTAATTATTTTTTATTAAAGAATAAATTGTCAAATTGATATGTCATTTATTTATTTGAACCAATTGTCAATGTATTTATGAGAGAAATTAATAAATATAAATAAGAAAATTGATTTAACAACAATTCACGCTCATAGTCACGCCTAGGGACAATTTAGTGTTCAATAAACCTACCATTGCATGCTTTTTGGAATGTGGGTGGAAATGGGAGTACCAGGAGAAAACCCACGCAGGTACAGGGAGAAAGTGCAAATTCCGCACAGGAAGGCCGAAGCCAGAGTCGAACTCTGGACATTGGCGCTGTGAAGTGGAAGTGCTGACCACCACAGTGCCGGCGATCATAATTTAATAAAATGTGAGTTCAAATAAATGACTTCTACATCACTCGTGTGAAATTGCTTTTCGTACAGGGTTGTAAGGGAAAAGGACAATTAGTTAATAGACATTTAAGTGAGCATGACACACCTTTTTTGAAATATGCTTTATTGTTGAATGAGAAATTCATTTGAAAATGCCACTCATCATTTTAGATTGTGTTGTGTCTCAATACTGATTGGGATCACAGAGAAGCGGACAAGCCATGTGAGAGGGAGAAAGAAAGGGTTTTGCATACAAAACCTGCTACAAAGCAGATTGGCTTTACATTATTTCTTTTACCTGGCTCTCTGAAATGGCTAATCCAGAATTTCCCTCATTTTAGGGTCAATTTCAACCAAGGTTTGACATAAAATCTGGGGCTGTCCTGATAGACATGCCTCTACAACATTGTGGGGACATTGCTGACAGTGCCACTCAATTGGCAAGAAGTAAAGGGTGTGTTCAAACTAAAGATTCAGATTCATTCAGATTCAGAAAACTTTATTTATCCCCGTGGGGCAATTAGAGTTGTGCAAGAGCGGCTTATTATAGAGACAGTCAGAGCAAAGGAAAAACATAGAATGAGAGTAGCTTAGCACTTGAGGTCTTGAGGTTGTGGTGCCAGCAACAAAGTAGTATTGCACATCGAACAGGATTGCACAGTAAGGACACAGTAAAGACAGTATTGCACAGTGAGAACTAAATTGCACTGTGAAAAACAGTATTGCACATCAAAGTATTGCACTGTAACCCGTATTGCACTATGGGGTGTGCGAGTCTGTGTGGTGGGGGTGGGGAGGATTCCTTGGAATAAGAGTTTAAGAGAAGAACAGCCTGGGGGACGAAGGTGGATCTCCTCCTCGCTGTCCTGCAAGCCGGGCACCACAGCCTGCGGCCGGAAGGCAGCCATTCGAACGCGGGGAAGAGAGCATGTCCTTCATGATCTGAGCAGCCAGACCACGAATCTGCTGCTGACACACTGCAATCAGAGGGCGAGTGGGAAGTCCAATGATCTTGGAGCACACTCTGCTGATGCTGTCGAGGCGGTTCTTCTCCTGCAGACTCTGGGAGTGGAACCAGCAGGCCAAAGAGAACAAGAGGACGGACTCTATGAATGCCTGGTAGAAAGTCAGGAGGAATTTCTTGCTGACGGAGAAGGAGTTCAGTTTCCTGAGCAGGTACATCCTTTGGTGGCATTTTTTCAGGATCACCTCAGTGTTGGAGGAGAACCTCAAGTTGTTGTCCAGGATGGTCCCCAGGTACTTGTATTCAGATACAGTTTCCACTGGAGTCCCCTGGATGATGGTGGGGATTGTCGAGGCCAGCTCTCTCTGTTTTCTGGAGAAGGTCATCAGCATGTCCTTGGTCTTACTGACGTTCAGTTCCAGTCGGGAGGCGTCGCACCACTCGACGAACTGCTGCAGGGCGGGACCATGGTGTTGTGTGGAGCCGGAGAGCAGAGACACTAGGACAGTGTCGTCAGCAAACTTCACCAGGTGGCTGTTGGGGTGCGAGGACCTGCATTCATCCGTGTACAGGATGAAGAGCAGTGGCGATAGCACGCAGCCCTGTGGGGAGCCTGTGGAGGTGGCGAGGAGGTCAGACAGGTTTTTGTTGATCCTGACTCTCTGTGTTCAGTTGTAAAGGGTGATTGATCATACTCAGCGTCCCTGCTAAGGTCTATTCACGGTTCTGGAGATGAGGGTCCGTTTGGAAGTCAAATATCAGATTCAGGAAGAGCAGTGTTGTTTTCGTCCAAGCCATGGAATATTACAGCAGCTCTACACCCTCAGCAGGGTCCTTAAGAATGCATGGGAGGTCGCCCATCCAGTCCACATCTGCTCCATGAACTGAGATTGTCATCAGCTGCGGCCTCCTCTCTACATCCCCATCCCTCCCTCGTCTGTGTCACTTGCTCCCTGATTGCTTCACCCTCACCTGTTTCCCTTCCCTAGTCAACCCCTGTATATATTCCCCTTGTGTGTCTTGTGTCATTGATCGCTCGTCCATCCTCTTCTGGTCACGTTTCATCATTTTCTCTCGTCATCATAGCCATAGTTTAGCGATCCTTTTTCTCTTTTGACCCTGCTTTTTGCCTCACGCCTCTTGTCATTTTGTCTCGCATACTGACCTTTGCCTGGATTAAATGTTTTGTTTTGTTTTTCCTTACCCACTCTTAGTCGTGCATTTGAGTCCAAACCACCTCTGACCGCCCTTGACAAAGAGAAGGCGTCCAACTGTGTCTCCCAGGAGATCTTGTGGAAGGTGCACAGGGAGTATTAGGTACCGGGCACCCTCACATGGGCTGGTCAGACCATGTACAGCCAGTGACAGTTTGGCCCGCATTGCGGAGAGTAAGTCACATTCATTTCCAAAGGGAGCTGGACTTCACCAAGGCTGCCTTTGTCACCAGTTTTGTTCATAACTTTGATAGGCAAAATTTGTAGGCGCAGCCCAAGTGTTGAGTAGTTCAGAGTTGGTGACCTCAGCATTGCATCTCTGTCATTTGAAGATGATGTGGTTCTTTGCTGGAATCTTCAACCCTCACTGGAGCGGTTTGCAGCCAAGCGTGAAACTGTTGGGGTGAGAATCGGCACCTACAAATCTGACACCTTGGTCCTCTGTCAGGAAAGGGTGGAGTGCACTCTCAATGTTGGAGAGGAGAACCTGCCCAAGGGGAGGCGTTGAAGTATATTGGAGTCTTGTTCATGAGTGAGAAAAGCATGAATCGGGAAATCGACACATTGAGGCACATCAGTGTAGCACCTGTAGTGATGCAGACACTGTACCGGTCTGTGGTGGTGGTGAAGCTTAGCCGAAAAGCACAGCTTTCTCTTTAACGGTCGATCTTATGTTCCTATTGTCGCCTATGGTCAGGAGCTGAGGATTGTGACAGAAACAAGAAGATCCTGGATGCAACCGGTTTGCGAACGACAACAATGTGGGGGTACTGGTCATTGTCATTCACGAATGACAATGACATACAGTATATGCTCAAAGTAAAAAAATTAAATAAAATAAAATCTGAGCGGACTTTTTTTTCCAGCGAGTGGCGATGCAATGGATCCGACGCATACACAGTCGAAGCAATTTGGCAAAAAAATGTGGCATAAATGTATATAAATTTATATCTAGCTAAAATTGATATGTTCATGAGGTGTCACAGAAATTTGGTTTAGCCTGAGGATATTTGATGTGAGCATTTAGCTTTCCGGCGCCTGTCATTACAAACTGTGATAACTGTGATAATGACAACAGTTACAGTTAGATGAAACTCGGCAATTAAAGTACATGTTGTTCATTTCATTTGAAATCCAGAATGTGAATATTGTGTGTGCCCATGTCCCATGAATGAAAGGATGAAGTTAGGGACTTCATGCATGAGCTGAGTTAATTCACAAATAATTAACATCAGGTAGTGCAATATTAAACATAATCATTATTCTATATATATTAGATATGAGCGGCCCGGTAGTCCAATGGTAAGCGCGGCGACCTCACAGTGCAGAGGTGCAGATCAGTGTTTTCCAACCAGTGGAGCCAAAGCAAAGATAAACAAGCAAACAAAAATAAGTATGCATTATGACATAATGACCTTGTCTTGGATTTAATCATGACTGTATTTTGTCAGTGTGAAAACTAGGCTTGCATAGTTGAACACAAAGCTGCTATATATATGCCGGGAACCATGACTTATGTTGTGTGAGTGGCAACAGATGTTCCACAGGTTGGTTGTACCTTCTGCCATCATTTTGAAGAGCCGTTACCTGTTATGCCTCCCATTAGCATTGGTAGAATATCAAGATAGTACAAATAATTTAAACAACAATACAATTACAATAATAGTAATTAAAGCGAATGAATATATAAAATCAGTGGTTCTTAACCTGGGTTCGATCGAACCCCAGGGGTTTGGTGGATCGGTCTCAGGGGTTCGACGGAGACTCTGCCATGGAGGTTAAGAAATACCCGACATGTCAATTAGTTATGACACGCCCCCGATTGGCCATCACTGGCAGCAGATGATCACATGACATTGCTTGCCCAATCGGTGCTGCGGGAAATGTTGTTCGCTCAGTAGTCAACGTGTGACTGACGTGATAGTACGTCATCAAGTTTAAAAAACGTATACTTATGTCGTGAAATCTTTTTTACTTTTTTTAGTTTTAATAAATACGTTTTAATTTTGTCTTGATTTTTTTTTTTTTTTTTACTAGGCTCAACTCATACTCAACAAAACCAAAATCTGTCAGCATAAAACCAAGAACCCAACCCAACCATGGATTTTGTGAACCACTCCACTCTAATATGTACTGCATGCATGTACATGTGTATGGATGTTCTATTGATTCATTTTGTATCAATCTTGGGTGAACTCCATCTTCAATACCAATTAAGTTATGGCAGTCTACAGCTTCTCACAGTTCTGGAAAAAAATATCCCATTTGAATAATGACAGCTGGATGTGAAAGCCATTTTGACAATTTGTTTTTTAATTCAGCCAAGTCTGCAATCGCAGCATTGATTGGTTTTGTTTTGGACAGAATACACTCATGGGAGCTGTTTAATCTGGGTATTTTTGTTGCTTTTACAGATTTGAACATTGCGACATACATTCCTTCGCTCAACCCTGTGTTGCCAAAAAACCTTTGACACAAATCTTTCATGGTATACCTGTGCATTGTATTTTAGAACGGAAAAGAGAGGAGAACAAATGCTCTTACATTTTGCTTGCTAATCAAAAGCCAATCATATAAACGGCTCTAAAGCCTGCATAGCATGCAGGTGTTTTTGCACCTACGGGGTGGCAGTCATGCCATATTAACCGCTGCCTTTGAAATATGATATATTGTGGCATGATAAAACATTTGATGCTGAAACAGGCTGATAGTTGCACACCAACTGGAGCTAAAAAGAGGCTTTGAATTTGCATGTTACATCCAGGACATTAGGTTTAAGGCTTCCAACCATCTATGATAAATTCTATGCTCTGCGGTGGTATCCGTGCACTCTGATGCTGCAAGTACCGGTACTGATAAATTGCAGTATTTGGGTCGGTGTATTTTAATTATATTAGAATACCCTTTTGCAAGCATGCGCCCATGCACACGTGCACACACACACACACCACGCCTCTCACACTTAAAGCACTTGCATTCCCATCGGTGCCTATGTTGGACACAATACAGTCTTCAAAAAACACTCCTGCCTCACCGCAGAATAAGTGAAAAATGAAAACAAAACACTATGCAGCTCTATGTATGGAATTTACAAAGTAACTAGTGTGTTCATTAATTGTCGTATGCTATTGCATCTGTACTCCATTCAAAAATGTATCTGCAAATTCACAAAGCTGAGAGTGAGCGAGAGAGAGAGAGAGAGAGAGAGAGAGTGTAAGGGCTAAACAAATGAAAACTGACAGTTGGGAAATGAACTTAGAAAACCCTCCCACTTTCAAATTATAGCATGTGTTTGACTTCTTTAAAAAAAAAAAAATGAGAGAGTGCAAACAGCTTAGAACAGGCCAGCCATTCAGATTTGGGGCATTTTATTAATTTGATGAATTTAGAAACGTGATCATTTTCACAGTGAGTGTGTTGTGTACATGTAATCGTGTGCATGCGTGAGTGTGCGTGGTGTGTGTGAGTGAGTGAGTATAAATACTATAAACTGCAGCTGTCTGTACACAGACACTCCAACAGACCCCTTCAGCATTAATTACAATGGTGATTAATCAGACGGCCACATAAATGTGGAATCCCCTATAATTCAGTTTTCTGGAGTGGGGCAGCAATGTTAACTAGATTTGATTGGACACTCGTATGATGCAGCCTTCTTAAGGTAATGTGTGGCAGTCACTCAGTACCATAGATTGCACACTGATGATGTGGTCTTTTTAAATAATAGCCTTCTGATTTCGGGCAAATTGAAGACAGAATTACTACAGCACTAAAATTAATG
Source organism: Hippocampus mohnikei (assembly GCA_026261675.1). Classification (NCBI taxonomy): domain Eukaryota; kingdom Metazoa; phylum Chordata; class Actinopteri; order Syngnathiformes; family Syngnathidae; genus Hippocampus; species Hippocampus mohnikei. The sequence goes on along the minus strand of JAKGUB010000331.1, from coordinate 5,638,768 downwards.
TCCTGCCATCTGTCATAGTTATATGGAAAGAACAGATTAAAGTAAACAACGGATTATAACATTGCATCTGCCTTCTTCGACATGCTTTTGGGGGAAGCCCTTTTAAAGTCTTTGACTCTCGCGAGCAGAATCATCACAAGAGCCCAGCCTCAAGGGGGGGACATGAAATGAATAATTGCGCCCAATTATTATTAATATCCTCTATACAGCACTTACTTTGCTTCATACATTTGGATAGATTCAAATAGCAGTGCCACTTCCAGTCAATAGTTTTGAATGGTGCCCTTTGTGACAACCGCTGACAAGTATTATCATAGTCAACATTTATAATACCTATACATAAATGACATCTTGAGGACGTCAACACCGTAGCCGTATTGAATGTGGCAAAAGCTTTTTGTGAAGATGTCTCGTTCACTTGCTCCTTGGAGTTATCTCATCAAGCAAGTCCTCACTGCATTAATTGTGAACCATTGCATCTGATTGTATTATATCATTAGAATTCAATTTTACGAAATGTATTTCCTGATTTTTATGGCTACTACAGTGGGCACATGCAAAATGGCAGGTGCACTGATATACAGACGCTCCCCAGGTTACGAACGAGATACGTTCCGAACGATCGTTCGTAAGGTGAATTCGTTCGTAAGTTGCTTCAGTGCTATATTTTGTCTGGAATGTTAGTTTAAGGCTTATATGTTTGACATCCATATAACGGGGAGAGAGCTTTTCGTCACGTGCTTAGCTGCCCGGTAAACTAGCAGCGGCTTCAGCTTGAAGCTCCCGATATTTCTGTTTATAAATGGTACCGATGGTCGAACGATTCATGTTGTATGCAAGTGCAAAGCTCACCATTTTCTCAATCGCATCAAGCTTCTTTATTATTGCCACTTTCATTTGAAATGAAATGGCTTGCCTCTTCTTTACACTTCCACTCTCACTAGAAGCCTTTCGCTTTTCACCAACCATATTGAATAATGGATGCACGAGATATTTAACAACTGGGCAGAGGAAGCCGTATTCGGGGTGGATGCTGGGCGAGCTCTCACAGCGCCTCACGTCGGTATTAGCGGCGGAAAGAAGTACTACAGTACCTGTACTCGGAAAAAGGCGTGAAATACAAAATCTAATTTTTTCTTTTCTTTTTCGACATACCCGTAAAAATGTTCGTATGTACCGTTGTTCATAACTCGGACGTTCGTAAGTCGGGGAGCGTCTGTATTGCTTTGTACAGGCCACCCAGCTCAGGGTGCAGTCCACCTTTCGACCAAAGTCAGCAGAAATAGGCCTCAGCACCAGACCGTGACCTTGTTCAGGATAAGCGGTTTCGAAAATGGATGGATGAAATCACGTTTAATTCTTAATCCACAAACTCAATATTAATCAGAGTAACATGTTTTGACTCGTGCTGGCATATGCAATGTATTCTTGCTTTTATATTAAGTTGCTTTTATTTTCCCTTCCAATTACATAATACAGTAATTTCACATACTTTTTTGTAGCGACATGTGCCATTTATACTGAAGCATTTAAATGTGCAGCAAATAGTATTTCATGTTCAATGTTTGCATTTCAGACAACTAAAATAATGGCAACTCCAGCGATGCTCAATGTGCCAATTTCCCACAAAGTAAATTTGTCCCTCCAGGTCCTTCCACCACAATATTATCATCTTATTTTTTTTCTGTTCGTCAAGTTTGAGTTTACATTGCCATACTACTTCTTCTTTCTGTCTTTCCTACAAAGTTCATCTTGTGTAACTGCCCTTTAGTTACATTTTACAGCAGTGGACCCAGTCCACTTGAAGTGTTAGGATCGAGACAAAAAGCTTCACTCGTGTGGGAAGAGGAAATCACAAAACTTTGCGTAGCAAGTTTGATATGGGGGGTCTGAACCACTGTGTTGTGTCAAAATATATTTGTCAATGTAGATATTTCTGGTTTGGGCGTGTATACACAAGGGCGGAAAATAAATGTTAGACCCTGACGGGATGATGTCACAGCATTGCTGCTCAATGCCAAGCGGAAATGGACTATCAATGGGCCCCTCGCAGCTCAAGCCAGCTTACATTGTCACTTTTACCAACAACTTATGTTAATTCTTTTTAATGTTTGGTGGTGGTCAGAGAGTCCCTAGGCGCACACTGGCAGCCATACTTGCCCAGAGCAGATGTGACTATTTACGTAGTTTGCTACCACCAGAGTGTGAATGTGTACTGCATCATCACAATCTGGACTTTCCTAACATATTTACCGGTAATATAAAGGTATGGCCAAATTCTCTTTTAATTTAAAAAAACAAAAAGATCAGAACAAGAACTTGTTTAATTTGTTTGTTTGTTTGTTTTTCTTGCAATCGCATTGTTGATCAGTGTGGAATTACATGAAGCACAATTAAAAGCTTGGGGAAGAATGTTTCAGTTAAGGTCAAAATTGAAATGTAGGAACATGTTCTATTTTGGATTCAGTGCCTCACCAGTCATGAATCTCAACATACATCACTACATTTGGTGCCTCCACAGCAATATATGAGAATGCATCCACTTTCAGAAGCGTATTTTGAGACCAGAAACCCACAAAGTGCTGGGAAAAAAAAGCCCCAGATGGTTCAGTTATCGTTTGAGGGACATGACCAGAAATGCAGGAGTAAGTGTAAAAATGTCCACAATGGTTGCATGTAGAAAACTGACGACATGCCTAAATTATTTTAAAGGTGAAGTTTACTCAATGCATCCAATGCATATTTGTTTTCTAAAGCTTTATGTAAGTGTGTGTGTGTGTGTGTGTGTGTGTGTGTGTTCGCCATGGCACCTGTTTTGCACATTGTATGTGTACTGTAATACAGCAAGATTACAAACTATGTCCTTGATTGTTTAATTTCACATTTTATGGATAGGCAGACACTCCAGAGGCCCAACAATTCTCATACAAGGAATTGAATCCACAATATGTCCCCTTTAAAGCCCCTGTCACACCTTACCGATTTAGCCAGCGTATGCCGACGTATGAAAAATTTGGCAAATACGCTGGCGTACGTCAAATAAGTTATGGGTAAGTTTTGTATACGTAACAGCACACTGAAGCACGTTGGTATACGTCGAAGTACGTCGAGGTCGTCGAAAAATGTTGTGCATGCTAAAAATTTCTCGACGTATGTCAGCGTATGGCTATACGTCCCGTATACGCAGGCCATAAGTAATAGGTAAGTTATGCGATCGTTGCACACGCTCAAACACGTTAAGTGTAGGTTACTCATAAGTCCAAATACGTCGAGATAATGTCTAGCGTACCCAAAACTTATGAGTAACGTGCTTTGAACGGATGTATAACATATTGAAATTATCTCCTACGCATATTGACGTATGTAGACGTATTTAACATGTTCCGGACGACCACAGAACTTACTGAACGTGTTTCTAACGTACAGCTGCCGTATAATGGCGTATTGGTAGCGTTTAGGGAATTGGGATATAAAAATGGGGTTCACAGGAGGAACCCGTCAGTACTCCTCTAGATTTCATGGTGAGCAGATGTTCATACCATCCGAGAGATGGAGGATCCGGCAAGGCTGAGACGAGAATACCTACTAGCTGTTCTCCAACATCCGTGCCTTCCGGAACTTGCGCTTGGACATGCTGACCAGGCTGTCACGCACGTAGTTGGCGAAGGCTGCAGTGGCTGTGATGGGCTGAGGCTGTGCGAGACCTTTGATGAGCTCCCCAGACTTTTCTTTGGCATGACGCTGATGTTGTTTGGTTTATTAATGACACAAGTCATAATGGCGTTTGATTGCTGCTTTAATAGCGTGAATAGCAACTCACAGTAACGATGGCAAGCCGCACCTTGCCTCTTGGGTTATACCATTTTAACTAGACCGAGGGGGGGGGGGGATAGTCCCCAAACAAATGTTGGTACTGCAATGTCTAGTGCAGTTATGATTTGAAACGTCGAGCGGCAGCCTTTTTATAGACTACGACACGTGATCGTCGGCAATACGCTGCTGCACGCTATGCATAAATTAGACTATCGTTGGGCATAAATTGTGTACGCCGGCAACACGCTAGGCATTCGTTGGAATAAGTTATCTATAAGTTATCGAAACGTTCTATATAATTTACTGATACGTTATGTATACGTCCAACTCGTTATGAATACGCTATGTATACGCCCAAAATTGAAAAAAAAATTTGATAATTCAGCGTATGCCAGCGTTTTAGGGAAATTCTGATACGTCGGCATACGCTGGCTGAATCGTCAAGGTGTGACAGGGCCATAAGCCAAAGGTCCATCTGCAACATCTAAGACTCACAAGTACTTGGCAAAATGTACTTTTGTTTGATGAGCTTTGTTGCCTTTGTGCTAGGGATATTTTGAGTTGTATTAGTTTTTTCCAATCAGTTGTTTTCCAATGGCCACACACAACACACTCGATCAAAATACAAATAGTGGACACTGTCAATATCCGTTGAAAATGAAATTATATTTTTGACAGATGACAGGACCATGATTCACAAAATCTATGATGTCTTTCCTAATATTTAATATAATTTAATTTGGGTTTGAATCGGTTCATTGTTTTATCCTTAAAAGTGAAACTCAAATTTAAATAACATATTTTACTGCTCATATTCTACAAGGAAACCATTTTGAAAGTAAGGTATGAAACCCACAAATATCAGCAACAATCGGTCAAAGCATGAAATGAGAGGTATAATGCTAATTAAATGAGTGAAAATCCGGCAAGTGATTTTTCGCTCAGCTAATTTGACATGTACAGATCATGCTTTTCCATTACATCTAGTGTTTTCTTGGTTGTCATATAAACATACAGGATGTAGTTTTTCAATAGCACATAAGAAAATACATACTCATAAATTAATGATTGACATGGTCCTGTGGGCAATGGTCATGCAAATATAGGCGCAATCTGAGGTTTATCATGCAACCTTCAGTGACTAACTAGACTGGCAGCTTGAATTTGGGCCATAACTGTCACAATGCACTATGAGTAATTTACTGACCAGTAAAGACCCATCCAAGAGTCAACGCAGATGAAAAATAAGCAATAGCTATTCTCATACAAAACATTTAGGCTCATTAATATGATGGAACTGATTGTTCCGGACAATTACTAAAAAGGCAACTACGATACACTTTATCTGATGTGAACTTGACAGAAGAGAATGGGATGAGAGGATTTCCCCACAAGAGTAAAAGATTCATAGTCCACCAGATGCTTGTCCCACTTTGGAATGAGAGTGATGCAACTTGGATGTCACAAAACTCCAGTATCAGAACTCGCAATAAACAGGAAATAACAGGACACTGAGAATTACTGAGCAGGTCGCGTCATTGTAGCATTTTGTGGTACATGATTGATAAAAGGATTATAATCCATCACAGAGTTGGATCTGGGCACTAAGTGCACTGACTGTTCATTTCAAATGTTGAGGTAGAAAGGATGAGAGAGCTGGTTGGTTAAAATCATATTAAAAGGTGCAAGATTAAAGCATCTTGGGAGATGTGAAATTATGTTCTTATTGAGACAGTAAGTGAAACTTTGAAGGCTACAATAATGTAGGGGTAGATTACACCTAAATGCATCACAAAATGGAAGACAGCAATGAGTGAGTGAGAAGAGTAGTCTGAAAAGGGCAGCTACATGTTACTGAACCAACAAACTGATCAAAGCAGTCCAAATTGCTGGGGTAAACTCAGATGCAGCAATAAAGATTGTTACAACTGAAAACGTAAGAGTTCCCACAACATAATAATAGCTAACGGTTGAGCAACATATTCTTGAATGTGTGTATGCTTAAAGCTGTGATACACCTCGCTGTGAACAAAAATCTCAAAATAAAAAGCTTCTGGTCTACCTCTGTTACTCAAACTATGAGATTAAACTGGACAGAGATTTTAAATTGGACCGGTAAATTGGCGCTGTTGTGAAATCCTGCTTCTTTCATCTTAGACAGCTGGCTGAAATGAAGCCTCTCCTTTCCCAACAGCACATTGAAACAGTAATTTATGCCTTCATCACATCTCGGCTGGATTACTGTAATGCACTTTACTTTGGGGTCAGCCAGTCCTCCATTAAGCATCTTCACTTGGTCTAAAATGCCGCTGCTCTCTTCTTGACAGCTACTCATAAGAGGGAGCACATAACACCTACTCGGGCATCCCTTCACTGGCTCCCTATACATTTTCTTTTTAAGATTCTATAATTTGTTTTCACGTTTTTAACTGGCCTCACCCCAACCTTACCTCTCTGAGCTCAACCACCCCTGTGGATCTGCAAACCAGACACTATTAGAGGTATCGAGGGCTATAAGCGGAGGCTCAGAGGGCATTGAGGCTTTTCTGTTGCTGTCCCTCTTTTTGGAATGAACTCTCGCTGTCGGGCGTTAGTTTCCGGCGAAGAGAATCGGACCCTACAAACGTAGACTCAGGAGAGTAGATTTAATAAAAATATTTAATTACAAAAAATAGGCGCGAGGCCAACAAAGTCTAAATAATGTCGCTAGACAACAAGCCATTAGTAATACGAATAAACCAAAAAATGCTTACACAAGGCAAGGAAAAAACATGAAAGAAAATAGCTTGTAAAAAAGTTACAAGAAAGACCAAACCACGTGGAGAACAAACCATTAATTAAATACACCAAGAACAACTTACCGGTACTTGAATAACAAAGAACATAAGCAAAAGCAAGAGCCGAAAAAACAGGAAAACATCATTCAAGACATGAGCCAAAAACAAAATGATAGGAATAAGACATTGTTTTGGCAAACCGAACATGACTTGAGCAAGGTGAAATTATCCAACAGCTTGACAAGGCTTCATGAGGTCCTTAAATAGTCCCAATAATTGTGATGCCAGACAGGTGCGCAGCAGGGAAACCGGGAAGTCCTCTGCCACCTGCTGGACACTGATCATGATCAACGTTAGGAAAGCCCCATGCTCCATGTTCAGCACTTTATATTCAGTGGTGGTTGTTTTAAAGTGCTCTATAAATACAGTTGAGTTATAAAAGGCAATGTTAAAAATAAAATGGGACTTCTTTTTTAAGCCTACGTAAAGCATCGATGAAGTAGGTGCCATATAAAATTTCGCCTCGGGCGCCACATTGGCTAAGAACGGCCCGAGATACTGCTTCCGACGACTACACCAGACTTGTTCGTTTAATATTTGAGGTTTATGTGTCGCATTTAATCTAACCTGAACCAAACTAACACCCTCCTTTTCAAACGATCTCTGTCTGCTTGTATGATGTACACCGGGGTTAAAATGATCAGATAGCACTCACACTTGATCAAACAAAATGGCACAAATGGAGAAATCGCACCTGAGGTTGTTTCAACAAAGGCAAACATGTCAAAATGATGGTATTCTTTAGTAATGCGATTTATGTCACTCCCAATAACACTTGCGCACCACTTTGGACCAGTGGTGCTTACTCCTCATCAGAAAAGTGCTCCACTTTCTTGTCTGAAAAACCAGAGTGGATGTTTCAGCTCCTTCCACAATTGTTAGCTTGAATTTCAAAACCACTTAGTTTCAACAGTAGCTCAGTTGTTATCACGGCATCATGGTTCGTCATCCGTTTTTAACCAAGAAAATAGCAACGACTTTTGGAGATGTTATTCTGCTTCTTGGCCAATTTCCACATGCCCTTAAGCAACATACCGACCTCCAAGCTCACGAGGTATTCGATTGTTTGTTTACGTCCCCCTTTCAGTCTCACATCTTTGCTTGTGTGCCAACAGTATATGTGTGTGATGTGTTTTTCTGTGTGGTGTATACAACAAAATATACAACAACAGAGTGCAAATCGAAGTTCCCCTTAAGAATTGCAATGACTACATTACATTAAAAATACTCCAATTATTTGTTCCTGATGAATGTACCGACCGGTACTTATCATGTGCCGATCTCCTTCATGGACTCCAACGAGAGCGTCAGTTATACTTCTGTCATGTAGACCACGCACCTCACCAGCACTGAGTTTAAAGGGAATGAGAAGAGCCGCTTCGATTGGCCGGGAATCAAGTCGGATGTGTTCACTCCCACAAAATGCAAACACCCCTTTGTAATTGCGTCCATCTATCAAAATACCACAAAAAGAACAATCCACCCATGCTCAGATTTAGATTGCACTTTGCACTGCAATGGCACTGGGCATGAAAATTGGGCCAAATATTTTGGGCAGACAGGAATAACTATAATACAATGACCTATGATACAATGACCTATGTTTCTTGTTGCTGAGCTATTTTCTCATTTTGTCTGATTTGTCATGATTCATCGAAATCTGCATTTGGAAATTACCACTAATTACGCCCATAATAATAATAGAAATACTCACTGTAATGAAATATCCCAACAAGATGTTCTGCTTGTCACATTATTTAGCAATCTATTTTTCCTTTATACTTAAAGACATTCTTATTATTATTAATAAGAAAAATTATTATTCACCTCCATCCCACTTGGCTCATGTGCTCACATCTCGAATGCAAATCATCACATATTAGATTACACATTACAACAGTTCTACTTGCTGCAACACAAATTCATTTTGTCAGGTTTTCTTTGGATTAGACTTTGAATTGTCCATCTTTAAGAAGAGATCCCGAATGTCATGACAAAAAATGGCAATATAATCACGCACCACCAGGGAGAGACTTTGCGCTAACAGTTAAAAGCTGTGTGCAACATTTCCCTGTACACAGGCATGCCTGAGAGATGAAGTGATGGATGAGTATTTGAGCATCCAGTATCTGAAATTAAATATTTGGACTACTGAATGAATGCCTGCATGGTGGATTACAATCGCAACTCCATCCACTTTCTCTGAATTCATCTATTTTCTAATCCGCTTATCCTCATGAGGGTTGTCGGCGTGCTCGAGCCTCTGAACTGGTTGCCAGCCAATCACACATGGGCAAACAACCATCCACGCTACCACTCACACCTAGGGAAAATTTAGAGTGCACCATTAACCTGCCACGCATGTTTTGGGAAACTGGAGTACCCGGAGAAATTGCACGCAGGTACGGGGAGAACATGCAAACTCCACACATGAACGTCGGAGATGGAATCAAACCCTTCACCTCTGCACTGTGAGGCCGGCATGCTAACCAGTCGCCCACCGTGCTGCCCACTCACTGAATTGTATTACAGTATGTAGATAGCAAATTATTTTCCAATTTGCACAGGCAATTTTGTCAACATTAAAATTCATTTTTATCTTAGTTTGTTTAAGGCAACTATATTGGGGGCGGGCAGACAATTCTACAATTCTATTTATGGGGGAAAGAAAGAAAGGAGAAAGAATACGAAATCAACACTCAAAAGCCACAAACCTGAGTCACACATAAAATTAAACTAAAATGTCTGCTATTCCCCAAGGTAATTTCCAACATCGAGCAATGAAGGCTCACTCCGTTAAAGAGAAAAACACACTGTCCTTTCTTTTAAATAATTCAAACTTGAGCTTCTGAATACATATTGAGAATTGAGCCTTATTTTCGTTCTGGGTGCAAGTCCAGTGCAAGGCGTAGTCTAACTGTGTGGAGGGCTGGAGTTTTCTCTTTTTGTATTTTGCGAGACTTTCACATGTAGAATTTGGTGTAACTGGGTGTTTGCGTCTTTGTGTGCCACTGTGGGATGGAACGTAGTCCCCCCCCCCTCATAGTGTGAGGTCGCCAATTGGAGATGGCCTGGCCTCCTCTGATCAGAAGCACTGACTTTTTATGTCCTTTATATAAAATGACAATATTTGTTTCATGAAGTTATGTGATGCCCAACAGATCATTTCCCTCATTTCATTGTGTTTGTCTTCATTGTACAACATCCAGTGGATGGGTGTGGATGTTCGATTTTTGGGCCATTCAGATTTCAACCTCGATGAGCATACAAGTCAATCTTATCTGTCCAGCGCCTTCAGAATCAGCAGTACTGGCCGAAGTAACTTAAACTATGTTAGTGATAGAAATGTGACCTTCAACCAATCAGATCTCCAATTCGATCACTGGTGTCTTGGCTTCTGCTGTGTGATTGTGCCTGTGTGTGTGGCACGCTGTCCACTGCTGTCAACTTGTCTCATACTGTTTCTGTAATGTATTTATGAACAAAGCCAACTCGAGGCAAAGGTATGATGGCCAAATCTTGCTGCACTTTTCCTGATGTGAGTGCATTGCAAATGGAACAAAACATTTAAGGATTTTACCGCTTCCCTGCTTGGTGGAAGAAAGAGGGAAGCTACAATAAGTGTAAGAGTGCAGGTAATGTATTTCACATTAGTGGTGTGATGTTCAGGTGGCATATGTGTTTCTGCTGTTATGTTAAAAGCTATTGCGAATGAAAAAGAACATCTGTCTTTATACATGTGGAAACTTGGGGTTGTGTAATGTGTGTATTCAATATTTCTATGCTTGTATTTTTCAAGGTCAAAATGGAATAAAAAAGTCTTTACTTTTGTAAGATTAGGTGATAGCTCCTCCAGCCGACACGACGGTATGCTGCTATGTTCGGGTATTAAGGCTAACAAAGGGTAAAGATTGCAGTGGACCCAAAAGTGAATGAGAGACAGATGATCGAGGTTTAAGGGAGTGTTTAATGGAAGTGAGCGCATGATGATCCAGGTCTGGACACAAGAGTGGCTGGCAACAAGAAGGTGAGGTTCTGGCTTTGAGATGAAGGAAATGGCAGAGTGGATCAGTGTTGAATCAAGTAGCCCGTGGAGGAAACGCAGAGCCAGGCCAGGCAGGGATGCACTTGTAGGATGACAAATAAAAGGTTAGGGAACCAACACAGCTCCAACTTGCAAGAGTGCGTGGCCAAAATACCACTCAAAATGCACACTGGCTTACAAATCAGCAGATGTTTTGTACTCAGGAGGAAATTGCTGATCAGCGGCAGGTTTGTGAACACCCTCCGGAGATCACCTACACCAAACAGAGGGCCACCGGAAGTGTGATTGCCAAACTAAAGGACCAAGGATGAACAATCACACAGAAGTAAAAAGGGTCTGTGACCAAACATCACATTGGGGTCATCTTGATTTGAATTTTTAAAAAAGTTTACCATCCTGTCTCCCTTGCACCAATCGCCCAAGTGCTGCGTTATGTGTTTGTTCAAACAATTCTATATAGTATATTAGTTTTGTATGTGTATCTACAGTAGATAAAGCATTCTGTCTGAAGATATTAGTTAATAAGCTTAGTTTTGCAAAATTTGAAACGGATGAGTGGCATCCATATTGGATGTCATCTCTCCACCCAGGTCACAGTGACATCATGCCAACAGAGACCGACCGCACACTCTGCCAGACAGGAAAACAGAAGACAGTGAAGGACAGACAGTAAACCTGAAATGGAAGAGATAGCGATGGATGACACTATAACAGAAGCCTCCCATGACAGATCGATGGCAGAGTGTAACATTTGTCATTGTAGGCGAACTGAAATCAAGCGCCACTTGGAAGAGAACCGAACCCTGAAGTGTGAGCTTGACAAGAGGAAAATGGATGAAGGGTTCTTGAAGTATGACAATGTTAAAGTGAAGACCTGCATTGGATTTCCCATATTTTTAAGTTTTAATAGGTGGGCTGGCCTGTGTTGTACGATTGCATTTATTAAATGAAAGATTGAATTTTGTTTTTGAATAAATAAACACATTTTCCTGTCAATTGTTTCTGCCTTTAAACTGAAATATAGAGATGTGTCAGTCTTCGAGTTGGTTCTTTGAAGTGACCGATGATTGGAAGCCCACATGTGATTGGTCAATTTGTGTGGCTTCATCTCTGACTGATCGAAATAGAAGGGGGAGTGGGGGTACTTACCCAGAGATGTAAGAGAAAAATAAAGCAAGAGATCACAAGTATGTAGACAACACATTGAGAAGGAAGAGTGAGGAAAATGAGTGACAGCAGGAGAAATAGTAAATTCTGAACATACAACAAAAGCAGAGCGTGTGTCTGCAAGGAGGAAATATTGATATTTATATTAATGAATGATATCAGTACCAATTTCCCATGCTTTTGTTCTGTGGTAATGTTAATATATCAATTTAACCATTTCATTTAAACATAACATTTGACTAAAAAAAAAACATGAATTTATAATAAATTACACAGAGGATGAAGTAAAAATAAAAGTACATCTTCATTCCATGCAGTTGTTTTTTCCGAGAATGCCTGCCACAAAACTTTGGAAAAAAAAAGGAAATAATAATAATAATAATAATAATAATAACAATAATACATTTGGAATAAAATGGAGTGGCACGGTGGTCAACTGAGTAACTAATGGAACCCTCTAAAATGTCCCAAAGGTTTGATTGTGAGTGTGAATGGTTGTTCGCCTGTGTGTGATTGGCTGGCAATCAGTTCAGGGTGTAGAGCGCTTACTGCCCAAAGACAGCTGGGATAGGATCCAGCACACCCGCGACTCTTGTGAGGGTAAGCCGATTAGACAATCGATGGATGGATGGATGGATGGATGGATGGAAGAGGACGAGAACAATGAGAAAAACTGGGATCAAATTCATCATTTGAATGTACCCGACTATGTAATGCTCACTTCATATAGCTGACAAGTTTTTTTCTATTTAACCCATATGAAATCAGAAATCACCGGTAAGTACTGCTCTAAAACTCAATGTATAATATTGTTGTGATCGTAATGCCACGCACCTTCAGGCACAGCGATTTGGTGAGGGAAGACAGACTTCTCGGTGTCGACGCCGGGCAGAGGAGAGTGACATGATTTGGCTCCCCTTCAGCCCCACTCGCTACAATATATTTAGTATTTCATCAACTGTTTTTGTTTGTTTTAGCGGCGGGCAAGTTGCTCTTTCTTCCAATCCCGGAATGTTTCAGTGTTGGTGAAATCCTGCATGTGTGGGTGTTGTCATTAGGCTGGTATGCATACTCTGCCCTCAAGTGCGCCATGCTTTCCAGTGGGTTTTGTTTGCATTCATATTCTGTCAGGCCTCTCTGATGTACCCAATACTGTTTATGCAGGTGTATTTACTTTTTTTTTTTTTTTCCATGAATCATTGTTGAACGCAACATTTAATTTTGGTCTCATTTGGACAGTTCAAAAACCAAATGAGGCTAATTTTTTCATCCTTAAATGTGAATAGTGTTTTTGGGGTGTGGGGGGTTGGCAGAGTGCTTTGTTTCTGAATGCTTTTTGGAATGACTTTTTGTAGGTGAAAAAAAATCCATATTTTAATGCACTATCAACATTCAATGCCAGTTTTAAATGTTTGCCCACGTTGAATATGAATTAAACATATCTTCCATCCCGGCTGGCACAATTTGCTCCTTGCCGAGATGAGATTAAATGTATCTTTATAATTCATGGGTCCTGTCCTGTCATCTAACCGTAATGTGTTGATTTACTCATCTTTTGTAGGGAGAAACAGGGGACATTTCATGAAACAACTGGAGGATAAAACTTTGCCATTAAAACAAATCAAACTCTGAACATTTTTCTTTTTGATCCATGGGGGGTAGAAATATAAAAGTCATGAACACTAAATACACAAACCACTGAAGTGTGGATCGGAGCCATCAAAATCGTGCATTTGGGGCGGAAATGCTTCCCTTGATATTTTTTTTCCCCTACTTTAAACAAACTTAAACCTTGCAGATTTTCAAAAGCTTGAAAAGGCAACAGTTGGCAAATGGGTTGTTCTGATGCTGCATCAAGGTAACATTAATTTGTCTTTCGTCTCACATAATGCCATTCATTGAATTAAACAATATATTAGCCTCTGGAGAAACTGAAAAAGACTGAGAAAAATTACTGTCACTATTTCTATTTTTTTGTAACGTGGATTTCTTCAGGGATTTTATTTAAGTTTTGAGTGATTTTTTTCTCCCGGTTCTCTGGTTTACCCCTACATTCAAAAAACAGGTTTCATAGGAAGGAAGCCGAGTGTGCTGTTCTCTTATTAATTCCCGAACGCAGCCAGCATTGCAGCACCCTGTTCCCAGTCGGACCGCCTAGTGCGCACACCAGCACAGTTTTTGGTGCACTCTCAATAACTGAATGGCAAGTTTGAGCAATGGTCTGTTTCAAAATGGTCTCCAGTGCAGGCTTGGAGATGATTTCCAAGCGCGCCCTGAATTCGTGGCAAGATAGGATGCAACAATTTCTTCTTGAAAGGAGGTGAGGTCGAAGTGGAAGTAAAGCATTTGTATTCAAATTTTGAGTGTAATGACAGCTAGCTGCTTTGTACTATTCAGATTTTTCTTTGTATTTTTAGAGAAAACTTTGGGCCCTGATTTGGGCATAACACGCCTTTGATGCGTGTTATGCCAGCAGCATGTCGATTTGTGCTGTAGTTATCCCTTGCAATCCTGACCTGAAATGACGATAATTTTTTGAAAATTGAGCTTGGAAAAACACTGCTGTTTAGTTGAACTCAGCATTGACTTTTGCCACCTCGGCCATCATAGATTTAGATCTTGTTGTGTCCCCTCATAAGGCGGCACATGGAACCTTGCATTATTTGCCCTTCTTGAAGGATGAACCTTCGCATTTATCTGGTTTTCAGTCCAGTGGTACCATTTTAGATTTGGTATTTTATTTTCAAATCATAACGTTATATTGATATACAATAACATTTGCTGAACACATAGGCGTGTAGGACCCTAAAAAAAGCCTCCCCATTTAAAACTCAACCTTAGACATTACCTAACCGTCTTGTGGCCAGATATATTTAAACATGAATGAGATTCTTTCATGGACAAAAATGGTGCAAAATCTGAGGAGTAGTGGAAGAGAACCTGCTCTATGAAGAATATAAGCTTCTAGACAAAATCTGCCATTGCTAATCTACACATTGTTCTCATTTCAGTGAGGACTTTAGAGATAAATCATCCTCTTCCTTTTGACATTTTCAGAGTCTTGAGGAGATGTTTGTTGCTTTTTAGACATCACGAGCCTTTGTAGAAGTATTTGAGCCCACCGGCACCATTGAGCCCAGGGTTGTATTTTGAGACCAAGACACACTACAAGGGCTTTGCAAGGCCACTGTTGAGCTGGCAGTTCCTGGCGACTTAGTCATCTTTTGCTTCCAGTAGCCACAGGCTTTGGGAAAAAAAAAACAATAAACACAAGCAACACATAATTTTGGTTGACCTGTGTGTGGTTAGATGCCTTCCTTGCCCGTGCTTCTAAATTACAGAATGTGCTTCCAAAGACTGTGATTGTCTGTCAACCTGTTCAGGGTGTCCCCCGCCTACTGCCCGAAGACGCCTGGGATAGGCTCCAGCACCCCCGCAACCCTTGTGAGGATAAAGTGGATCGGGAAATGGATGGATGGATGGATGCCTCCAAACATATGTAATCAAAATCAATAACGTCTAGCAGCAACAAATGACAAGGTGCAACTGAGTTGAAGCAGAAAGAAAAAGGAAGTCAGCACGAGCGAAAGTCAGTGCAAGAGCTATTCGTGTTCCTTTGTTATTCAAGAAAGTAAGAAATATCTATACAATGATGCAAATTGGTTTTATATACAGTACGTACAAGTCTCCTGGAAGGGACAACTCACATTTAAATCTAAATGCACTTGATGACTGTCTGTACAGGTACACTCAGCGAATGAATTAAAATTGTGAAATGCTTTGCATAGTAATATCTAGAATAGCACGGTAGAAGTCACTTCACTGTGTTTCCCTAAATTAGAACCTAGATTAAATAGTCATATCATCCAATCCCATACATGGCCTTTGCCAGCAATCGGCGGCAGGAGTGACAGAAAAGGCAGTTATGCAGGACAGTACCTCAGACCGTCCAACTGAATCCGACTGACATTTAAAAAAGCAGCCCCTTGAGATCAAAAAGAGAAAAGACAATAAAATGACTCATTGGCAATCAACTGTCCTGAAATGTAGTCAAAGGCATAATTTCACAATTGGAGCTAGCTACAACTTTAAAAGATAAAAACATACCTTGAAATACATTATTGTGAAATGGCCTCACACAACCACAAAAGGAAGCTGTCCATATTATGAATACATACAGTCGGTGCCATACATAATCAAACAGCACACCCACAAAGGGAGTGTTGCCCTGTGTATTTTCTTGGGGGTTGTTTCAGAAAAGAAGAAATCCACGTCAGTGACTTTGGATCATTTAAGAAGCGTTTCCCTTTGGAAACATTCAGATCTTCCTGCTGCTCTATCATTGTTCCTGTTCATCAACCGGCAGACTGGACAGAAGGTCCAGAGACATGATGCATGCCAAAATAATGGGGGGTTTTTACCGCTCCTTCCCAGTTTTTCTCATTTTTCATTTCAAATATTGCGATTTTGGAACCCCTAATGAGAATATGTCCCTCCCGAATACCATCTGTTCTGCATGCACACTAAAGGAGCGAAAAAAGAACATGTGACAGTTCCAATGATATTGATTAATCAAAGTCATTGGGTTGTTGCCTTGTGTAGAAAGTGCATTACTGTTTGTCTTCAATGTTTGCTGAGAATTACCAAAATCAGCCCTAATTATGGCTCATAAATAGACCAAATTTAATACCATCACAATATGGTATTCACAAACTTGACACTGGTTATTTTTACGTGTAAGATATTTCACATCATACGCCAAAGTTCAACTTCTGTGACTCTTAACTAGCATTCAGCAGTGTCACGTAGTGAGGTGGTGGTGGACCCCAAAAAGCAGGCAAGAGGAGCAGGGTGTACTTGAAAGATTGTATTGATAAAACACAGAAAACTAAATCCAAAACAAACAAAGTCCTAACAACACACAAAGTCCAAAGTCTCAAAAAACAAAAACCATGACCGAATCTAAAACATATAACAGTAACCGAAACATGACTGAAACAAACATGGCAGCAGCAAAGAGCAACAATGACCCGACGATGAGCGGGCGGGAGGGAGTCCTTTTAAATGGCTAATGACATAACGACCAACAGGTGTGCAGCTGCAGGGGGAGCCCTCCAGTGCCACCTGTTGGTCACAAACGGAAACATTACAAGCAGCTACTGTGTAGATGGACATGTTTTTAATGCTTGGCACACACAGGTGCCATTATAATTAAATCTCGTTTGTACCATTGTTTGTTGAAGTCGGAATGTATCCTCCAAAGAAGGAATGATGGTCCTGGTTTGAAAAGAATGTATATGTTTGTGTGTGTGTGTGTGTGTGTGTGTGTGTGTGTGTGTGTGTGTGTGTGTGTGTGTCACAGAGATAGAGCCCAAGGTATATAAACGCACGACACCGCCATACATCATACGTATCATTTGCAAGTAGTAATGTCCAAATTTAATTGCACTAAAATGCAAGCACTGTTGATATAAAATGATAATACTGCAATGTATAGGGAAGTGGAGGGAAACGTCCTAAAATGTAAACTTGCAGATCATGTGTAATATGAAGGAAGTATATTTTTTAAATCCAGGTTTGAAGGAAGAGAGAACACGAATTACATTATCAGCAGCAGTTTGGCAAATGGTAGACAGTCATCAAAAATGAGGCTTCGGGGTGTTTCATGTCGCTCCCAGACAAAGTTTACCGTTCAACTAAACTTAAAACAACACCATTTGTATTTAAAACAACCAAACAATGTTGACTTAAGAATGGCCTGCTAGTTTAATGCTATCATGCAGGCAGATATTATTACAGTTCTCACTGGTATAGAATTTTGTCTTCTTTGGAAACTGACTAATATTGCAGCATCTTACTGAATCACATATACTAGTCGTATAAGTCATCCTTCACTTGACTGCATGACTGTATTATACTGCCAGCACAATGAAATGAATTGCATCATTAAGTCATGATGCACAAACCGTAATTTTTACATTTGATGTAACTATGTCATTACTCTATGTTTATATAAAGTACAATATTATTGTTATGAATGCAAATATTCCTAATTAAAAAGCATAGCCCAAAGATTGTGTTTTGTGTGTGTGTGTGGGGGGGGGCTTGTAAATGGCATTTTCTATCAATTTCAAGTGTTCATCTTGAGTGTCTTAAGTTAGAGTGGCACCATTGTACATTGAACCTTAAAGTCACAGCCTTTTTATTTAAATTTTGTTTTCACAATGCAACAAATATACAGCACAAACTGATCCAAATCATGCCCTCCCCCATTTCATCGTATTGCACAGATTTTTAGCTTGTAGCTTTTCATTTTTGATCAGTGTTGTGGGAATAACATACATGGCTACAAGGAAATATGCTGCCTCTCTTGATGACTGAGTAGTCATCAAATGACATCATATCTGACTCAGAATTCACAGATCAGAAGACTTAGACTCAGTAAGGCAACAGCTACATAGTGTGTGCAGAGCGCTGTAATTATTTGAAGCACAGACATCAAAAATAACAAATCGGCGTCCTCTGCGGATTTGTCATCAAATCAAGCTTTTAATCAGAACAAATTTATTTCATATTTAAACACTTAATCTGCTGGCAAATGTTCTCCACTGTGAAATGTTGTTTCGATTACATGGTTGTGTTTGCAGATAAAGATTTGGCAGTATAAAACACAATTTCGGATGTGGAATGTGAGAGGAAACTGGAGTACACCAGGGCTAGAGTAATCCAAGCCATTTTCGGGCAGTGAGCGGAGTATACCTTGAATTGGTTGACAGCCAATCGCAAGGCACACATAGGCAAACAACCATTCACACTCCAACCACACACGAGGACAATTCATAGTGGTCCATTAACCCTACCGAACCAGTATTTGGAACGTGGCAGGAAACCGGACTATCCGGAGAAAACACATGGGCCTGGGGAGAACATGCAAACGCCACACAGGAGAGCTGGAGCCGGAATGAACGCACAGCGGAGGTGCTGCTATTAAAAAAAAAAAGCCTCAGTTTCTCCTACATTGTTTGGAAACGCATGTAAACAAAAAATCACAGAAACAAACAGTGGAAGCATCCCCCACCACTATCCTCAAAATGGCTCAAATAAACGCATGTTCCAATAAGAGTTGAAATTGAGATTGCACGACATTCAAAAGCATTATTTTCTCTAGAGGCATGCAGGTGCAACCATGCAAAGTTCCTACATAAAGAAAAGCTCTGAACTCATATTTGCCAAGTCACAAGCTGAAGAAGTTTCAACAGAAACCCTGTAGCACTCCCCTTGGCTTACTAGCAATACCCTTTGCAAATGTATTCTGCACACACTAAATATTCTGCTTGTGTTTTTGTCCTTGAGTCAGTACACTAGGACGCTCTTATTTTCCGGCAAGGGATTATTCAAAGAAGCTAACATGCAATGTCCCTATTGCAAAGCAGAACTGCAATATTACAATATTGTGTGTGTGTGTGTGTGTGTGTGTGTGTGTGTGTGTGTGTGTGTGTGTGTGTGTGTGTGTGTGTGTGTGTGTGTGTGTGCCTGCCATGCATGTTTTTGGAATGTGGGAGGGAACTGGAGTACCTGGGACTTATGACCTCTGCACCGTGAGGTCGACGCACTAAGCATTGGATTGGATCACCGAGCCGCCCCATGTATTATATATATATATATATATATATATATATATATATATATATATATATATATATATATATATATATATATATATATATATATATATATATATATATATATATATATATATATTAGAAGTCCCAATACTCAATCCCGAAGTGGAGCGCGGCGCTGAAACGCAATTTACTTCGTTTAAATGTCAGATTGCAGACGGACAAACATGACAACTATGCAAAAATGAGCTAAATAAAGACACCCTGTTCTAGCAACATTTTAGCCCACGCTGTTTGCTTTGAAATGATCCATAGCTGTCGGTCTGAGACGAGGGGCGGAGTTACGCGCGTCAGCTGTGTGCTTGGCCATTAAGTGGTATTTCAGACTCGACGTGCTATGATGATAGCTCAGTTTACGACTGCAAAACATACAGGTAACTTTGGTCTTGTCATTGGAACAATCTGGCAACTTTTTAAAAGTAAACTTTCCATTCATAAACTATTTAAGTATCCGTTTTCGGTGTCTCGCTGCCGTGGCTGGCAAAACAAACGTCGTGGACCTGTGCAGAGCGATTGATGTTTTGTTTCTGGTTTATTTATAGAGCAACGTAACATCCGCTGTGACGTCTGCGGCGTTAATCTCGCGAGAAATTTTTTGATCCCGATAAAATTCATTTAAATTAATGCCAATAAAAACGCGCTAAACTGACAGCTCTAATATAAAAAAAATAAAAATCCTCATCTCACCCCTCGGGTGGTGTCCGTCCCCCATTCAGCTCGGGTCCTCTACCAGAGGCCAGGAAGCTTGAGGGTTCTGCGCAGTATCCTTGCTGTTCCCAGCACTGCACATTTCTGGACTGAGATGTCTGATGTTGTTCCCGGGATCTGTTGCAACCACTCAACTAGTTTGGGGGTCACTGCCCCGAGTGCTCCGACCACCACAGGCACGACTGTCACCTTTACCTTCCAGGCTCTCTCCAGCTCCTCTCTGAGCCCTTGGTATTTCTCGAGTTTCTCCTGTTCCTTCTTTCTGATGTTTCCATCACTTGGGACCGCTACATCCACTACAACGGCTTTCTTCTGCCCTTTATCAATGATCACGATATCCGGTTGGTTCGCCATTACCATCTTGTCAGTCTGGATCTGGAAGTCCCACAGGATCTTCGCTCGGTCATTCTCCACCACCTTGGGAGGTGTTTCCCATTTTGACCTTGGGGTTTCCAGTCCATACTCGGCACAGATGTTTCGTAGACTATGCCAGCCACCTGGTTATGGCGTTCCATGTAGGCTTTCCCTGCCAGCATTTTACACCCTGCAGTTATGTGTTGGATCGTCTCGGTGCCTCTTTGCACAACCTACACCTTGGGTCTTGTCTGGTGTGGTATATCTGGGCCTCAATGGCTCTGGTGCTCAGGGCCTGCTCCTGAGCAGCCAGAATGAGTGCCTCTGTGCTGTCCTTCAGGCCAGCCCTCTCTAGCCACTGATAGGACTTCTTGAGATCAGCCACTTCACTTATGGTCCGGTGGTACATCCCGTGCAGGGGCTTGTCCTCCCATGATGGTCCCTCTTCCAGCACCTCATCCTCTGTTCCCCATTGTCTGAGACATTCTCTGAGTACATCATCCGTTGGAGCCTTCTCCTTGATGTATTCGTGGAGCTTGGATGTTTCATCCTGGACAGTGGCTCTCACACTCACTAGTCCCCGGCCTCCTTCCTTTCGGCTTGCGTACAGTCTCAGGGTGCTGGATTTGGGATGGAACCCTCCATGCATGGTTAGGAGCTGGGTCTTAACATCCGTGGTCTGAATCTCTTCCTTTGGCCACCTGATTATTCCTGCAGGGTATCTGATCACTGGCAGGGCATAGCTGTTTATTGCCCGGTCTTATTCTTGCCATTGAGCTGGCTTTTAGGACTTGCCTCACCCGCTGGAGGTATTTGGCCGTAGCCGCTTCCTTGTTGCCAGTTCGAGGTTGCCATTGGCTTGTGGTATACCGAGGTACTTATAGCTGTCCTCAATGTCTGCTATTGTTCCTTCAGGAGTGAGACCCCTTCAGTGCGGACTACCTTTCCTCTCTTAGTCACCATCCGACTACATTTCTCAAGCCCGAATGACATCCCGATGTCGCTGCTGTAGATCCTGGTTGTGTGGATCAGGGAGTCTATGTCCCTTCGCTCTTAGCATACAGCTTTATGTCATCCATGTAGAGGAGGTGACTGATCGTAGCTCCATTTTTGAGGCGGTATCCGTAGCCTGTTTTGGTGATTACTTGGCTTAGGGGTTCAGTCCTATGCAGAACAGCAGTGGGGAGAGTGCATCACCTTGGTATATGCCACATTTGATGGACACTTGGGTAAGTGGCTTGCCATTGGCTTCAAGTGTGGTTTTCCACATCCTCATCGAGTTCGCAACGAAGGCTCTTAGGGTCCTGTTCACCTTATACAACTCCAAGCATTCAGTGATCCATGTATGTGGCATCGAGTCGTAGGCTTTCTTGTAATCAATCCAGGCTGTGCACAGGTTGGTATGTCGGGACCTGCAGTCTTGTGCGACTGTTCTGTCAACCAGGAGCTGATGTTTGGCTCCTCTGGTATCTCTACCAATGCCCTTCTGTGCTTCGCTCATGTATTGATCCATGTGTCCACTTATCTTAGCCGCAATGATGCCTGACATGAGCTTCCATGTTGTGGAGAGACAGGTTATTGGCCGATAGTTGGATGGGACTGTACCCTTTGAGGGATCCTTCATGATCAGGATCGTTCGCCCTTCAGTTAGCCATCCTGGGTGAATCCCATCCTTCAGCAACTGGTTCATTTGTGTTGCTAGGCGCTCATGGAGTGCTTTGAGTTTCTTTAGCCAGTAGGTGTGGACCATGTCCGGGCCTGGTGCTGTCCAGTTTTTCATATCTGAGACTCTTTCCTGTATGTCTGCCACTGTTATGGTAACTGGGTTCTGCTCAGGGAGGTTGCTGTGCTCCTCTCTCAGGGTCACCAGCCATTGTGCACTGCTGTTATGTGCAACCTCCCTCTCCCATATTCCTTTCCAGTACCTTTCAGTTTCCAGTCTTGGTGGGTCAGCTCTGCTGTTAGGACCCTGCCACTGAGCGTACACTTTCGAGGTTGTGTTGCGAACAGCCTGTTTATTCGCCTGGCCTCATTCTCTTTCGTGTACCTCTTTAGGCGACTGGAGAAGGCTTGGAGCCTTTGTTTGGCAGTTTCGAGTGCTTCAGGTATGGTCATCTGGGTGTACCTCTCAGGTATCGGCCTTTTCATCACACCTCTCTGGGCCTCCGTCAATTGACTCACATCTTTCCGAGCCGCTTGATCTTAGCCTCCAACCGTCTTTTCCATGGTGGGTAACGTGTCTCATAGTTGCTCCGATAGCCAAGGATTTCTAGGATCACTGATGCTGAAGCGTATATCAGCTCATTGGTTTCGTGATCGTTGTGGTAGGAATCGCCTCAGTGCTGCATTCACACTTTCCATGAGACTTTCAGGTGGTACTTCACATAGCCGTTGTAATCGGTTTCTAGGTTGCCCAGCTTTCATCCTCGCCATGATCTTAGCTTTCAGGTCAGTTGCTGCCTTGCTCAGCATTTCATTCATTGGGGCTGGCCTCCCAATCTCATCATCTGCATTCATTGGGGCTTGCCTCCCAATCTCTGGTATGACCTCCTCCTCTGATCTGGCAGCCTGGGGCCCTTCACCATGGAACCTGCGTTGTACCTCATCAATCTCAAGTTGTGACAGCAATTGCCGTTTGTGGATGTTGGAACACTGAGTTACTAGTTGTTTCGTGGTCAACCGTGACTGTGGGTTTCGAAGTAACCATTCAGCCTGCATTCTCTGCATGTAACCCCTCTGACTAGGGTTGCTTGAGTAGTAGCATTCCAACAGAGCCATGTTATCGCATCTCGCCCATCTCCGCTTTGTTCCAGTAGCCCATTTTTCATCAAGGTGCTCTGGTTCCCAGCACCTGATGCAGACCTTGTTTGGCCGGGCGACGTCTGAGCCGGCATGTCATTCATTTTATTGTCTCTCATCATTGTATGAGGTAGGCATTAGCGTGAAGGATCTTGCCCAAGGACCCACACTGGATGGTGTTATGTGCTCATTTTTTGCCCCAAGCGGGATTCGAACCACCGTCTCCCGTATGCCAAACCGACGCCTTACCAACTGAGCTATCCAGCCGCTGCCCCCTATATATATATATATATATATATATATATATATATATATATATATATATATATATATATATATATATATATATATATATATATATATATATATATATATATATATATATATATATATATATATATATATATATATATATATATATATATATATATATATATATATATATATATATTCTTCAAAACGAAGAAAATGGATGACACGACGAAGAATAAATTTGCTGAACGACTCCTGTTGGATTGACCTGGCGCTTTAAGAGGGGGGGCTGCCACTGACAGGTGACGTTCGCGCGATGTATAAATAGCGTTTTGTTTCGTGAGTGAATACACTCGCTTCGTCGTCGGCATGGCTCAATGTTAAGCTACGCGAGTGCTTCTTATCAAGTCAGATGTGTAAAGTTAGCTTTTAGATTCGGTCATGATCGGTTGCTTTGGTTGCCGCATCGCTATGCTATTTTCACAACCATAAGGCGCCATTAAAAGTCTAGTGTATGAGCTGAGTTCCAAAGCCTGACTGAGCGCGCTTCTGGCCGACACGCTGTTTATATAGAGAAAAGGCGGGCGTAAGTGACGTCAGGCATGCGGAAGTCTGCCAATGAGTGAAGGGTGGGCGTGCCCAATAACACGGTGCGCCGAATGGTCGTGAAAATACGGTATATATATATATATATATATATATATAGCCTGAAGGACAGCACAGAGACACTCATCCTCGCTGCTCAGGAGCAGGCCCTGAGCACCAGAGCCATTGAGGCCCAGATATACCATACTAGACAAGACCTAAGGTGTAGGTTGTGCAAAGAGGCACCGGAGACGATCCAACACATAACTGCAGGGTGTAAGATGCTGGCAGGGAAAGCCTACATGGAACGCCATAACCAGGTGGCCGGCATAGTCTACCGAAACATCTGTGCCGAGTATGGACTGGAAACCCCAAGGTCAAAATGGGAAACACCTCCCAAGGTGGTGGAGAATGACCGAGCGAAGATCCTGTGGGACTTCCAGATCCAGACTGACAAGATGGTAATGGCGAACCAACCGGATATCGTGATCATAGATAAAGGGCAGAGGAAAGCCACTGTAGTGGATGTAGCGGTCCCAAGTGATGGAAACATCAGAAAGAAGGAACACGAGAAATTCGAGAAATACCAAGGGCTCAGAGAGGAGCTGGAGAGAGCCTGGAAGGTAAAGGTGACAGTCGTGCCTGTGGTGGCCGGAGCACTCGGGGCAGTGACCTCCAAACTAGATGAGTGGTTGCAACAGATCCTGGGAACAACATCGGACATCTCGGTCCAGAAATGTGCAGTGCTGGGAACAGCAAGGATACTGCGCAGAACCCTCAAGCTTCCTGGCCTCTGGTAGAGGACCCGAGCTGAATGGGGGACGGACACCACCCGAGGGGTGAGATGAGGATTTTTTTTTTTTTATACATACACAGCAAACGTTTATATATATATAAAAAATGTGGGATATGGCACATAATCCCACATGTTTTTGTGACATTTGAAGTGTGTTTCTGCAAGACGTAGAAACCAAGGTTGAAACTTGAATTCTATTTTTCAATTGAGCTGTACAACTCATATCTTACATACATGGTGGGAAAAGTATGGACATTATTTATCTTGTTCCAATTTATTTATGTCACACAAAAAAAACATTAAAAAAACAGATTTTTGAGTTTAGCTAATAAAAAATGGTAGCAAAAGAAAAGGATTTGTTTTCATATTCTCCAGTGTACAAAGAAAACAAGTGTACAGGAAACAATCTACTGCTGTGATAAACAGGATGTATGCTCTTATTAATACTTCATCTATCAAACGTTTGAAAAGCACCCACCTTTGTCGTGCAATAGAGCGTTTGACAATGCTCATTGAATCCACAATTGCAAAATGAACATGGCAGCTTTTCATGTCATAATTTCGAACTCACTAGTCACCAAGCCAACATCAGCAAAGAGAACATGGATTTAAAAGCCTCACGTGTTGGCTCTCATTATAATATTGGTTAGAGGTGTTCATAAAATATGAATTAGTGACACAAACCAAACCAGAAATCTCACGAATATATATAGAAATATAACTAAAAACAAAGCAACACGTTAACTTTGAGAGGCAGCAGTTCATTATGTGGTGCAATTGATCAACTACGTAGCAGTTAGCAGTTTCAAGCACAGCAAGAATTACACTCACAGAAAACATACAAAGATATGTTTACATTATTGTAGGTCATTGGCGGGGGGATCCGATTTATACATTAAATTCATTGGGGGTTTTCAGGTATCTTTCACACACAGCAAACATTTTTAACTTGGATAATGGTCCAAGTTCTGTGTCAATGACATGAGTACCTATTTTTTTTTCGGAATCCCATCTCCATCACAAGACAGTATACAGTTTAAGTTCAGTTGTAAATAGCAGTCGTGTCATCGTAGGCATGACAACGAGACTTTGTATCAGCCATTTTCTTTGTCAGATACTCCAAAAACGGGAGTGTGTGTGGACAATTTCAAGTACTCCTCAGAGTCGTTGACTACAACAGGAAATTAACTATAACTTTTTTTTGTCGTCACACATAAGAAGAATTTCCGTGTGACAATATTGTGGAGTTATGCAAAGTGCCACGATATATAAATAATTAATAAATAAATAATAATGTAGGGAGCTCATAATGATAGTAGCCCATGTCCTGAAAAAGTGTGGCTCCATTCGTCCAAGAGTAACACGTTACCGACCACACTGCTCTCGGTGTGCGGTAGGTAAGTTTACCATGAGAAATACATACCCCTGGAGATAACCCGGCAACAATTGAGCTATACCAAGTGTAACTCTGCCATGATACGGGATTATGAGGTTGAATTTTGTTTGTTGCAGTTGATTGTTATTTGTGATTTGCTAAGTACTAAAATGGGTCGCTCTTGAATCCCTACGCTTGAACAGATTTGGCAACTTGAAAAAATACAACCTTGCATTGCCTTTTAGATTGCTTGATTTCTTTGCTTTCTAAATGAGATGATTTTTACCTTTGCGAGACACTTTGAACAAGACATTGTGTGTTGGCTAAGTTGATATCCTGTATGTTTATGTTTTATAAAGTATATATACAAAATTAGATACAGCTAGAGTGTATGGCTTTTAAATTTTACACTTAAAATTTGAAAACATAATAAGGCTTGAGACAAGGTGGGTATGAATAAATGAATGATTGAATGAACGAATGAATGAAACAAAATTTTAATTTGCATATTTGGTCAATGTACAAGTTTGATTACACAAATCTATAACTTGTGGCAATATAACGTAGAAATACATTGGATGCCGTTTCGCCACATGGACGTTAAATATCTTGTCTTTGTCAGGTCGTCAGTTGAATATAGGCTGAAAAGCATTTGAAAATCAATGCATTCTACTTTTTAATGTGTGTTTTAGAGAAGAAGAACAATTCACTCACATTCACACTTGAGGAAAATTTAGTCTCCATTGAACCTATCGTGCATGTTTTTGGAATGTAAAAGGGACCGAGAGTACTCCGAGAGAACACACAAACTGCACACAGGAAGGCCAGGACCCAGATTGGAACCCTAAACCTTAGCACTTTGAGTTGAATGTGCGAACATGCTGCCGGTTCTGAAGTTCAACACCATTTTTTGTTAATTGAGGTGTCAAAGATCAAATTGGGTACCATTCTTGTACAAAAACCGAGGTCACGGTTTATGAGGTAGGATGAGAACCACGGTCATGGAATTGACCCCTTGTTCCCCTAGTTTTTGCTTCCTTAGTAATTGTTTCTCCCCGACCAGGAGTCACCGCTAATCTGTGTCAGTTGTGCTAGTAAGATTAGCCACACTATGAAATGTGATGCACTTCAACTATTGGAAAAGATTTTTGAAATGTAACCAAAAAACATGATTTGATATCTTGGAACTCCTGTCTTTGCGGCACTTGAAAAGGCGCTCCTGTCTGATCATTGGCCTTTGTCTACTCCAAGGTTTAAATATTATTTCATGGATAGTGTTTGAACATATTTTTCGTACTTTTGTCAGACAATCTTTTCTGAGGGTGGCACATCAAGCTTAGAAAGCTAACCAAGTAAGGTCGTGGATTGACTCCTTCTTTCAGAGTTTCTATAAAGACCAGTACTTTATTTTTTTTCTCCCGAATAACAAAAGTAGTCCAGAAACGGACCGGATTTAGCAAGACCAACGTTGCTCCTTAATACCATTGTCCTTTGTCATGATCATCAGGAATGTTTTGTGCCTCAGAGCTTAGCTTCTTACTTGCTTTTGCGTGAGATCCTTGTATCAGTTTTATACCGCTGATGTCAAACACACCGTTTACCTTCATGCCTGCTTCAGTCTGACATTTTTATTTATTTTTTTAATTGGATAATATTTCTTTTGGGAGTGCAGAGAGTGAAAGCCCATGTTAGTAACAATAGCTTGGCAGACTTGGCAGCAAAAATAACTGAGGGGGGCGGGTCTTGGCAAAGGGCAATTGGCACTGTGAAGAAAATTGTTGAATAAGAATAAATAAATAAAAACAATTTCAAAATAATTGTGCCTTTTTGATGTTCAAACTGATGATTGTAGTCACATTTTTCTATAAATGATTGTTTAAAAAAGGCATGCAAAAAGACTGGAACATCGTGTGTATTTTGTTCAAACATCTTCCTTCTGGCAATTTGTTTTTCTTTCTTTTAGCTAAAACACCATCTTGGCCAAGTAAACAAGCAATTTGGAGTAGCAAGAGTTGAGTGGGATACACGCAGTATTCTTTCTGCATGAAACCCACATGGCATACCCAACACGATTATTACATTATCTAATTCCATTCCAACACATGTATTATTCAGGCTCTGACAACATAATGCTCGGAGGAAAAGGAAGAGATCTGCATGAGTTGAGTCATCTCTGAAAGCCAGAGCGATGCGTTTTCTTCCTTCTGTCAAAACATCACATTTTCATGGTTGTCACCATCAAATTATTGCGGAGGATAGTGTGGTGAAAACTTACCATTTAAAAGTTGGATGCAGTCTGTTCGAAAATCACATTGTTAAAGCCAAGCCGTTTCTTTATTTATCGGGATGCTGAGCGTATAAGCAATAATCTATGCTGAAGTAGGACCTTAGATAAGGAGCGTTGCTCTTGACACATGAAAAATAACTGCCCCCAAGAGACTTGAATGTCTTGCCCTTCCAAGCAACAAGGTCACATGGCTTACGGTGCACATCTTTACTATCCTCTTAGGGTGTCGACATCAACCGAGTTGTGTCATTCTAGCCGGGTGCCTCTATCGACAAACGTAATATGCAAATGCATATGTGATATTCGTTTATTAGCACATAGATGTGCTGAAAACAGCGATTAAACTGATTGATTCGGGCAACAACAATTGAGCATCCCAAAGCATCACTTTAGAGACTTAAGTGTTACGACTACTGAAGATGCTTTGGTCTCTAAAGCCACATGAACAAAGATGAACAAAGATGAAGCGTGGCACACTCACTGATGGTTCCCATGATGCTTATAAGACCAGAATCGGGAAGATTGGTTACCAGAAAATCCACAGCTGAGGCAACAGTAAGATTTTTAAATCAAGCCCAACTGGCGAGTCTGCCATTCAGAAAATTTGCTCAAACCAAGCTCAAGTCACCTCGGCAATGACAATAAGGTAGATTCAGCCACACTGTTCAACATTTCAAAGAGCAATCTGAGCGTGCATAGTAATAGCATCCATTAGTGGTGCTTTCTGAGAACCAAGATAAGTAATGTATGAAAAGAAAATAGCGAGGGAGTTAAGAGTAGGTAATGCAAGGGTAAGGTGCATCAATGCTCTCTATATGCCGGGGACATAGAGACTGTCAGGAGAGTTACAAATACGGATGCATGATGCAACACCGTTCAGCATTTGAGGAAAATGACATCAGATGTTGACACCTCAATGGACATACAATATCTCCACCCTGGCATTTAGATGGCTCCCCACATTTACTAGCGTGGAGTCTGCTGATATATGTGTTGCTTTTGTCTGTGCACGCTGGGCATACAGTGCCGGATGAAAGGTGAGGCATGAGCAATAATATATGTGAGTGAGGTTTAGCCTGTGCTGCAATACTGTAGGGTGGACCTGTGATGGCTCCTGGTACATCAGGATACAATAGCAAAGACCCCCCACACACACACACACACCTTGCCCCTTCCCCCACCACAATGTAATTGACGTTTGTGAGGCTTGGTGCCCAGCCAACATTTTTCCAAAACCTTTGTCAACCTTTATTCACAAGTACATGAATAATATGTGTTCAGCAACATCCATGATTTTGATATTATTTTGTGTAAGGCTAAATTAACGTTTTTCATGTCTACTGAGAGCCATCCTATGTATTTATTGTATGGCGATACCTCATAATGTACTTGGATATGCTGAGACTTTATTAATAATAATATGTCCCACAAGTGGAATCACCTTGATACAGTAAAATCACGGCCATGTTTGGATCGAGCTGAGCCAAATGGATGTACAAATCAATTCCATTACATTTTGACAGTGTTCTGTTGCAGGTACAACAGTGTCCCGGGGCATTTTTTAATTCAGATATATATCCAGTATTAATCTGAGATCTCTGCAAGTAAAATGTAGTACATCCTTTGCGCAAAGCGCCCGGGGGCACAATCCCGCTACAGCAAAGCGACGAGGAGGATCGGCAGGTGGCAGTCGTGTCCTTTTTGCGAGACACATGAGCTGTCCAATCTCCCACATGCGCAACATCTAAACCTCTTTTCGCCCTCTCTATCTCTGACACTGGTGCACATTCAAACAATCATTTTGACACACTCACACACACGCACAAAATACTAATAATAATAATTAACATCAATTTCGCACAACATGTTTTGTGATTAAACTCAGTATGCCATTTCGGGAGCCGCGCAAGTTCAAGTGAGCAAGCAACATGTCGACTGAGGGAGGAGAAGAGAAACAGCGTCTTGCCGCTCTGCTCCTGATTCAGCAGCAGTGATCGAGGGAGCACTTTGTCAGAGGGAGGTAACCCACATGACTGCTTATCAATTCTACGCCTGTCCGCAGTACTGCGCCGTCCGGAACACGCTCTGAGATGCTCCACATCCCCGTTTCATGCAAGCCCTCATGCGCGGACTGCAAGCCGGATCTTGTGGTCACAAGCCTGAAGCGTTTGCAGCCCAGGGAGGAGGAGAAGGACACTTGAATGAGAAGCACTCAGCATCATCTGTGCCCGTGTGTCGATCGCCTCAGTGGTTAGGTGAGACTTGATTTCGAGAGATTTACGCACGCGTGCGGCGCAGAAGTGAAGCTCCTCTTCAGTGACCCGGGTCCAGTCTGCACATGATGATATCAATGCACGCAGGAGAGAAGAGTATTTAAGATTTCAGAGCAATACAAATTCCCGCCGAATGTAGCTGTTCGATGAGGCTTCTCCTCTCTGTTTTTGGAATGAGTATAACGTTACATGACATAGACTATACGAGTGAGACTTTTCTGCGGATCCGCAAATCTTCAGGGGACGAAATAAACTACAGCTACACTGAGCTGCGGAATCAAATTCGGTGGGATTGACGGCTAAGAGTAAAAGAGACTTGGTAAGAAGTGACATTTGCAAAAGTGGGACGATATTGAAAGAAAATGTCACATATGGGCGCTCATGTGGGGTGAAAGTTTTTTGTCTGTTTTTTTCCAGGATGCATCATTCTAGAACAGAAGCTGAATCACAAACCATGTGGGAAGATTTTTCGAAATTTACATCTTAAACGTTTACAGCAGTGAAGGAATAACAAGTGTGCAAGTCCACAAATCCCGAACTCAGGAGACGCGTGGGACATTAATGGGTCGAGCAGTTGGAGCAATGGCACTTGTGGGTCCCTCAACGCAAAGAGCTTCGTGGAAAATGGCAATATCGGATATATCACCATCATTTTGAGAGTTATTTCCAGATCTGGACTGATGGATGGAATGCTTATTGTTGTAAGAGCGGGGCTAAATAGCCCCGCGTTGTGCAAGCTCGCCTGAGAATTGCGATTTTTTTTTTGAATGCAGTTTTTTTCTGCTTTGACTAAAAGACGGATCGCTCCCAAAAAGCCTCATCCAGCAGGATCGCTGTCTTCACGAACAAGTAAGCTTGTGTGTCCGTGCGCGCGCGCGCGCGCGCGTGTGTGTGTGTGTGTGTGTGTGTGTGTGAATGTTTGAGGGCGCGCGTGCGTCCCTTTACTTTTCTCACGTCTCACTATAACGGCAAATTCTATCACAACTGCCATTGTCGTAACAGTGTAAAGGCAAATTGTATTGCAGAAATATCGGCCTTTTGCAACAAGACTTTATTCGTGGTCTCAGACGATATCTGATCAATCTTTCAGCAAGCACTGATTTTGACAGATGATTTGAATAGCTGCACCGCGCTCCCGTAAGTCTTGCTGCTTTTCAGTGCGCTCCCGGGAGCCTTTCATCGAGAAGGATACAAGATTAAGAATCTTAGGCACCACCATGGAATTGTACACTGCACCACGTTGTGCGCCCTCTGAATGCAAAGTAGGCAACGGCTTTTTATTCATCGCCAAACCAATCTGCAGCAAGCCAAATTCATTTGAGTGTGTGGTCGAGCGGTTATTTTTGAGACTTTTAAACATGTTACATATGAAATACTATTTCGTATGCATTTCTAGAGCAGCTCTGCTGTTGTCACATAACTGGTTGCCTTCATAGTCAGACATCACCTGTCATGTATATTCCTGGCATGGCCTGGATCTACACAGAAGGCACTTGTTCCTTGCCTTCATTGCGCTCTGTGATGGAGCTGTCCCCCTTTTAGTGGTTCTGAAATAGAAAGCAGCCTTGCCTGTCTTGCAAGAGCAGACATTAAATGGCGGTACAGTATATGGTTTAAGATGCATGCCTTCATTGGTCAGTTGTTGCTTCTGAATGTACAGTATTGCATGTCATGTTAAGTTTGGGGTTTCCAACACGACTGTGCAATACAATGGGCAGTGTAAGACCCATAATCGTGTGCAAAACAAAAACAAAAGTTTAGCATGATTTGCAGATTTTTTTTTTTCTGGATGTATGGCCGAAACCTTAGTATGCATGCTGAGAGGGAAGATTGAGTGGACAATTACTTCCATGCGTCAAAGTAAAGGCTCAGCCTCTTATATGTGCATGTATTAGTCATCAACAGATATGCAGCCAATACATTGTATTACTTGTTTCATCATGCATGCAATATCGACTCACATTTAGTCCCCGACAGGTGATCCTTGAGTATATGTCTGTCATCATCAGTAAACCATAACCCACTGTTGGTGTTAATGCATAAATGGGGCTAGCTGTCACTTTTCACATGAAGAATGAATCTCCATGTGAGAAACACATCAAGTATCTGTCATTCTATGAAAGAAAAGCATTTTGTGGTGGAGTGACATCACCTTGGGACACATTAGAATGCTGATTTTGCTGTCCTCCCGCACTGAGGTTACCACCATCAGTTCTCCCCACACGCGCACAAGTTTGCAGTTAGCAAAGTGGCGCAGGATGAGTTATAGTGGTACAAAGACAGATGATTCATTTTTCCACTTGCAGATCAACATGCAAAATGGGTTTGCATATTGTCAGTAGAAACATCATAACTATATTAAAATGTACAGGCAATGATGGACTTTTTTTCAATGATTGTGAGAGCTATGTTAGCACTCCACAGTAGTAAGCATTATCCTTTGAGCAGGTGAGGAGACCAAAAGCGTCAGGCATCTATTTCAAGTCCAATTTATCTCGTTGTTGCTATATGATGCATTTGTTGAAAATTGCTCCATGCGGCCATTTCGGGAAATTAATGAATTTGCCACATAGGAAGGAGCAAAGCAATGAGAGACCGGGGTCTTGACATATTCGACCGTAAACCCATGTTCGCTTCCCACGCTCTTGTCATTTATTTCCCAATTCAGCCAGTGGCCCGGTTCAGATCGGGGCCAGCACTTGGGGCCATATAATGAAATGATCATTCCTCAAATCGGATTAATCCTTTACAAAGCCCATCTTAGAACACCATTAGCATTCATTTCACTCACTGCAAGGGACTTGTTTCAATAATGGAGCTACTATACTATATTTCCCATCTTCAGTGCTTCTGAAATGTCTCAAGAGGGTTCATTTAATAACAATGGTGCAATTACATAGATCCGTATTCCGCTCCCCATCCACTTGTCTTGGGGACAAACAGATCAATTTGCGAGGTTTGAATGGAAGCTCCAATGCAGGACGTGGAAAAAAGAAACAAATAAATAAATGAAGTGTGGACATGGACACGATAACAGGGTAGGTTGTAAATGCTAGTGCCTTAAACTGATGACAGGGGTGGAGGAACAGATCGATACAACACCAGCATGTGCCATGAGAGATATACTGAAGGTTTCTTTCTTATTACTGTACAATATTTTACATTTACAACCGCGAAAAAAAATCACAGCGACAACGACATATCAGCCCCCTTAACTTTAAGGGGTATTTTTTGCAAACAAGTATATCTATGTAAATAATAGGGCAGTGTGTTTTTCGAACACCCCTAAAGGTGAAAACAAACCATTTTCTCGTTCGACATCTTTTTGGACCACAATAATCCCAATAATTCATTTATCCACCCACCCGTCCATTTTCTTCTGCTTGTCAGTTGAACAATAATTTGCATAATTAATAGTAATATAGCACTTACGATCATTGCCGACAGCCATCAATTGCCCTGCACTCACTAATAAAGCCAATCAAGTCAATAAACCTAAATGTAATTATCACATACAATTATATATCAGCAACAACCATGTCCGGCCCCCTCTCAAACATGATTTATTCTCCATGGTTCTTCCACACCGGCTCTTCCACGGACTAAACTCTCAACTGCGTTTCAATACTTTCATTGTGTGTAATCTTTGTTGAACACACTTTTTTTTTTTCTACCGTCAACCAATAATAACTTTGACACGATGGCTGCCGGCATTTTGTGGCGAGTGAGAGGCAGCTGATGTTGTTGTGATAAAAGCTTACCTGAATGGATGACAGCTGCACTGCTTCGATGAGAATGTTGAGGTCAAATTTGTCAGCCAGGTGTTGATTGTCGGTGCAAAACCACAAAGAGAGTAGCATCTGAATACAGCAGTGTACACCAAAGATACTTTTACAACGGAATGTGAAAAGAAGGTGCATCAAATATTCTATTTTATTTTTAAAATTGTTTT
Source organism: Hippocampus mohnikei (assembly GCA_026261675.1). NCBI lineage: Eukaryota > Metazoa > Chordata > Actinopteri > Syngnathiformes > Syngnathidae > Hippocampus > Hippocampus mohnikei. The sequence continues at coordinate 5,603,843 of JAKGUB010000331.1, read as the reverse complement.
ATCATCAATTTTACCCCACAAAAATCAGGAGCATTGAGTAGAAGTTTCAGATCTCTTGGGTTTTCTGAAGATATATTTCGATTCCTATCTTGCCCCAAAGATTTGACTGGATGGTCTTCGAGCCTGCATAATTATAATTTTCAGCAAACAGGCCAAAGCAAGCGTCTTATACACATCACCCTGACACAGATGGACTCGATCGGTATCTGCAGTCTCCCCACTCATTAGTCATCCTCTCCAGCGTGTCTGTCCGAATGTTGTGTCCGAGGGAAGAACAGCTGAGCAGGGGGACAGCCGCAGCACATTCCGCCAGTCGATGGATTAATCAATCGGTGTTCCAGCTCATCCGATCCATCTTCAAGAATAACCTGGTCGACATCGTAAAAGTGCTATTCTGTCATTATAGAGGCCGGGGATCACTTGACTTTTTTTTTTCTCCCCATCTTACCTCCTCCTCTCGCGCTACACTTATCATGAGAACATAAGTGGATTAAATGGAATTTACTGTAGATGTGCGTTCAATGGGGTTCACACTGAGGGAAGCCTGCTTGTGGGTTTGTTTTCTTATTTGGGTATTATCACAAAGACTAAGTAGAAAGAAACGGCTGTTCTTTACTCCTGTCATTAATTCAGTAAAGGGAAGTGACCAAAGTCCAGATGTATGCTTTCTTACATTCATCTCACATGTCTCACCCCATTTAACGCATAAATATGTACCTTCCTCAATGATTCCAGTTTCTCTTTCTTGGCATCGCACGGATGTCACACACGGTTAAAATGTGAACTGACAGCAACCAATATTGGACTAATGTCATGTCTCTGATAATGTTTGCATGAAATCACCATAAATACTCAAACACACACCCAAACTCACACAGGAAGAGATGTTTATACATACGCACTGTGCAGGAGCCATTTTCTCTGCCTTTGGGCCCATTGGATGTCCTGTTGAAAATAGCTCTGGTCCACACATTAATTCCTGCTGCTTATTTGGAGGTTAAATGGAATGCGAACTGGTCGAGGGATCGTTTGTGGTGCTTCCCTTTATTTCCCAGATGTATGAAAATAAGACATTTAAATCCCTGCAAGGTGAAAAGCAAAGCATAAAGATGAAAAAAATCCCAAAATATGTCTTTACAACCAATTTTCCACTTGTTTGGTTGCATGATGTCCGTATAAATGTTATATATATATATATATATAAATCACATCAAACTTATAATGCCTTGAAAATGATTCTAAGCAGAAATAGTGTTTTTGCAGTCACTGTAATTATGCATAGCTTAATGTAAAATGTAACATGACAATTTAATGTTTGTATATATATACATATATATATATATATATATATATATATATATATATATATATATATATATATATATACACACATATCATTTAACCCTGGTAACAAAAAAAAAACACTAACATGCTACCCAGTTTCATACAGTCGGACAGTCAAATGCGAACGTGATCACATAATCATAAAAAAAAAAAAAAGCAACTCAAAAGTGTACCTGGAAAAAAAATTCATTTGCAGGGCTTTAGAACTGCATTACAATATCTAGCATTTGGCATGCAATAGTTGGTAATTTTTGAATGCCTAATAATACAACATTATATATAGATAGGTGATGGCTGGATGGATGACGTGTGGACAGGTAAGCAAGTCAACAGATCCACCTTTAGCTTTATATCATCACCACATGCTTATTTCAAAACAGGAAGCGATGATGTAAGAAACTGCTCATCAAAATTAATTGCTGGATTTAATGTTTTACCACAGGGCTTGCGCGAGTCTAAGCCTGAACTTCTGTTTGCCCTCCTAAAGTGGTGGCTTCTGCATACCCATGGGTGCAGAATTACAGTCTGTGATCTGAACAAAGTGTGCTACTTGATCTTTTGCACTCATTTAATCCATACAAGTTAGCCACGAATTACAGTCTATAAAATAATTTGCAGCAGGAAAACACAATATAATGCAGCATTTCACTCCTCACCAAGTAAGAGCATATTACCTCTTTGAGCCTACTGGAGCTATACACAATAGCAACACAGGTAGTAACAAACACCTCTTAATTATTTAATTGGGAGTTGTGCTTCACACTAGTTGTTACTCCTCTGGATACTCTGGCTTCCGTCCCCCAAATTCCATAAACGGGCTTCTTAGGTTAAATGACAACTCTCAATTGTCCACATGTGTGAATAAGAGTTTGAATGGTTGGTTGTTGGTCTACAGGGTGATTGGTGATCAGTCCATGGTGTACCCCGCCTCTCGCCCAAAGCCACCTTGGGAAGGCTTCAGCACAACCGCAACCCTAGTGAGGAAAAGCTGTATAGAAGATGGATAGTCGGAGAGTAACTCCCAAGTGTAGAACAGTTGCCAACATCCAGCCTAATGGTAATTACCTTCAACTGAGAGGCATTGTCACGCGTACCTGTCGATTTTGCTCTCATGCTTGCGTATTCGTGTGTTCGTCAGCGTGCTTACCTGCACGATAGTCAGTGTCTTGATGGATTTCGCTCACTATCCACTCACCCTGTTAGTCTATGACCCTAATGCGTCACTCATCCTGGCACCTGCATGTCGGCAAGGCTGCCCTACAAAGATCGTTTTGATCTGACAAGGATCGACTTCCATGTGATTTAATTCAAGTTGTCTCTATGGTGTGAGTCTGTTTTCAACACTCGGGTCAAGGCCCTGTGTCAGGAGCTGTCAGTCTGCTGCTATACAAAATGTGGGGGAGAGAGTAAAGAAAAATACCCGAGTTAAACACTAATGACCCGGACATATTAGAGCATGGGTCACCATGTGGGCACCAGGTAGCCCCCAGGGACCACATGAGTAGCCTGCGATCCTGTTCCAAATTAATAAAAACAACAACAACACAAAAAAGTGAATCAGTGATGGTGATAGGTGTATTTTGATTTATTAGCAATGTTGTGGAAGTGGTAATTTGAAAATTTGCACACTGACAGGGATGAATAGGAACAGTCGTGCATTAAATGTATCTATTTATTATAACTCTTTAAACTGCGCAGTGTCACATAAATGCATATCATAAATTATTAATATCATACAGCGGACTCATAAAGAGGTCACATAAAGAAACAAACACTTCAGTTGGAAGGTGGTCTCGAAACAAGTCAGTAGTGTTCACACACAAAATGACCCAAAACACCCATTTCAAACTGTGCCAAGCTGTGTGCATCTGCAAAAATACCAAAACAATGGCTAACCGACACCTGCGCGTCGTTTGACTTGCGCTAAGCACAAATATAGAGCCGTCGGACCTGGGGCGTCAGTAGTTTTCATGCATGGGGCTGGAGGTTGGGGGAGTTGGGGTGGGAGGGCTAGCCCCCAGGGGATACACAGAATGTGAGCGAATGCATTGCTTGAGCACAACATTTCACAAGCAGCCAACGAAGATACTGAGTAAACACACATTTGTCGTGTTATTTCATTGTCTGTTTTTTAATCCAGTCAACAAACAGAGGACCTATCTGAATAGCATTAATCACAACTGTGTTGTCACAAATTAAGCCAAGCCAATCATTTTCCATCACAAAAGTATGACAGAGAAACAGAAAAATCCCTTTGAGGAGCTAACAATGTCATCATAATCAAATTAACAGCTGCAATCGGCGGGTCCTCGGTGTGTGGATGCACGAAAGAATGCCGGGCTGTCACTCTTTTGTGGCTGTGTTTATCTCTTGGCTCTCTCCACTTTCTAACCATTCCTTTCCTCAATAAAATTTAATGTAACGGTAAAATAATTGTATACGATGCCGATATTGTTTCACATTACATATCTGTAATGAGTTAGATATTATTCCTAGACTGTCTGCATCACAAGTGACGGAAGTCTGTGAAATCCTTTCCTCACATCTCCAGAAGATGTCAATTTCCTTGTTGCTATGTCAACTCATGTCCGGATTCCTTCTGTTCAATATGGGTGGAGGAGTGACCTTAACATTCTATGAATAAATGCACAGCATTCTCGTTACCTCTGCGTCCCGCGTCCTAGACGCATAATTTTCCCACGGGACGCACAGTTCCAAATAATGTGCATTTTTCGGACGCAAGGAAATTTCTCAGTCATAACAAAAAAAAAAACGACGGTAAATCTTTTTTTTCATCAATGCATGTGTGTACGTACATCCCACTTCCCATTATATTACGAAATGAAGGTTCCAGAATTTGCAGTCAAGGTCTTTACTTTGTCTGGCTTCTGATGAAAAAGCAGTTGGCGTCTTGCACACGTAGAGTAAATTTTTTTGAGGACATGGATTCATGGCATAAGCATGTATGATGCTTTTGTTGAGGTCCGTTTTGGGGCTGGGTGTACCGTGCAGTGATAAAATATTTGACTCATTTCCAATTTCTACGTTTTATGTGTATTATTCAAATCGTGAAGCTAATGTGGATATCTGACAAAGACAACCCAGGTACATAGGAAATGCATTCACCAAATTTTATTTATCAAGGCAAAACAATCACTCCGACTTCCTCCCACATTTCAAAAACATGCATGGCAGGCGGATTGAACACTCCAAATTGTCTCTCGGTGTTGTGTGAGCGCGGATCGTTGTTTGTCTCTGTGTGCCCTGTGATTGGCTGGCAACCAGCTTACTGCCCGAAGACAGCTGGGACAGGCTCCAGCACGCCCCCGCGACCCTTGTGAGGATAAATGGATTAGACAATGGATGGGTGGATGGAAGGCAAACAATTCTAACCAAACCTATTTGGCCCTTGATTGTTGTTTTTTTTTTATTTTTTTGGGGAGGATTGTCTTTGTGAGGTATCCAAATTTCTTCAAACCTGAATGCTTTCCTATTTTAAAGCAGTCTTTGTGTAGACATAGCACCGTTTCCAGGTAATTTGCCACATCTGCATCAGCAATTAAATGCTGAACATATGCCATTCCACGTCATGAAACCTTTGCCCTTGTTTCCAAACTGGCAGCTGTGTGTCAGGGGCTGCTACTTGTCGTTGAATGAAGGCGCTGCATTTGATTAATGGTATTGTAAGTAGTCAAGCGAAAGAACAGAGATGTCGGCAATCATGTTTGATGGGAATAGTGTGTGTGTTCATGTTTAGGTGTGAAGATGTGTATGTGTGATCTTGTGTGTGCGTGCATGTGTGAGTAGCCCCATAGCGAGCCCAGTGCAGCCTGTGACAGACTCTTCAGCAATTGGCTGTTACCCGTCTGTCATGAAAAAACAAAAATTAGCACACAATTTTCACATTCGTCACATTTTGTTTCCCTTTTGTGAATCAATTACCATAATGTTACCTTTGACTTTATATTAAGGCCTAATGTGCCAAATATCCAGCAGGTTTATGGGGAAAAAAACAATATATGCTTACAATTTTTAAATTTTGTTTCTAAAATGTCATAAAATTAATAACTGTTGTCATTATATGCAGTATATTTGAATACATATGCACCGGTCATAATTGCGTGAATTTATTTCTGTGTTCTTTCTACAAGTTCACATGTATCACTAAGTAAGTCACAAAGTAAAACATGACTGCAGGAAAAAAATGTTTTTCTGTCAATATGATGATGTGCTTTCCAATGAACAAGCTCGCATTCAGGTAACGCGCTCTAAATCGGTTACGATACATTATACAGACGATGATATTTTCCATAATATACATATAAAACACAATCAGTTTGGAGATTTTGTACATAGAAAACATTTTATTTACTGTGACAACAGGAGCTACGATAATTAAATTAAACTACACAACCTAAAGTTGCATATCATAACACAATGAAAACTGAAGTTCTTCTTTTAAATGACAAACTTGATAATGTTATCGAAATTCTATGGTTTGATTTAATCTCTTCAATGGGTGAGGTGGTTATCGACTCTCTCTCTCTCTCTCTCTCTCTCTCTCTCTCTCTCTCTCTCTCTCTCTCTAATTCCAGTCCGACCAATGAAAACGCTTCCAACACTGGTTCAGTTGAAGATTCGCCCAAAAGACTGTTCTCAACTAAAAGTCAGAAGTTGCAAACACAATTTTCAAACTTGTAACCCAAATTGCTGAACTTGCAATTAAATATTCACAATATGCCAAAATGTATTACAAAAGAACTATGCTTTTGGAGTTTTAAACAAAACCAACACTGTTTTAAGTTTGAGCAATCTTGGTCTTGTTTGCAAACCTTTTTTTGTATTACAAGTTTATAATTTTGGCTTGCCAAGTAGTTTTTTTCCTGCAAATTATATATATTATATATATATATATATACACATACATACATACATACATACATACATATATATATATATATATATATATATATATATATATATATATTTTTTTTTTCAATTTCAAATCCCTTTTTGGTTTGAGTACAAATGAAGACACAACATTATCTCCATTGACTGCAGCCTGGAACGGTCGAGACTAATATCAATGAGGCACAATTATCTTGAATATATAGTTGCCGTGGATTGCTACTTAAACCCGTAGATTTAGACTTGGGCTTGGAGAAATCTGGAATACTCAAAGCACGATGCACTCAATATTCAATGTGATTTTAAGTGGACAGCACGATGTTACCGAAAGAAAGCACCTTTTCCTCTGTACTGGATTGTCCTGATTTTATTCACTGACTCTCTGTGTTGCTGTCTATCACTCAACCTTTAGATTTATTCCTTACGACCCATATGGCGCCCATCATTGTGTCCCATTTGAGAAATTGGGCTCGCTGTCAAACCGCATTTTGTTTATTGTCACTGTGTGCCTAAAACGTTCTCCAGATAACAGCACTGGATGACTTTACATGATCCCGCTATTGGGAGAAGGCTGTCCGAGTAAATCTGAACCTGCTTGTTGTCTATATAAATGTAAAAGAGGCTCAAGTGACCTTCAGGGTAAAGGCAGATTCACCAGCGACTGGAAGGAAGCGGAAAGCTCAGATCAGATGGTGAGAAGGTGTCACTGTCCTGCTTCCCCACTATCACTGAGGTGCCCTTTTGCATGGCAATTTTATTTTCTCATTATTGTTTTGATATATACTGTCCTCGGGTTTTATATGCTAATTACATCTTGAACTCCAAGTGACTTCCTAAATAGGCAACGAAATGCAAATGTCTGAGAACGTAAGCCTTGACAACTGTATTACCCTGAATGCAGCACAATCCTGATATGCGGTCGACATGCGCACAAACACACACACGGGCATTCACACACATAGGCAGATTAGATTCACAAAGAGACAGGGGCAAAAATATGCACTGTCAAATTAAGCTTGATGTTTGAATATGGCCGAGCACAGCAACATAAATTGAACATGGATTGTTGGATTTTGAAATAAAAGGGCATCTAATACAGGAGGTGACATTCAACTTTTCACTAATCACCCCATCGAATCATTTAGGTGATAATTGTTCCCTGTATCTGTGTTTGTATGGTTTGATCCTGTCCTGATCTGGAGTCTGTTTCCGTGATATTGTGATTATGTATTGCGGCAGGGGAACATTCCGGTTTCTGTGTTGACTGCTAATTGGGCTCCAGTGTAACGACTGTGACATATTAATGACCTAGATCCAGCTCTTGGTAATATTCATGAGGAGTGCTGCATTGCCGTTTCTGTGTGGACCTGCACACTATGGAGGTTTATAAGTGCATGTACTGTATGTGTTGAACATCATCATTTCTATGTTGATATGTGAACGCGTGGGTGGAAAAAACGGATAATCGCTGCGTGCGGGTCTCTTCTTCAGTTCAACCTAGTGCGTTTCTGATAAGTGGTTACAATGTTTGCTGTCATTACTCTCGGGATTTGGGTGTCCTATCCTGTGACTGATAGATAAAGTGAGTTTGTGTTATTTACACTAACAGTAATTGTCTCTTTTTTTGTCATATTACATTGAGAAAGAGACATGAAATGAATTCTTCAAATCAGGCACCTTATGTCAAGACTAACAGTTGTTGTGTGCGTGTGTGTTTGTTTGTGTGTGTGTGTGTGTGTGTGTGTGTGCGTGTGTTTGTGTGTCAGTGCAATTTAAGAGGGTCTTCTGTATCTAATGAAACAGGTGGTATTCATTAGCATCCTCTCAAGGGATTCCTGCATTTCACCATGTCCTTATCACGGCCCAGACAACATACTTCTCTTCTCCAAGGCTGTATTCATTTTTATATATCTTTTTTTTTAATGGTTGGGTTGCTAGGTGAGGTTTTGTCATTGAAGGAGGTCATATGAATGCAAAGTATCTCTTATGCCAAGAAAAAAAAGAAAAGGCCTAAACCTCAGTCTCTTCAGTGGGCAGCACAGATAGTCAGTCAACGTCATCCCTTTCCTTTATGTCCGATTGGGCATTGCATATGAATTAGGATCAGTACTTAGTTCCAACATTTGAATGTGCCAAATTTTGCCATGGAGCCTAATTTGAATCAGCAGGTGTATAGTAGGGAAAAAAAATGATAAGCACCAATATTGATCAACATTTGTGATGTCTGACTTCATCTACCTCAGGTTCATGCTGTTTAATTGGCAAATCTTACTTTTCATTCCTTAGTTTCTCATAACATTTGAGACGACAAGGAAGGTCAAAACCGGCTGCTAACTACAACACTTCAATTCCCATCTGTTCTGATTATGACAAACTGCTCTCTTGTCACCTCCGTAACGCATCTTTAGAACAATCAAACAAAAGATTACTTGTGGAAGACTTTTTAATATCTCTTTTCCCTAATTGGTTTTGTGTTTCTTGTGTTGCATATGAGTTTGAAGCTCGCTGGTTAATGGAGTTTTCTCGTACGAAGCAAAAGTAAAATAATGCATAAGAAATTATGTTATCCAAAGACAAATTAGATTTTAATGAAGAATGTGGTTCTAGGGACTCGGCCCACTGTCGAGATTCAGCGTAGTACGTTTCGTGCAGAGAAAATACATTCATTCTAGTCATTTAAGAATGGCAGCTCTGTGTATAAATCTGTATAATCATCCATATAAATCATATACCCATAAATGTAAAATAGGTTAATAGAATTGGACGGTCAAAAAGAGATCAACCGGTTTATGTTTCCCTCCTCCCAAAAGATTCGATGATCCACCGCCATCCTCGGATTTTATAAGACAATAGAGACTATTGTCATATTGAGGAGAATAGATTCAGACGCCTATTGGAGATTTGGTGTGCTTTGTGGGAGAAGGAAGGAACAATTTGTCACAAGAATGCTGTGCCATTTTTGGACCTATTTATTGGAACATCAAACGAATCAGATACTTGGCAATTGCAGCCTCTGCAAAGTGCACTGTAATTCAGATGAATTGGTGCACTGCTGAAACATGATCATGTGGTCTTCATTGTTTCCACACATCATTTATATAAGTTTAATAATTATATTAAGACAACTCTATACCATATATGGACACATATTCATATCACAACTTCAATTGCATATGTTATTGTTTTCTCTATACTGTGCTCAGAAAAATAATACAGGTAACCTTTTATTGTATCTTGGTGACTCATCTCAAGTTTGATTAGTTCTGGTACTCTTGAATTACCTCAACAGGCTGTTAACTATGTACCACATAGAGACCGTTGGAATAATGTGTTGTGCATGTTGAGTGCCGGCACTATAATATTATTATTATTATTATTATTATTATTATTATTATTAATAATAATAATAATAAATTTTATTTATAAGCGCCTTTCAAGACACCCAAGGACACTTTACAATAACAAAAAACACAAAACAATACAGCATTTTTCCAGCGATATTGTCATCGTGTAGCACTGTAAATTTTCCCACTTTTTTGGGGGATGCGGGGGGTTGAAATTGGTCAAGGGGCCACTCAGAGTGAGGTCGCGAACCAAACACCCCATACTCGCGTGTGGTACACCACACTCTGGAATTGCCATTGCCAGGAGCATAAAGACCCAGACAACTTCGGTCCTAAAGTCACTGAGACACACAAACCATTCCATCACGATAATGTAATGGCTCACGGATGGGGGATATGTAACTTGATGTTGCATTTATTGTTTACAACTTCCTGGGGAAAAGCAGTGGAGTGTTTGTGAAAACTACATTGCGACAGCTATGCGATCCTGAAAGTAGCTTAGCTACTGAAAAGCTGTTGAAAAGTTTGAAAACACTGATGCTACTTAGAAATGTTCTTAAGATAGCAGTGTTGCAACTGCCCAACACTGCTGTTTTCGCTTGTCTGAATAACATTGGGTATGGAGCACCATATGAGAGCTCTCTCTCTGTTTTGCTTTAAGAGATGAAAACTGTGAAGTCTCACACAACCGATTCCTAACCTTGCGATGGCCGGTTCGTAACCCTACCATTGATTAATAAAGTCACATCCATCCCCCTTACAAATGAATATCGGATTGTACTGGTTTCTTATTCAGAACTCTCGTGTTTCCCCACTTGATTTATTGTGGGAACACTGCACTGTCTGTTTGATTAATATGAGATGATGAATAAATCTTAATATTGCGTTGTGTGAAATAAATATTACTCTTGTTAATAACAATACAGGCACTCTGAAATTAATCACACTAAACCAATGCAAAGCAGTAAAGCAATTAGGGGCTTAGAAGAGTAAGCGTTGTTGAAAAAGTAAGGTGCATTAATTTTACTTTAAGCACGAATGCAGTGCACCCTTATTTGCCTTTGTAGAATCAGGGCAGCATGTTATAATCTGGCACTGAAGAAATGCATGAATAGAACTTGCTAAAGGCGCATTATTTTCAATTTCGTTCCACTTGAAATCTCACCGTCACTTGGAACATGTTTTTCAAGGCCCACAAAGTGTGCTGTCTGCTCAACATGTACTCTGTGTTATTTTGGTCACTGCAGCTTTTGGTGTCAGACATGCTGGTAAGCACAGACAGTGTGTTCAAATGTCTACTTACCAGTTGCCAACTAACCTGCTGCAGTGTGTGACATTGCAGTCACACTTCCTCCAATTGTGTGTTTGGCATTCATACGGCTTAGAAGAGAGATTAGGAACCATCTTTGGATCTGTGTCTCTCTCTCTCTCTCTCTCTCTCTCTCTCTCTCTCTCTCTCTCTCTCTCTCTCTCTCTATTTGTGCGCTTAATCATAGAAGTGTCTTCCGAAATGAAGCTAATGCTTTTGGACATTGCAGTAAACACACATTTAGGATAAAGTTGGGAAAGGCAGTACAGAGATGTATATATACAAAAGCCACCTCATCTCAAATATTACTCACACTTTATGCCTTTAAATAACCTGTAGATGCAGGAAGTGAATACACAGAATGACAAATACAGAAAGCTTGGGGGGGGTTTAAATAGAGGATTACACTTAGACATACCGTGGGGGGAACCCCCCTTCACCGTGCAATGCATTTTGCCATGTTTTAAGTTCAATGCCCTGGAGGTGTTACAGAATTTAAAAACAAAGGAAATGTGACAGACCACATAGGCTTCTAAATATAACAAAAAAAAAAGGTGTGTGACTCACATCTTGGCTTGGATACATAAAATGTAGGTTATGTAAGTGCATAAAAATGCATATATATATATATATTTTAGAGGTGTCAGATTATCGCGACATATATAGCACATTATATTTGTTAATCGCGTTAATCTAAATTTTAATCTCTAACTTTATTGTTTCTGTAGGTGGGTTGCCTTTTTATAATATCCCTTTTTTATGTGTTGGCTTCCTATATTCGAGTAGTTGAGGGTGGGGAGACTGTCAGTCACAGCCTGAAATGGACATTGATGGCTGTCATTATGTTTGGGGTTTGTTTAGCATAAGCTGATTGGCTCCCATTGGAGTTGGGCGGGCTAAGTAAGCAGCGGTGAGGTGAGGAGAGGAGAGGTGAAAATGGAGGAGTGTGTGAGCGTTCTCGGCACAATGAATAGAAAATTTCTTTTCAAAACGCGCTGATGGCACTATTGATGTGTGTGTGTATATATATATATATATATATATATATATATATATATATATATATATATATATATATATAGAGCTGTCAAACGATTAAAATTTTTAATCTAATTAAAAACTCAACTGTCATAATTAACTCAAATTAACTAAAATTAATCATGATTGCTCACTCATTTTTATCGTTTCTGAATTTCCTTTTATATTTTTGTCCTATTTTCCCCATTTTAATGCTCTCATCAACATGGAATCATGAATCAGCTTTCTATGTGCAAAATGCAAATATTTACTGAAATAACAATTTTGATTTTCAATTTTACATGAACATTTTTCACTTGGAGCAGTTATTCACACATTATCTCTCACACAATATTACTGTCCATCAACAACAGTGAAAACAATATTTTGTCACACAACAGCTGCTTGAACAGCTTTATTTAGGGAATCAAAACAGCGCAATATAACATTATAAAGTGCACATCTAAGGTAAACTAGTACTCAGCCTATAATGGATTTAAGCCATGGTTGCATACTTCGTTTTTCTCAAATTTGCTTTGAACACAGCAGTCAGGCTATGCTGATTCTGTTGGTCCTTCTTGCTCGGAAGTCTCTACGGTTTTGTGTTGACATCATTTCGGATTCTTGTAATGGAGGCTCTCGCTGGCAATCAGTAATGGTTGTTCAGTTAGGGATTGTCGGTCAGCATGGAAGGATCTCTCGTTCTGTACTTTTTGGATCATTTATTGGAGCACTTTGCAGCAGAAGTAGGAGTAGTAGTAGTTGTAACAGAAGTATCAGAAGCAGGTAATAACCTAAACTACACATAAATGCAGTAAAAAATTAATATATCTATCTTTCTGCATCGCAATGTAAATATGTATATAATTGACATTAATGAATACCTTTATTTAACAATAACCCTGATTTCACTATGTATCATTATCGTCATCATTATTCATTGTTTTAAACGTAAGAAACCATTCAACACAAACATAAAGTCGAATCAAACAAAAGAACTACAAGGCCCAAAGGTCCAACCCGGAAGTGGAGCGCCGGCTGCAACGCAATTTACTTCTTTAAACGTCAGATTGCAGACGGACAAACATGACAACTATGCACAAATGAGCTAAATAAAGACACCCCTGTTCTAGCAACATTTTAGCCCACGCTGTTTAAATTGCCGATTGCTTCAGCAACTTTGTTCTTTGTCGTGTCATCCATTTTCTTCGCTTTGAAATGATCCATAGCCGTCTGTCTGAGACGAGGGGGGCGGACTACTGACGTCAGCGGTGTGCTTGGCCATTACATAAGTGGTATTTCAGACTCGACGTGCTATGATGATAGCTCAGTTTATGACTGCAAAACATCCAGGTCATTTTGGTCTTGTCAGTGGAACAATCTGGCAACTTTTTAAAAGTAAACTTTCCATTCATAAACTATTTAAATATCCGTTTTCGGTGTCTCGCGCTGCCGTGGCTGGCAAAACAAACGTGCGTGGACTTGTGCAGCGCGCTTGATGTTTTGTTTCTGGTTTATTTATAGAGCAACGTCACATCCGCTGTGACGTCTGCCGCGTTAATCTCGCGAGAACATTTTTGATCCTGATAAAATTCATTTAAATTAATGTCGATAAAAACGTGCTAAACTGACAGCTCTAATATATATATATATATATATGTGTGTGTGTGTGTGTGTGTGTGTGTGTGTGTGAGTATTCTGCTAGCAGCTGCGTGTGTGGATGCTTAGGATTTGAATTCTGGCTGCTCAGGCTTCCAAAACTATGGGTATTAATCATCCATTAGACGGAATTAAATATCATTTTGAATTGTTGTTTTGTTACTTTCTTTTATTTAAACAGATTTGGTACTTTTGTCGCTTTGGTTGATTTTTCAAATCAGAATTGAAACTTACAAAGCAGTGCGTGCATTTCTAAAAAAACAGTTTGTACAAATAGCAATACATAATGGTTCTGCTGTCGAAAAGCTATTTTTCTCTCTCAAAGTCCTTAGTAGATCTCTCAAAGTTAAAAACAGTGTCTGCGTCATTGAACATGCCAATTCCATCAGAACGAGTCTTTGTGTCATTGTATATGTATAACACAGTCAATTAGTACTGTACTCAGTGCTTAGTCCTGTCAATATAACAATCCACTCTGAAGGTGATGTTCTGGTGGAAACTGCTGCTTAAGTTTGATGACCAATCCAGTATTCTAAATTGAAAGTTACACCTTTGCACATGTGGAAAATTGATTCCAAGAGATTGGACTCAACTCATCTGTATTTATAGAGCACTTTCAAACAGCCATTGCTGCACACAAAGTGTTGTACTGTATATGGAGCAACGAACATATATAACAGTATCCCAGAGAGAGGGACCAGCAACGGAAAAGGCTCGCTTCCCCTATGAGCCTCAGTTTAGTTCTTGGTACTTCTAATAATGTCTGGTCCGTAGACCTGAGGCGCCGGGCAGGTGTGTAGGGGCGGATGAGCTCAGAGAGGTAAGGTAGTGTGAGGTCATTTAGAGATTTGAAAACAAATAATATGATCTTGAAAATAACTCTAAAATGTATAGGGAGCCAGTGAATGAGAGAGGAGAGGTTTTACTTTGGCCAGCTGTCTAAGATGAAAGAAGCTGGATTTAACGACGAGAGTAACATTGCACTTCACGATACAGAAAGGCAAACACATCACTGTATAGCACAAAGAAAAAGTACTAATTAAAAAAAAAAGAAACGTCAACATGGGACAATTTCCCCTGGGAAAATTGTACATGCAACACTGTAGTAATTACAGTGCAGTCTTCCTACTTTGGCCCACAAATTCTCATCCACATTACAACTATTTTTTTCACTTGCCACTGAGAGTTAAGTTTCACCTGGTAAAAAAGACTCATGTGAATGTGTAGAAATATACTTGATGTGATCAATTTGTTAGAACATGTCAAGTATATTTTGCATGTAAACACATATGCGATGAGTTAGTTTATTGGCAGGTTCTCGCTCTTTGGTGACTACTACCACCACCTGTTGTACAGGAACTGCAAAGGGACTTTGCAGGCTATGTTAGCTTAGCATTTCTGCACTTATTTCCATATGCAGTCAATGCAGTTAGCTGGAAGCACCCTCTGTGTCTATAATGATAATAATAATAATTATTATACTTTTTTTCCGATTAGTATTATTACCGTAATTTCCGCACTATAGAGCGCACCTGATTATAAGCCGCACCCACTCCATTTTTAGAGGAAAACCAATTTTGTACATACACAAGCCGCACCTGTATATAAGCCGCATGTGCCCACATTAAAACATGTAAACATATTTACAAAGAAAGACGGTACACAGAGAGAGTTTTAATAATATAACTTAACAATAATAATAATAATATAACTTTCTTCCCAAACGGTGCCTGTGACGCGGCAGTAAAACGGTATAACAGGTCTGATAAAAGAACATACCGGTACTTGTCAAAATCACAGTGAGGCGTTGTTTATGCCAAGTTTACGTGCAGCAGCTCTGTTTCCTTCTTTATTGGACAGCTCGATTGCTTTTAGTTTGAAAGCTGCGTCATATGCCTTTCTTTTTGCATTTTCCATGATGAGGGTATGTTCACGCTAATTTAATTTATGCACAAGACAAGAAGTTGCAGTCTTCCTCGGTGCATATATTCCACCGGTCTTAATCTTACCTTTTCTACTCGAGCGCCCCTGGCGGCCGTTAGAAAAATTACATAAAATGGCCGCATCACTGAATAAGCCGCAGGGTTGAAAGTTTGGGGAAAAAAGTAGCGGCTTATAGTCCGGAATTTACGGTATTAGTGTTACCATCTGTATGTTGGAATTGCACTGATATGCTGTAATATATGGAAACATTATTTGAACAACTATTTTCAAGTACCGTATCGTGGTTATCAGAACTACCATAAAATACATGGCTTAATTTATAGTTCTGACTTAATTTGAAAAATAAGATCTGTGATGTGAAGAGATGAAGGAAATGTCGACAGCACATGTATGATAGTCTTCTATGGTTCCTTCTATGTCCTCAAAGGGAAAGCACAGGAAAATGATTTACCAATCAGGTAAGAGCGCCGGATGAAAACATTTGTGTCTTTCCAGCGCATGCAAACATAAATGCAATCATTGCGTAATATCATGCAAATTGAGACGCTGCGGTTTTTGCAAAGTTTCCTTATCCCTGTACTTCTCACTCAGTGCTTCATCTTCTCTGTCTAATCCATGCTACCATATTCTATCTAATATTTATCTGTCTCCTTCAAAATCAACATGCTTTATGGAACTGGATATTCAGAAATTTCAACCCCCCCTAGTGTCCCATAAAAGGGCAAAGCTAAAACATTATGCTGCTGCTAAAACATTATGCACATAAACAAGCCAGGCTCGGAAGCAAAGCTTCTGGAGAAAGCAAAGCACAGCAGTGCTATTGTTATCACACAGGGGGAGATTAGCGTTGATGGCTGTATGTGAGCGAGCAGGCTTGGCTGGTGTTCTGTGTCGGATGCTAACCCAGCCCACCCCTGCTCTCACTGATGCCATGTCACAATTAGCCAGAATAGCTGCAGGCATGAGCGTTCACCGTGGTGGCAAATGTACTCTATCCTTCTCGAATCTCAGAGATATCACCACTCTCAAGATCATTGCCATCATAATGCATACTGCCCCGCTTTTCACCCCTCAGAATATATTCAGTGCCAAGAATCGGGAGTAATAGCCTGCGTTGTTCTTTGCTCTAATTTCTGAAGCTAACAAGCTCACAGTTGACACATTCATCCCAGAGTGATTCATCCACACAAGGTAATTTATGGCTGTAGCTGTCGAAACATATACAGGAAAGTGGGGTGTGTCCTTTGTTTTATTTATTTATTTATTTTGTACAATTCTGAACACAAGTAATTCAAATACTGTACCACAAAAAGATCCAGCTAAAAAGTGACAGGAAATATCCCTGACTAATTACAGATGCACGAATAATTAGCAGAGAGACCGCTAAAAGGTACTGGCTATGATTTGATGTACAGAGATAGACAAGACTCTCCATGGAACACAACAGTGTCCTCTTTGCCCTTCTCGCTCTTGTCTGCTGTCATCCTCTGCAATCCTCCTTTTTCTATATTAGGAACTTCTGGGTTAATCATTCCTAGAGGACACCGGTGCTGGGGAAAAAAAAAGTGACACTCACCTTTCTAGTGTCGACAATTTTATACATCACAGATGATCTAAAACTCGGATATTAACATGTTCTGTTTCAGACTTGCGTGAAATCCTTGACCTTATTCCCTATTTATTCGTGACTTGCCCCTCCTTTCACTTTGGGATGAATGCACACGGCTCTCCGATTTTCTCATTATTATTTAACATTTCTTCACCTTTGCCAACATCCTTGCTCCCCATTTTACTCTATTGAGTCATGAGCCCTGTGGGAGGCTGGTGCTCTAATTCATTTGTTTGCATACGGGAAAAATGTCCAGCTCTGATGGATGGCTTTGGCTCGTGCGTTCTCTCTGTAGCCCAGGGTTTACAATGGAATTTGCTTAGAGTCTCTCAAAGGACCGCATCCTCAAATAGAGAGGGATAAATAAAACACCCACACACGCACACGCTGTACACAAGGTAGACTGACATATAATTTCCCTTTTATAATCACCGTATCTGCGCACAGTGGGCCCAAACATGTAGAACATAACTCTACAGCAATATAAGGCACAGAGTGTATGTGGTGTGATATTAGAGTGAAAACCATGAAAGACTTCAGATGTCCTCACACAAAATCCTGTAATCGCTGAGTCCACTTCATGTCCAAATTAGTCTGGATCGTGAGCCCTTTAATCAGTGAGGATGCAAACTGTGATGTGACTGCTAAAATTAAGCCACTCTCTCTATTGTACTCTTCTCACAAACATTCACATGAACAAACATGAGTGCTGATGAGGACTATAGATTAAAAAAAAAAAAAACAAGCCTGCCAAGTGAGCATGTTTTTCCAGTTAGATTCACCTCCAGCAGAAGCTCAGCCATTTGTCTGCCAGCTTTTGGTCGAACATGTTTGAGGGTTTCCAAGTTCGTGTACACTATTCTCTTTGGAAATGTTATGTCTGACATTGTAATTGTGTGAGTGTGCCACTTGTGTTTTGTGTCTTCTCCAGTTCAAGATATCCGTGCCAAGTACAGTATGCCATGTATGGTTTGTGAACATGGATCAAAAACAACAACCAAAAAAACAAACAAACATTATCCCCCAAAAGAGTTCACACCGTCGCACAAGGTGGCACTACTACAAAAAAGAAAATGTGTGTTGAATTTCCTCCACTTTACTTCGTGAAGTAGCTGCACAAAATAAAATAGAAACATTTTTTAAGTAGATTTATAGTCGCTGCCCATCTTCTTTGGCTTCTGACTCAACATGAGACTTAAGTTTTACTTTTTAAGTAAAGTTTTTTAAGTAAAGTTTTACTGAGTTTTACTGTTTTTGTGCTTTCTATTGGCTTTTTTAATTTATCGTGTCAGTGTTATTTTTGCATAATTAGTTTTGCTCCATGTCCAGCACTTTGTGTACAATGGTGATTGTTTGAAAGTGCTCTACAAGTACAGCTGAGTTGAGCTGAGTTGAGATGGTGATGTGGTTTCGAACACTGGTCAAGTGCAATGTTTGAACTTCTTTCAATTGTGTTTTTGTGTTCTTTACTTTTTTCTCTCTACTTGTCCTCATGGTTTTTATCCTTAAATGTTCTTTAAAGCACTCTGTTACAGCTGCAGCTGTTGTGAAAGCACAATACAGTATAACTAGAGATGTCATTAAAAAATATCTTGTTATAAATTACTTTATTTGGTGCAACCACATGATCAAATATAATAGGAATGATTTCAACAAAAACCTTTTTTGGTATACTCTTAACTGTAAAGCCAGTTTGACCACTGAGACCAATATAGCAAAACAAGCAACAGGGTACTTATGATGGGCCAATGAGTGGAATATCATCAGGCTACGTCATCACTTCCTGCTCTTTTTTATCAGAAAGCACATACAAATAGGTCTTAAATGCACGATTCAAAGTTCTTTGTGCACAAAAAAGCCGGTCGATACAGACCGAGCCAAATCCAGGAAGGAGGCACCCAAATAAAGCCAGTAGTCACATTAAACATCGCTGAACAGAACCAATTCCTCTGCTCAGTCATCCACATGGCTGCCGGCGAACATCCTCTCCTTCTGTCCAAACACTCTGTAATGCTGGAGAGAACGTGGAGACTGCAATAATCTGCTTTGTGTGTGAGATTGAAAGGACAGTGTGTATTCAAAGTGTAATAATTCATCTATCAATCAATTTTCCATACTGTTCGTCCTCAATAATTTATATTGGTGGAAAAAAAATCTAGTTTGAAAGTGTGTGTGTTCTTGTGCACTTAGCCCTGAATGAGAGGCTTTCTCCGCATATGCTGCAAGTAAGAATGCAGTGCCAGCTGTCACACATTTCTGCTGTTTTGGTGGCAACCCAGCCTTGATTGGCATGTATAGCTTGTAGCACAGAACACTTCAGCTTCGTCTGTTATTGGATCCGTGTTCCAGATCCAATCGAAACAATATCCTCTCTCTCGAGCAAATCTGAAGCAAAGGTGCATGTGCCTGTCTTCTCAAATGTGATTTATGCTCTCGCTTGCCAAATTAAACGCACAAGCCTTGGAGACGTTTCTGCATCTGTAACACTGACGAGGCCAAGACATCTGTGACTCTGCGGGGTGAACGGCAGGCATGTGGCAGGGGACATGTATTTTCATGGTTCATTTCACCCTTGCTCCCTCTGTCCCTCTTCCTCTCCCTCGGCGGTCCTGATTCATTCTCACACAAAAATGCAAGGCTTAGTTCCATTGCTTAGTCAGGGAGAGCCAGGACTATTTTGAGGGAGAGCAATAACGTACACATTTTAATTATAACTCATTATTCTGTGAAATACCAGGATGCTATACCTCAGTGATTCAACCACAAATCAGATATTTTGAAATGAGAGGTGATGTGCATCGAACAGCATTTTTTTTTCGAACAACCTCCAAGGCATCCCAATAAGTGCTTATTTGCATGAAAGTGAAAAGGAATGCAAATATGGGGAATATGTGAAGCTATAAATCACATAATTCATAAGAAGTTTGATGAGTCCCCCTGCCCCTCTTTTTTTTTATTTCAGGCATAACTGTGCCCCAAAGCACACAACACATAAATGCAGGATTCGGATGAGTGTGGTGTGGAAAATTGTGGAACGGTTCCTGTTATGTAATCACCAGGTGTCCGAATTCCTCTTCCCTTTTTGTGTGTTTCTCCTTTCGTGGTTGATGACCTAAAACTGACATTTTTTGACATTCTGAACAGAAATGCATTTGAATGTATTTCCGTTTTCCTTCACCTCACATTTCTGCACAAATCCTCTCTCGAAAAGTCAAATATCAATTTAAATCTTCAGTCTGCTCTTGTGTTGGAGTCCCTCTCAGAACACCTCTCTGGGATGATTGTTTGTTATTCCTATATGCTTGTGTGGGTTACGCAATTCCTTCCCAACAATCTGAAGTCAATGTTGATTTAACACTCGACATTTCTCTTACAGTTATGTGAATGTGAGTGTGACAGGTTGCGTTGTACCCTGCAATTGACTGGCCATCAGTCCAGGGTGGACTGCGCTCTCATCTGAAGTCAGTTAGTAACATCCATCTCGTTACCTCTGTGTCCCGCATCCTAGACGCATAATTTTCCCGCGGGATGCACAGTTCCAAATACTGTGCATTTTTGGGACGCAAGGAAATTTCTCAGTCAAAACCAAAACAACTATGGTACATCTTTTTTTTCCAGCAACGATTGCAGTTTGACAATCGCCGCCATTGTTGTTTTGATCTTGCGTTAAGTCATCTCGCGTGATGAGATTTCCGTTCTCGCGAGACGAGATTGGCGAGATCGGCAGACAATTGCCAAGTTGTGTAACGTTAAAACAAGTGCTGTGAACAAGTGTTGCAAAGGTTTATTGCGGAGATATCACAGAGGAAGCAGCTAAAGTTGAGTAGTTTTTTGCGATAATAAGTTGACTTTGAGAAAGCCTTGCATTATTGGAAGCAGAGTAAAGAGAGGAGAATTTATTAACTCAAATACCGAACCATGGGATGAAATAAGATTAACTATTTCTCAGCAAATCTTGTATGCCTGAATTATTATTTTTTTTTGCATTTGTCAAGAAGAAATAAACATATTATCAATGTATATTGTTGTTGTTTGTGTTATTAGCATCTGCAATTGAATACGTAGACCATTTCAGAATTCGAAATGTGGGACTCTCTAAAAGCATATTGGGACTCATACTTTTCTGATCAGCGAGTCCCTGGGACTCGCAGGACTCAAACTGTAAAATTATCACTGCAGTTAGGTAAGGCTCCATTTAGTCATGACCCTTATGAGGACAAGCAGTACTTTCCTAAGCAGAAGTAATGTATGATGTAAGGGAAACCACAGAGAAACTAAAAGCATTTTTACTCGCAATGTAAAATTCATTTATTAATTTGCGGCTCTAAGATCACATTTACTTTCTCAAAAGATGCCTGCAGACTTTGTTTTTCGCCGATGTTCTGAATAAAAACACACCGTCTCAGGAAATGTGAGGGTGGGAAAAATTTGTGAATTCAAGCCCAAATTGCTTCTTGGCATTCCATGTGCAGTAGCAGTAGCAGTCAAACTGTAATCTGTTCGTTTTGAAAAGAATGAATAAAACTGTAGCATTTTATTCATGTAAAATTTTGCCATGCCAAGGGGCCTGGCAGTGCTCGCTGAGAAAGAAATAGAGGGCAATCACAGCTGCTGTCTCACATTTCACATTCCGCTTGGCGTATCGCTCAAAGACACACGACTATAAAAGCACATGGAGGCTACACTCCACTCTTAGATGTCCTGTTTAATTTGTTTCATATTTGTTATCCGTAGTGCCCGCGGTCTTCGGCTACTTCTACGGTATAGACAGGCAAACCTATTGGACAGTTTAATAGGTGGGTGTCATAAGTTTGAAGAATGTCATTGTTTAATAACGGTGCCATTTGCACCTCCGGAAACTTTAATGTCGCGTTGCGCTACCCACCGTCCGCACAAATGGCCCCTAAAGCATGCAGCTCTCCACCTTTATGACAACACAAACGATTGTGTCACAATTTGTTTTTTGAGAGAAATTGTATTCCCATGTTGAATAAAGCTCTTTGAGGAACTGAACACTGCATTAAATTGTCGTTATTGGTCAAGGGTAACATGACGCAATATGTTTGACACATTTTTTTCTATTGCAATGGAAGTTTTGTACAATGTGTTGGCAGCAAGGCAAAACGTTAAATATGTAAGAACTGTTTGAGCTGGTTGTGTATTGGTTCTGTTTTGATGAATTTGTAATTTAAGTTCATTGCTTTTTCATTACACTTGTTTTATAAATGATCGTGTAATTTAATTTGCCAGAGTGGGACGAAAATAAAGTGTACTTTACGCTTTAATTGATGCCGGTGTCGCTGCGGTTCTGCATCCTCAGCAGCTCTCGTCCTTAGCCGGTGGTGGGAAATGCCAGGCGGAGGGTGATATATGTCAAGGTGAGGGAAGAAGAGGAAGGAAGGCAAAACGGGCAAAAGTCCAAAGACCAAGAACACAGTTTTTCATTTGTGGGGCGAGGGGGTGTGTGATTCTTTTAACATGCATTGTTAGTTGGTCGCTTTCGGAGACCCGAAATGTAGAATTCTATTTCTTGTGACTGATGTGAGGTAGAATTGCAGACTCTGCTTGTTTCTGTTTAAAGAATATAATATGTGATAATGAAGTGTGCCTCCACATAAACCTTACTCAACTAATGCTGCAAATGATTTCTCTGCTTCACTCACACACACGCTCCAAAGAAATGGAAATCATTTGCTGGTACACCATTACTCCTCCGGCATGTATTTTATTATTTTTTTAAATTACAGAATATTAAGTGTCATAGCAGAAAACCACATGGGAACCATAACCTCTTTGGTATTGTACTGGAGCCAGGTAAGAATTCCTACAGTAGAACGTTGACAATCAGGAGTGCATCACCGCAGCAACGCTGTTATCTTAATCATGTTCATTATGAGAAGATGAACCGATGCGAGGCTCGGATCGTTCCTAATCTGCTGAAGTTTGGGGGGAAGGCGCTCTGACCCGCAAGTATAAGGAGCCACGTTTTATACTTTATCCGGCAGTCTTTATATTTAGCACCTTGACTTTTTACAGTTCTGGGGAACCTCCCAAATGACCTGAATGAAAGAATGCATTTGACAACCGTGTTCATTAAGCGAATTTGGGAGCAGAAAGGCACGTTTTCATGAGCTCCCATGACGACACAAGTACCGTATGCCACGGCAGGCCACAGAGATGTCGCTTTGCACACCTTATGTAGCTCATTCTGGTACGCCCAATAATTCACTTCTGTCCTGGCGGAGTAGAGATGTCAGACAAGACATTATACAGCGAGTTCATCCCTAACACGAGACATAGAATGATGAAAGGAAAACACCAGAGCGGGAGGGGGAAGGACAAGTGACTTTTTTAATAACTCTGGAGTATGGTCGGATTTCTATTCATGAGGAGGACAGGGATAAGAAGCTGTTCTTCCCACATAAAGAAAGGCAATTCGTGGAAGAGCCCAAAGAACCACTCACCTTGGCTGCGCGTCGGGCGAACCGAGGAGGACTCTGCCGATCGCAAACGTGTGAAGTGGAAGGAGATTGACTGAAAGGCAAAGATGGCATCGGGAATGAGCTGCTCTGTCTTTCTTCTCCTCTTCTCCCACTGAGGCAGTGGCAGTTCTCTGGTGAGGATCAGAAAGGTGTGTGATGGAAAGTGTGGGGGGAGAGAGTAGCCCCAGGAGAACTGATCTCCAGTCATGAATTCCACTGAGACTCCCTCCATCAGTGCTCACTTTCCATCATAAGTTAAAAAAAATAACCTCTTCAGTCAGTCTCTTTGAGAAGTCAGCTTTTCCCAGGGGTAAGGCTTACTTTCCATGTAGTTATAGCTCTGCCGTCCTTCTTAACTGCGCCTTTTTCACACCCTCTGACACGGACGGGCTATATACATAAGTTCTGAGGATATACATTTCAGTGCCTCATCCATATTTCAGCTCAGAGGCTGTATTCACACTGGTAGTGGTTTGGTCCAGATCTAAGTAAAAATAAATAAATAAAAAGCAAACATGGCACTGTATTCACATATTTTTTCAGCTTGTCCTTTCACTTTGAGATGGAATTCATCATCGAGTCATAAGTGCGGTATGGAGCAAGTTATGACAAATCAAGAGATGCCCAGTTTAAAAAAGAAAAAAAAGTGTGTCGTCCCAATAACTTGATTAGACATGGATTTTTATGTCTTGCCTGATGAAACTCACCTGAAACACAATTGCTATCTGCTGGGTCACATTCATTCAATTAACCCAATCGATGAATGGATGTCTCTACTTGCTAAAAAGAAAGGTAAACACATAAGGCTCCAGATAATCCTGCAAATCCTTTGATTATCAGATTTTATTATCTCTAAAATATTTCCCTGGCCATTTATCCTGCTCAGAAAGGGTCAGGACTTATAATCATTCAAGTTAAAACGTCCTAAGTATTCAGTTCGGTCGAGGCACGGACTCAAGTCATTGTGATGTGAAATGACGATAAGAAAAACGACCTGTAGCTTGCGCTGTGTTAGAATGCGTCACTCAGCAGAATAAAAATGCTAAAGAATGAGCAAACCGTTCCAATGATCTCCTTTCTTCTTCTCCTACTCTTTATTCTTCTTTGTATTTTGGCAGTCTGGATGCCTTGTGGGCACTTGCCCCCTCTCATAAGTCAGTCTTGGTACCACGCCAGATTGCTGGTTTGGGGGAGGACACTCGATTGTCATGGAGAAATCATTTTGTGAGTGCTGTGCTGTGTTGTGTTGGTCAACTAGAGTACACCGCATAATATAAGTTTACAAAGAAAATACATGCTGACTTTTTTGCTCATCATTTGTTGGTTCACTCACAATTTAAATGTGTATGTGTCAACCCAACTTTAAGATGTCACAAACACATTGAAAATGTATTCAAACAGTGTCATTACTCGTATCTTTTTGGTCTCAGTCCTTCTTTGGTGTGCAACTTATTTGAATAACAGCTTTTCCATTTGATCAAATGACCTGCACTAGTAGAGGAAATGCACTATTTTTTTGCTAGTTTTAGTCAGTGTTTACTAAATAAATCCAAGCAGTATTTGACTTAGATGAAAGGAATGACAATTCTTGTTCATATTCTACCACAATTATTACCACAATGGTTGTACTTTTCTCAGTGCGAACACAAATCAATTTGTTGAAATTCAAGGTGTCAAAACAAAAGACCAATTATTTACCTTATTTAAAAGTTACTATTAATTATTATGATCTGCAGCCAACCCTGTTCAGGGACAGGGTTGAGCTGGAGCCTGACTTTGGGGTGGTTAATCATAGGGCACATGCTGCATGGCTAAACAACCTTTTATACTCACATTCACACCTTCAGGCAATTTGAAATCTTCAACTAACATCCGTATTTTTGGACTGGGCCATGCTGCATCATTTAGCTGCGTTTCACTCACAAGCTCATTTGAGAGGCATTTTGATTCTGCGACGGTAGGCTATTTTTAGTTATCTTAACAAACGCATGGACAAAAAAAAAAATAGTGATCATCCTTTTTATTCTTGCACCTCGTCACAACATACATCGATGTTTAGTCTCCTTTAATGCATCACTCTACCTGCGCCCTCAGTTTGTGTAATGAGAGACTCCGTGCCAATCATCCATGACGAGCGAACCCTTCTATGTAATCCTGGTCTTTCATGTTCAAAGATGAGCAGAAGAAAGAACGTCATGATCGTGTACGCCTGGTTCTGGTTGTCTTTTGTAGATCAAATTAGGAATACACCACCAATTCAAAAGGAATGCATCCAGAAAAACGCATATGTTTTTATCATAATGTCACATACATACACAAGCGCCCGCACACGCACATTCACACATACACACACCTCAACCAACGTCTTAGTGACTTGGCTCATAGACTGAAAGCATTAACATATTATCAAATATAGAGATACTTTCACTCTCTTTTGAACGCAAATGTCTTGCATTAATCCGAACATCATATTAGCACTTTTTTTCTAGTTCCATGTCAGCATTTACTGCCTTAACGCGACAATCTACTTTAACTCCTGACATCTGTCATGAATAGTAGTCTTAATGTCGAAGCTGCCAAATATACTCGCTTAAAATCGCTAGCATTAGAGCCTATATGGAATTGACTGGCTGTACTCACGCTGTTGAATGGAAGCAAGAGATTGGTGAGCGCAATGTTGGCTGAATTTTGTGGGGCTGGATGATGGAGGTTGTCTGTAGGCTACAATGACGCTGTCCAGTGTGCAAGTAATGCTAAATCTTCATTATCTGTGGGAAAGCTGAGCTCCTTCTTTGGAGATTAGCTCCTCTGATATGAGCAGCAGAGTTTAAAGCTTGCTTACCTGCCGAAATCAGGTCATAAATACACAATGGCCCCAATTAAATGGGATGACCTAAAAGACCTACATTTTGTTTCTTTCACTCAAACACAATTAATGTTTAGTTTTGATGCGTTCGTAGAAGTAACGATATAACCACGTATGCAATATGATGGTTGTTGGAGCAGTGTGGACCCAAATGGCTGAAAATCCATCAGTTTTACTCACCATGGATGTAGCTGTCGGGATAAACACAGAATATCTCTCCGATAACATCAATTGTAACGGCCACATACATTTGTCCAAGTGAAAACACAATTTATGAAATTTACCAGTTCAGAAGCCTGCAAAAGTAACAGCTACCATACTGATATTCTGACAGTTCTGTTCCTGAGTATTAGAGATTAGATAATTTATGTGGATGTAAGATAAACATACGCTTTTCAAACAGAGTGTTTGTATGAGGGTGATTATCTCCTTGAGATGACATGGATGACTGTACGCAAATTTGCAAGCAGCACGTAGGTCTGCCATGACACCATAATTAGATAATAGACACTACCAGTAGAAGTTAGCAAATCGGCCTCAACCAATTATTCATCTGGAAAAAAAAGTGACTATTTAAAGTACTGGAATTTCCGCACTATAGAGCGCACCAGATTATAAGCAGCACCCACTACATTTTAGAGGAAAACCAATTTTGTACATACACAAGCCGCACCTGTATATAAGCCGCATGTGCCCTCATTAAAACATGTAAACATATTTACAAAGAAAGACGGTACACAGAGAGAGTTTTCAAAGTTTTAATAATATAACTTAATAATAATAATAATAATAATATAACTTTCTTCCCAAACGGTGCCTGTGACGTGGCAGTAAAATGGTAGCAACATGGTAACAACACGCTAGCAACTTGTCAAAATCACGGTGAGGCGTCGTTTATGCCAAGTTTACGTGCAGCAGCTCTGTTTCCTTCTTTATCGGTCAGCTCGATTGCTTTTAGTTTGAAAGCTGCGTCATATGCCTTTCTTTTTGCATTTTCCATGATGAGGGTATGTTCACGCTAATTTAATTTATGCACAAGACAAGAAGTTGCAGTCTTCCTCGACGCATATATTCCACCGGTCTTAATCTTCTTTTCTACTCGAGCGACCCTGGCGGCCGTTAGAAAAATTACACATATTGGCCGCATCACTGTATAAGCCGCAGGTTTGAAAGTTTGGGAAAAAAGTAGTGGCTCATGCATGCACCTCGTGAATCTAGATTGTATTAAATGTTGCTCAAGAAAAATTAAAATAAAACAATGACCAGTTATGTACGGTAATGTTAAAACACGCAACTAATGTAATGCAGAAAAACAGAACACGATGTTCATAATGCAGGTCATTTCCATTTTTTTGTTGTCTTTTTTGCCCATGAAACATATATCTGACTATTTAATTTCAATGTGAAGATTACAATTCAAATTTGTGCAAATCCGACCGAGGCCTCTTTGATATGTGGATACAAGTCAGGTATGTACCCGATGCAACTGCAGTTTGGGTGTACAGGTGACGCTAACCTACCTATATATTTTCAAAAGACAACAAACTGTTTGGAAAAAAAACAAAAACAGAAAAAAAAACTGTGGAAAAAGGAACAGAAAACAGTCAGTGGTGAAAGGAAGATGCATTCATTAGAAGTGATAAATATCAGTTCAAATATAAAGTTATTGAATTTATTACCATTAAGTGGGGGTGACTGCTGTTGCACTTTGTTGCTTTCATACGTTCGAAACAGCAATACATAAAAATAAAATAAAGGATTTGCCACAAATGCGTCAGGACTGAGACCTACATGATGGACTACATTTACTTCAGTCACCTTAGAAGTCTCATTTGTTTCTGTAAAGTGAACGACGACGGAAACACATTCTACCGTTCATTTATAAGCCACACGCATAGTGCAGAGAGCCACTTAGTTATTTCGAAGAGTGAAATGCTACCATAAAACAACAATCAAAATCTCGACTCAGTAATCCTTGTCAAACAACACAAACAGGTGATACCCATATCTGAAATACCAGGCACAGAAAAATTCAAAATTAAAGCAATTTGTTCACAGAAAGCCACTCACTCACGGCTGAGTATAATGGCAGGTAAGCAAAAATACGGTGGAATGGAGCAAGTGGTAACAGTGCTAAGCAGCTAGTGCACGTGCCATAAACAAAGATTTGGACAGAAGCAAAATCAAATCCGACATTTCTCATATATGCTGCTTCCTGTGTAGGGACAAAAAGAGATTATGCAGGTCACCTCCCCAAGGTATTGGTAGTAGAAATGTTTGAATTCAGAGTGCGATGTTGCCCAACACTTATTTGAAAGAGGATGTGCATCATTGTCTCGGTAAATGTGTGATGTCTCACCTTCACCCCGAGGCCTTGCCCTGCAGTCTTTTTTTTTTTCCATATTTTTACTTCATTGCTTTGCACCAACCCATTGTTTTGTTTGTGTTTTTCTCTTGGGACCTGTTTTACAACTGCCACATATTCACAATCGCTGGTCTGGACCACTTTTCCAATATTTGAGAGCAGTGTTGACACAATTACCTTGAAAAACTAACTGTTACCTTTTGATTACTCGATTTTAAACGTAATGTTAGATCACAAGTTATTTTAATAGTTGCATTCAGCAGATATTGACAAACCTGTTTGACACCTGATTTTGCCACTTAAATTCATTGGAAGAGCAATTTCTAAGAATAAAGATTAAGAAATGTGTTTTGATTAAAAATAAAATAGACAACGGTGCCCCGGTGAGCGACTGGTTAGCGCGTTGGCCTCAGAGTGCAAAGGTGCAGGGTACGATTCCGGCCTTCCTGTGTGGAGTTTGTATGTGTTCCCCGTGCCTGTGTGCGTTTTCTCCGGGTACTCCGGTTTCCTCCCACATTCCAAAAAACATGCATGGCAGGCCGATTGAACACTCGTAAAAAAGACAGCTGGGATTGGCTCCAGCATGCCCTACAACATTTTTGAAAAATTAGTCTTTCTGGATTTTACAGTTGTTTGACTTCCCATAAATACATAAAAAAAAGAAAAGCAGACATGTTTCTACCCGATATATTCAACTATTTATATTATCATCGCAAAATGTAACATTTATAATGTACATTTGTTTCCCCGTGCCTGCGTGGGTTTCCCACATTCCGAAAAACATGCACACAGGAAAATGGATGGAAGAATGGATGGATATCTAAATTTGGGGACCTCCTGCAGTCCCACAATCCGGAGGGACTTTTCTCTTTAGGCTTGAATGCATACCGTGCTGAGATCGATGCTTTTTGTTGTTTGGTTGGAGTGTTTTGGAAGCTCGATAATACTTTTGTCGATAGCACAGAGTGTGCAACAAACTTTAATATTTATGCCTTTGGCTGACACAAAAAAAAATAGCTACTGTACTTTCTGCTTGAAAATGCAAATGTCTCTCCTTAGAGTTATCAATGTGCTGATAACATGATATGTGCATATGATATTTCACTCCCCCCCAAATGTGAATGTGAAGTTGAAGGCTCCCACAATGCCTCACCTTAAGCTATAAGTACCACAGTTGTTACCGTTTGTATATGACCCCAAACGCACGACAACAAACTGCACTAGATTAAGCCGAAAACTTGCCGTAATTGTTTATGCCCTTCCCAAAGTCAACTCAGGGAAACCAGGAATAAACACAGGAAGTGGAATGTCCAGAATTGTTCCTTTTAGTCCGGAAAGACTCCACGTGTGACTCACCAGTGCTCACTGCAGGTGGTTATCACACAAATTTGCACTGACTGGGTAGGGAGCCAACTTATCCCAGCCCTAACGAGCTGATAAGCTGCAGGTAAGTGATGAGCAGGCAACCCTCAGGTGCGCAATGCAGAGCACACTGAGATGCAGAGCCCATCGCTAACAAGAGTTCCCCTTTCCTCCATGTTCCATCATGTACAGCTATTTGTAGCGTGCCTTTAGTGAATCATAGGATGTTTGAATCAGGTATCCTTCCGTATGTTATTAATTATCACAATACATGTGTGAGTGATGACCAAGGCTGAAAAGTATGTGCTGTTTATCTAAGTCTTGTCAAATGTTGCTCACGACTGCGAGGTGTCACTTTCTGTATCCAAATCAATAAATATGACGTACAAGTAGTAATACCATATGAGCAACTGTAATCTGATTACTTGGCTGTGGAAAAGTTACCCATTTGATTAGTCCTTCCTGGAAACCATGGACATTTTGGAGTAACAGCATCACTGTTTTGGGGTTTATGAAACGGCAGTTATTTGCACACAAAGGAAATGGATTCATTTCAAGGAAATATTTTGGAGACACAGAAGGAATGGATGATTGTTGAAATAATGCGCAGGGAATGACTTCTGAATGTGCATGTTGATACATCTCTTCAGTTTTAGTATTATTGTTAATGTTTATTTTGTATCACGTGCCACAATGCAGATCTACACAAAACCAAGATGTATTCTTATGAGCTAGAAATTTATCTCCTGATTGTATAAATGTGTTTGGTTGAAGAATTGGGAAATAACTCTGCTGGTAGTCACCGATGGTGTAGTGGTACATTCGCATGATTTGTGTCAGTGTGGGATTGGTTCACACTTCGTGACGGTGTTCTAAATGGATGGATGGACTCTCCTAGGTGCAGGAATATAGAGGAGAAATCGAAATATATTGTAATATTGCCTGTTGACAGCAATTGTGTGCACCTAAGCTACCACCATGTAAACAATTAGGCCAGGAAGGGCCAACTGTCAGAAAAGTCTCGCTAACATCAGGGGTGTCAAACTCATTTCACATGGTGGGCCACATACGGCCTCGGTAGATGTCAAGTGGGCCGGACCATTAAAACGATACCATACTTTGCTATAAATAACCAAAACAATATGTCTTCCCTTTGTTTTGGTATAAAGAAGCACAAGAACATTAGGAAAATGTTGAAATTGAATGAACACATCTTTTACAAAACATTTCATGAAGCACCTTACATTTCCTTCGACAAATGTGCAATTTACTTTTGTCATTCACATATATGCATTGTACCTGATCCCACTGATTGTACAAACTTTAACAAGTAATTGGTATTGGAAAATACAGGAATGCACTTTAAGATTAAATGAGATTTATAAAGAAACAAAGTTTTAAACCATTTACACATGCATATAAAATCTAAATGTAATCCCTGCCTACACCTAACAAACTAAGGAGAGTGCTATTAAATGTGTAAATGTGAGAGTGCTATTGATAGCGTCTGCTGTCATGGGTCTGTCTCAGTGCCGGACTGAGGCTGCTGTTGTCTTCTTCTCTGATCAAAAGTGTCCCCTAGCAGATACACCTTATTAAAAATATTAATTCTGTGTCTTTTATGCATTTTTTTTCACTTTCACAAGTCCGCAAAAATCACTGCCGAAGTGTTGTTTACTATGCGTGCTGGTGTGTGCGTACTCTGCTCAAGCGCAAGGTCCACGTGGGGCGTGTGTGTGTGTGTGTGTGTGTGTGTGTGTGTGTGTGTGTGTGTGTGTGTGGTGCACGCATGGGCACGCAGGTTAGTGTATGTGTGTTGCTGAGAGAAAGAGAGAGACAGAAAGAGAGAGAGACTTATAAGAACAAAAGCAGGTCTCTCCATCCTTAATTGTCTAAACAACCTTAATTGACTAATCATAAACACGTCTGCTGCACGCCAGCGGGATCGCTGGCCTGTGTGTGCGTGTGCGCGCTCTGCTCAAGCGCAACGGCCCACGTGGGGCAATTTTAAAAAAATATATATGTTAATTGGTCGCTACTTCGCGGATTTTCGTTTATCGCGGGTGGTTTTGGTCCCCCATTCGCCGCGAAAAACAAGGGATTACTGTACTGTTTTACATAATCATCTCACGGGCCGGATTAAACCCCTTTGCGGGCCGGATCCGGCCCGCGGGCCGTACGTTTGACACCACTGCGCTAACTTCTCTCGAATTATGTGTGAATACCTACAGCAGCCTGTTCTGCTCTGTGTAGGCTGTCAAAGCAAATTACAAAATTGAGCAAAACCTGCACATTTTTGCGGGCAACTGCCCAAGCATTATTCAAAGATCACCCATTGCCAAAATTATTTCGACAATTAAGAAAAAAAATACAGATGTATATGTATGTTAAAACATTAAACATGGGGTTGGGGGGTTAACCTGGATTGATAAACATTTACGCAGCACTTAAATCAGTGTTCTTTTTTTTAAATACATATTTGCAGCCTGCCGGCATTTTTTTGTCAAATCAAAAACAAGACAAACCTAGCACGATTTTGTTTCCGACTGAGATATCTCCAAAGGCTTCTAAAATGTATTTGTGAATCATGCACTCACACCGACTGAGAAACATTTTCAAGGAAGGCATTTTATTCGGCCTCGTGACAGTACTGTACTCTAATAAAACCATCATTTTTGATAACTGGATATAATCCCTTTGCAGTCAATGACTGCCTGAAGTAAAGTGCCTATGTAATCAATTTCACTTCCCTTTTTGGAAATCCTGTGACAGGCCTTCCGTACAGTCACTTGCACATTTGCTGCTTTTTTTTCTGTCGCTGCCAAGACTTTTGTCTCCCAGTTCTGGAATTTGGCTAGGTCCTTGGCGAGTACGGTGTTCAATTATCTTACTTGCCTTAAAAAGTCCGGGCAAGAGGACTGAGAGCACCTCTTCAAGCAGTTGCAATCCGCTTGTTCCGTGAGCACCAGCGATGGGATGTTGCACACACTTAACCAATCGTAGCAGTTTGTTTCACTGAACAAAGCATGGCAAGTGTGAACACATCCACCCATCCATTTTCTGATCCGCTTATCCTCACAAGGGTCGCGGGGCATGTTGGAGCTTATCCCAGCTGTCTTCGGGCAGTAGGCGGGGGACACCCTGAACCGGTTGCCAGCCAATCGCGGGTCACACACAGACGGACAACCATACGCGCTCACACTTACACCTCGGGACAATTTAGAGTGTTCTGTTCACCTGCCATGCATGTTTTTGGAAAGTGGGAGGAAACCGGAGGACCCGGAGAAAACCCACGCAGGGACGGGGAGAACATGTATACTCCACACAGGAGAACCCTGCACTTCTGCACTGTGCTAACCAGTCGACCGTGTCACAGTGAATGTGTGATATGTGCCTCTATGGAAGACTTATTTATTTATTTTTTTCCGTTGGTACTTATTTAAATTTGTATTCTCCTTTAGTCCCATTTGAAGGACTTCATTTCCTTGCATCGCCTCAGATTTCCCCGTTTCACTTTCATACCTCGCTACACTGTTTTACATTCCCTGCCCTCCATCCCAAACCCCCCAGAAGAGTGTGCCTCCACTTCTTCTGTGGAACTGCTGTGATTCGGAGTTATCAGTGATTCGTATTACATATTCTTATCGGCTTAGCGTGTTAATCCTCCTGTATCTCAAGAAGTATGGCAAGCCTTCTGAGGCATTTTTTCAGAGGCGTTTCCCAGTCTTTAAAAAGACAGACATTTCATGAAATAAACGGAATATTGGTGGGTTTCTCTTTCAGATGCTTATTATGCAATACACTCTATGCCTTCCATCTAATGCACCTCTTGGTAAAACAGCGTTTTACAGACATTTTGCTGATGGATACCATTTTGCCTCTTCTGAAT
Source organism: Hippocampus mohnikei (assembly GCA_026261675.1). NCBI lineage: Eukaryota > Metazoa > Chordata > Actinopteri > Syngnathiformes > Syngnathidae > Hippocampus > Hippocampus mohnikei. The sequence continues at coordinate 5,569,745 of JAKGUB010000331.1, read as the reverse complement.
ATTTGATGGTCTATTCACCAATTATTCATCTTCACTTAGTGTGTATAAATCAGTAAAGGCATGCAGATAAACACTTTTTTTTGGTTGTACAGATCCTCCAATCGACTTACCGTAAGTTTGTCACTTTCTACCTTCATGAAATGTACACACTCTGGGTGGACCGACTCAGAAATGAGGTTGTTCCCTGTCTACGCTTTGTCTGAAAGCGTCACTCAGCAACTGCAGTCATTGTAATGGTGGCAATGGAGAGTGAGACTTTGAATCATTTGTTTTTATTTGATCTATTCTGACCGTGTCTGTGTGGCAAAACCCATTGCTAGGCAACACTTTAACAATGGCTGGCTCGCGCTTTTCTACTCATGTAACGGCTCCAAACAGGCATTCAGTCATGTGCACAGCACTCTAAATAAATTACTTTTATTGTATATATTAAATACAGCATGCAAGTACACATGCTCTTTCAAAGCAGCCTGTTTGATGAGCTGCGTGCATGTCATTGGTGATGATCAGTATAACTTAGCGATACACCCAATTCACATGTAAAGCTTGACATCGGGTGTGTTCAAACCTCAGGGCATGATGCCCTATCCGGATTTGTTGTTAAATCCAATCTTTTTTATGTTTTCGTTTACATTACAAAAGCAAACGTGACTTCTAACATGAGAACAACACGTCCGTTATGTGACACGAATCTGCATAAAGTATACCATGCAAAAAAACAAACAAACAAAACAAAACAAAAAAAAACACCATGCGGCACATTGTTTACAAAAGCAAATATGGTCCCGGGTGTTGGGGCTCATTTTAATCATCTGATATTGTGAATAATACTTTCGCTAATTTTGGGGATTTGAGGCGCTGCTCCTTGATCTCTTCCTTTAATGGAGAAGTCGACTAAGGATGCTGTTGTCACGTTGCGTGGTGATGGTGGACCCCAAGAAGCAGGCAGGAGAGAGGAGCAGGGTGTACTTGAAGAATTGTATTTAAACAGAGAAAACTAAATCCAAAACAAACCTAGTCCAAAGTAGCACAAACAAAACACATGACTGAAGAACTCAATAACAAAAACATGACCGAAACAAACCTGACAGCAGCAGACAAACGGCAACAAACAATCATGACAGTAGCCAACTGCAACAACAGCAACATTGACCCGACCCTGAGTGGTCGGGAGGGAGTCCTTTTAAAGCTACTAATTACCAAACAACCAACAGGTGTGCAGCTGCAGCGGGAGCCCGGCAGTGCCACCTGTTGGTCCCAAACCGAATCATGACAGATGTCATGTAATAGCTGCGCGGAATAAATGAAGCGCCTATGCCAACTATCACGATATTTTTCATGTTTCACACACACACACCCGAGTTTCCAACGTGATCTCTATAGAATTCCAGTATTTCATGAAAACCCCCACAATCCACGAATAAAGATCACCAGTGCTGGATTTCACAAGGCGAGTGTGCTGAAATAGGAAAGATTTCAGATATAGTAAGACAAAAAATGTACCGTATTTTCACGACCATTCGGCGCACCGTGTTGTTGGGCACGCCCACCCTTCACTCATTGGCAGACTTCCGCATGCCTGACGTCACTTACGCCCGCCTTTTCTCTATATAAACAGCGTGTCGGCCAGAAGCCCGCCCAGTCAGGCTTTGGAACTCGGCTCATACACTACACTTTTAATGGCGTCTTATGGTCGTGAAAATACGGTACTTGGATGTTTAAGTTCACACTTCATTGTTGGGCAGGCAGTCAAGAGACATAATAACTATTTTCATACGAGACATTAAAAGGGCAATTTTCATATTTCCCTGTAATGCCGTGGCTTTGCAAGCCATATTCGAAAACTCCTTTTTCAACTGCAATTTGTGGAAGGCTCCTTTCAGTTCCAGCATGACTGAATTTCACTATGTAATCCTCCAGCCTTGAAACAGCTTCAGTCCGACTGGACTCATAAACAAATACCTTTTATTTTAACCAGAATGACTTCTAAAAATCTGCCAAAAGTTGTCATTGGTTAAGCACCACAATCAGGTGACACTATTGTATGTAGTCCAGACAAGCCTGGTTATCAAGAGTCTGATTATTGACACAGTCCAAACACACATAAACACCTGCGAACACCAAGTCCCTTTTGCAGATAAATTGAATACGACATAAAATGCTGTGTATTAACAAATGTTGTATACTCCTTAGATGTGTCGTAATTGATTTTGCTATGTTCCAATTTAATTTAGTCACACATCATGTATTAATATAGTCGGAGTATTGAAATTGCTCTCTTTGTTCCAGATAATTGTTTTAATTCTTGTTCTGAAGCCTCTTAATTTGTTTTATCTAGTCACCATCATTTTACTCTGTCTCATTTATTTTTAAAATATGAAATGAATCCCAGTGTGCATTTGCATTGTGTCAACAAATACGATTTAAAGATTTCATGCGTCTTTTGAAATTATTTAACATGACATCACAATGCTTTTATTATGGAATGATCAAATCTTTCCCGTCTTTGGATTTGTTCTCGCTTGACTTGGTGAGTCAGCTTCGCAGGACCCTTCCAGCAGATACAGATGGATTTACCATTAGAAAATGACAAATGGCAGACGTAACTGAGGTGATTTCAGCACTTACTATTCCTTTGGGAGTCTGTGTTCAGTACACTCGAACCCCACATCGTCCACCCCGACCAAAGATCTTAATTGAATGGATGGCTCTGCAACCAAGTGATTCAGCCTGACGTACATTTCTGCTAATTTCCAGTAGGTGATGTAGTGTGACATGCAGGTCAAAATATTCAAGGTTGTAGCGCATAAGACATTGACATGAGGCATGATTTGTTGTTTGACTTTTGCTCTTAAACAGAAGGGCATCATCTTTTCGAATAAATGGGTTATGAGACAGATGACTGCTTGGGAGAATGTTTCATTTTTTTGCCTGTTTTATACATAAGTTATAATATTGCCTGGACTGATGTGGTTGGCCACAGGTGTAGTATGTTTTCCTATCAAAAGACACCAACTGAGATGGGCACATAAGAGACTTAGGCTGTGTGAATAGTGACAGTGATATTATGGATTTGAAACATATACATTGTTTATCAAAGCATCAGATTGAGTGACATCGCTTTATATTGATGATAATGTTGATGATGATGACTTACCACCTTTTAATGTCAGGCTCCCGTTTGGCTCATAAATTTGTAAATGTGATTGTAATATTAGTGTCTCACCAGCTTCAAAGCTCACTGGTGTATCAATTTCAACGTTTGGTTTGTTGATTTACATTACAACCATCAATCATTTTAAAAGACATGTTTGGAAAAATGTGGTGTTTAGCGAAGGAGGGTTGAAAGCCAGAGCATTTCTTCAGTGTGTATATGTAGTGAAATAGTGGTGTCGTTGACAGTTATCATAGTAATGATGACAATGGTAAAGTGCTCAAACAATGTGCTTTGCATTGGCGTAGTGCTCAAATCATAGTGTGCGGTTCTCATTGGTGGGCGTAATTCAGCACTATATCATAGTGATATATATATATATATATATATATATATATATATATATATATATATATACACACACACACGTGTGTGGGTGTGTGCGTGTGTGAGATTATTTAAAGACGGTGAAGAGATTTTGTATTTTATTTATTTTTTTATCCCAGCAAGCTTAAAATCACACCACATTATTCATGTTGTGTTTCACAGGAGAGTACATTGAAGTAGTAATCATTTTATTTTGTCCCTTGCATTTTCAGGGCTGGTATTATGTTGGAATGGGGGTTTAAATGACAATGACCGGAATCCCACTGGACTGTAGTTGACTTGGCAGGTAAGAACTCACTCTGATACACACTCTGAGATCCACTTTGTAATGAAAATGACGCAAACAGTGTTTCACTGTTAATTTTCGGAAAGAGAGAGGAGTAAGTAACTCCAGAATGTGGAGTTTGGCTTTGCTTGGATTTAGTTAAATCTACAACAAGTAAATTGAAAATGCACACATAAGACATTTCAATTTCTTCTGGATTCTCTCCACTAAATTCTGCCCCAACACACACACACCGTCTGCAATGCTCCACAACACTAGGTGGCAACCATCTTTCAGCTTCCACTGCTATAGGACATTTCCACTTGACCTATTACATCATGTCAAAACATTGTACCTGTGAATGTAATAAAATGACTTAACAGCTATCCTCATCATGTGCATCATTTCCGCTTTACTAACATTTGTGGATGCTTTTTCTTGTTGCATAAGATATGTGTCTTCAATGGGGTCAGCAAAATCAGAAGCACTATCAGAAGCACCTACCTTCATTCACAACCTAAATTATAATATCTGTTCCATTGAATTGTATTGTTATTCTGTATATTTCAATATTTACAATTAGTCTGGATTTCTGGGTTCATGGTATCAATGCCTACAACCTCTCATGTATATTGCTGGCATTATACATGTAATATGCATTTGAGAAAGGTGCAGTTCACTGTTAAATGCCCCGATATCTTAAGCCCTGTTCACACGGGCAGATTTATTTCGGCCCTGCACCGGAGTATTTTGTTGTGATATATTTTTACACCGGAACAAATTTTGTGGAGCGTTCACACGTACAAAGCCGCTGAGCGTCACAGCTCCTGCACAGCGTCGAAGCAGCTCCACTTGCGTTCACACGGGCAGTTTCTGCTGCGGGGCAAAACGACAGAAAACAAATGAGCTGTCGTGTTGGTTCTTTTTAAAACGTATACACAACTCAAGCAACTACTGTACAGGCACATCCTTCTCCTTCTGTGTCTCCGTGCCTTCTGCTAGAGAGAGACCGCCCCCGAAAACGTAAATCAACGATTAGTTCAATGACACTCAGAAAAGCAAACATTTAATGCGCCAAACACAAAAATCAAGAGATGAAATCACAAAATAAATTCTATGGAGGGCGGGGGGTTGTGAACACACAACAAAGGAACAAACTACACAAACAACTCCGAGACAGTCCAGTCTTCTACAAAAGGAAAGATGACGTTTGGGGACTAACCCCCCCCGTTCTAGTTGAGATGGTATAACCCAAGAGGTGCTTTGCTACTGTTAGCAGCCATGTCTTGTGTCGTTATTAAACAAACACCTGACGGAAGTCCGATAGAGCACAAAAGCAATGCATTCTCGCCGTACGTAATCAACTCTTCTCATGCACAGCGAGGCTCCCCCCCACCCCCACAAGCGAGCATTTGCTCTGGAGCAAATTTAACCTAGTTGCGTTCATACGTGCACATTTGCATCGGTACTGCTTCGCAAACGAGCATTTGTTCCGGAGCAAAATTTTAAACCACCTCCCTGAGGTGGTTTCAATTTGATCCGAAACAAGCTGTTTTCGGGCACTACGCCGGAATAAAGTTGCACGTATGAATGCTCGAGGGGAGCAGTTTCGGAGAAGGTCCGAAATAAATCTGCCAGTGTGAACGTCCCTTTAGATGTGAAAAGAAAACAATGGGGAATAAGAGGGTTGTGGGGACAACAGACTCCAACCATTCTCCTTAAGTGGGAGCATTGTTTGAGTCAGAGAAAAAAAACCTTAGCACAGGTATCTTACATTTAAAAGACAAGTACAGTCATACCTCGGCTTTCAGCCGTAATCTGTTCCAGAAGGCTGTTTGAAAAGCTATTTGTTCGAAATCCGAAACGATTTTATTTGCCCATGATTAGGGGCTAATACACTATGCAGAAAAAAAAGTCAGATTTGCGTAAATCACAATAAACACGTCTGCTCACAATGAATGTTACACGAGTAAGCATCACTTCCGTTAAAGCCAATCTAGTTGGAACATGTGGGGCCAAAGCGAATAGGAATCCAACGACAACGTTGATATTGCGGGAAATGTGTTATTGTCGTTTCTCTATGTTTGCACGTCGAGCACCTGTGGCTTATCAGTCTCGGGCTCTGGAAGGAGGGGTAAAAGGCAAGTAGGAATGCTTGCCTCCGATCGAATTTTCTTCATCCAGGGGAAAGTCCAGATAGCAGTTGTTTTGGGAACAGGCCGTCCACAATTTCAGACAGCCTTGAAAGGCTTTTAGCTTGTGACTTCTCAATGGTTTAAATTCTCAGATCCTCAATCGGTCATTCAATTTGTACCTGGCCAGGCCAACTACTCCTCGTTCTTTTCTATTTTGCAAAGCGACTCCAACACCACATCCACTTTGACGCTCCCAGCAAGCCTCTGCATCCGTGGGGACATCAGTTTCCGTGTTTCAACCATCATGTTGTTCTTTAGCAGCTAGCTCAGCATACTGCAGATTTTTGTTCATATTCCTCATCCATGGAATCTTCCCAGGGTACAGTATCTCAGTTGTCTTAAATGCACATCGACACATGTGGATCGAGCATTGAGGAGGTTCCACAGACTAGCTAAAATTGAGTATTCACTGATCGATTATTTGCAGAAGTCTTTCGGCACCTTGACTGTAACGTTATTGTACAAAAGTCTGTGCTAGATAGATAGTAAATGGACCAGGAGTCTCACTCCTCGATCGTGTTAGTTTAAATATAAATCAGTGATCAGTCCGTTTTATTTTGGACAGATACTGATTTTGATTGATACTGAAATGACTGATTTATGCTGGCTCATGGTTACTATGCAATACACGTCTGTAATGATTTAGAAATAATTTGTCAAATGCATTTGGCCACATCAAGAAACTAAAAAGTCTTGATGGCTTTAGACTGTTTTTGCATTCTGCATAATACATAATCATCACATCAACACTGAATACATATTTACAAGTCACTCCAAACAAGCACGGGGATTGTTGGGTGCTGGGGATAGCCCACTCATGATCGGATTTGTGAAAAGTAATGGGATTGATCAAATGTGAGTTTATTTTAATTTCACCTAAACATAACCTAACACAGTGGTTCTTTCGTGGCTCCATCGAACCCCTGAGACCGATTCACCGAACCCCTTGGGTTCGATCGAACCCGGATTAAGAACCACTGACGTAACATAAAGCATCATGTCAACATGAATGGTGCTGGGCAAGTTATTTCCAAAATGTAATATATATATATATAATATTACTAGTTACTTGCAATTGAAAGTAATGTTTTGTTTTTTTTTGGGGGGGGTTGTGTTTGTTTTACAATATTACCATCTTTGTCAAGTAATGAATTACTCTAAGTTTAAGTTCAGTTCCTTTTTTAAAATGTGGGATTCATTGAGTTAATGACGATTTAAATACTTGAACAGAAAAGTACAAAATTTGCAACAGCTGCTGGAGAGAAAAGCTGAATGCAGAAGACATGTAAGAAAGTTGACATTCTGACTCAAAAAAAGCTTGACATAGTGACAAGTCACCACCTCCTGCTTATCTACTAAAGGACCAAATCAAAATAGGACAACAGCAACTGTATAGCAACTGATATATCAAGGAGCCATCAGTAGTCCGTTATGTCTTTTCATTTGGCACATCTAAACCGAGGGTGGGTGTCCTCAGAGGAAGTGATTATTTGTGGTCATTTGTATCAGCTATAGATGAGTATATGACCTGTAATAAACTATAACTGTGCTTGTATGCACCTGCCTGACAGGTCCTAAAATTAGGAAACAATATCTCGTTTTGCTTAGAATTATGTACCGTGTATATATAGGAAGAGACATTCTTGCAAAACAAACCTAAGCAAAAAACAGAAGTACTGTCATAAGTTTTTAAAAAGCCAACCTTGACTTTTCAGAGCCTCTGCCGTGCTGATCTACTGCTCAACTGAGCCTGTGTACCTGTGTGTAATGACTCATCGATCAAGGACATTATACATGGGTCCTTGAACATATCAGGAGTGGAAGAGTTTGAAAATATTAACATTCATAGATTGAGTACATTATTCAGTTTCATTTTTTTCTGCCTATTGATTGACTCCTGTGATGCACAGCCACTTTAGACTTGTGCAGAACCTTTTGGATAATGGTAAATGTGCAGCTGCATACAAATGGAAGAGGAGGGGCAGAGGTGCATAGATCTGATCAAACCCAATGGGCCATACCTGAACAAAGTCATTCTATGTATTGAGCATCACAGAATAACATACGTTCTTCTGGGTATGGAGTGTCGGGTCTTTGGCATCCAGCGGCCTTTGTCTCAGGGTGTTACCAGGCTTGAAGTGCACCGCAATGGTGTGTTGGTTGAAAATCTTTCTTTCTAATTTTCTCAGACATACCTGACAGATAGATCGAATGACAAGTTTGTGGTGTCTATCACTCCTTTCTTTCTCATCCACTTTACTATTGTTCCTTCAAGAGGTAGATTTGCTTTTTGAAATGACCAGCTGGGGTAAGGCCCTGCCTCACATGCCAATGTTCTTTCTATTTGGCCTGTGTGCTGTTTGGCAGATTATCATCTCTGTGTTGTAGTTGATAACGCTCAGTTTGTGTTCAGTGGGCGGTGTGAGTCAGAGTAAGTATTTGTCAGTGTGTGGGGGTTTTCTGTCAGGCCCAACATGGATCCCCCTGTCAACGCCAAAGTGGACATCACGGTCCAAAAAAGACAACTTTGAAATCTTCACATGTGAATTTATTTTCCACTGAGATAATGTGCTCGTTGAAGACTTTGCACTTCCTGGCTTTGGATTTTAACCCATGTGTCAGCCACATATCTGCACCAATGACTTTCGATTAGGTTTCCTCAAAGAAGCTCAGAGCCCTCGTTTCCATGTCCTCTATGTACGAGTTTGCTTTGATGTGGCATGCCAGGGATCCCAGAGCAGAGCCTTCGTTTTGTCTGTAAAATATTCTTACAAATTCAAAGTATGCGGTGTTCAGGCAAAGTTCCAACAACTGGCATATTTCTACTGGCTTAAGGATGCGTCTGTCTTGGATGCTGTGATCAAGCAGTAGCCATTGCCTCACACATATCATCTTCTACAAGACTGCTTATTGTTTTACCGTTTTATTGTGTTTACTGTTGTTAAGTTATTGTGTAACTGTATGTATAGGACTTTGTAATCATATGTGATTGTTTTCTGTGCTCTAGAAGTAAAATTGAGTTGAGTATATCTACAAAACTTTGCATAGTAATGTAATTGGCAAGTGAATTTGATGTCCCCAAAAATGGCTGTCATATTTTCCACGTTTATAAAGGGGATGGTCTTTCAAAAGGGAAATGAGAAAGCTCAGCTATTCAAATTTAGTCATAATATATAAACCCCATTGATACGTTCTCTGTTCCGCTTATCCTCTCTAGGCTCACGGTTGTGCTGGAACCTAAACCAGCTGACTGCCCTTGAACTCCTTGTCATTCTATCGCAGGGCATAATATATAAACCCATATTGAAAATGTAAATGTCCTGTAGAGTACACCAAATAGTCTAAATTGTCCATGGAATTGAATGTAAATTTTGGCTATTTGGTCTATAGCAGGGATGTCAAACTTGTTTTTGTTGCAAGCCACATTGTAGTCACCTTGTCCCTTGGAGGGCCATTATGACTGTCATACCATATAAAGAAGTCAAGAATAATTGTTTATTCAACTATTGTTTAAATGACTGTAATGATGGGTTTAGTAACAAGAAAATGCTTACAATATTGTTTAGTTATTACATATGAGAATGTGAAATTCTGTAAGCATCAGTCATGGAAGTTGACATGTTTGATTTGTTTTCACAGGCCTCATAAAATGATGAGGCTGGCCAGACCTGCCCCCCAGGCCTTGAGTTTGACACCTATGGCGTACAGTATATGTCGCCTGCAAATTTACCAGTCCAGGGTACTTCCCCAAATTCAGCAGGGATAGGCTCCAGTTTACCCTCTACCCGACTGTGGACACGTGGGATAAAAAGTGTATCCATTCACTGGACAAACATTGACGGTACCTTATCTCAGAAATGAGGTGTGAATAGTAGCAAGAATAAAAATGAGTAATAAATCTAAAAGCACTAGCACTGCTTTTAATTTTTTTTGTGTGTGTGAGCATTGACACAGGACTTGCAATGACTATTATTCAGTGGAAAGACCAATGTAAGCCATAGTGAAGACTGTGAGGTTTCAACAGCTCTCTGGAGACTGTTCTTACAGCTTCAAAAGTATGAGCTGACCTGACTTTGCTGATGCATATTTAAATTCCTGACAAAAACATTGAAAAACACTGAAATAAATGTCAAACATGCAATGTGAGGTTGAACAAACCAGAAATAAGTACGTGTTATGAATTCTGCTCTCATAATTTATTCAAATGAAACCAACCCTATCCTATATGAGAATAAAGTTGTTAAAAAGGGAGAGTACACGCTTCTAAATGACATGGCGGGTATATCACATAACTGCCACCCATTAATGCTCCAGTTTTTTTTTCTTCCATTTAAATTTTAAATTAAAGCAAATATAAAATCATAGTTTAGTTCTGTACCATACGTCTGGCATTTTGGTTTTTGAAAAATAGATAATGCACCACCATTTGGGACCCCTAGTTGCAGTCCCATCTTTCAGAATCTAAAGGATGGGCCTACTTTCATACCTCATTGTCTAAATCAGGGGTCGACCAACTTAAATACTCAGAGCCATTTGAACAGTCTCACACACACACACAAAAAAAAAAAAACATTTAAAAAATCACCTGGCGTTAAGAAAACCTTTTTGATATCAAAACTGACAATAACACTTATGTTTTTTAGTCAAGGGGGAGTTGTTTTTTTACCCTGTATGTATAAAAAAATAGCATATTACATCATGGAACTGCTCCAAAGAAAGTGTCCTCTTAAATTTTAATGTAACAAAATCATTCAAAACCATGAAAAAAGACTCTTGGTTGAAGCTTGCTTTCAAACAAAATAGTGTCGATTTGAGTCCTCTTCGTGTTCATGAAATGAAAGCCAAACGTAAATCATCCACTCGCAGATAATCACGTGCGTTCCCAATAGCGTGCAACCGTGTGTCGATGCCTGATGTGAACGTGCGGTTGCAGACGGATTTTCTCCATCAGAAACCAATTGTAAATGGGAGGGTGGGGGGTGGGGGGGCACTGACGGAGAATGAATGCCTCATTTAGATGCTCCTTTGAGGTTACAAGTGGAATTCACTGCTATCAACTTCAACAAAAAAGGACTCCAGGTATATTTGTAAACTAAGAGTCCATTAAAATAGATATTTTACCCAGTTCTATATTTTACCCAGATTTTTGTAAAACGTCACCTACATCTTCACACTCAAGATTTTAAACTGTCATCTGTGAAGTTCCGCAAATTATGTTTGTATTTCATATAATAGGGCATAGCATTAAATGTTCTCTTTGTTAGTTTTTTTTTTACTTGATTTATCCTTGATTTCACCTACAGACAGGCGAATAGCTCAATAAATCTTGACGGCATGCATTGCACATCGGTGGCTCTGACTCCTCATTTTACTCATTAAAATATATTTAATGATATTACAGAAAGTACTCATGATTGACTGTATTCCCCAAAGCCACAGAGAGCCACGGTAGAAGGATCAAAGAGCCACATGCGGCTCTGGAGCCGCGTGCTTCCGACATCTGGTCTAAATACACACCAGATTGTTTACTTTTCCTTATTTATTCATTCATTCATTCATTCATTCATTCATTCATTCATTCATTCATTCATTCATTCATTTATTCGTTTGTTTGTTTGTTTGTTTGTTTATTAAATATAGTATACAGTGTCTACTGTATAGACTAATGGTCTCAAAGACAATATAGAAGACTGGTAGAGTGAGCAAGAGTTTAAAGCCTGGTTCCCCATTTTCTAATATTAACAGAGGAGTCAAAGTAGGTTTAACGGCAGCTACAAACATTGGCTCATTGGAAGAATGATTTGCCCAATTTTACCACGAGTGAAATCCAATACTGTGGCTGGAGTCATGAGTAATGCAACAGCTGTTGTAAAACAATATTATCCAGTGAGAAGTACAGACCCGTACCTTTAACCAGCCATGCAATATTTACAATGTACCTCTATTGAAAAGGGTGTGTGCAAAGGGAGGACTTGTGTTTAATATAGATTCTACTCTGGAATCCATGTTGGAATTTGGTTTCTATTTCGAGCTGTTGCAGGAATGCAGGCATGGTCACGAAATGACCCGATTTAATTTATATCTCATTAATCTCTCCCTCTCTGTCTTCACTCTTTTTCTTTCAAGTGTAGAACGCGGGCCGACCTTCCCCTGTAATATATGCTTCTCATCCTATAATCTTACATCATCATGCCTCCTGCATATCATGCAAATTGAAAGCAGTAAGCCACTCTCACATCATAATAAGCATCATCAGCCAAAACTCATTTTCCTCACTTCCTTGTTCTTTTTCTCCCCAAAAGGAACCAAATGAAATCAAATTAATCTAGTGACAATGAAAGACAAAAAGAGAAAATACTTTAGGCCAGGCATGTCGAAGGCCGGTCATCAAGGGCCGCTGTCCTGCATGTTTTACAAGTCTCCCTCGTCCAACACTCCTAATTCAAATCATCAGGATCATTATCCCTCAGTTTGCTGATGAGCTGAGCATTTGAATCAGGCAGGATGGCGGCCCTCGAGGACCAGAGCTGAACTTGGCTGCTTCAGGCCTTTTGGGAAGCTGTGGCATCACCTAAGCAAATTGAACATCCACTGAATTAGACATGTCAGACATTTTTTCGCCATTCAAAAGTCACTGAGCAAAATTCCCTTTCAGATATTGGAAGCGCAAGGACCGTTCCTTTATTTTGCAGTAGACTACGAATGGACAGAGACATGTGAAACCAGCTATATAACATCTGGATCTGACGCACAACCCAGAACAGAGCACCAATTGTTTTAATACACTTGTTTTTCATACAGTATGAATAAAAGCATTACATCATGGCCAGGTCTATCCCAATACATTGATTATTCAATCAAAAAAATAGCACTCAATGACTCACTGAATGATTGAATGATAATAATAAACTGGACACTGCTTCGTTTGTCTAAAACAATTGTGCTCCTCAAGATCCAACATCCTGTTCATTTAGGCCATTAATATTTACTGCTGAAGGATGAAGACAAATTGGCGGTTGACAATCCTACTCAAGTTGCAGAACTCTTCCATTTTCTTGATATCAGGTCTTGTCGTTACTGCATATTTTTTAAATCATTTTGAATCAGTCTTGCAAAACAAAAACCCAACTAAATCACTTTGATTGTGTACAAAAGCCTGTATTATAATTGCTTTAGAATAGCAGCATCTCCTCTTGTACTTCAAATCGGATTTGATGATTTATCGCTGTCGGTTGAAATAGAAAGAAGAAAATAGAGCAATTTGATTGTTTATTTTAATGAGCGTGATTCATGGTGACTAAAGAGCCTCTTTTTGTCACGTTCATTATTACGTTCTCCTTTGAAAATATTTGTCTGCCTTTGTCTAAATATGCATTTCATTCATGGTTATACCACAATTGATATTATTTTTTATGATTTTATTATTATTATTATTTTTTTGTTTGATCAAGGGTAAAATAAGCACATGTCCATTACTGACACAATTATACTCATGCAAAATCCATCTATCTATCGTAGTCGGTTCGGAGTAGTATATTTTATTTTTCTGCAGTTAGAATGCTTTCTCTTTTTCAAGGTCACTGAAGCCTCTAATATTGATTCCAAAACACGATCTACTCCATATGAAAGGCAATGTGCTGTATGAGATGCATCTAAAACACAACACCAAAAGCTATAATGATTGTAGTTTATTTGTATGTACCATATTGGTTGAAGGATGCCTTTGGTCTGTACTGTATATCATGTCACATTCATAGACATTTTCTTGTGCTTTGTGTCATTCCAGTTGTCCCCAATCCTCTTTCCAGCAAGTGGAAGATCAGTTAATGAATTATGAATGTTAAACAAGATGACCTCCTCTCAGCAGCAGCAGACGATGCGTGGTCCTAGGTGGAACCGGGCCTTGTCCGACCCTTTGTTCGTGCTGCTTCTGGCCCTACAACTTTTGGTGGTTGCGGGTCTGGTTCGTGCTCAGACGTGCCCTTCCGTCTGCTCCTGCAGTAACCAATTCAGCAAAGTCATCTGCACACGGAGGGGGCTACGAGAGGTCCCTGATGGCATTTCTACCAACACACGCTACCTGAATCTCCAAGAAAACCTCATCCAGGTCATCAAAGTGGACAGCTTCAAGCACTTAAGGCATTTGGAGATCCTGCAACTGAGTAAAAACCACATACGCAAAATTGAGCTTGGGGCCTTCAATGGACTTGCGAGCCTCAATACCCTGGAGCTTTTTGATAACCGCCTCACCACGATCCCAAATGGGGCATTTGAGTACCTGTCCAAACTAAAGGAGTTATGGCTGAGGAATAATCCCATTGAGAGCATTCCCTCCTATGCCTTCAACAGGGTGCCCTCATTACGGCGACTGGACCTGGGGGAGCTTAAAAGGCTATCCTACATATCCGAGGGGGCCTTTGAAGGACTGAGCAATCTTCGCTACTTAAATCTGGGAATGTGTAATCTGAAGGAAATTCCCAACCTCATTCCCTTAGTGAAACTGGATGAATTGGAGATGTCAGGGAACCAGCTGTCTGTCGTCCGGCCCGGTTCTTTTAAGGGGCTCATCCATCTCCAGAAGCTATGGATGATGCATGCTCAGATCCAGACTATTGAAAGAAACTCATTTGATGATCTCCAGTCACTAGTGGAGCTTAATTTAGCCCACAACAACCTTACGCTCTTGCCCCATGATCTGTTCACTCCTTTGCATCATCTGGAGAGGGTGCATTTGCACCACAACCCTTGGAATTGTAACTGTGACATCCTCTGGCTGAGTTGGTGGCTCAAGGAGATGGTACCAGCAAACACCAGCTGCTGCGCACGCTGTAGCTCACCAGCTCACCACAAGGGGCGTTACATCGGTGAGCTTGACCAAAACTACTTTCACTGTTATGCTCCTGTGATTGTGGAGCCCCCCGCTGACCTAAATGTGACTGAGGGGAGCGCTGCCGAGTTGAAATGTCGAGCCAACTCTTTGACTTCTGTGAGCTGGATTACGCCTAATGGTTCCATCATGACACACGGTGCGTACAAGATCAGAATCTCAGTGCTGAATGATGGCACTCTAAACTTCACCAACGTTACCATGCAAGACACTGGCACATATACGTGTATGGTCAGCAATTCAGCCGGTAACACAACAGCGTCCGCCACACTCAATGTGTCCTCAACTGAGAACAGCAGCTTCAGCTACTTCACCACAGTGACCGTCGAGACGATAGAAACGCCACACAATGAAGGCTTCACCACGATTGTGCAACAGAAGGTGGGCCCCACCCCCTCGGCTCATACGTGGAGGTCTGTTTCATCCAGCTCTACAACCACCACCACAGTGCGGACCCCTGTCTCTACTCGTGCTACAGAGAAGACTTACACAATCTCCGTCACTGAATTTGGTGGCGAAGGCTCCCTAAATGGCTTGGATGAGGTCATGAAGACAACCAAGATCATCATCGGCTGTTTTGTTGCAATCACGCTCATGGCAGCGGTCATGCTGATCATCTTCTACAAAATGCGGAAACAGCACCACCAGCAGAATCACCATGCGCCCACACGCACCATTGAGATCATTAATGTGGATGAGGACTGCGTAACCGGAGGACCGGGGATGGAGGGCCACCTGACTTTGCCTCCTCTTGAACATGAGCACCTCAACCATTATAACACATATAAAACAGCATACAACCACGCCTCCACTATCAACTCCATACACAGCTCAGCGCATGAACCTTTGTTAATCCGGGCAAACTCAAAAGACAATGTGCAAGAGACCCAAATCTGAACATTCTTTTCTCAAACGATGGAATTTGAGCAAGATTCAAACATGAACGAACCATATGTGTTTGGCAATTCAGTGGTTGGTGATGTTCATTGAAGGACTTTGGTAATTAGTGTATGTCCGTTATAAAAAAAAGTGTCTTTAAAAAAGTTATTTATTTAAGAACAAAGACTATTGTTGTTCAATCAAGGGAAAAAAATATTCAGCATTTGTTTTGTTTTCAGTGCATAATTCACGTCACGCCTCCTCCTTTTTAGATTATGCTCAGAGACAATAGAGCCAAAACAAATGAAACAAGAAAACTTTATATTTGGTAAACCATAAACTTTGTTTTCCCAATGAATGCAGAGCACATGACATTTTTCTCCAACTGTGGAGTAAGTGGTAAAGTATTCTATGACCATCTAATACCTGGATGAAATAAATATGAAGTTACCCTTTTGTTTCAAGGTGTTCAGCGGAATTGTCAGTAAAGATAGTTGTTTTCCAAGTAAAGAGAATGACACATAGTTGTGATAAATCTTGCTTTCAATTTTTCTCAAACGCAAGGCCAAATGGAAGACAACTGTCAAGGAAGTGGACTGAAACGTTTCCAACATTTCATGCTTTGCCCACAGTTTGCTGTCCGTATGTTTTCAAGCTTCCTGTGCTACCCTTTTAAAGCATGTGCCCCCTTATCTCATCTACAGAGCTGTAGAACTGCATGCTCTCAGGTTGACTGGTGATCTTAAACCCTTTATAGAGCTGTCTCAGCAGATTACCTGTAATCCGCGTGCCACATTTGCACATGGGCAGTGCCTGGCAGCTCCACATACACATCCCACACCCCTGCCAGCACCACAACTCAGTTCTGTGCAGCACATTTCTTAGCTAAATGTGGGGAAGCAGGCATCAGCCAGGTGTTTATGCTACACCTGCCTTACTCCCACAGCCCCATTTACATTTTAATTGACATGCCCATGAGCAAAACTGTGTAAAGTAATCCCAAGAGCCCATTTCCAAAAACAATGCCAAGCACCACAACTTGAGGGGCTAGGTGGGCAATTGGTGAAGCCCGACACTTAGAATGAAGTATATTCAACTTAGAATCCTGAATGGTAGCCCACCCCAACCCGCAATTGTCTGTCAACCCTCCCTCCCGAACTCCACAATTTTGAAGAGTGACCGATGCAGCTAGATGAATAACCCATTGTTCCATTATTATACTTTCGCCCCCCCCCCCACCCCCCAAAAAAAACACAACATACAACTGAATTATCAACACTCAATGTGCTAAAAAAAATATTGGAGCATTTGATTCATTTCGAGACAAAACTGCACAAATTTCCAAAACAAAAATGGCGTCCATTAGCTTCTATTTTCTATTTCTTTGCATTATTTTTACAAGATGTGCAAAGCTTCCAAAACATATTTCACTGTTATCAAAAAATCCCCGAACAACATTTTTTTCCATATCTGTTTAGCCCACATCACACTGAAACAGACGAGCCGCAGAGATGAAAGTGTTGTGTAGTCGACTCTTGTAATTTGCAGGAAAGGGTCCTTGAGCCAGGCCGTGAATAGCTAATTTTCACGAGAAACTGATGCATCCCTACAAAAAAAAAGATCCTAATTGCGTATGAGTAGATTGAATTGTACAGATACAACCAACTACAATTCCAAAACACTTTAATAGCTTTTCAAATGCTGACAAACATTGTTTTCCCGGGAAAAAAAACATATTACACTCAAGCATGCACACCCACAATGTAGAGTCCCTGTCCAGACAACAACTAAGATGATGACGAATTATCATAGCTGTGAAAATTACACTGCACAGCATAGCACAAGAGCTAGTGTACAATGATGGTGCCGACTGCGGATGCTTCTGAAGGTGCCTTTGGTGGTGCTTAAGTCAGCTGCTCAATGTAGCTGTGAACAGTGACTAGCACTTGGGTCAAAGCCAAAACTGCTGCATTCACTTAGGACAAACAGACTAACGGGGGTAGATAGGTTTAGCAATGCTCTGCTAAGCTTTTTTAGGCCCTCTACTGGTTTCACATTCAGTCCACATTTATAAAACACATCTTTATTCATATCGTGCTTTCACGACAGCTGTAGCTGTAGCGAAGCGCTCGACAGAATAGTTAATATAAAAAAACAAAATGCGGTAATATAACGCAACACGTAACATGAGACATTGGACAGTCATGCCATCGTAACCCCTATTCCTGCATCCGCCTTGTTGTTTGAAGCAGTTATGGATGAAAGGAGAGAAACAAAATGTCCTTTCCCAGGTGTTTTAGAGACGACGCATGCCGTCCCACAAGTAGACTACAGGCTAAGTTTAAAAGTAAGCAAGAAGCTGTGGTGTCCACTGACGAAATAAGAGATTGATTCGCTTCTCCTTTACCGTGTAAATCTGGTTCAATTGCAAGCACCGACTCTCAGTTCCAAATACGCATCCGTGCTACAGGTCGTTGCGCCTCTCTCCTCAGCTCCAGTGGCCATCCATCCAGTCGCACCAACGCAGACTGTCTAACAGCACCGATATCTCCACTGAATAAAACGGGGTTGTGAGAAATTCTGCCCATTACAGGCGAAAAAAATAATAAATAAATAAACACCCCGGGGCTGTTGAGCGGCAACAGTCGAATGGCGCCGACATTTCCCCGCATTAAAAATCAGTGCTGATACACGTGCCCTGCCGAGAAAGAACTACCATCATGTACACATTTTTCTCCTTTGACGAATGTCATGGCCAAAATGCTGAAAACAGTCCACAAAGGATCCACACGAAGCACAACAAATATCATATATTTAAAAAAAAAAAAATAAATAAATAAAGCAACACTCTTGATGAGCTCCTGCAGAGGGCTGCCAGCTATGCCATCTTCAAAAAGCAAATTATTAATAAAACTCTTACAAGCCACTATCGACATGGGCACCCCAGTTAATCTATTTAGTCAAGCTGTCAATTATAGATTTAACAAAACTGCTGCTGGATCTGTCATTGGGTGAAAGAGTGAGACGATCTACAACTTCCGTCTACTTTCGTCATGCAGACAAATCTGTTGTCATGATGAATCCTGCTTTATCTCATTTTAAGAAACCCTTCAAAACAATAAATATTATTCATATCACACACACAAACACACACACACACACACACACACACACAGAGAGAGAGAGAGAGAGAGAGAGAGAGAGAGAGAGAGAGAGCCAGACACATTTGTCACAAAATCTATCAAGGAGCTTTCACCAACAGACACAACAGCCTTCTTGCCTTTTGCCACGGAGTGGACAGCTAGTTTGATATTTTGGGATCTGTTTAAAGGTGACAGTAACCATTGCCTCAATTTTAGCGATGCTACAATACAGTGAAATTATAGGTACTATAAACAGTAGTTTGCCACGAAAAGAAATGGAAAGAAAAAACATCTGCCTCTTTCTTTTTTTCGACATGTTACATATATGTCGGATATGCGGGGTCTACTGTCGTGTATACTGTATTCATGATACTCCCTGAAACTATTTGTTTATTTATTTTTGCGTTTTAATGCTGGTCCATGTCTTCGGTGTATGCAGCATTCACATTTGAGCTGAAAGTGACACATTCTGAACGGTTGACGAGCAAGCATAAAGAGAACAACTCTTCAAGTGACCCAGACCGGCTTGTTTGGTATATTCCAAGGTTTGAATGATTCAGATTACACTTCACCAAACAACCCCAGCCAGACCACACCAATCATACTTAACATATCCTGCCGAACATGTGAATACAACCTTGATGAATCAGTGACCGATTAATCAAAACAATAAACGGATCCGAAATTTGGTTTCAAATATATTGAATAGATCTTTCACAGATGAAGCCCCTGTCACACCTTGACGATTTAGCCAGCGTATGCCGACGTAGGAAAAATTTGGCAAATACGCTGGCGTACGTCGAATAAGTTATGGGTAAATTTTGTATAAGTAACAGCACGCTGAAGCACGTTGGTATACGTCGAAGTACGTCGAGGTCGTCGAAAAATTTTGTGCATGCTAAAAATTTCTCGACGTATGTCAGCGTATGGCTATACGTCCCGTATACGCAGGCCATAAGTAATAGGTAAGTTATGCGATCGTTGCACACGTTCAAACACGTTAAGTGTAGGTTACTCATAAGTCCAAATACGTCGAGAATACCTACTAGCTGTTCTCCAACATCCGTGCCTTCCGGAACTTGCGCTTGGACATGCTGACCAGGCTGTCACGCACGTAGTTGGCGAAGGCTGCAGTGGCTGTGATGGGCTGAGGCTGTGCGAGACCTTTGATGAGCTCCCCAGACTTTTCTTTGGCATGACGCTGATGTTGTTTGGTTTATTAATGACACAAGTCATAATGGCGTTTGATTGCTGCTTTAATAGCGTGAATAGCAACTCACAGTAACGATGGCAAGCCGCACCTTGCCTCTTGGGTTATATCATTTTAACTAGACCGAGGGGGGGGGGGATAGTCCCCAAACAGATGTTGGCACTGCAATGTCTAGTGCAGTTATGATTTGAAACGTCGAACGCCAGCCTTTTTATAGACTACGTCACATGATCGTCGGCAATACGCTGCTGCACGCTATGCATAAATTAGACTATCGTTGGGCATAAGTTGTGTACGCCGGCAACACGCTAGGCATTCGTTGGAATAAGTTATCTATAAGTTATCGAAACGTTCTATATAATTTACTGATACGTTATGTATACGTCCAACCCGTTATGAATACGCTATTTATACGCCCAAAATTGAAAAAAAATTTGATAATTCAGCGTATGCCAGCGTTTTAGGGAAATTCTGATACGTCGGCATACGCTGGCTGAATCGTCAAGGTGTGACAGGGCCTTGAGTACATGCAATGTTTTATTTTTTATTTTTTACACAAACAGACATTGTACACCTCCAAAAGGTTCCTTGAACCATAAAAGGTGTTGTATTTGCAATACAGTAACTCCCATTAAAATCACATGATTTTCATTAGATCTTTTGCAGTCAGAAAAATACTCAGCTCAATTTATTTCTCAAATTTGTACGATGCAAAAGCAGTTGATATCATTTTGCCATTCCAAGTGATCAGCTCATCGGCAAGCTTATCAGAAGCCTGAAAACGATCCATTTCATTTGAATCAGATGTGTTGGCGGAGGGAGACATCTAAAAAAGGCTAGATCGACGCTCTCGAGGACCAGACCGGGGCACGCATTTCACGCACAAGACGTGTTTTTTAAGGTTGATCTTAAACTGGATCCCATTCCATTTCTCGTCAACTCAGACCTCCCTAGCAAGTAATATTACCAAGGTTCTGTGCTAATATTAGTTACTGCTAAAGGACAGATCATTTTCTTTCCCCCTCAAGGATTATGACGCATCAATAAAGATTATGAGCACTTTGGGGTGCAAAAGCTCATGAGTCTACCCAGCATGCCCATGGTTTGTATCAATAGTGTACAGGATATTGACATTAAGAGGGCAATGTTTAGCAAATTTAAAGGAAACAGTCATATGTTTGCGTGTGCTGAACATAAAACAAATGTCTTTTTGGAATGACTAATTAATTGATCTAAGATCCACAGATGATTTGGTGAATTATCCTAAAACATGCTTTGTGTTAGCCAAAGAATATTTACAACATCAACATTCGAATTCTCTTTATTATTTAATCCCATTGATGTTCCAGTTCCAATTTTGTTTTTATTTAAATTTTGTTTCAATTTAATGCATTTTAGGCAAGCTCCCTGATGTGTGTAAGATATTGAAATATTTCTGTTCTTACATAAGCATTTTTGAGAGGAAATGCAGTTGTAGTTGTAGATTTATACAAAAGTACATTTTTGAGACTGCAACATTTAAAAGGGTTGATGCCCAGTGTGATATTTTCTTTCTTGTTGCTGTTTGTTTTATTGTTTAGTTTTGTTTTTACTTGTATCAACCAGCCGTCTAAAGACGCAAAGTGCTGTAAAGGACTAAGAGATTGATTTTCATGTAAGAATTATTACATGACCTTTCAGAAGATATGGAGACTGATTAGAGAGACCAGAGTTTGTAGTACATACACAAAATATGGTTAAAATAAACTTGTTGTTTTTTTGGACCTGTCTGCATTTTGTGTTGTTTTCCATCACAAATTAAGAAAAAAAACATTTCAGAACATGATAGATAAGGGGTGTTCACATGGCAACTTTTACTCCGGTGTAGCACCGGAGCTGCCCCAAGTAGAGCGTTCACACCTCCAAAGTTATACCGGTGTAGCCCCTGGAAACAGGAGCAAATTCAACCCTACTCAGGAAGTGTTTTAAAAATTTACTCCGGAGTAAATGCTAGTTTGCGGGGCAGCACCGATATAAATGGTACCTGTGAACACTACAGGAGTTGACTCGCTATGCGTGAGAAGAGTTGATTTCATACGGGTATTGCATAACTTGCATCCTGGGTATTTTGCACTTCTTTCCTTTCTATCTCTCATCCTTTTACGGTGTCTGATAGACCACAGCGTTGATTTGTCTGGAGAAGTATAAACCATAGTTTTTCGATATGTCACAAACAAGGCAGGGAAAAGGACGTACACTTTACTCATGCGCACAATTTATTTCCGTATTGCACGCCCGCACGAACTGCCATGTGGACGCAAGTGCGGCTGCACCGGGGTTAACATGCTTTTCTTTAGTAAGCAGCTTTATATGTATAAACACTCCACAAAATTGACACCGGTGTAAGATATATCGCAACAAAATACATCGGTGCAGCACCGATGCAAATGTGTACCATGTGAACAGGCCTATATTCAGTATGTTAAAAATTGAATTTATGAGTGTTCTGATTAGGATTTTATGTTGTGGATTCTGATACCGGTCACCCAAGATTGAGATCGGCCGATACAGATTCCAATACTGATCAGGTGGATTAGCTGCATATTTCTCAATTGTGTAATGCATTCTGGGATGAAGACATGATAAGATGCATTTATGTCCTCTGCCATGCAAAGCAAAACAATCGACAACTACTGTATTACAAAAAAAGGAGTCAAAATGCCACAAGGTGCAGCTTTTGGATGCAATTTTCAAGCAAAGAGAATAAAGGAAGTGAGGCAAGCCTCCAGAAAGCAAGATACAAAGTCTGCCTGCCCAAAAGACCCGCAGCTGTGTGCTTGTCATTTTAGCTCAGACGCATTTCAGGCTTTTCATCGCTCTCAACTCATGAGAGAGCTCATGGATGTGCCTGGCTATAAACAACAGTTGAAACCAAATGTAGTGGCTACCATATTTACTCACAAGGAGCTGAAATGCCCATGAGCGTGAAAACCAGAGGGGGGCATCGTCAGTCTGTTGAGTCCATCAGTGAGCTTCCTTCAGCATTTCGGGCCGGCCCAGTCTGAGTCATCGGCAGCAACAGTATGGCGTAGGGAAAGGTCTTACTGGTACTATGTCACACGCAGGGACTGCACGTCTGACATGCAGCCAGATATAGAAAAAAAAATCTGAAATCAAACAGCGTTGTATACCGTTCAGTCCCACAGAACTCAATGTCATGTGTCCCATCTTGTTTTTATTTCACTAATCACCACGCTATGCGTGTGTGCACGTGTGCACGTGTGTCAGCCTGACAGAATTCCAACCTCTGGTGAAAATGCTAAAGTTCAGAGGCATTGGACACATACCCCGACATTGCTTCTTGCTCAGTTGCTGCAGCTACGGACGAGCCCCGGACACCGAATTTGCAACTGAGGAAACAAACAGAATAGGCTCCATTTAATAATGTAACCTGAAAAAAATGCCAATCAAGCAGCCTGACATCTGTAAATGTGCAATGTTCACCACTTATGACTCGTGCATCCACTCAGACAGAAATGGCGTTCACACATGCTTCATATTTTTTGGGGGAGATTTTAGTGAAATTGCACAAAAAGAACATTCAACTTACGCCTGTTTCCATTTGTTATTTTGTACATTTTGAGAGAAGGCTGCACCATGTGATGATGTCATTTAAGAGCATCTCTTTTTCACAAGACACTCAACTGACTGTCAACCAAAGTGATCATGACTGCTGCTGCTGCTGCTGCTCAGCTTTCATGGTTTGGAAGAACCCTGGTCACAATTGTGTCAGCATTCACTGCCTCCTGAGCCATCATGAAAAATAGAAGGCAACAGAAGATTGTTTATGTGAAGAATAGAAGATAAGGAGTTGACCAAGTCAAGCAGAGCCTCACTAGCACCATCTGCTGGACGTTCTCTGTATATTAAGAGTTTGGAAAAAAAACTTAAAATGATTGTTCCAAAATAGTTATATAATCCAGTCAAATAATGATATTTTTCTTCCCTATTAAATAGCCGAATGTGCGTATATCCTCCTGAGGACCCACAGGAAGTGAAGCGAACCGCACTGCAGAACTGAAGCCTCAGTTTACCATTGCCACCTCAAACGGTCATCTTGTGCACTCACACCAGAGGTGTTGTTGTGTGTCTATCAGTAATAATCATGGGGGGGGGTTCAGACTTGTACTGCACATGCTGATGTTCAACTGTATGTTTAAACAAGGGTTAATAAACAGGTATATATATACCGGTAATATTAATATACCGGTATACTGTATAAAAAAAAAATCCTTGTCTCACCCTTCGGGTGGTGTCCGTCCCCCATTCAGCTCGGGTCCTCTACCAGAGGCCAGGAAGCTTGAGGGTTCTGCGCAGTATCCTTGCTGTTCCCAGCACTGCACATTTCTGGACTGAGATGTCCGATGTTGTTCCCGGGATCTATTGCAACCACTCATCTAATTTGGGGGTCACTGTGCTCCGACCACCACAGGCACGACTGTCACCTTTACCTTCCAGGCTCTCTCCAGCTCCTCTCTGAGCCCTTGGTATTTCTCGAGTTTCTCATGTTCCTTATTTCTGATGTTTTCATCACTTGGGACCGCTACATCCACTACAACGGCTTTCCTCTGCCCTTTATCTATGATCACGGTATCCGGTTGGTTTGCCATTACCATCTTGTCAGTCTGGATCTGGAAGTCCCACAGGATCCTTGCTTGGTCATTCTCCACCACCTTCGGAGGTGTTTCCCATTTTGACCTTGGGGTTTCCAGTCCATACTCGGCACAGATGATTCGGTAGACTATGCCAGCCACCTGGTTATGGCGTTCCATTTAGGCTTTCCCTGCCAGCATCTTACACCCTGCAGTTATGTGTTGGATCCTTGGGTCTTGTCTGGTGTGGTATATCTGGGCCTTAATGGCTCTGGTGCTCAGGGCCTGCTCCTGAGCAGCCATGATGAGTGCCTCTGTGCTGTCCTTTAGGCCAGCCCTCTCGAGCCACTGATAGGACTTCTTGAGATCAGCCACTTCAGTTATGGCCCGGTGGTACATCCCGTGTAGGGGCTTGTCCTCCCATGATGGTCCCTCTTCCAACACCTCATCCTCTTTTGCCCATTGTCTGAGACATTCTCTGAATACGTCATCCGTTGGAACCTTCTCCTTGATGTATTCATGGAGCTTGGATGTTTCATCCTGGACAGTGGCTCTCACACTCACTAGTCCCCGGCCTCCTTCCTTTCGGCTTGCGTACAGTCTCAGGGTGCTGGATTTGGGATGGAACCCCCCATGCAAGACTGTAGAGATGATCGTGGACTTCAGGAAACATCCTTCTCCAGAGTTGCCCCTCACACTATCCAACTGCCCTGTGTCAACCGTCGAGACCTTCAAGCTCCTGGGAATCACAGTCTCCCAGGACATGAAGTGGGAAGTCAACACCATCTCCATCCTGAAAAGGGCCCAGCAGAGGATGTACTTCCTGAGGCTGCTGAGGAAGCATGGCCTGCCACAGGAGGTGCTACGTCAGTTCTACACGGCAGTCATCAAATCAATCCTGTGTTCTTCCATCGCGGTTTGGTTTGGGGCCACCACAAAGAAGGACAAAATCCGACTTCAACGGACAATTAGGACGGCGGAAAAAATAATTGGCACCGCCCTACCCACTCTTGAGGACTTGCACACTGCAAGAATCAAGACAAGGGCACGGAAAATCCTCCTGGATCCCCCGCATCCTGCCCACCACCTTTTCCAGCTACTCCCCTCAGGCAGGCGCTACAGATCCATGCGCACCAAATCCAGCAGACACTTAAACAGCTTCTTCCCTCTAGCCATTAACTCCCTAAACAGTCACCGACGTAGTCACTCTTCTTGTACAACAAATATTGTATCTCTCTAAAATGGTTCAATGATTTTCTGCACCAACTGTACAAACTGTAATAGTATTGTATTCTACCACTGATCACTTTAGCTCTGCTTGAAACTATGGTTCACTTACATTATGAAATGTCCTTCCATACCTATTTGTCATGTTCTTGTTTATGATGATACTAATGCAGCGTGTTATACCGGAGACAAATTCCTTGTGTGTTCTACATACTTGGCCAATAAAGATGATTCTGATTCTGATCCATGGTTAGGAGCTTTCGAGTCTTAACGTCCGTGGTCTGAATCTCTTCCTTTGGCCACCGTATTATTCCTGCAGGGTATCTGATCACTGGCAGGGCATAGCTGTTTATTGCCCGGGTCTTATTCTTGCCATTGAGCTGGCTTCTTAGGACTTGCATCACCCGCAGGAAGTATTTGGCCGTAGCCGCTTTCCTTGTTGCCAGTTCGAGGTTGCCATTGGCTTGTGGTATACCGAGGTACTTGTAGCTGTCCTCAATGTCTGTTGTTGTTCCTTCAGGGAGTGAGACCCCTTCAGTGCGGACTACCTTGCCTCTCTTAGTTACCATCCGACTACATTTCTCAAGCCCGAATGACATCCCGATGTCACTGCTGTAGATCCTGGTTGTGTGGATCAGGGAGTCTATGTCCAAGAAAAGATAAACTGTTTGGAAGCATGAAGCATTAAAACAGTTGGCAGATATCTTTCATAATGTCTGCGACCGTTAAACCTTAAATGAACCCTCATTAAAAACCAATAACCCTTTCAAATCATCGCCGCTCATTGGGTTACGGGCTTCGAGGTTTCAAAAAAATATGTAACAAAATTATACTTTTAAAAAACCCCTTCACTCTTCAAATGGGTTTAATTAAGCAATAATCTGAACAATGAAAAATCAATTATAAATTACCTATTTTTGGGGGCATCACAGCAAATTGGAAACTGATCGAATAACTAATAAATAACTAACACGACGTCATCGTAAGTTACTAATATTTTTTACATATAGGATGTCATTTAATGAGTGGTACACAATAGGCAGTGTGTAATGCTGTATTTTTTATGTACATCTCAAACACAAACAGTGCACTGAGTGCCACAGCTGTTATCCATTTATGTTAGTTTTGAAACTTCACAACTCTTCATTTCAATTTTGTTATCCCCTGACGAACTAATTTGTGGATTGGTAAAAAAACAAAAACAAAACAAAAAACATCTTTGGGGCTGAGAACCTATCCAAAGCAGATATCAGCACAATACAGAGTGATTGCACTTTAATCTCTCATCAGCTTTCATGAGCAATTGTTCCACTTTGTGTTGGCCAATTCAAGGGAGATTGGGAATCGCGTGTAATAAGTGAGTTTGCACAAAGAAAGCGCAAAACAAACACGGGGACCCAAAAGTGATGCAGTTCAACCAATCTGCAGCAAATATCGTAAATGTTTGGTGCAGAAAGCCTGGGATAAGGAATTGGAGTATACTGAGTGATTCATAGCGTGCCTGATTAAACAATTATCAAATTGTAGTTAATCAATAAACTTGTTATTCTGCTTGGACACAAAAGCAATGTGTCTGTACTATTATCTTGAAGAGCCCCCTTTTTGGTTTTCGTGGGTGTTGTATGAGCAATTACACCCTAATTAACTTCTATGTACGGTATAGCCAATATTTTCTCTGACTATTACACTGCACACATTCTCAGGCGATATTCTGTCCTATTGTACTTCTTTTCTTCACTCTAAGGTGACTTTGTTATAGTTATAGTTATAGTCAATTACTGCAAATAAACATATGAGGGCCATTTGCTTGTTGCAGCACTTAAAAATCAACTTAAATATCTTCCTTTTTCAACTCAAAATCTTTTCATACCCACACTGAACTATGGTACTCAAATTTACTGGCCCATCTCAGGTGTCATTTCATTATTTTATTGTACTGACACTCCTAATTTGAGCAACAAGTATGGACTAAAAGTAAAAAAGGAGTGACTTTTTAGTGTAGAATTGGCAAATTCACAAAACAGAGGCATCTGGTATTCATGTTACGAACATGTTCACACTGCACATTCCACGGATTAAAGATGCCTTTTTACTTAAAAAATGAAATAAATAACATTACTGAAATAACTGAGGTGACTGACTGATATTTTATCTCCCAATCAGAGTTTAAATATTGAATATACAGGGAAATTAATGACTGCTTGCTTTTGACCTTCCCGTTGCCTGCCGTGGATCGGAAAGGTGACACTTCCTGTTGATCACACAGTATATCCATCAATTCATCCATCCATCCATTTTCCGAACGGTTTATCCTCACGAGGGTCATGGGTGTGCTGGATCATATCCCAGCTGTCTTCAGGAAGTAATCGGCGTACACCTTGAACCATAGAAAAACAGCCTTAAACACTCACAATCACACCTAGGGACAATTTGGAGTGTGCCATTTACATGCCGTGCATGTTTTTGGAATATCAGAACAAAACCGGAGTACCCGGAAAAAACCCTATGCAGGCGCAGGGGAGAGCATGCAAACTCCACACAGGAAGGGCCGAGCCGGAATCGAACCCTGCACCTTTGCACTGTGAGGTGGACGTGCTAATTCATGGGTCATCGGGCCGCCCTGTGGATCATATGATTTGTGGAAAATGTAAAAAGTGAGAAACACGTTAGAAGAGTGTTAATTATTAAGACACCCGGGAACTATTATCTCGTTTTGACCCCCGAGCCTCAGCCCCACTCCCACCTCTCACAAAAAAAGTCTAATCATCTCTTAGAAAACTGCTCATTAAATCAATGAAAAAATATATAAGTATGATGAAGACGAACGATCCTTGGAGAAATGGCAGGGGCTTAGCTTGTGCTATGTAAAGATAAAATACTCATGGCTTCAACAGAGAACAAAAGCAACTTCTGAGAAGTGATTCTTTGTTTTACTTTTTTTAATTGAACTGACACAATTCCACATTTCATGTCAATATGATTCCACAGTGTTGTGGTGCAGGTCAAAATTTTGCTTTCAAGACTAGGTGATTAGATAAATATAATTATAGTGTGTTTACCATTTTTTTTTCATGAACTTGAAGTGCCAAAACCTAATCAAATCTAAAAACAATTCTGATGACTGGGTAATGATCTACAAATTAGTTTATGTTGCTTTGCGATGCATGAGCTTAATGTAGGTTGTCAGCTTTGGGGATTCATGGGATCAACCGAACACATTAGCCTGAGGATTCCTACCTCTGCTATCCTCATTTGATAAAAAATAATAAATAAATACATCAATAAGTGAGAGTATTCTTGACCCTTCTTTTGCCGACTCAACAATGTTTCATCAACATTATTCGTGGTTAGCACATTTTATGCTTCAGTAGTCTGAGTTAGCTAATGAATGTCGCTAATTACCAAACGGCAGAGCTAAATTGTTTGCTGATGTAGTGCGATACTCATTTGTAACACATGCTGCCAGTCTTTACAAGAACTAACAATGTTAATGAGTTTCAGTGTGACAATCACTAGCTTGGAAAGTGTCTGTTTATTTCAATCTTGAAAATTGATCAATGGTGATTATATGTATCATTATCATAATTATTACATAGATTTAGTTGACAATTATATGGATGGCTTAATAACATTATGTTGCATAGTGTAACCCTGGTAGGCAAGGCAGCTTCATTTATATTGCACATTTCATACACAAGGTAACTCAATGCCCATCCATTCATAATCTGATCCGCTCATCCTCACGAGGGTCACGGGCATGCTGGAGCCTACCCAAGCTGTTTTCGGGCAGCAGGGAGGGATTGCCCCACCGAGACAAATGACCATTTGCACTCACAATCACGCCCGAGGACAAGCTACAGCGTTCAATCAACCTACCATGCATGATCTTGCAACGTGGGAGAAAACCCACACAGTTACGGGGAGAACACATATATTCCACACAGGGAATGCCGAGGACGGATTCAAACTCACGACTTCTGCCCTGTCAGGTGGACGTGCTCACCAGTCGGTCACTGTGGCAAGGTAACTCAAAGCGGTTCACAAAATTTAAAGTGCAATGTTTAAAATCAATTACAAACAAGAGTTGGACATTTAAAAGCAAAATAAGGAAATCAAAACCTGCCTCTTCACTTGTATTTCCCGCTGTCTGATCAAAAAATT
This sequence comes from Hippocampus mohnikei, assembly GCA_026261675.1. Taxonomy (NCBI): domain Eukaryota; kingdom Metazoa; phylum Chordata; class Actinopteri; order Syngnathiformes; family Syngnathidae; genus Hippocampus; species Hippocampus mohnikei. Next base: position 5,539,606 of record JAKGUB010000331.1, on the reverse strand, counting down.
CGGAAGCGCGAAGCTCCATCCGGGGAGGGGAGGCTGCTCGGAGCGTGTCTTCATCGGACACATTTGAGGTGAGTGCATGGAAGTGGACAATTTTCTGAGCAGTGGAGCTCCAGCCAAGGAGGCTAAGGTGACTGCTCTTTGCACCTCGTTCCAGAGAGGGCAAAAATGAGCAGGAATGCGCAGAGATTGGTGAATGGAGTATAACACCACTGGTGAGCAATTAGCATAACGTAGCTAAAAGCTCAAAAAAGTTTCGCGTGACATGGCCCCTTAAAAAAATCCCCATAATACAAAAATGGTGTAAAAATGAAAAAAAAAAAGGTTTGAAAGACAGACTGAGAGAATGTCTTAAGACCTCTACACTCCGGTGTATGCAGGGACGACAACAGCCCTGCATCAGCCGATTGCATTTCGTGACACGTCTGTGACACATCGAAAGCACATGCAGCGCACACGTCAGAAATTGTTGCTGCGCGTAGAATGCCGCGTGCATCATCACTTGTGATTGTTTCATTTCGTCATATGCTGTGATGGCGTAATACTCAGCTTTCACCAGCTAAGTTCCTCAATACACAAGACCTGTTTAATGGTCATTTATTTGTCACCACAGAGGAGAGGGTCTGGAGGAGAGGATCCGGAGAATCCGCATCATGCGGCTCAGAGCTGCTGCTGCAAGCAAGCTAGCATCCTCTAGTCATCGAAGTCCCTTTGTTCGAGCAGGTGTAGTCTCATTTCCTCCCGTTTTCCAAAATCATGCACCGTACTTGATTGAACACTTTCAATTGTCCCTCGGTGTAATTGGGAGTGCGAATGGTTGTTTGTCTCGTGTGTTTGGCTGGAAACCAGTTCAGGGTGTACCTCGCCAACTGCCAGAAGACATCTGGGATAGACTCCAGCACGACCCTCATGAAGCTAAGCCGGGGGTCGGCAACACGCAGCTCCAGAGCCGCATGCGGCTCTTTAGCGACATCTCGTGGAGTGTTATAAAAATGTTTTGATAGTAGGCTAATATAGCTCAATTAGATATAGATACATGTTGCAGCTCCGAAAAAGGAGAGCTGTGGTGTTGGGTTTTTAAAACATACACTTTGTTCATGCTTTTAAGAGTCTTGACAAACAGATACGTCTGCGTCCGACTCCATGCCTTCTCTCTTCTTGTTCGACTCAAGAGGTGTTCAAAGACAGCCTCCGAAAAACGGAAATTAACGATCACTCCACTGACATGTAAGAAAAGCGAAAATAATGCACCAAAACAAAAATCAAGCAAGGAAATCACAAAATAAATTCTATGGGGGCCGTTTGTGAACACACAACAAAGGAATGAATAACAAACAATTCTGAGACAGTCCAGTCTCCTACATACATACAGCATGTGTTTCCTTCATTGTAAGTTTTATAGAAGGCTTTTATTTTTTTGTGGCTCCAGCCATATTTGTTTTTTTGGTTTTTTTGGTCCTATATGGCTCTTTCAACATTTTGGGTTGCCGACCCCTGAGCTAAGCGATCAGATAATGGATATCTCGGTACTTGCATTGACAACAAATTTACCTTCAGTGATAATACCTACCGCATTTTCAAATCTTGTAACCGTTGCCTCCACCTCCCTCGCAAGCTCTCGTCCTTCAGAGTGAGCCAGCACATCATGGAACCAGTGTATAAGAACCTCATAGAAGGAATCTTAACCTTTCATATGGCAATGTGGCATGGTAACTCCACATTAATGGAAGACATTAATCACATGAACCTAGCCTCAAAAAACATTGGAAAGACAAAGAAACAATTAAGTAGTATCTACAAGGAAGTGCTGAAGGGAAAAAAAAGCCCTTAAGAGAGCAAATGATTCCTCTCACACACTTCCCGCGAGTTCCAACTTCTTCCTTCTGGTAGACGTTATAATTACCTATTTTTTGGTTTACAGGTGATTATACACTCATGAGGCGCACCAGCATGATGAGAAAATGCTGGTGACAAAATGGGACTGAATATGAAGAAGTGAGTCAGTGACGGATCAGTGAGCACTGAGCAAACTTCTCCCCATCATGGACAATCATTCACATGGTCATTGCGTCACTCTGCGGCAAGAGAGAGCACTCTCTCCAATAGATTTGTTTTTTTTTACTGGGAGAAAAATGTAAAAAAAAATATATATATATATATATATATATATATATATATATATATATATATATATATATATATATATATATATATATATATATTAGGATCAGATGCCTCTGTCAGGAAATCAGGAAATTAAACTTAGTGATGTTATTTTGTTGTGGTTCAGCAATCCTTTCACGATTAAAGAACATATGAAGGAACTGGTGGTTGAATGCGGCAAATTTACATCCATATTCCTTTACTTTGCTGACGCAAACAGTTTTGATAATGTTTTACATCATCCACTATGCACTTCGATAACTCTTCACTCTGTGTGAGAAAAACTAAATGCACGGGAAAGAAAAAACATTCTCGAACAGACTTGGAATTGCACTTTTACTGTCTCAAAAGAATGGACTTGGGGCCTATCATTGAAGTTGCTATCTCTGTTGATTCCTTTGGGTGTCTGCATATGTTTTGTTTTGTTTTTTCTTGGCGATCATTTTTTTGCCGAGGAGAGAAGTTTCGTGGAGGTCATATTGTTTCAATAAAACACATTCATAAAAACATAATCGAAGGGTATGCCGTCATACAGAAAACACTAATAGTTTGGGCTTTTCCAAAATGTTTCATATAGTGACATACAATACAATACAATACAATACAATACATGCTGACATGGGTAAATGCTGGCTCCAAGGGGCTTGAAAAACAAACAGACAGACAGACAGACAGACAGACAGACAGACAGACAGATAGATAGATAGATAGATAGATAGATAGATAGATAGATAGATAGATGACTGTGTAAAATTATTACCGCATTTCCATTAAATGCTTTAGTAAAATGCAAGTTCTAGTTTTTGAATATGGAGTATGTCATCAGCTGGAAGGAAATTCTGCACCTTGTGACAACAAGATGGAATCTTGTGCTGATAGCTCATAGGAGGGTTCATGGCATTGTCTCAGGAAAACTAATTAACTGATGCATTCCATTTCATCAGAGTCTGGGGAATAATCCATCACACTCTGAGGCAAATACAAAATATAGTACTCATGTAAATTAAAGTCTCAGAGAGCTCCGGGCTCAGCATAGATCCTTTTCAGTCACCTATTAACTTAAAACATCACAACTTTTTTGATGTGAGCCAGCGCCTTGACCATTGGGAGCCTAGGGTCAGTGATTGAAGACTTTTTTTTCTTTAACTCCTCAAATCAAGGGCAATTTTTCAGTTATACTTCAAGTAAGTATATTGCTGTGTATGCTATGTATACACAGTTGCAACAAATAGTATTGAGCCTTTTAACAACTGGTTGAGAGAGCGTGAGAAAAGAAGCAGTCTTTGGTTGATATATATATATATATATATATATATATATATATATATATATATATATATATATATATATATATATATATATATATATATATATATATACACACACACACACACACACACACACACACACACACACACACACACACACACACACACACTGCTATTCTGCATCAGTCACAGTCAGATCATATCCAAGAGTGGTTTCAGGTACTGGTTCAAAAGTGTAACACTGATTAACCATCTTCTCTACATGGATGACATCAAGCAGTATGCTGAGAACGAGTGTGACATTGACTCCCTGATTAACCACACAAAGATACTGTATACATGTACAGCAAAGACATAGGAATGTCATCCATTCTAGATAAATGAAGGCGAATTGTATTCATGCGAAGGAAGATAATCACAGCCGAAGGGATTGAACTACCTAAAGCCACCATAGCACATGTGCAGGACAGCTATACGTCTCTTGGAATTCCACAGGCAAATGGCAATCATGAGGAGGCAGCCAAGAGGACGGTGAGGGTGAAATACCGAAAGAGGGTGAGGCAGATCCTGAATAGTCAGCTGAATGGCAAGAATAAGATCCAGGCCTTTAACACCTATACCTTCTGCCAGTAATCCCTGCTGGCAAAGTTTCCTGGCCACTGGTAGATATGCAAGTACCTGGACTGAATGGTAGTACAAGAACAGCCCCGAAACAAAAGTTCAATTGAGGCATAACCAGCTAGCAGGAATAGTGTACCAGAACATCTGCACCTAATATGGATTAGAGGTCCCAGAATCAAGATATCAGACATTTCCCAAGGGGGTTGAAAACCACTAGGTCAAGATCATGTGGGACTTCCAGATCCAGACAGAAAAACTGGTGAAAGCCAACCAGGCTGTCATAGCGGTGGTGGCTAAACATCAGAAGTCAGCAATCATGACAGGTGTAGCAATCTCAAATGATAAAAACATCTGGAAAAAAAGGAAGAAGGAAGAATGACAGAAAATATGCAGGGTAAAAGCAACAGTGGTGCCACTAATGATTGGGGCACTGAGGTGTTCCCCCCAAGCCAGATGGATGGCTCCAACAGATACCAGGAACAACATATGAAATTTCCGTCCAGAAGAGTGCCATAACCGGAACAACGAAGATCCTGCACAGAACCCTCAGTCTTCTAGACCTTGAGCTTGAAGGAGATACCACCTCAGTGGGTGAGGAAATTATTCTTCAAAGCAACCCCACACATTTAAACAAAGGTGTGTTCAAAAGGTCTTTATATATATATATATATATATATATATATATATATATATATATATATATATATATATATATATATATATATATATATATATATATATACACAATATAAAACCACACAGTGGCATTTTGACTTCCAGTGCTTATGCAATGCCAAAGGGACAATGTAACAATGTATTTAGGGGTACTGACTGTTGATATGAGAGAGGAATCTAACTTTGACACATGGGTAAACTGTTTTGGATTTGATTTTGCATATGATCCATGGTGTTCTGCTGAACCATTCAGGCTTTTTTTTTGGCAAAAGGACGAAGTGAATGCAAATGAGCAAAAACAATTCAAGAGGATGTTTGCAAATTTTGGTGGCGCTGGCTCCTTTTATGAAGAAGGGATCTAGTTTGAAGCAATTTGGGGAAATATTTGAGCTTTTCCCAATGAGCTACATTGTTGTCCAGAGCTGCAAGAATATTTGGCCAAATTATCTTGTAGTATGAAGAATGTCGTTTCTATTTCAAGAACGGAGTCAAACCAACAGAAAAAATGTGCAATTCCATTCCATCATTTCAATTGGAATTATTACCTCAACTTAACAATTTTTGAAGTTACAAACAGGCTCACGGAAAGAACCAATTGAGTTCTTCACTTTAGGTTCCAATGTACTTTTTATTGGGACAGATTACTCAATTTGTACATCACTTTTCTCTTCCCTTTCCTACATACATGCATACACACAGACAGACAGACCGAATCGACAGACAGACCAGCAGACAGACGGATAGAAGGACAGATGGATAGAGAGAGAGAGAGATAGGACAGATGGCTATATGGCTAAATAGATGGAGTGGTTTTCGTTTTCTACCAAGCAGGCATTGGGGTGATAAGATTTTCATCCAACACATGCCACCATTCGAGAGCCAGCCATCTACATACATAGACCCATTGGCAGGGATCACGGCAGATGGTATACATGAGACTTGTTGAGAATCACAAGTTTAGCTATGCAGAATGACCATCGGCATGGAAAACAATTTGGTGGGATTCATCTTTTGATTTTGATCTTGCAATGTATCTAACATTTAGTTATCCAGGTAAGAAAATTGAGAGCAGCTTCTCATTTGCATTCTGAACTGGCTGCAGACAAGCAGAGTAAGACAAAGCAAAAATCAAAGCAAACAAAAATAAGTACATCAATGTATGAGAAAATGTGATTCATGTACACAAAATTGCTCATTAAATAAAACGTTAATATATACATACAACTAATAGTAATACAACCATGCTCTTGTGCCAATAAATGGCACAAGAGCAATACAACTGGTTTGTTTTGTTAGTGAGATTGGGGAAACAAACAATTAGCAAATATTACTACAATTTTGAAACTGTGTATGGTTTGGCCTTAGAAAAGCAATAGCCATGTTTTTTTTGGGGGGGAAGAAGCCCGATGTATTCTTATCATGAGTTTTAAATCACAAATGATGCAATTCACAAAACACAAATGCCCATTATAAAATCTTAAAATGGGTAACCAATAAAACAGCTCAGACCTTTTGGCATCAACAGTTCACATTGTCCTTACTTCTCCCCACAAATATTTATAAAATTCCCCCTCAAGCGTTCCCAGTCTATAGATTCAAATAATTTAAACCAGACTGAATTGCTGTGCAGATCATACTGGACATAAATCTTCCCTCAGAGCAGTTTGTATTGACTGCCGCCTACGCTCTGCTGTAAAAATTACTGCACTATCGACCACACAGGTGGATCCCAGATGGATGCATAAGGCGTTGGGAAGACTCCAGACAGACCACATATTTTTCCCTACAGTCTTCTTTCCACAGGTCGTATCTGTTCACTCAGTGTCTGGTTGGTAAGGGATCCTATGACAGCAGCTCAGAATCATGTTCTGTAATTCAAATCATTTGGAATATGTTGCAAAAAAAACTTTCAACACAAAATGTGAATTATTGTATGATGTAGGTATTGATTAATTCCTGCATTTTTAGTTATGCCGAGATGTGGAAAAACGCACAAATGAAATATGCAAAATGACCACTCGTCTACTCCTCATGTCAATCCTTGACGCAAGTAATTTGAGGTTGCGCAGCCTCTTAATTACCTCTTGCCTCTGGTTTCTGTTTCTATTCTTTCTAGTCAGTGTCTCTATGTGTCCATCCTTTTCTAATTACTGTCATCTCACACTCAGAGATGTCAAGAATGTGACGGCAAGCAGTAATGACTGGGTGAAAAGCAACATTCACCTATTTATGCCTTACTCCATCGCTCTTGTAGTTTGCATCCAATTGGCTAGAGTGAATCTGCATCCTTTAGTATTCTCTGGGCCAATTACAGTGTGTGTAAGGGAATCTAGGGATGAGGATTCGAATGATTGTGACTAGACCTCGGATAGACCTGAGTCGTCGTTTTGATGACTAGACTATTGCCGCATTCCATTTGAATTTGGAGTAGAGAATTTCAGAGTTCTTTGTCAAAATTTTCAATGGTAAAACCCACCCAAGTCAGATTTCCAACTTGTAAAGTCGGACACCACTCACTATTCTCAAGTTGGCTTTCAAGGATGTATGTCCTGATTTTGAAAAATAAGTACAAGCTCCTGGAATGCTCTCTTTATTACCGCTTCCGACTTTTCTTTTCTAATTAAACCAGCCGTATATGTAGTGTCAACGTATTTTACTGTATTTGTATATGTGGGGTAATATTGATGAATTACTTTTTCACATGATATATGCAAACTATGGATATTGCAACCCATGTAAACAATGGCTGTCACTAGCCTTGTAGATTGGTGCCAGACATGTCGTCTTCGGTTTATTTTTTCGCAACCTGTTTGTTTACTGTGGAGCATGGTTAAATGTGTATTATGTCGCAGTGAATGACATCTGGACGAGGGATGCACATTATGAACATTGTTTGAACCAATCAACTAATGTTTATCTATCAACAAACCATGTCATATCGCTATTCTGGATAAAACTTTTTTTTTTCTAAGGTGCTTGTGATGTTAAAAAAAAACTAAGGGAAATAGCTGTGATGTAAACTGTGATTTTTGAATATATGTTGGCAAACACCGCTGTACTCATTTTGATCTACCTTTCTGGAGCTATCTAGTTCAAGTCACGAAGTCAAAAAGTGAAATGAATTGAAGTACGGCTTAGAGAATGGAGGTAACGAGGCAGAGTCGAGAGCCCGGTGTGTGGAGTGTGGATTAACGTTATCCAACGAAGCACTGAAGCATTCAAAATTTAAGCGCCACGAAGCAACCAAACATTCAACATTCGTAGGAAAGTCTCAAGTAAAAAGATAATGGGCTGCAGCTTCAAAGAAGCCAATTGTGACAATGACAAGCAGCTCTAAAATTGCTCTGAAAGTCAAGACCTCAAAGCCAGATGGAGTTAGAAAGTGCTCACCTTAGTGGATGAGATGCTTCTATCTGGCGTTGTGGAGTTGTGCTGTGAAATGATTGGAGAGACTGCTTCAAAAAACCTGCATTACGGGTCACCACATCATGGACATTGCTTCTGAGATTCAAAATCAGCCTCCAGTTCTTCCAGTTTTTCTCTTTGCAACATGACAAGTCCACCAAAGTCACAAAAGGCGCTCTGCTTTTGGTTTTTGTTCATTATTGTTGGGACAGTAGTTTGCCTTGTGGCGAGAGCTGGATGAATAATTACTGTACAACATTAGATGGCCTGGACTGAAAGAACTGTTATGGTGTGCAGCAAAGGTGCGGCGTCAATGACTAGCAGGCATGACGGTGTCATGAGGCAGATACTTGATGCTTACCAGAAGCTAAATAGGCACACCGTTGTTTCTCTACATATAATTACGGTAGACATAAAGACTCGTGAAGAGATGACTTAACTGTGTTTGCAGCACAGGAATGCTGACATCTTTCTATGAAGGTAAATCAATGATCCCTGAGATGATACAGCCAAAACGTATGTGCCCCCCCCCAAAAAAAGGAAAAAAAATCAGCTGTGCCGGATGCTTCTGATAGAAGTTTGATTCTCCACAGAATGTGCCTCCTATTGATTTAAATATGTGTCCAATTTCATGTTCTGATGCAGACCAATTGCTGAGAAAAGTTTATTCCATCTCAATGGGTTTCTTGGTTTACTGCCAATACACAAAGTATACTTTAAGGAACACATTTTGTAATGTATGTGTGTGTGTGTGTGAGCACCTGGACATGATCTGCTTGCATGTCTTTACAAAGCTTGGCAAAGATCTGGAGTTCACAGCATTATTTTTCATGATGTTGATTGTTTTCGTATTTCCATCCATAACCGTGTGGGACTCTGTGTCGCTTTTATGCTACAAGGTTTAAATGTGCTTAAAACCCGCTTTTTCCTCCGCTGTAACAGCCATTTTTAAGTGCTGAGGTTACAAGAATATCATGATCCTCACCACCACCACCCTGTTGAGTGCAAAAGCCAAAAAACATATACCGGATAGACCTTTTGCTGTCACCCTTGGGAATGATCCGCTCTGATGGCATGAAAATGCCGATATATGGCTTTTATTGTGAAGCTAGTGAGAAAAAGTAATGGCTATTTGTCTTGTGTCATTTCAGTTGTTAATTTATCTTCATATGTCAGCAAGTCATGGTGAATGAAACAACAGGTCAGACTCGGTATGTCTGTTCAGGAAAATAATTACAAATGCTGCCTCTGACAAACTGAGTGTGTTATAGAACGCAGAACTTGGTCAGTCAGAATCACTTCCTTGTAAGCTGGTGTATTTCAATATCACAATCTGCTTTTGTGCGTCAATAGCCAAGAGGAGTAAGGCCTTGTTCGGATCAAACACCAAATCTCGCTTCGCCCCTGGCTTGCCTTTGTTCACAGGAGAACTGCCCAGGGCTTGCTTTGGCAGAGAAGAGGAGGGAATCATCCTCCTTCTCTGAAAGTTCGAACATCAGTTGTCAATGTGGTGTACAGTGATTGTGTTATTTTGGATGATAGTTCAACAATTGTAAACAAGTCAGGACACTCACCAAATATAGCATCATTCTTGCTCTCCATTCACCAAGCCTGCTCTTTTTTGGATTTGTCCTGGCCAGAACTGGAAGCTGGCTGTGTTGTCTACCTCAAGGGTCTGACAGGCCACAGTTGTATTGTGCTACAATGTTTAATGTCACCACATTCTTTGTTTCTCTTTGCACTTATGCTGCTGCAGCATGTGATGTCGTAAAAACATTTTCGATCGCAATGCTGCTTGGAGTTCACATTTACAAACCACAGCTTAATGGGCAAAGAAGCAATTTTTTTGCTTCAAATATTTTAGCTGAGCCACCCGGCACACATTTGCGCCTGACCACATGCATTGAGTATAGATGGAAAATCACCACCAGAAAGATTCAACTTGTGTTCGGTCTGACCGCTGCATTCGAGAAACAGCTTGGTGTGTTTTGGTGAGTTTTCTCTTTGTAGTCCATAGGTGTCAAACTCAGGTCCTGGAGGGCCGCTGTCCTGCATGTTTTCCCAAGTCTCTCTGTTGCAACACACCTGATTCAAATGAACAGGTTCAAAATCAGGCTTCCGCAGACTTGGCTGATGATCTGATCATTTCAATGAGTTGTGTTGCAACTTGGAAAACATGCAGGACAGCAGCTCTCCAGGACCGGAGTTCGACACCTGTGTTGTAGTCTAGATAAGAACTGGCACACATGATCAAAAATGAGTTAAATGATTCTCTCATAACACCAAAATATGCTTGTCCACATGACAAAAATACACTACGTTCAGTTCACATTTGCCCAAAATATGAACGAGTTTATGAACTTGTGCAACCTTTGTTCATTGAACTCGTTCAGGTACAAAACTGGCCATAAATAAAAAGAAAGATGTCTTATCCATTGTCATGTTCTGTGTAAAAGTGGGTTCCCCAGACGGCAAGAAGTATTTTTTGCCACATCAGCATTTACAGGACACTTGACTGTTTTTTTAGATCACGTCATCATGGGGGAACACAACTGATACTGTTCACAAGGTTAGAGAACTTCTCTTTCCACCAAAACATACCTGTCGGAAAAGAGAAAAAATCCATTCTTTCTAAATACTGTGCAGACAATACTTCAGTTTTTGAGCATGGATACCAGCAAATCGGGGGCGCGTCATAGACATGGGTACACGGTAAAATCAGCTTTTGAAGGGTGATTTGTGGGGTGAATATAATATACAAATACATATTAAACTTGAGAAATTATGGTACTTGCAGACATTGTGTCTCATGTTGGCCATGTGATCAGCATCTTTGGCAGTTGTAAGTTGCTAATTTGCCGACAGCATGAAAAAAAATATCTTCCATCAAGCAGTACTGAAGTGAAAGAAACCTCAAGATGTGTTTCACCTGACAGATCTAAAGGAAAACAGGTTTCGCTGCATCACTGAAAAGATTTACATTCCCATACTGACAAAATGCTGTCAGAATTATCCGTCTCACAGAGCAACAGAAGTTCCTAAAAACACTGTAATTTGCATGTTGTGTGAGTACCACGGGATCTGCACTAACTGCTTCCAAAAGTTGATTTTCAATGCATTACATTCTGTGGAACTTTGTTGTGTGGGTTAAAACTTTCAGTAATGTGTCTCCCCTGGCAAAGTAAACACAGAGCTCACCGGAGAAGCTTATTTTTTATCCTAAGGCAGTGGTCCCCAACCCCCGGGCCGTGGACCGTTACCGGTCCGTGGGTCATTTGGTACCGGGTCGCACAGAAAGAATAACTAACTTTGTTAGTTCGATTCTCCGTTACATCCGTCTACAGTATGTCATTCTTGACGCAGGTCAAGACAACTCGGTGACGCGATAGGTTACTGCTGAAATGAAACCCGGGAGCTCGCAAAATGAATAAAAAACAAACGTCGTTGCAAAGTTTCTTTGAAAATGGGAAAAGGCCGAGTGAGGAGACATAAGAGGAGCCAACGACTTCCAAGAAAAACAAAGCTACATTTAATTGACAACATCCGGAGTCCTATTTCAGATACGGCTTTATCTCAACGGGAGATTGCCACACATCAAGCCCACTCTGGATAATATGCGGCGATGGATAGTTGTATTTTTCATGCGCTTTGTACCTTATTTTGAAGGCAGATTTAAACATTACCATCGTTTATCTGTCACACCTTCAAGGCCGGTCCTTGAAGATATTGTCTAACATTAAACCGGTCCGTTGGGGACCGCTATCCTCAGGGGCACATGATGCTAAAGTGTGATGTAGAGTACAATTGAACTATTTTACATACAGTCCTCTACATTGTGTATATTAACAGACACCATTCATGCTCACAACAACGTATTTCCGTTGTACAACTGTATTTCACCACAAGAGTCTACTTTATTAAAATAATAATGGTCAATCCTTTTACATTTTCATCTTTAAAAAAAAGTAAGCATGTACTTTGTATAATTGTATATTGTCAATGAGAAAATGTCTCCAGCCATATTCTCTTCCCCATCGAGCTAAATTGTTTTTCAAAATCCCCCCTCCATTTATCCAAACTGCTTTTTGGGTTGACTTCTCCCTAATGTACCACTGCGCACACTGGCAGTTGTGTGTCTTTCTCTTCTTGACAGCTGGTGGCATTCTGTGTTTCTATAAGAGCTGTCATTCTGTCAAGCGGTATGAAAAATAGGACAGGAAAATATAGTGGGATGGTGCATGCCGTAAATGCTGGGAACAATCAATAAGGGAGTTGTGAGGTTAAACAATTAAAACTTTTTTAGAATAGATTTCTTCTGGGACCAAATTGACTCAGTAATGTTCCATTTTTGTTGACTTCCTGTTTAAATTACCTGAGATCAACATAGTTGAAAATGCACTAGATGTTGACAAAATTAAATGTACCATTACATGATATCAGCACGAACATGCCATAACTACAACCTTGGCCCACTTATCGGAGGTCTCTCAACAGTGATTACTCTGAGTTTTGGGATATGTTAAGGGATAAACGAGTTGAGATTTGTCAATAAAAATGTTTGTCTTTGGGTCAAAACTGAGGCTGATCGAGCCATGAACTCCGCGATTGTGACATGAAACGTGTGACGGGAGTCACAACTGTGATGGTCTGAGCTCCACCACGTTACTGTCGCCTCAAGAATACCAGACGCATGGAGTGTGGCTTTTTCTTTCTTTTTATTGCTGGAACACAATATGGCAGGCAGAATGGAGAAGTCGCATCGGGTCTCGGACATAGCATGTGACTTCCCTCGTAGCTCTAACTCCAATACATCATCCATAACAAGAGAAAATAAACAAGACCAAATACAAAACATGGGTGATCGTATAGTGATTATTTACAACAAAAGTAAAAGAAAACGCACACACACTGCTCTTTACGTGATGCCACCGAACGCATCACATGCAGCAGAACGGCTGCTCAATGTACAGCAATGGCGGCCGCGACCAACTGCGAACACACGCCAGCAACAAGCACAAACGAAAAACGACACGAACTACTACATACAGCAAAACCGACAGGGAACAAACATTACCTGCAACACATTATGGCAGGCAGAATGGAGAAGTCGCATCGGGTCTCGGACATAGCTGAGCAACAGAAAAGAACACTTTAAGAAAACTTTAAGAAAAACTTAGCGGGTAGAACTTGCATTCGACAAAACATAAATTAAATAACAATACAAAAAGCAATTTGAACTTGGGACAAACCAGGGAACTAATTAAACACATCGTACCATAGAAAAAGGAAAACCAAAGTGAAATATTGTCTTTAAACTATAAATGCATCCGGACTGTAAATGAAATGCGACTCACCATGTGACTTCCCTCGTAGCTCTAACGAAGCTACGGTGGGAAGCCGGTGCCACACTGTGTGCGGTTGCGTCACTTCCGCTGTAATTTAATACACTAAATATATCACCCTGTTACACATGGAAGCAAGTTATTGGAGACTGTCCCCATTAAGTTATTTCACAATTATAGTGCATTTTGATAGGTGAAGAAACTCATAGTGACTGAGAACTAAAAAATGAATTTAAATAAATTGAGTCAGGGCTCCTGGTTAGCACGTCTGTTTCACAGTACAAAACTCACGGGTTCGATTCCGTCTCCGGCCTTCCTGTGTGCAGTTTGCATGTTCTCCTTGTCCCTGTGTGGGTTTCTTCCGGTTTCCTCCCAGATTCCAAAAATATGTACTGTAGGTTATTTGAACAATCTAAATCACAGGTGTCAAACTCAAGGCCCAGGCGCCAGATCTTTTATGTGGCCTGCGAAGGCAAATCATGTACGTTTCTTACAAATGGTCATCACTGACATATGAGATACAGCAAGATTTGATTTTTTTTTTGTCACCAATCCACCCTTTAAAATAAATAAAAGCAGAGTTGAACAAAAAATACACTGGCCTCTGATTTCAAAAGTAGTTATCCATCAATGTGTTGTGTAAAAGTGATAACAAAGCAATCATACATTTATATGGGTTCACAGTCATAATGGCCCTCCGAGGGAAATCAGAGGTGGAACGCCGCACAATGAGTGTGATATCCCTGCTCTAAATCGTCCCGAGGTGAGATTGTGAATGGTTGTTTGTCTTTGAGTGGCCTGCGATTGACTGACAGCCAGTTCAAGGTCTACCCCGCCCACTGCCTGAAGCACGCCCGCAACCCTTGTGAGGATAAAGGGGTTCAGATATGGGGTGGATGGATATCTGGATAAATCCAGTAGATGACAAATTTGTAAAATATAAGTTGAATTTCACTCGGGTATTTTGCACGGATGAGTTGGCGTGTCAATTTGCATAAGGATGGAAAGGCAAATCAGCTATACAGTTTCAATAAGCCTGATGTCCATATACCGTATGCCAATCATTGCCGTACACACGCATCTACCCAAACAAGTTCCCCATGGTAGTAGAAAAAGCACCTGCATTTAATCGAAAGTACAGCAAAAGCATGGACCATTAAAAATGATCTTAATATGGTACATTAAAGGTGCAAGGACCATTAAATAAGGAAAATGATGGGTAGTAATGCTGATGTGAGCTGCATTTTAACCAATAAAGGAAAGAAGCAGTCCATGCCAACCGTACTTATTTATTACTATCCATTTCATAAATGTGTAGTGTAGTTGTTAATCCACATTTTGACCGTGTGTGTGTGTGTGTGTGTGTGTGTGTGTGCAAGCAGGTTGTTTCAGTGAATGTAAACAATGACATTGCATATGGGTGACTTCAATATTGCATATGGTTCACTTCAATTGTACATATAAACAGAAACAGTCAAATAAATTGAATATAAGATACAACTACTGTGTTTCTGAATCCAGATGCAGCCAAATGTGACCTTGAATTTAAGAATTAGACAACATAATGTCACGTAGCAAGGTGGTGGTGGACCCCAAAAATCAGGCAGGAGAGACGAATACTTGACGAATTGTATTTAATAAAACACAGAAAACTAAGTCCAAAACAAAGTCCAAAGTATCAAACAAAACACATGACTGAAGATAAAAACTCAATAACAGAAACATGACCGAAACAAACAGCAGCAGACAAACTGCAACAAACAAACATGACAGTAGCAAACAACAGCAACATTGACCCGACCCTGAATGCTCGGGGTGGGAGTCCTTTTATGCTACTAATTGCTAAACGACCAACAGGTGTGCAGCTCAGGGAGAGCCCTGCAGTGCCACCTGTTGGTCCCAAACCGAATCATGACACAAGAGGGATAACAGCTCTATGCAAGATAATGAAAGGAGGAAAACTTCTTTTGTTTTGAAATGCTGAGTCAAAACCATGACCTTGAATGACAGGAATCCTACCAGTACCTACAGATGTGAAATTATGTCGACACGAGGAAATGCCATTCCACCATTTGGCACCAGCGTCTCAGGACTTGAAAGCCGTGCAGCATCAACACTGTGTATGGTGGGGATGGGGCATTGCTGACTGGGGATGTTTTGAGTCGGTGAGGAGAATAGACCTCCTCAAATCCAACGACACACATTCCCAAAAGGGGGTAGTGTGGAAAATCCGAGGTGGGCTCTCCCATCTCTGGGGTTTAGGTCCCCGAGGTGGTTTTAAAGCTCCTCTGTGGCAGGGTCACGGGAGTGGATGAGATCCACCCGGAGTTCCTACTGGTTCTGGATGTTGTAGGACTTGTCCTGGATAACACATCTCTTGACCTTTCAGAAGAATTAGTTTCATTGTCAAGCACGATATGTCAGACATACTTTGTTGTATCAAAAATAAACTTCCTTGTTACACACATTACCATGTGCATGGATGAATAGTACATCAATGCTGTATAAAGATTGCCATCTGACTCTGGATCGAGGGCGTGAGACTGAAAATATTGCGCTTACGTCATTGTTACTGATGACTGTTTCATGGTTGGTGCGCGTAGCAGCCGGCTTTAGGACAGCATCATGAAAGGGGTGCAGCAACCACATGGTGAGAGGCGGGGTTTTAGTGAGCCAGCTGTCTTAAGGTTAGAAAAATAACTCCTATTTCATGAGAAATTATAACACCATTGTGCCAAAATTAAAATCATGTATAATCATGGGCTGTATATCACTGTGGTTTATCATGGAAACCTTAAAATAGCGTGATAAAGACCCCTTAAATATGGTAATCGACAGGTTGGGGTCCGATAGCAGACCGAACGGAGAGTGGATCCCACAAATGCAGAGTCAGATAAATGGCAATGACAAAAAGGTTTATTAAAAGAAAAGCAAGGCACCGACAAAGTATTCAACAAAAGGTGCTGGCAAAACAGGGAGCCAGAGAAATCGAACAACAACACAAAGCGCTTGGGAATTACAAGGAGATAATTATTTTCGAGAACATAAAACAAATAGAGGTTAATACTGTACAATAAACGAAACCAAGTGCGATACCAAGACTAAACAAATACTCACACCCGAACGACTATGACGAGGAGGGCGACTAGAAGCATGAACGAGACATGGCAAAGCGGTGACCAAGACCAATAGTCCAACGAAGGAGACAGGTGGTCAGTGTCTTAAGTAGGCAGCACAGATTGCCTTGGTCCAGCACAGGTGCACCGCTGGAAGGTGACGCCCCACACTCCAGCTGGTGCTGAAACACTCAAGGAACAAAACAAAGACAAAGCAAACCATGACAGTAATACTGTACTACAGAGATCAATACAGAATTTGCAATAATTTGTTTCAATATCGTGTAAAACGTTACTTTTGCCAAGATCAAGATGAATTTTGACAGGATCTAAAATGTTTAATGTGGAGTTTCCAGCAGATTTTATTGTCAGCCATTACCCCCAGAATTTTAATCTCATCTCCTCTTTCTTTAAGTAAACCTTCTATTTGTAGTTCTAAGCAGTTTCTTACTTGTTCAGCGGAATTTGCACAGTGTTCCTTTATGGCTTGACTTCTTTCTCCCATAATCTAAGATAGTTTACCCCACCAATAGTCATAATCGCATTTTCACAGATTTCTTTCTCTAGTGCCAACCGATTGATGGTTTTGCACACTTGATGCATATTGCTCTTTCTTCTTATCGTTCAGTGGCAGGTGCACAAATAGAAATATTTTTCCCATGGACTTGCTCGTGAAAGATTACCCATAAATACAACTGTGAGTGATTGATTTCACTGGGACATTAGTGGGTGGAAGTGGGCTGCAAGTGAAGCTCTGTGAGAAATTCAATTTTGTTGAAATTGAAATGGGCCTAATTGTGATGATGTAACTGGGTCAGAGCACCTCCAACACTGCAGATCCAGTGGGTGTTTATCATCGGTAGTGGATAGTGTCGACCCAAGTTTATGTTGGCCTGTGACAGGTTTGGTGAAGTTTATTAATTAACTGCGATGGATGCCACTGCAGTATTTGTTTGAAGATGTGTAAACATTATCTGGTGCGCACCATACAAATGTATACCAAGACAGCCAGGAAACATTGGTCTTGGGCTGAACGTAACAAAGTCCTCGGTTGTTTCAGCAATACACGGACCATTGTAAAAATGAAACATGTAAAACAGCTAAATCACGTCACGGAATGTTTGCATTTAGTACACTACACATCTGTGTATGTCAGACCTTCTGAAATAGGGGGGCTGCGCTGCGATGCCTCAGGGACCTTTTTTTTTTTTCTCCACCATAAAGTGTAGTTATACATCCACTACAGCAGGTGGCAGTGGCACTCTCACTGTCACAACTTGTGCCCGGACTACTATTAGCGCTAATACGTGTATTATTTTTCTACCAAGCATGCACATAACAACAGTGGAGGACACAAGAACAACCAATGAGCCAACCCTTAAGCAATACCATCGAAAAATATTCAACCCGGATGAAAGGAAAGGTGCAGAGAGACTGAAAATTATGTTTATTTAGTTATTCTCTGTTGTAGGTTGAACTATCTTTCTTTCTTTTTTTTTGTTTTCTTTAATGTAAAGAAGGTAACGATATGCATCGTGTACTTAATCACAATTTATAGACAAATGATACTATCTACAGTTGGGGCAGAGAGCTGGGGGAGCATGAAATATTTCCTTCTTCCTCGGGCGATGTAAAAGAAAATAACTGAGAAGCCCTGGTGTATGCACAACATCTGGTGCTTTTTTAAAATGTATTTTGCAGCTGCTTGTGACATAACAGCTGATATAATAACTACTTTGTAAACATAAAAGTAATGCATGTATCTAACTCAGCAGGCATCTTGATTGTTTAGGTCACAGAATACGATGCAGATTGCTGTCCAAAGATGTTGCAGATGGATGCGTTTGAACTTCGAATGAATTTATGAAGCAAAATGCACCACGTATAATTTTATGCTTTGATCTGGACCACAGAATGAAATTACGAGTGTGAAGCCTATAAAAAGGGGCCACCAGTGAACCTGTGACAGATTTATGGAAATCCAAGGCTCAATGACGCACATGTAGAACTAAAAAGAGCTTGGGTGAAAACCTGCCAATGTTATGACTAATGTTATTTTTCTTGTTGACACCATGTCACTGTCATCATTTTATTATTATTTTTTTTAATGACATTGGCCTCCATCGTAATGGTGATACGACACATGCAAATACAGTACAGCGTTGGGAAGAAGAACAATAATTTGAACTTGCTGTACCAGCCTCAAAGTTCTTACACTGCCGCCTGCTGCTGACTGAAACTGAGGTCAAAGTACCCTTGGGCTCACATGGCCAGACCAGGAAGACAGGTGAGGCGTGATGCTTGCAATGTGAACCCTGAGTCAGAAGTCAGGCATGTATGTGAACCACTACACCAGGCCTAGGTAAGTACAGCCCGAGAGAGCCACTGTCCTGCCTGTTTTAGAAGTGTCCCTCAATACACTTGATTCAAATGATCCGACTTATTATTGGCTCTCTAGAACTGGACTTGCTTACCATCATCGTACTACGCTATCAGTGACCCCACTGGAAATGACAATAAGTAAAAACAATAAACCACTCAACCGGAAAAAGTGAATGGTAAAATTGGATCTTTTTGCTTTGAATGTAAGTTTCCTCCCCTAACTTCGTGGACCTTCGGTTGTCATTCTCTTGCAGCGTTTGATGTGATAAGATGGAACCATACGGAATTTAAAGGTCTTGAGAATAAGTGCTATTGGAATAAGTGCAATAATTAATATAAAAGAAAATCATAATCACAGAGTACCCACAGTAGTGGTTCCCAAACTTTTACTACTGAAGACAATACTTAGCTCTCCAGGCACCACCCTAGTGGCCAACATCAAAATACAGTAGTGTTCATCTTTGATTGCTAAAAAGTACATTTAATATTATTGCAAAGCTTTGTAACGTTATGGACAGTTTGACCATTTACACAATTCAACTATTGCAAAATGAAAACATTTAGTTATAATCCAGGTAAAATATATTGCACATAAAAGTCACATGATAAAAAATACCTCAGTAAAACAAAAAGTTAACAAAAATGCAAATAAATTGAACTTTAAAGTTAAATATTGTGCTGTACGTACCTTAATCAAACAAAAAGCTAATGAAAACTAAATGCAAATAAATTGGACTTAAAAGTTAAATACTACTGTGTACATGAAAAGAACAAAAATGACTTGATTAGCGATTGGTCAGCTGTGACATTATGCCAAGTTTGAACATTCACCACTGCACCAAAGTGCATGGGAACCTTTGTTTACAACATAATTCTTTTAGACTCTATTCGCAAACTAAAGCATTTATTCCCATTGAAATGAATGGAAAAATAATTAATCCATTCTAGCCCCATTCTCCTTTATGCAAAGCCATACCATCACCAGGCCATGAGAGGACAGCGGGGCCCCATGACACACAGAGTAGATATGCAGAGCCGAGAGCCTTCCGTTGAGCTGCTATTTTGGACTATTTTGGAGCTTTACCTACACTTCCGAGCACATAGTTATGCTTCCAGCATGCTGGCTCTCACTTGGTGACGCAACAGTAGCTCCATTTCGGGCTATTTTTGTGCTTTCTCAGCACTTCCTTGTGGCCAATTTTGCTTCCAGAACGCTGGATCTCAGTCCCCGAAATAAGAGCTCCATTTTGGTCTGGCAAGAGCTTACTGCTACTTGGTGCAGGCTTCACCAGCCCTACCAAAGATGCCACTGATAGAATCTGCACTCGGCTAAAGTCTCATCCTCTTCCTTCTTCATGCTTAAATGACTCTTCTGATCCACTTTTTTTTTTTTCACGAAGCCACTGAAGCCATGGTAATAGTTTAGTCAAGCGTTTTGTTTTGTCACCTCCACTCCTTGCAAACACAATTTTTTTTTCTTTTCTTTTGTCTTATCAAGGACACAATGCGTGTACTTATAAAAATAGTTTTAGACAAATTATACTATTTTACTTTATGTTCGTGTTTTATGTTGTGTGTTGTGTCTATTATTTTACTTTATGTAAACTGTTTTGTTAAGCGCTTTGTTACAGCTGCCGCTGTTGTGAAAGCGCTATATAAATCAGCATGTATTCTATTGTATTTTGTTGTGGCGGAAAGTGGGGTGATGTGAAGTCGAGAGGGCAAACAAAATAATTGAGAAGCACTATATCTGATATACTGTAACATTATAATGACATGAAACCATCCATCCATTTGTATTTTAGTGTATCTAATATTCACCTCTCAACCATTACATTTCTAGAATTGGAATTGACGTTTCTAGAACTCGAATACTTCATTATATTTTTTCTCAAGTGACCATACCTCAGTGCACAAAGATGGCAAAAGAACTTCTATTTTTTGGTCCCTTATGGTTAAATGGCCCACTAAGAGTGATTTTATTATACTCTGTGCAGAAGCATAAACCATCGAGCTGGAGGTCATTCTAGCAGACAGGAAACAAGAGCTGAGGTAAAACCTCGCCGGACAATCACAGGACTGAGACATGAACACAACCATTCACATGGAGGGGCATTTTACAGCCTCCAATTAACCCAAACTGTTCACTTGCTTTTTTCATTCTGGGAATTGTTAAGGAATTTATTCCTTACTGTGATTTTATTTAGCCCCACTCTGTTGCTGGTTCTGTTCAAACACGAAAACAAAGAATCTAAATGCTGTTGAAGGTATTTACTGCCCACTGTGACTACAACCACCTTTTATGACCGGCGACCCCCACCACTATTAGGACCCCTCCAGGGGATGTTTATCTCAAGCCTCTGTGTAGCTGATGTTGAGGAATTTTGCCTTACCATGAGTGCTATTGATAAATGTATCTTTCCTGAACATCTGTGACCACTTGAAATGAGGAAGGCAGAGTTGGGGTCAACATCGGCTTTAACCTTAAGGGAGGAATAGCCTCCATGTGTTTTCTTTAGGCAAGGTTCGTTAAGACCCTCCGGTTTCCCAAGGAAAGGCAATCCTACCTTGGGATTTAGGCGCCACAGGAGGAGGTCTGGATTTTGCCCTCATGTCAACAGTGGGCTTCCCTCGTCAATCACATTGAACTGCACTGACCTTTCTTTGTTTCTGATTTTTACATAAGGGGAAGGACTGCCCGCCCCTCATTAACATATTATCCCTACATAAGCGGGAGTCTGTATTTTCTCGGGGCTTCCTGACGAGATCTGAGACTCTCAGGAGCCCGAATCGATTCGTGTTGCGCTGTGATAAACTGAAGAAAAGACAACGTGGTGTTGGGTCTTCTTCCACCCTATAGAGAAATAAAAGAACCTGTGTCCAAGGAGGGCCAAGGGGAAATTGACTGCTCCCCCTCCTCAACAGAATCCAGTCAGCACACTCAATTCTCCACGGGAAATTCTTGACTTGAATTGTCATCAAAATTCGAGGAATGAGTGTTCAAGGCACCCAACTGACTGGGCGGGTGGAATCTCAAACAAGTGAGCACATTCTCCTCGCGAGGACTCATTTGAGATTAATTTTCTGATCAAGCAATACACAAAATATCCGTGTAGACATTTAAATAAATCAAATGGCAAGTCAAATAAATGTGCTTCTTTTCAATGCTCTGCCAGTTAAATTCTTTTTCTAGAATTACCCTAGTTGACTATAGCCTACAACACAGTTTATTAGTTTGCCCAACCAGATCAATTGAAAACAGGAAATAATGAATTTCCCAATGGATCATACTGATGAAAAAAAGGAAAAAGAAAATCAAAGGAGCAATGTTGCTTTGAGCCATGGTAATATAATGCCACGTTTGTAAAACAATACTTATATAATCCTCACATCAGCGTGATCATTTCCCTTGCTGATGCAAGCAGAAGAAACTGCTCCCAAATGTTTTCATATAAATACTGTATATCTTTTTCACTTTGTTTGCAATGATCGGCTAGGTAAACAATAGATGAACAATTACAAATATTTGACTCAGACATCACAAGCATAAAAATATCACTGATGTACGAAAGGGTTTGTGCTGCAATTTGCTGAATAGTTGTCAAAGCCTGTTGTCAAATCACCAACATTAAATCAGGAGCACACTATTATATATATATATAATATAAAAACTTTAACCTGCAAAACAAAAATATATCATTTGTGCTGATTTTTTAAATCAAAGTTGATGTCTGGATTAATGGCTACAATGAGCACATTTTGCAATGCACAGCTTTTCAAAGCGATGTTTGAAGCAGGACACAGCAAGTCTCAGCTCCTGCTCAATGTGAAGCTGGGACCTGTATTTAATTTACTGAAGTAGCAGTCACAAAGCGGGATGATTGTTGGCAATATTCGGCACGTTTTCGCTGAAAAAACTCAAGCGGTTTATCAGCGTAATTGGGTGCAATGTATTTAAGTGACACCTTAATTTATTTGGTTTCACGCTGCCCGCTGCCAACATTTTTAGACACAGTAAGCGCACCGGTGTTTCCTCGTCTCCCACCGCAGTCACGGTGAAGCCAAGCGCTACATACGCCTCATCATATTTCCTCCCTTCGAATGCTCCCTGCACAAACTCTGCCAATGAGAGCGTCACTGCCCTCTAATGTAGTGGAGGTGCAACTGCACTTTATTCGAGGAGAGTAAAAAAACTAAACAAATAAAAATGTAAAAAAGCATGTTCCCTGAGGACAAACGCGCCAGAGGCGATTGCTTTCAGACTGCAAGGGAAGCTCAGCTTCCCCTAAAATGTCAAAAAGTAAGTGATCAAATATATGCGTGTACGTACAATTGTGTGGACATGTCATTGACTAAATATGCGCTACAACGCGCTCAACTTTTGTTCTGAATCAGGTTCTTATTACTGGTTACGACGCGACTCTCTTCTCATTCATTCCCACAGCTTCACTTTGCTTTGAACTGTGTGGACACTGAGCGTCGACCGCGCGGACACTGGGCGTCTCGAGAGTTCAGTGTAGGTTGTCCCAATGCACTGAAACGAGACGAGATATATATTTATAAATATATGTTGCCTTAAATCGCAAATGTTTAGAACTGCAAAAATGATGCATCACACAACTACTAAGTAAAGGTTATGCCTGGGTGACAAACGTATTTTTGCAGTCTGTGAGGAGCAGCATTAATTGGACCAGATGGCAGAGGCTGAGAGGCCTTAATGGTGTAACATGCCCAAGCAATTGTTGGGTCATTACTCCTATGTCATGTTGGTACTTGATATTGATATTAATTTGAGCTCCTCCACATCTAACCTATGTCATTATCTGACCTACCTCCCCCTCTAGAACTGCCAAATCCTCTCATCAATAGACATCATGTTTGGGTCTTCTCCTAGTACTAGCTAAAGAGGCTGGCTGCTTTCCAGTGGCTGGGAAGCAGTTTAAAAGTGTGTTGCGCTTTGCTCAAGGACACTTGAACTGTGTGGAGCAACCTTTTTTGGTCAAAGACTAAATTTTTAACCCATCAACCATGGTTACCCATTTTCAATTCATGAGAGCAAGTACTATCCTTTGCATAAAAAGTAAACACACAATAATTAAGCTGCAAACCTGGTGTTGCAAACCTGGAGGGTGTCTTGCAAAGGCAATAGAGCATAGCCCTGTAAGGTTGGATGAGATAAGTGTGGCACTTTAGTTGACTGGCAGATTCAATTTGCCTGGCCCTATTGCAGACAAGGCCCTGTCTGAAGACAAACGCTGTATAAAAGGTGAGAAGGGATAATACTGCATTACTGCTGAATAGCGGCTTGAGGACCTGAAAACATCAGCATCATCTCAGTCAGAGAGAGAGAAACAGGAATTTATGTAATATCTTGTGACAAGATACTTTTATACCTTTAGCAACCCAGTCCAAATAGAGATCTGCTGTCAACTTTTTCCTAGTCCTCAATTTTACACACCCAAGTAGAGAAGATCAACGAGTATAGATGAATATTATTTGATAGAAATTCAAAACCTGATAATATTTAGAATTGCTTGTTTGTCTACTAATGGCCAATGGCATTTGTATTCTTTTCATTTGGATTGTCAGATCATTCAAGCAGCAATCTAATTACCAAAAGAATGACATTGTGATATGTCGTCACAGACCCTCTTCCTTTAGCGCTTTTATTTTGGAGAGTCCACTTCCAGGGACGTTCTGTGTCTTTTTCTCTTTAATTACCAGGCTGGGTCAGCAATCACCTCCTGCGTATAAGAGCTCTGCTCATCTGCAAGCGGGTGCCAGATGATTCACGCGTTATGAGTGGTATCTAGGCCACTGCTCGTCCACACGCTTGCCATTTTTGTATTTCTGTTTATACTCAATTGTTCTTGTTTGTCTTATTTCAGTGCCTGCCTCCCTGCCCAGCCTGGCTACACATTTTCCTCCACGGACCACTTGACCCTGCACCCTTCCTTCTCCTTCGTTTTTGGATCCTCTGCCGCCATTACCTTTGCTACCCATAAGACATTCATGCTCATCAAAATTCCGTCCACCAGCAGCTACTGTCATAACTAGATAACTACAGTATTTCAGAACATTCATCTCATTGCTTCCTGTTATTTGCCTTTTTCATCGTGTCACAATGTTTGAGTGAAAACACAATAGTGCATCACTTTTCTATGTTGAGATTTGACCGAAATACTGAAAGTATGACAAACGGTCCCCTCCAAACTTATTGGAAGAGCAAACACTTAAAGTGAACAAAAGAACAGACATTATTAAATGAACCTAAAGTGAAAACAATTTATATGTAGTGTCATAACTCTTGCAAAAGGTGCATTAAGCCTGCGACACATTTATTTAATTTGAAATGCTTTTCCAGGTCTTTACAGAAGCCTCTTTCAGTTCTTGTTTGTTTCTGGGACTTTCTGCCATCAATCTCCTCTTCAAGAGCTCAAATTCAAGCTTCGATATTCCCGCAGCGTAAAATTTTTGGACTGTTGTCTCAGTTACTCACATCACTTTTGACATCATTGTCACTTTCAAACTCTGCCTCTCGTGAAGGCTTTTAAGAGACTAAACATGTGAAAGACTGAGGGGGCAAGGTTTGGGCTATAAGGGGGATGAGGGAAGAGTTCGCAGCCCAGCTTGTTGATGGTCTGCACCGTTTGGGCTGCTGTGTAAGGCCTTGTGTAATATGATGCAAGATGACTTCTTCTGACTGATGTCCCCTGCGTATTTTTATTTATTTTTTTGTCTTTCTTGACCTGCCTCAGCAGTTCACAGTAGTTGGCCCAAAGTTTGAAAGTGAGGATGAAGTCAAAAGTGTGTGTTCGTGTGTGTGTGTGTGCGCGCGCATTAAAAAAAAAAAAAACTAAGAATACATTTTATTTATCAACGCCTTTCAAAACACTCAAGGACACTTTACAATCAATAATATATATACATATACGTGTGTGTGTGTGTATGTATATATATATATATATATATATATCATATATATATACACACACACACACACACACACACACACACACACACATATATATATATATATATATATATATATATCATATATATACATACACACACACACACACACACACACACATATATATATATATATATATATATATATATATATATATATATATATATATATATATATATATATATATATATATATATATATATATACGCTATAGCGGCTGGATAGCTCAGTTGGTAAGGCATCGGTTTGGCATACGGGAGACGGTGGTTCGAATCCCGCTTGGGGCAAAAAAAAAAAAAAATGAGCACATAACACCATCCAGTGTGGGTCCTTGGGCAAGATCCTTCACGCTAATGCCTACCTCATACAATGATGAGAGACAATAAAATGAATGACATGCCGGCTCAGACGTCGCCCGGCCAAACAAGGTCTGCGTCAGGTGCTGGGGAACCAGAGCACCTTGATGAAAAATGGGCTACTGGAACAAAGCGGAGATGAATGGCCGCCCCCCTGGTACCTCCATGTTATACCCCCGGCGGATTGGGAGATTGGTACCCCCGGCCGCCCCCCTGGTACCTCCATGGCCACCCCTGGTACCTCCAGCGCCGCCCCTGGTACCTCCGCCATTGAAAATGAATGGGGGAATTTTCTCAATCTCCCAATCCGACCAAGGGGCCTCACTCCCGGCCACACTTGGCCTCCGGGCCGGCCCACCCTTTACCCCTGGTACCTCCATGGCCACCCCTGGTACCTCCAGCGCCGCCCCTGGTACCTCCGCCATTGAAAATGAATGGGGGAATTTTCTCAATCTCCCAATCCGACCAAGGGGCCTCACTCCCGGCCACACTTGGCCTCCGGTTGACCACGAAACAACTAGTAACTCAGTGTTCCAACATCCACAAACGGCAATTGCTGTCACAACTTGAGATTGATGAGGTACAACGCAGGTTCCATGGTGAAGGGCCCCAGGCTGCCAGATCAGAGGAGGAGGTCATACCAGAGATTGGGAGGCAAGCCCCAATGAATGCAGATGATGAGATTGGGAGGCCAGTCCCAATGAATGAAATGCTGAGCAAGGCAGCAACTGACCTGAAAGCTAAGATCATGGCGAGGATGAAAGCTGGGCAACCTAGAAACCGATTACAACGGCTACGTGAAGTACCACCTGAAAGTCTCATGGAAAGTGTGAATGCAGCACTGAGGGCGATTCCTACCACAACGATCACCGAAACCAATGAGCTGATATACGCTTCAGCATCAGTGATCCTAGAAATCCTTGGCTATCGGAGCAACTATGAGACACGTTACCGTCAATTGACGGAGGCCCAGAGAGGTGTGATGAAAAGGCCGATACCTGAGAGGTACACCCAGATGACCATACCTGAAGCACTCGAAACTGCTGAACAAAGGCTCCAAGCCTTGTCCAGTCGCCTAAAGAGGTACACGAAAGAGAATGAGGCCAGGCGAATAAACAGGCTGTTCGCAACACAACCTGCGAAAGTGTACGCTCAGTGGCAGGGTCCTAACAGCAGAGCTGACCCACCAAGACTGGAAACTGAAAGGTACTGGAAAGGAATATGGGAGAGGGAGGTTGCACATAACAGCAGTGCACAATGGCTGGTGACCCTGAGAGAGGAGCACAGCAACCTCCCTGAGCAGAACCCAGTTACCATAACAGTGGCAAACATACAGGAAAGAGTCTCAGATATGAAAAACTGGACAGCACCAGGCCCGGACATGGTCCACACCTACTGGCTAAAGAAACTCAAAGCACTCCATGAGCGCCTAGCAACACAAATGAACCAGTTGCTGGGTACAGTCCCATTCAACTATCGGCCAATAACCTGTCTCTCCACAACATGGAAGCTCATGTCAGGCATCATTGCGGCTAAGATAAGTGGACACATGGATCAATACATGAGCGAAGCACAGAAGGGCATTGGTAGAGATACCAGAGGAGCCAAACATCAGCTCCTGGTTGACAGAACAGTCGCACAAGACTGCAGGTCCCGACATACCAACCTGTGCACAGCCTGGATTGATTACAAGAAAGCCTACGACTCGATGCCACATACATGGATCACTGAATGCTTGGAGTTGTATAAGGTGAACAGGACCCTAAGAGCCTTCTAAGAACTCGATGAGGATGTGGAAAACCACACTTGAAGCCAATGGCAAGCCACTTACCCAAGTGTCCATCAAATGTGGCATATACCAAGGTGATGCACTCGCCCCACTGCTGTTCTGCATAGGACTGAACCCCCTAAGCCAAGTAATCACCAAAACAGGCTACGGATACCGCCTCAAAAATGGAGCTACGATCAGTCACCTCCTCTACATGGATGACATAAAGCTGTATGCTAAGAGCGAAAGGGACATAGACTCCCTGATCCACACAACCAGGATCTACAGCAGCGACATCGGGATGTCATTCGGACTTGAGAAATGTAGTCGGATGGTGACTAAGAGAGGAAAGGTAGTCCGCACTGAAGGGTCTCACCCTGAAGGAACAATAGCAGACATTGAGGACAGCTACAAGTACCTCGGTTTACCACAAGCCAATGGCAACCTCGAACTGGCAACAAGGAAAGCGGCTACGCCAAATACCTCCAGCGGTGAGGCAAGTCCTAAGAAGCCAGCTCAATGGCAAGAATAAGACCCGGGCAATAAACAGCTATGCCCTGCCAGTGATCAGATACCCTGCAGGAATAATCAGGTGGCCAAAGGAAGAGATTCAGACCACGGATGTTAAGACCCGAAAGCTCCTAACCATGCATGGAGGGTTCCATCCCAAATCCAGCACCCTGAGACTGTACGCAAGCCGAAAGGAAGGAGGCCGGGGACTAGTGAGTGTGAGAGCCACTGTCCAGGATGAAACATCCAAGCTCCATGAATACATCAAGGAGAAGGCTCCAACGGATGACGTACTCAGAGAATGTCTCAGACAATGGGGAACAGAGGATGAGCTGCTGGAAGAGGGACCATCATGGGAGGACAAGCTCTACACGGGATGTACCACCGGACCATAAGTGAAGTGGCTGATCTTGAGAAGTCCTATCAGTGGCTAGAGAGGGCTGGCCTGAAGGACAGCACAGAGGCACTCATCATGGCTGCTCAGGAGCAGGCCCTGAGCACCAGAGCCATTGAGGCCCAGATATACCACACCAGACAAGACCCAAGGTGTAGGTTGTGCAAAGAGGCACCCGAGACGATCCAACACATAACTGCAGGGTGTAAAATGCTGGCAGGGAAAGCCTACATGGAACGCCATAACCAGGTGGCTGGCATAGTCTACCGAAACATCTGTGCCGAGTATGGACTGGAAACCCCAAGGTCAAAATGGGAAACACCTCCCAAGGTGGTGGAGAATGACCGAGCGAAGATCCTGTGGGACTTCCAGATCCAGACTGACAAGATGGTAATGGCGAACCAACCAGATATTGTGATCATTGATAAAGGGCAGAAGAAAGCCGTTGTAGTGGATGTAAGCGGTCCCAAGTGATGGAAACATCAGAAAGAAGGAACACAAGAAACTCGAGAAATCAACACAGTATATGTACATAGGTACATGTACATGTGTATGAGTATAAAAAATATTTATAAGGCCAAATTTAATGATATACATGCAGGTAGAAGTAAATGTTGTCGTAATTAACATTACTTAATGCTGTATACTAATAGATTTAAACAAGTTATTTTAGTGTATGAATAACAAAATACGGTCAACATATAACATAACATTTGCAGACTTTTTGCGGACTTAATTTTTTTTTTATTATGAATATGTTTGAAAAATTCATGATGCACTGAAGCCGGGATAAACGAACGCGTAATAGCGAGGATCACTGTATATACACTATATATATATATATATATATATATATATATATATATATATATATATATATATATATATATATATGTGGCAATAGTGTATATATATATAGATTTTTTTGTAATCTCCGAAGTTTTCTTTCTTTTCTTTAATTCTCTTGCACTGCATGGCGCGTAGAGCCAATCATAGCAACCAGGTCTCTCCATCTGGATCTGTTCTGGGCAAGGTGTTGACTTTGTTCCAGGGTAACATTGCAGGCCCTATCTCTATCTCCTAACACTAGTAGTATATATACTGCTAAAGCCTCATCATTAGCTGAGTGACATTAATGTGAGCTTGAGGACAACAGCTCCTCAAGACACCCATCCACACATACATACACACACACACACACACACACACACACACACACACACACACACACACACACACACACACACACACACACACACACACATTTATAGTGAATTGCCATCGGCATGCATGAAAAGCCATCTGTATCTCCACATCAGTTTCATGCAATGACATACAGGACGTCTGCAAAGGAGACATTTAATTCCTTGTCAAAACATTACCCCCTGTGACTATTCTCTCTAAGTTTGACGGACTACTTTGTCAGGACACGAAGCGTTTTATGTCTCCCATCTGCCTCGTCTTGCTGACAGGCAGCTGAGTCGCATGGGCTGGTCTGAGAAGAAATGCATAGCACCGAAATGAACTACACTCACTCGCTGGCCTATTTACCATTTCTTTGTTCACTCACTCAATATCCAGCTTGCATTATAGACTGTACATTATGTGGGGTCTTAATCTGTTTCTTATGCAATTCTGACAAGAACGATTGTGGAATCATGGGCACATTTTCAATTAATGTGAAAGACATGCAAATTAAGACAATATAGCAGAAACACACACGAAATGATTTAATTTTAATTTCAAGCAGTTGTTGAGATTTAAGATCTAGAAATACTGTACAATTTGGCACTGGACCACTGCAACCACCACTAAATTTCTTTTGAGGACCCTTCAAAATACCAGTCGTGATGATAATGTTCTGATCAATTTGTTATTTTTTTAAATGTTCTTCCATGACCTACAACGCTGCTTTGATTTGATCATAAGAACGAGTCACCCCTCAAAAAAGCGTATGTACAGCCATCTCGTTACCTCTGCGTCCAGCGTCCTAGATGCATAATTTTCCCGCCAGACGCACAGTTCCAAAAATTTGCATTTTTTGGACGCAAGGAAATTTCTCAGTCAAAAACCCCCCCAAAAAACTACGTCAAATCTTTTTTTTCCAGCAATGATCGCGGTTTGACAATCGCCGCCATTGCTGTTTTGATCTTGCGTTAAGTAATCTTGCGTGACGAGATTTTCGTTCTCGCTAGACGAGATTGGCGAGATCGGCCTTCACCTCGTGGAAAGCAGACGAAGTTGTGTAACGTTAAAACAAGCGTTGCGAACAGGTGTGAATATAAACATAAAGTTGACTTTGAGAAAGCCTTGCATCATCGGAAACAGAGTAAAGAGAGGAGAATTTATCAACTCAAAGACTGAACCATGGGATGAAATAAGAACCTATTTATCAGCAAATCTTGTAAGAAATAAACCTATTATCAATGTATATTGTTGTTTGTGTTATTATCATCTGCAATTGAATAAGTAGACCATTTCAGAATTCGAAATTTGGGACTCTAAATGCATAATGGGACTCATACTTTTCTGATCAGCGAGTCCCTGGGACTCGCCGGGCTCAGACTGTAAAATGATCACTGTATATAGTGATAATTCCCATTTACAGTACCTACGTAAGTGTAATATGATGGTGTGGCAATGCGTTGCCTGTCTTTGCTGGCTGGATGAGTGTTCTCACTTTTTTGTATTTGCTTGTAAACATTTTAAAATGACAAATTTTAGTTTCATTTGTAGAGTAAATCATGTTTTTTTTTTCATCTCAATATTAACTGCATGATATTAGTGATTCCGTATTTTGTACATCCAGTATGCACTTTAAAATATGCACACGCACATGGCGGGCACGCATGTCAATTTAAAACGAAGGTAAAGAAAATGGATGGATGAAATATAACACTCCCTTTGTAATGTGTGTATTGTTCCCTTATCTTTGTATGGTTGAAAAGATTAACGAGTGTTCATTAGCTTTTCAGAGTGAGGGCATTACAGAGCTACCTATAATTTATTCATGGGTAATGCAGTTATAATTAAAGAAACATAAGTTAAAAGAGCAAGCACTTGTTCGCACAGGTCGTCAGTGCAGTGGTAATACTCATCACACAATACGCTAGGCATTATAAATTCATGTATCCATGGAAACAACATCAGTAATCACCACTAAAGACGAGAAGGATTGTCTGTCAGGGTAAAAATTGTATCTGAGAGCAACAGAAAATATCATATCTCAAACTGTGATGGAAGGCACACAATGGGCAAAAAAATTTAGCATATCCTCCTTGAGATGAGATGTCATGATATGTTTACACTATGCTCTCAATGGCCACGGCAGAGTCGTTTGCCCGAAACGTATGATAGTTTCCTGTGGGATTTTGGCCTTTGTTCCCCTACATATTCAATTCTTACTCACGCTTCTCACTGTCACAAAATCTGTGACAGGCCATGGGGAGATAGGGCTCCTGAGCCTCGGAAGCTCAAAGGCAGTTTACTATGGACGCCAAGGCAATTCAAGGCATTTTTATTTTATGTAGCAGATTTCATATACAAGGCAACTCAATGTGCTTCACACAAACAAAGACAAAACACTTGAAATGCATTTACAAACACAACAATTCAGAGGTACAGCAGAGAAAACCAAAGTAACTTACAAAACTTACCTGAATGTAAATGGACACCATTTAAACACATTAACAAGAGGCCTAGGGGTGCCCAAAATTTTGGACCGAAGATCGACTCTTCGATCAACCATCCTCCAGCGATCGACCCGTTACCACGCACGCGCACACACATACACACGGACGCCGTGATAAGCAACAGCCTGACATGGAGGCATGTGACATACTCCTAGCACACACGTAGCGTTTTAAAGTGCTTCCCTCGGCCCTCTAGATTCCTATTCTTTGCCCGTGCCCTCGGTGAATTGTACACAAAACAAACTGAATGAGAATAATGATAACAATAAAAGATATAGCACAACTGCTCTGATCACTGCAATTGCGGACTGCAGAACGCTAACAACTGACCCAGGTCACGCGCCACCGTAGGTTAAAGATTTACCTGCTTTATTTTATTTTTTAAATGCTTTTTTTGAAAATGAGACAGAGAGGATGATTAGGGTGCAGTGTCCATTAACACAAAAAAATATATTTCTAACATGCACAAAGCCACACAAATGGTTGTTTATTTGTTTTCTCCTCTACACCCCTCGCAATCGACTTGGGACCAGTCCGCGATCTACCGGCCGATCGGGATCGACGTAATGCGCACCCCTGAACAAGACGAATTAACCAAGACATCCCCTCCGGGCTCGTCACGTTCTGATGAGTCCCACACATTCTTTTAAGGCTTTCTGCTGATGAAACACGAACACCGGGCACATATGAAGCACATTTGTTGTTCTAGTAGAGTCAAATCAAAAGCTTGCATTCCTTGTGTGGTCATGTCCTTGGACAACAATGTGCAGCATGGGGTACTTTATGTGCTGGCAGGCAAAAGTCTCACGCTGAAGAGGGAGAAGTGATCTTCCCAGCGCCAGCTATTGAGTTTGCGAGGTTTCACCTGACTGCTTTTGGCCTGAGCACAGTACGCTGAAATGGTGTAGCTATGTTGATGAAGGGGTTCTACTTATGCTTCCTTCGCTACTCCTCTGATACCTCTTTATCGCTATGTGCCCTTCTGAAGCAGGCCACCGCCTAAAAACACAGCTCACATTCCCGCCGGTGCTGGCCCCATTTGATCTGCTGAGCCCCCCATATGTGATGCTTCCATAAATGCAGTCGAGGCTGTCATGTCACACACATAATAATAATAATGATAATACATCAAATTTATTCGGCGCTTTTCTGGAGACTCAAAGCACCCACAATGGATACATTCTTCATGCACTCACACATTAGCTCTCTGGTGGTGGTAAACTACATATGTAAGCAACAGCTGCTCTGGGGCAGACCGACAGAAGTGTGGCGGCCATTCTGCATCGAGGCCCCTCCGACCACCACCAGCCATTCACTCCCAGCCGTACATGAGTGTGAGTGGCACTGGAGGCAGGGGTGTGTGAAGTGTCTTGCCCAAGGACACGACTTAGGAATTTTGTTTTGAAGAGTAGACCCTCCGGTTACCGGACGACCCCCTCTATCTTTGAGCCATGGTCGCCCCTTCTCCAGCATGTGAATACGTGCCCATTAGCATTCACATTAGTTCACTTCTGCTGAACAAACTCTGTTGGGGATGGGGAAGCTCTGTCATGTGTTTAGGCAGGTGAAAGGTGGTCACAAGTCTCAACAAATTGGATGATGCAAAATACTGCTTACCAAAGAAAAGATGATGAGGGAAGAAAAAAATCAATAAATATTTGGTCTAAATAAGCTACATTCATCTCTGTGTGTGTGTGTGTGAACTAAAGTCATACCCTGATGTTAATAGATTTGATTCAGTTATCATTTTATCTGAACTGCAACAGTGTGAGGTATTCATCCCAGAAAATCGTTACACAAGTCATTTACACTCGTCAATCCATCCATTCTCTGAACCACATATCCTCACTAGTGCTGCCTGCATGCTGGACCATATTGCAGCTGACTGGGCAAAAGACAGGGTACACTCTGAACTGGTCACAAGCCAATAGCAGAGCTCTAATAACAAACAGCCATTCACACCCACATTCACACCATGGACTCACATCTAAAATGAGTACCCGGCTGAGCCCTATTTGAAATGCTCCCTTTGTGGTTGGTTGTATTGTGATAATTATTGGAAATGCAGCCAAACAGAACATGGTATGCAGCAGACAGACAGTGACCCAAAAGAGAGAAGAACCGAATGACCAATAACATGCTACATGACTGCTATAAGGATACATAACAGTCACGTTCTGTGTGTTATCTGTGAGGACGGGATGCAGTTGAGTAACAGATAGGAAAGGACAGGCAGGCAATGCTGCTGGAGTGTGGTGGGCGTGACTATAAAGTGCCCACCAAAATAGTTTCAAAAGTTGAAATGGATCCTGATCATCTTGTTGCCTGACCATGGAAAGGCAGCTGATTGTCGTCTTGTCTTACTGCAATGTACACAAGAGATGGACCATTCCTTGAAGAGGAACTAATGAGGTTGCCCCGACATTGCAAAAAGCCGATTATCAGTCTCTATCATCATGAAACACGAGGCTGTCGTTCCGAAAACGCAAATGACGCATTGCATGTCTGACTCCATTGTCGATGGGGCGGCCACCATTTTGGCCCTGCCATGGAAAACTGAAAGCATATTAATTTACTGTTCAATCATCTATCTATGTTAGTTCACTAATAGCTGTATGTTGCGGAGTAGTGCAAAGACAGTGATTTGATGCTATATTTGTATTGGGTCCCCGGTTTAACAAAGTAATCTGTAAACAAACAAAATGAAAACTCCAGTTCTTCGTTGAGTTTTGTATGGGGTGTTTAAATGGTTGGATAGCTAGCACAAGCTGATAGTGAGGACTAACAGTAATTGGTAAATGTTTTCCCGGGCTAGAGTGAAAAAAAAAAAAGGCAAGTTTCGAGTGACCTAAAATTGTGGTTGAGGCTGGAAAAGTCAAAATGCATCGAAAAATGGGTTAGATATTCCACTGTTGCGATACATACAGTTTTAGAGCGATCCCCTTGACAACGAATTAGATATTTGGGGTTGTGAGGACAGATAACTTGACCAATTAGGGATACCATCTGTCAAGAGTGATGGGGGTTGATTTTACTTCAGGGGAGTGAAGAATCATCTACATTTCACCTCATGTGACACTCCACACGCAAATGACTGTCATCTACACTTGGCATCAGTTGACCCCATCTACTCTCGACTGCCGTTACAACAGCTCCTAGCATGAATGAACCAAGCTTCCATGAACTTGATAATGACCTGACATAGGCCAAATATAATAATGGATGTTTTTCTTTCCTTCTAATTCCAGGGGGGACTGAACGACTTAGTGAATGACTCTTGAACAAATCTTTTTCATGAAAATAATTCTAATAATTTAAGAAACTCAAAAAACCATTCTGCCCCTCTCTAGCTCCCTCACTAGTCACTGATCTAAATCCTTAACCAATCACATGCTTATTGTATATCCCTTCCTTCCTTATTTCCTATTCCATATCTCTTTTCCACTCACTCACTCCTGTCTTTATCTTGCTAGAATTTTAGCGGCATGGTTGCATCATTCTACTCCTCTGTCTACCCAGTGCCATCAATGTATTGTAGCTGCCAGGAAATGAGAAAGGCACTCAATTACTGTGCTCACTGAATCATTAATGTCAAGGTTTTGTTGTGTTCTGTTGGCCAAAAGGCAAGAGCACACAGACAGTGGGCCGAGTAGCAAATCTTCTGCTCTATGTCGCAACAAGACAGACACAGTTTGATATGGGTCTCACTGATAACAATGGATTGGATGGAAATCATGGTGGACACAATGATAAGAGCAGTATTAATGATGGACCTGGCTCAGCCTGTATACACAGCGATAGCATGATTTTGGCTATAACAGCAGGAACAGAGCCATATCAGATCAGTGTGTGGCCAGGCAAAGAGACTCATTAAAATGTAACCTTGTAAACCTGTCCCTCTCTATAGTTGGGATGGGGCTTTTATACAAAGTTCAAGAACACACATGGCGGAGTATCTGCTTATCACATCATGTAGAGTGCGCACAAAGACCTGATGTTCTAACATCATATCTTGGCACACTGAGAATACAACGGATGCCCCCCCCCATCATTAACAAGCTTGACAAGTCATAGATGACCTTGCCTAGTCCAATTTAAATGTGCGTTTGAAATGTAAGTCACAAAAAATGTCAAAAGGATGCAATCTATGCACGAAAATTAAAACATATGTACATATAGCATATAACGCTCATAAAGTAGCGATTCATAGTGTGTTCGGAAGCACACTTAGCACGCTTTGCTCCACTCTGACCGTTTGAAAACGTATGGCGTTGTTGGAACGTGTCATTCGCTTATTCATAGAGCAAATTCTGGATGCTCTGACTTGGTACACAGGGTGTCAGAGCATCAGGCAGAACAAGAAAGAAACTATACAGACGAGATGTGAGGGTTGTGAGGTAATGGGGAATTTGAACAAATTTGACCACTAAACATTTGAGCCCACTCTGCCTCTTGGAACACTTGCCACTCTATCGCATCCTAATTAATAAATGAAAAAAAAGTGCATGTGTCACTTTCACAATTAGTAAGTTATGATAGGTTGCCACATACAGGTTGTATGACAACATTGAATATGCTGTTGTTCCATTCATCCATCCATTATCTGAGCTGCTTATCCTCACGAGAGTCACAGGCATGCTGGAGCCTATTCCAGCTGTCAACTCTTCAGGCACAGACCACTGGTTGCCAGCCGATCGCAGACGCGGACTTAAAAAAAAAAAAATCACTTCATTATTAATATATTTTTTTGTTTTATTCTAATTCTTAATGAATAATCAAAAGTATACCAAAAGTATGGGTCATATGACAAAGTATAATATAATATTGTTTAATTCATTCATACGTAATGTAATTGATGTTTATGTTAATTGTGTATTCTCATTTTATTGTTTAGAATGTAATGGTGACCTCCAGTAGTCTGAAGGGAAATTCTAGCGAGTTTTTACCTTTTACATAACCTTCACAAAAATTAAGAAATGTCAATGGCTATCACTAATAACTTTTCAATTTCACTTATCCACTTACTGTACACTGCTTCTTCTGACAGAGGAGATGAATGTACTTCAGGTCAATTGCATTGATACTCTCTACCGGTATCATTTTCTTCTAACAGCATATTTGCTTTTCAGCATGTAAAATGTTACCATTTAAAAATGGGTACGTAAACCAAAAGATAGCATTGTTTGGCCAATATGAGTTTCGGCACACGAAACAGAATAGGTACACAAAAGCTCTCTGGTTGATTCAGTGGTTTATCATTCACAACAAGATATTTCAATCTCTGGCTGAATAAGGCTTTCGGTGTGGCATTTGTTTGCAGCATTGGTGTCAGGGTAGTCAAATGTCCTGCCACGGTGCAAAACATGTTAAATAAAGACCCTGCTTGTAGGAACAGCTGTCTGTTTCAAGGTGCCTGAGCTTGTGATTGAGTGGTTATTTCGGGACCCCTGTATGAACTCAGCAAGGACAGTCACAAGCTCTCCATGAACCTGAACAGGTTAATCATTATCAAAAATTGATGAATGGCTGAGAATCTGCTTTCTATAATGCCCTCTTAATCCACATGAACCTTGACTGTGCTTTCACAAACTAGTGAATGATGTCAACACTGACATAATTGCATCCACTTTCAGAAACCTTTGTCTCCTTTTTAGTTTAGTCACATCGGCCTGCGTGGGTTTCCTCTGGGTACTCGGGTTGCCTCACACATTCCAAAACCATACATGGCAGTTTAATGGAACCTCTAAGTTGTCCCTCGGTGTGATTGTGAGCGCAAATGATTGCTCATCTATGTGTGCACAGCGATTGGCTGGCAACCAGTTCAGGGTGTACCCCGCCTACTGCCCGAAGGCAGCTGGGATAGGTTCTAGCACCCCCGTGACCCTTGTGAGGATAAGCGGATTAGGAAATGGATGGATAGTCTTATCAGGGACACAGGCAATTTATTCACCAAATGTGTGATGTCACGACTTGGCCGGAATTAGGTGATTGTTCTCGGTTGTCTTGGTGCTTCAAGAATTTAAAATTGAGATCATGTGGGAAGACATGTGTTACCCCATGATCATCAGCTTTAAAATGAATCCCATGAATTCCAGGCCTGTGTCTGGAAGTGGCTCTAAAAGACTTGGTGCTTAATCCTGTTAGCACGACAAATCAGACAACGCTTGGCTCCGTCGCAGTGTGTGAGCATTGAAAAATGAACCATTTGCCCTCTGAATATACTGTACCGAATGTAATTATTGAAGCTTTAAATGGATTTCACTCTGCGACTTGTGTACTCTGAAACACGTTAGACCAAGTTGGATCATACGCTGTAAAAAAATCATGGGTTTCACAGGAAATATATTACAGTAATAAATAATGGAAATACAAATTGGGATTGAGGACACATTCTTGAATGTCATTATCAGGGAGAAAGCTGTGAATATTTTATCATATCTATTTTGGTTCTCCTTGATAGAGGGCGGATGCTGAAGACAAACGGTGTAAAGTTCTTCCTCAGGTGAAGATGGATTGGCTTGTCAGCCTGAGGGATCAGAAGTATCCGATTTGGCGGGACTTTGACAGAAGCAGGCACGCGCACCTCGAGGTGGGTCACCAATGGTTGAAGGTGATGCGAAAAAAAGACAGTACAATTCTCTCAAATAGTGGTTGGTTATAGCAAAATGTACAGACAAAAAAAAAAAGTGAGTAATAAACCCAGCCATTACCCACGGCATTAAGGTCCCAGGAAATCAGGAAATAGTGAGTCTTGTATGGGAGAATCGAATATTGTTTTAATGTTAAAAAGTTTATACATGTACACCAAAAATATCGGACGAGTAGCCTTTCACGGTTGTCATAGAACATCATGACATCTCACTTGAAAACAAGTCCCTTTTCCAGTGGATAATGGAGCAATCTGCATGGTAATGGTTACATTTGGAACATTTAGTGAGGACTGAGAAGTATGACAAAGGCGAAATGGACTGTCATGGTTTGGTAATTGTGCTGAAGAAAGCTTAACATTGCTTCACATGGACAGACTAATAGAGCTTTCGCAACAGGGGGCTGGCAAAGGAAAATAGCTGTAGTTTTGTGGCATTGAACCTGTTTCTAATTCATGTACAGGAGATTGCTGTAGAATTATTGTTGGGCCAGTGTTTTGATGACACAAATTTTGAGATTTCTTTTTTAGTGGCTATGCTTGTTCTGATATACAACAAGAGACAAAAAAAAACATTGCTGAATATAAACTGTGCATTGCACCAAACAGTATTTCTTTCTCTACAAACATTAATGAGATGTTGAGCTAAAAGACGAAGTTAAGTCAGAACCTCCGTGGAGATTTAGCCGGCTAAAAAAGCACATTTGAGTAAGTCTGGTTTGTCAAAAATGCATCTGTAGGAAACTAAACTTTGTCCGGCCATCAACATAAAACTGTGCAGAGTCATTTCCATGAATTTAACTGCCTTTGAAAAGAAGTCTGATCGTTCTTGCCAGCCTATATACTGTATGTCACTCACTGACTGTTGCAGCTAGCTGGTAGCCACTGATGTTGCTGGCTACAGTTTGGTTCAATTTAAACTTTATTCAGGCGGCCCGGTGGTCGACTGGTTAGCGTGTCGACCCTTTTCAACATCACAGTGCAGAGGTCGATTTCGGCTCTCTGTGGAGTTTGCATGTTCTCCCCATGCCTGCGTGGGTTTTGCACTGTCATGAACTTCAAAATAAAAGTGAACCAATGCACTGATGTCCGTGTATTACCATATTTGGGAAGATTTTATTGAGAAGTTGCCCTTCTCACCACAGTGGCGGCATCCTACTGGTTATGCGCAGCAACAACAATTGTTGCTGCAGCTGCAGCTGGCTTGCCTTCTCTCCCCGACGATGCACCCCAAATAAATGGGTACTCGAGGAAGAAAATAAATCTCAAGCACCTGATCCGCCAATAAACTAAGCGAGGGAGAAGATATGAAGAAGTAGGATATGAAGAACTCTTCCAGAACTGCAAAATCGAAGAAAATCTCATTTTGAATACGTAATTTCAGATGGAATACGAATAACCAATGGACGCCCCTTGGTTAAGTTTTCTTATTTGAAAAACATGATTTCACAACTCACTAGTTCATCATGATAATAATTGACGTAGTGACATTCTGAAGGACCAGTGAAATTTACTGACGGTCCTAAAATAGCGGTGGCCATTGAAATTTATTGGAATTCATTTATGGTATGGAGTTTAAATGAGCTCAAAGTATATACAAAAAATACCGTTGGAGTTATTAATTGTATTTCCTGTTTATTTTGGATTGTAACTTTTACAGTGTGTTCACACAGTGGCTGCTTAATAGAAGTTGTGAACCATAAGTTGGAGAGACCACCTTTGATTCAACCGGGATGCTACAGTAAGATCGTGACCGAAGCTGAATAAAAGCTCAACCCACGATCAGCATCAAGATCCCAGTAAAAGCCACTCCCGCAATTTGCCAGCTGCACAGCTCCAATCAAAGACATTTCTCATTCGATGGCCAACTGCATTGTCCCATCATCAACATAGAAGTCATGGAAAAGAGAACATATGGAGGGCCTCCAGGTTGATAACCAAAGGAGACCCACAGAAAAGATTAAAAAAACATGTCAGATGGAGGAAGCCTACAGAAAGATAAAATGACCGTCACTAAAGACATTATCAAATTTGCGCATGAATGGCTTTCAGGCATGGACGACTATAATAGTGACAAAATGAAAATACAGAACATCTCATGGAGCTTCTCAAATCAGACTACAGTCAATCAATCTACACTTCCTCGGAACGCTCTCAAGTAAGCACTCCACTGACAGCCAGTAAATTATATTCTGCCAAATCAGGCTGCAGCAGAGTTAGCCCAAAGGAAGTAGAGTATGAGGTTCTAATACAAGAGGAGAAACAGAAAGAAAGGACTTGTATTTTAGGTGAAATACAAAGAAAGGAACTTGAAAGGTTTTGGATTTCTCTGTGAAGACCTTTCAGTGTGGAGTTTGGGCTCCCCATACGAATTTCATTTTTTAATTATTTTTTTCAATCAGGGTTTTCCAGTTTCCTCTTGGTCCAAAACCATGCGTATTATCATGCAATAAGACCTGTCACCTAATAGTTGTCTCTTCCTCCTATTATTGTTGTCATTTTTGCAGTGTAAGACATATGCTTAGACGTGTGGCTCGAC
Source organism: Hippocampus mohnikei (assembly GCA_026261675.1). Taxonomy (NCBI): domain Eukaryota; kingdom Metazoa; phylum Chordata; class Actinopteri; order Syngnathiformes; family Syngnathidae; genus Hippocampus; species Hippocampus mohnikei. Next base: position 5,497,759 of record JAKGUB010000331.1, on the reverse strand, counting down.
GCAGCGCAAATGATACATATGTAAAAATTTATATTCGGTCTGCAAGGACAAAACATTTTACTATCTGTCAAATGAACAGCATGAGCCACCGGACCTCCGCTTATGGAACGCTGCTTCCCCTGCGAGGTACTTTTTCTCATCTGCTGACATTCATGCTCGTCTGAAAAGCTGCACACACAAGCTGTATTCAAGTTTGACAACCATCAGGGAGCTGAGGCAGTGACAAAACAGATCAAATGGTGCAACGGACTCACCAGAGACCAATGAAATGACCTGTGCCAGATCAACATTTTTGTGGGGTTAATGAACTGATACGAAGCACAAGGGCCATGCAGAAGATGCAAGAAAATCTCATTAGGTTGCCATGATACAACTGCATGGTGGGTAAGTGTCATGGTGCTGTTTTCGAGAGTAAATAATATACAAAATCGGTATTAATCAAACAATGTGTTTTTAATTTTTTGTGATGTAAAACATGGAACAGTATCTATCATTTCTGAACGTCTTCCACGTTTTATATGAAGTATAACAGATACAGTGAGCAAAAAAAAAAGGGGGGGGATTACCAAATCTACAGAAAACCCTTTCATTTAAATCATGATAAAGAAACTGCTGTAAGCCCCCTTTAAAGTGCTTAATTGATCGGTTAAAAGTAAAAATATGAGATGGCTGAGTTAAGACAATACAATTTGCTTAATGATCATATTTGGGCTTAATATTATCTTGGATTGGTTGTTATGTCTTCCTTTCCTTTCAGAGTCTCTCCCTAAAATGTATCCAGCCCGATACTTCAATCCATATGTTTCAACTGTCCCAAAGATGACTAACTCACAATATACACCAAGTTATTTATGATAATCAATTTAAATTCACAACTTAGGCAGCATTGTATGTGAGAAGTGGCAAAGCTTTTTTTATTTATTAATTCACTGGGAGTCACCCTGAATGGCTAACAGGGAGTCATAAAATTGATTCAAACACATAATGTACTTGCTTTCCACAATTTTGTGAAGCATATTGTTTATTGAGCATATATATTACACACAGTAACAGATTGACAAAAGGTAGGCAAAATTTATGAAAGGAAAATTAAAAAAGTATGTAAAAGAAAAAAAAACACTCATCGTCACAGTATATGTTGAGTAGCATCAAAACTTATTGATGTCTTTGCTCATGAAGTTGTTATTATTATTATTGTTATTATTTTTTAGAACAAAAATAGAGTATTTTGCGCATGAATACTGGGAAAAAGGCTTCTGGGCACATTGTTGGATAATTCTGATTGGTTGAAGAGATCACAATCAACTAGAACAAATGTACAAGAATAAATGCACAAAATAAAAATGAAGGTCATGCTTGCCTGACGGTGACTGTTTACTCACACCACGCCTTGTGGCAAATCGTCAGATGTTGAGTTTATCTGACAAATCTCTCTGATGTAAACACTAGATCACACGATGTTTACCTCCTTGTATCAGTGGATACACATGTGCAGCTTTTCTTGTTGTATAAAACTGTCAGAGAGGTATTAAAGTCATGTTTATTGGTGTGGTTGCCGTTTACAGAGTAGAACTGTACTGCATTACATCGAGGCTGTGTCAGTTTTTACCCCGATTTCTTACATGAAAGTAATAAATAAATGAATAACAGTTCAGGGTATGATGTAGTACAGTTCAAAACAGCAACTGCAAACCTCAACTATGAAATAAGAGTGTTCAAATAACATCCCTCTAAAAGTGTCAATGAAAACTGAACAGAAACTGAACACTCACCAAAATTGGATGGACTGAGTCTTCATGGCTTGACCTGAACTTTTTTGCTCATCAGCCCCTCTGGCTTGTGGTTTCCCTGAGTACTCGCCGCATTTTCACAAGCCACAGGTTTTTGGTTTTTTTTTTGTTTAAAAAAAAAAATCCAATTCCATATTCAGTAAAACATGTCTAAGCATGTTTGGTGGAGTCCAATGGCAGGAAACCGGCACTTCATCCACCCTGGACTCTTCATCCACTCCATTTACCATTTTAATCGCATTACATTATTCATCCGTTGGACGATGGGGTTTTTTAAGGGGAAGGGGGAAAGGTAGGGTGACGAAATCTGCCGACTTCATAACATAAATTGCTTGTGACGAAAGAACAAGCACCACTTTACAAAGTTAGCAGGTTCATTAGAATCCACTTTGCCCATTTCGTTTTGATGCAGCCTTCAAGACAAAAGGAAATTTGCTGGTCCTTAATTGAAAAAAAAAAAAAAAAACATCCGAGCGTCTTTTGTGATCACATCACCGCCTTTCTCTCAATTGAGGCTTTACACTGAGTTTACTCATGAACTGCAGCAGAAGAAATCCATGAAGATAAATACAACTTGTGGAGATCAGAATACCTTGGCACATATGAGGCTCTGTTCCATCAGTGTCAACAAAATTGTGTTTGGTTAACACTAGACTTTCCACTAATCTGATTAGCTATATCAAATCGGCTGATATTCAGCATTTTTTGTGCATGTTGTGATCAACTGTAATTTCCTCATTCGCTTTTTATTGGCTCCACAAAATAGTACAGCTCAAGTGTTAAAAGGTTAAAGGTTAAATTTGGGATTCAGTCTGAAAAGAACACACAATTCAGCATTCCTTTTCTTTCGTTCTATTAGGCAGTGTGTCTAACCATTAAAAGTACAATTATCCTGCAATTGGCTGGCAACCGGTTGAGGGTGTACCCTGCCTACAGCCCGAAGACAGTTGGGATAGGTTCCAGCATGCATGCGACCCTTGTGAGGATAAACGGATTAGAAAATTGATGGATGGATGGATGGTACAATTCAATCAATCAGATGGCATTGACATTTGCAATTTTAATATTTATACACCCTGCCAAATAGAATGAAGGAAAATTTAATTTGAGTCTGAGGTTGATTTAATAGTAAAAGAGGCATTGACAGCTCAAACAATATCAATACCAACATGACACCCCAGCAGGTGCAATGGCCGTCTCGTCACAGCATACTTTGTGCTGTATTTTTTCTTTGTGTGTATTTTAGTATGAAAATACCACTCTATGTTGGGCAAAGCCTATGTAGATTCTTCAGGATATTCTGAGTTTACATTACACTACGAAAAGGCATATACGGAAAGTGATCTAAGGCTGCAATGCCAGACCACGGCGATTCAGTGCCAATGACACATGTTAACTGACCATTTTCCAATTTCTCTTTGAGATCAAATCAGTTCGCCAGTCAGGGGTCTAGTGAAGTAAACAATTGCTCGTGTGATGCACTGATGTCACACATCAAGGTCCAAAATTTGACACACATTTAATATATATTATTTATTATAGGTGTTAGCCATTGAAGTTTCCACTGTATCTTTTGGGAGCAGAATAGTGTAGAGAAGCTTAATGCATTGATTTTATATTTAATCTGTTACTGAAATGCATGCCTCAATTGCCCCATTTCTGTGGGAGTCCTGTTGATATGCTGCTTGAGGACGATGATTGACACTTAAAACAGAAACATCTTTCTACTTTTTGTTATGTTTTTGTTATGTTAACTGTTTTGTTAAGCGCTTTGTTACAGCTGCCGCTGTTGTGAAAGCGCTATATAAATCAGCATGTATTGTATTGTATTGTATTGTATTTTGAATAATTGACAAACCGATCAGCTTTTGAAATCCACTAGTTAAAAAGAAAGTATTAAATACCTTAAGTCATCCCGGTAAGAGTAGGAAATTGAGTGTTCATAAAGTGCTTGGCAAGAGTGTCTGTATTATGTTTCTAAAAAAGTTGAATTCAGTGAAATGAAAAAAAAAATGAATACAATGCAGTTGTTGCAAATATAAAATGGTCCTAATCATTTTCTGCTTAACTTAAGTTCAGGTGTGTGGGTGCCAGCCCAAACAGATGAGCCTGGACTTCTCTCTCCCCCTCAGTTCAGGCCATCTGAGAGAGCTAGTCTTCTCCAGCCACTCTTGGGTCTTCCCTGGGGCATATTTCTGGTGAGATGTGCCCAAATAAACTTGGAGGCCTTCCAACCAGATGCTCCACCTGCCTCATTTGGCTCCTGGATGACGGAGCTTCTCATCGTGTCGTTAAGGGACTGCCCAGACATTCTGCAAATGTATGATCTTGTTCTTTTGGTCATTACCAACAGCTTGTGACCCTAAGTGAGTTTGGGAACTTAGGTTGACTGGTACATCAGGACTGACCACTTTATGGCATGTTCCTCTACTATCTGAGTGAACACAACACCAAGTCATAATGAGTCTTTTGGCCTAGCTACGTCTTCACCGTGGTCAACTGATGCAGAGTCTGTATCACTGCAGACGCTGCAGCCATCTGGCTGTTGATCTCCGGCTCCTTTTTTTACTTCTCTTGTGAACAAGTCATCCAAATTCTACATTTGGGGCAATATCTAACTCTCCAACCCAACGAGGAAACCTTTATGGCTGGGAACCATCCAACCATCCATTTTCTGATCCGCTTTATCCTCACAAGGGCCACGGGGGTTGCTGGAGCCTATCCCAGCTGTCTTTGAGCAGTATGCGGGGGCACCCTTAACCGGTTGCCAACCAATCACAGGGCACACACAGTCGAACAACCATCCGCGCTCACACTCACACTTCGGGACAATTTAAGATAAGATAAGATAAGACAAGATAATATAAGCGCTGCTGGAGAGGCAGCCACTCAGGGGGCGCTATCTTAAAAATAAATAAATAAATAAATAGATAGATAGAGTGTTCCATTAACCTGCCATGCATGTTTTTGGAATGTGGGATGAAACCGGAGTACCCAGAGAAAACCCACATAGACACGGGGAGAACATGCAGGAAGGCCGGAGCCAGAATCGAACCCTACTCATCTACACTGTGAGGTCAACGCGCTAACCATTGGATCACCGAGCCGCCTGGCTGAGAATCATGAAGTACAAATAAAACAAAAGCAGGGACATAATACTGAGGCTACTTAACAAGATAGCTTCAATGTCTTGGCTGGGCCTAGAAGTTGTGTACGTAACAGAACAGAATAGGTGACAAAGGGCAGCTGATTTATTGCAGTAATGCGGACCCGTCTATGACCTGATCCAGTACCCAATACACCCAAACACCTTCTCCAAATAACTTAAGTTTACTTAGACTGGTTGAGTGAACTCTCGTGTCACCTCCAGGACCCAGCTTATGTTGTAGTGTTTGTCCACTATTCTATAGCCAGGACAAAATCCATACTGTTCTCCTAAATCCGAGGTATGACTTCCCAACCCTCGTCTCCAGCACCACAGAGGGTAAGGACTATGACTCCCCCTTTGGTTGGAACACGCCCTGTGGTTCTTCCTTCTGCTCTGTGACAAGGGTTACTGAAGTCCAGAATCAAAGTGGTTTCACAAACGTAGACACTGATAGATCATTTGACAAAAATGTATTCAAGTACAATGCAAGACCAACAAAGTACAAACAATGAGGCTGGTAACACTGACCCAGGGAAAAAAAATGTAATAACCCAAGGACGAAAACACGAACATAAATTGCTTGCCACAAAAGGACAAGAGAAATCCAATTGCAAAAATGAATGAAACCAACAATAGATATCCATCTATCCATTTTCTAATCCGCTTATTCTCACAAGGGTCACGGGCATGCTGGAGCCTATCCCAGCTGTCTTCAGGCAGTAGGCGAAGTGTTGATCCTTCTGCTGCGGAAGTCCCTCGCTGTTCATGTGTAGGCATCATTGCTGGTGACTACACTCGGTTCGAAGCACAAGACAGGAGACGATTCTTATTTTTCTTTGTGTGGTCGCTATCACTGAGTCGCTAAACACCTGGCGTGCCACAGTGCACCTTCACTGCCAGAAGCGAACTGCAGGGAAGCTCCACCCCCTTTATTTACATACACCCCAGAACATGGTATCCCTCCACACAAAATAGTACCAACACTAAACTCTAATGCTAGTGGCATACATCGTCACCCAACACCCCCACTCGATGGCGCCACGCACACTAACATTGCATTAGTTACCAAACATATAGGGTCTAAACTTTTCAATTTTTGCCCTTGTAGCAGATTTAGTAAACACGTCTGCTACCATACTATCTGTTGGACAATACATCAAAACAATTCTTTTCAGCAAAACATTGGACCTGATGAAATGGTATTTAATGTCCACATGCTTGATCCTTTGGCGATACACTGGATTCTTCGCAAGGTGTATCGTTCCTGATTGTCCTCGAATATCTTCGTGGATTGTTCAAATCCTGGATGGAAGTCTTTCAAAACTTGTGTAAGATATAGTGCCTCCTGAATGGTAGCCGCCAGTGCAACATATTCAGCCTCACAAGTTGAAAGTGCAACTGTCTGTTGTTTCTTTGTCTTCCATGAGACAATAGCACCCCTTGTGACAGACTAAAGCAATAGCCTGTGGTGCTCTTTCTGTCCTCTTTATCATTTGCCCAGTCGGCATCGGAGTAGCCTACCAACTCTAATTGTGCGTCACTCTTTTGTAACATAGCACTTGGTTCTTAGTTCCTTTTAAGTACCTATACACATGTTTTAATGCTGTCAAGTGCTTTTCTCTTGGATCAGACATATACTGAGATAGTCTACTCACAATCCAGCTAATATCAGGTCTAGTGCAGGTCATGATGTATATGAGGCTGCCCAGCATTGCTCTATATTTCCTCTGATCGGTTTTGTCCCCTCTGGAGCCAGGTCACATTTGATTTCACTTGGAGTGGCTCTTGCTTTGCATTCAGACATGCCAAACCTTTCCAATATTTTCTCAATATATCTGGATTGGTTCAATGTGATTGAGCCCACATTTTGCTTGAAATCAATCCCAATGAAATGAGTGAGGCATCCGAGATCTTTCATCCTAAACTTACTCTTGAGTTTCTTTTGATCTCGCATAAACACCTCTCATTGCTGGCAGCCACAATGATATCATCGACCCACACTAACAAAATTTCTTTTTCTTTGTCAGACATTTTGGTGTAAATACAGTGGTCTGCTTGACTCTGTACAAACTCGTTCGCAAGTAAAAACTCATGAAGCATCATGTTCCAATTTCTCCCAGACTGTTTGAGGCCATATATGGATTTGTTTAACTTACACACAAGTTGTACACCATCCCTTTGTTTCACACAAAAACCTTCAGGTTGATCCATGTATAGTTCACAGTCAATAGGTGCATGTAAGTATGCTGCCTTCACGTCCATTTGGTTTAACAGCAACTCATACTGTGCAGCAAGCTGCATCAGTAGTCGCAGTGATGTCAGATTAGCGGTCGCGAAAATGTCTCAGAATAGTCAAGTCCTTCTCTCTGACTGTACCTTTGGCTACATATCTCGCTTTATATGTTTCATTGCCTTTGTCATCCTCCTTTAAAGCATACACCCACCTTCCCCCACTGTCTGTCTACCCTCCGGTAATGGCACAAGGGTGAAAGTGTCATTCTCTTTAAAAGAAGTCATCTCATCTATCATCGCCTTTCTCCACTTTTCTGACTTTGGCGATGCCATTGCCTCGTAGAATGTTTGTGGCAATCCCACTGTTGCTCTATAGCAGTAATCAATTGTGATCTCATTGCCTTTTATCACACATTCATAATCCTCTAAATATTTTGGTGTCTTCCTTTCTCTACCAGAAGTACGAGGAGTCTCATTACCATTGGTTGAGTCCGTGTCGCAGTCAGGTTTAAGCTCTGGTTCAGTGTCAGAATCTTTTCCTACATATTCCGTCTGTAACTGACTTGCTTTAGGCATAGTTACCCACTCTACATAGTGGTCCTCCAGTTGGGTCTTCTCGGTCTGCGTCTCACTCTCAGTCACGGTCTTTGTGATGAAGTGGACCAGTCTGTGTTTCTGAACCTTGTTTGTCTCTGGAAAATAAATCAAATAAGCAGGTGAATGACGGTCAAAACCAACAAAGATCCCCTTTTGCCCTTTGGATCTAGCTTTCTCCTGTTTTGCTCATACACCATGCATTCTGAACCAAACTTTTTCATTTTTGACAAATCTGGTCTTTTTCCTGTGAAAAGGAAATAAGGAGTCTCCCCTGTTCTTTCGCAGTAACATCTGTTCCGTATAACTGCTGCTGTTCTGGCTGCATATGGCCATAGCTCTTTGGGTAAGCCTGATTCTATCAGCATACACCTGACCATCTCAAACAATGTGCGCCAGTTCCTCTCTGCTGTCCCATTTTGATGTGGGGAGTAGGGCGCTGATCTCTCATGTTTTATCATATTATCTCGAAGTAGAGATTGATACTCTTTGAAACAAACTCTGTCCCATTATCCGATCTCATTCGCTTCACTTTACCATATGGTGCTGTGTCTGCCAAGAACTGCTTTGTAGCCTCGACTGCCATGTTTTTGTTCCTGAGAAAGTATACAAAAACAGCTCCAGAAAAGTCATCAGTAAAAGTGATGGCATATTTGCACCGCCGAATGACTCTGGGTCAATAGGCCCACCTAGATCTGTATGTACCAGCCCTAATGGCTCTTTAGCTCTCACATCACTTTTCCTGTTTCTATTCTGGGTGAATTTCCCTTGAATACAGGTTTCACACTGGTTAGGTCTAGTTTTGTTACTAATTTTCATACCTTCTACCACAGCTTCAAGCTTAGCAATATCACCATAGTTACAATGGCCCATTATCTCATGCCATGTTTTCATGTCTAAAGATGCATTGCAGGAGTCCTCACTGCATGCAGAATTTTCTGTGACAATGTCAAGATAGTACATACGGTCCTTTACAATCATCTTGCATATTGTCCCATCTGAAAGAATCATTTTGTTGTCATTCTTCGCAAAGTTGAACTTTGCTCCTTTCGAAGTTGCTGCATCCACAGAAAGGATATTCTGCGGGTATTCTGGGATGAGGAGAGCATTTGTGAGCTTGACACTCACTACTCGTCCACTGCTGTCGGCCAGCTTGATTTGCGCTGTCCCCCTCTTCTCGACACTTCCGTGATCCGCCTTCCATCAGCCAGCTGCATGATGTGATCTTTAGGCCGGAAACTTTCATCAAATCGGATGAATGCGGTCTTGTCGATGATTATGTGGGCAGAAGCACCGCTGTCCACGAGTAGTCCATATTGCTGCGCTCCCTTGGGTCGCCATTCACTCACCCGAGCAATAATGTTTCTTCTTCTTCCTCGAAGATTTGGCTTGGTCTCTGCCACGGAAAACTTTTTCCGAATCGTCCATAACTGTAGCCACTTTATTGTTCTTATCAGCTTTTGTCGTTCGCTTGTGTGGTTTCTTATCCTTACTCGTGCAGTCTCTTGCTTTATGCCCCACTTTCTCACAAATAAAGCATTCTCCATTGAAGACGTATTTCTTGTCTTTTCTTTGGGCTTCTGCTTGAATGACTTGGCGGTCATTACTTCATCTGGTCTGGGCCTGCTTCGGTAGCGGAGGGTGCATTCAAAACTTCTCAGCCTAGTCTTGAATTCAGCAAAGGTTAACACTTCTCTCGCTTGAGTCACATGCACAGAAAATGGGTTGTATTCATCAGTGAGTCCTTTCAACACCATAGCCACCAATAGTGCATCGCTTAGGTTCTCTTTAGCTCTTTGTAGCGCTGCCACTAGCTTCTCGACACGTGCTAGATAGCCCGCTAGCTCCTCGCGTTATCCATTAGCATATTGGTTAGCTCTGTGTACAGCCCGACAATTCGCGGCTTTTCTTCGACTCAAAATGGCGTCTCAATATTTCCAGACTTTTCTTACCATCTTCTGGTGCTTCATACAGGATGAGTGTCAGTGTTTTATCATCCAAGCAGCCGCACAGTTCAGCATATGCCAGTTCGTTTTTCCACACGGTTTCTGTTGCGGCCTGTTCGCTGGATCCCGTAGCTACATCACACCCGAGGATAGCATCTTTTAGCCCGATGGTTTTCAAGTATGCTAGGAACCTCGCCTCCCAGATGTGATAGCGGGCCTCATCTCCGTCAAATCGCGGCGGTAATCCTCTCCCATGGAGCGCCGCTGTGCCTGGAACCCACCTGGGCCCATAACCTGTTGATCCTTCTGCTGCGGAAGTCCTCGCTGTTCATGTGTAGGCATCATTGCTGGTGACTACACTCGGTTCGAAGCACAAGACAGGAGACGATTCTTATTTTTCTTTGTGTGGTCGCTATCACTGAGTCGCTAAACACCTGGCGTGCCACAGTGCACCTTCACTGCCAGAAGCGAACTGCAGGGAAGCTCCACCCCCTTTATTTACATACACCCCAGAACATGGTATCCCTCCACACAAAATAGTACCAACACTAAACTCTAATGCTAGTGGCATACATCGTCACCCAACACGAAGTACACCTTGAACTGGTTGCCATCCTATCGCAGACCGAGAATAGGTATAATACAAAAATACTTATAATGACAAAACAGAACAAAAAGCGTAGATATCATACTATAAAGTGTGATCTTGAAGTTCTAGCGATTACAGGCACTTGGTACGAAGGTCGAGCAAGGCAGGAATAATCCGATACATTGTCACCGTGGCAGTCTGTTAAATGCAGGTGATGATGAGGATAATGATGATCAGGTGCAGAACTGGAGGAAATGCCCTCCGATCCTGCCTTCCACCAAAACAAAACAGACAACCATGACACTCTGGGTTTCTTATAGGGAGCAATTCAGTGGAATAGAGTTCAACCGGTCTTCAGAGGACTGGAACTGTGGCCCAACCTCTCAACCTAGCACACTAGATCCACCTTCTTCCCCTGCCAGAGAGTCAATGCTTCTCATCCCTAGAGTCATCTGGAGCTAAGAAACAGATGGACAGGGTCCCCACCTTTGGACACCACTCAGCTCAAGCTGCATTTGACCCCTTCCTTTTTTGTATCAGCCCAGCGGGCCCTGTTGGTGTAGCCCTGACCACTAGGTGTTTGCCCTCAAGCCCCGCTTCAAGGCCCGGCTCCACATGCCTGCACCGATAACCCACATAAAAGTGAAGGATGTCCAATATTTTTCTTTATCATGAGGGGTGGTCCCAGTCATAGACCGACCTCTCACCTAGTATGTCTAAATTTGAGGAACTGACGGGTAAGTCTACGAAAAATCAAGCAGTCAGCCAAGATGAGAAGATGTGACGCTTAACGCTTCAGACAAGGTTAACAACTTCTGTCAGGCATGATTTAAATCAGGGGGCTCAAACCGTGGTCCTTGAGGGCTGCTTGGATGCATTTTTTCATCTCCCCCCGCTGCAACACACCTTATTCAAATGATCAGGATCGTTATCAGGCTCCTGCAGAGCTTGCTGATGAGATGATCATTTGAATCAGATGTGATGCAGTAGGGCGAGATGGAGAACATGCAGGAAAGCGGCCTTTGAGGACCAGTGTTTGAGACCGCTGATTTCAATTGTACCCCTCCCTGCAGTAGCTGCTGAACTCTCTTTGCTCAGTATGACCTTGGTTTTATTCATCATTCATGAGATTGTTGTTGATAAGAGAAGAATGTTAGGTATTCTCAACCTCAGAAAACGACAATCTGTTTTGGGATACTGGTCTACGAATTAGTTTGGATTTCAAATGTGATGATGTATGGATGATGATCTATCCATACCAGCGTCCAAATGTCACCACTGTAATATATATATATATATATATATATATATATATATATATATATATATATATATATATATATATATATATATATATATATATATATTAGAGCTGTCAAACGATTAAAATATTTAATCTAATTAAAAACTCAACTGTCATAATTAACTCAAATTAACTACAAATTAATCATGATTACTTACGCATTTTTTATCATTTCTGAATTTCCTTTTATATTTTTTGTCCTATTTTCCCCCATTTTAATGCTCTCATCAACATGGAATCATGAATCAGTTTTCTATGTGCAAAATGCAAATATTTACTGAAATAACAATTTTGATTTTCAATTTTACATGAACATTTTTCACTTGGAGCAGTTATTCACACATTATCTCTCACACAATATTACTGTCCATCAACAACAGTGAAAAAAATATTTTGTCACACAACAGCTGCTTGAACAGCTCTTTTTATGGAATCAAAACAGCGCAATATAAAGTGCACATCTAAGGTAAACTAGTACTCAGCCTATAATTTTTCACGGCCCCCTGAATAGGGATTGTCGGTCAGCATGGAAGGATCTCTCGTTCTGTACTTTTTTGATCATTTATTGGAGCACTTTGCAGCAGAAGTAGTAGTAGTTGTAACAGAAGTATCAGAATCAGGTAATAACCTAAACTACACATAAATGCAGTAAAAAATTAATATATCTATCTTTCTGCATCACAATGTAAATATGTATATAATTGACATTAATTAATACCTTTTATTTAACAGTACGTTTAATAAATAATGTAATCAACCCTGATTTCACTACGTATCATTATCGTCATCATTATTCATTGTTTTAAACGTAAGAAACCATACAACACAAACAGTTGGTCCTTCTTGCTCGGGAGTCTCTCTACGGTTTTGTGTCGACATCATTTTGGATGCTTGTAATGGAGGCTCTCGCTGGCAATCCGTAGTGGAGTTGTTCAGTTAATTCAGTTTTTCACGGCCCCCTGAATAGGGATTGTCGGTCAGCATGAAAGGATCTCTCGTTCTGTACTTTTTAGATCATTTATTGGAGCACTTTGCAGCAGAAGTAGTAGGAGTAGTAGTTGTAACAGAAGTAGTATCAGAAGCAGTAGCAGGTAATAACCTAAAGCACACATAAATGCAGTAAAAAAGGAATATATCTATCTTCTACGTACATACTCCGCCCCCTCGTCTCAGACCGACAGCTATGGATCATTTCAAAGCAAACAGCGTGGGCTAAAATGTTGCTAGAACAGGGGTGTCTTTATTTAGCTCATTTGTGCATAGTTGTCATGTTTGTCCGTCTGCAATCTGACGTTTAAAGAAGTAAATTGCGTTGCAGCCGCGCCCACTTCCGGTTGGACCTTTGGGACTTGTAGTTCTTTTGTTCGATTCGACTTGATATGTTCATGCCGCGCCTACTTCCGGGATTGAGTATTGGGACTTGTAGTTCTTTTGTTCGATTCGACTTTATGTTTGTGTTGAATGGTTTCTTACGTTTAAAACAATGAATAATGATGACGATAATGATACATAGTGAAATCAGGGTTGATTACATTATTTATTAAGTATTAATTCATTAGTATTGTTAGATAAAGGTATTAATTAATGTCAATTATATACATATTTACATTGCGATGCAGAAAGATAGATATATTAATTTTTTACTGCATTTATGTGTAGTTTAGGTTATTACCTGCTTCTGATACTTCTGTTACAACTACTACTACTCCTACTTCTGCTGCAAAGTGCTCCAATAAATGATCCAAAAGTACAGAACGAGAGATCCTTCCATGCTGACCGACAATCCCTAACTGAACAACCATTACTGATTGCCAGCGAGAGCCTCCATTACAAGAATCCGAAATTATGTCGACACAAAACCGTAGAGAGACTTCCGAGCAAGAAGGACCAACAGAATCAGCATAGCCTGACTGCTGTGTTCAAAGCAAATTTGAGAAAACGAAGTATGCAACCATGGCTTAAATCCATTATAGGCTGAGTACTAGTTTACCTTAGATGTGCACTTTATAATGTTATATTGCGCTGTTTTGATTCCCTAAAAGAGCTGTTCAAGCAGCTGTTGTGTGACAAAATATTGTTTTCACTGTTGTTGATGGACAGTAATATTGTGTGAGAGATAATGTGTGAATAACTGCTCCAAGTGAAAATGTTCATGTAAAATTGAAAATCAAAATTGTTATTTCAGTAAATATTTGCATTTTGCACATAGAAAACTGATTCATGATTCCATGTTGATGAGAGCATTAAAATGGGGGAAAATAGGACAAAAAAATATAAAAGGAAATTCAGAAACGATAAAAATGCGTGAGTAATCATGATTAATTTTTAGTTAATTTAAGTTAATTATGACAGTTGAGTTTTTAATTAGATTAAATATTTTAATCGTTTGACAGCTCTAATATATATATATATATATATATATATATATGTGTGTGTGTGTGTGTGTGTGTGTGTGTGTGTGTGTGTGTGTGTGTGTGGTTCGGTATTTAATACAGTAAATTGTTGGAGTGATCATAAGCAGCTGTTATGTCCTTGGTCAAGTGAAATTTATTTATATAGCCCTGAGAAGCAAGTCTACCCTAAAGTGGAATTTACAATATAATCGATCAATCAAAGGAAGGATCCATGGGAATGTTGCTTTAACGTTTTATGAACATTCAGCAAAACTTTTTGACCCATAAAAATGAAGTCAATACAATTCAGCAAAACATTGTTCAGCGACAAATTCGCCTCTGTACTGTGTTTTCACGGTTAAAAGGAGCTTTAGTCACATCAAGGTAAAATGTACCCTCTTATACTTCCTGGTTCAACAATTTGACATCAGCACTTTAGTGCTGCATGACATAGAAAACAGCACTGCTTTTCAACTTAAAATGTTTTTTTTTCCTGACAGATGTCAGCTGAAAAGTACGACTGTGCCAGTTTTGTCAGCTCGGCCACGCATAGCTGTTTCCATTAATGTCACAGAGATTGCTCCAATATATCCTCCCTCTTAGTCTTAGCCTGTATGGCTCCTATTTGCAACGTAAAAGACTTCAACATTTCATACAACTCGCTCACACTATGATGCTTTTGGGTCTTATATTATAGCAAGCCCCACCACCCACCCCCAATCGCCACCTGCACTTCAATCATCACCCCGTCACATGAGGACACCTTCATATATCCCTGTCCTGGAATGCCACAATGTTTTAGCGCATCGGAAAAGTGCTTAGCGGTGTCGCCTCACGGCAAGTAACTTCGATGTCCAAGAAAAATGATTGTTGAGATGAAGGCTATAAAATGGCCTAGCTGTGAATGTGCGTGTGAATGATTGTCTGACTGTTTTTGTCATCCCTGTGATTGACAGTCGCCAATGATAGGCACCGCCTGTGTCTCTGTGGTTTAGAAAAAGCAGTAGGAAACAAAAAGACTGACAAACAACCTTTTGGACATGTTCATTGAATGTATTTTGTATTGTCACCAATACATAACTAACAAAAATACCATCCAGAAGTAATGAAAAGTGTTGCAACCGCTTAAACAACAATTATTTGATTTGATATCCTTGATTTGTAAATGACTTTACAGTATGTAGGGTACGTAAAGGCTACACTGATGTTTTGTTGGTTATTAAGAGCACATTCATGGTCGAAATGAGGAGCACAAAAGTGTAGTTCTATCAGGACGCATTGCAATCTGTAAATGAATCCCTCTCTGAAAAATAAGGGGTTGTGCCAGATCGCATTGTCATTCTCATTTAGATTGTGTTATAGCAGGTGGATTCTCGTATTTCCGTAACTTGAACGTTTAGAAATACAAGTTATAGTCATTATAATTAATAAAAATCCGATCAGAGCAGGTATTATTCACTCAGGGGCCAATACTGGCTGTGCCAGCACACATTACAAGGCTGCACCCAAAGCACATGGCAGACAAATTGGATTCAAACCCCAATCTCTCAATAAGTCACTTGACTGGGCCTTTGACTGGGTTTATAAATCACTTGCACACAGTGAGGGAGAGATGGCTGAGCAGACACTGAGACTCCCTCCAGGTGTGAGCAGCTGTGCTTTGCAAAGTAAGTGTGCTGATACCTACCGCTTGGTTTAGAATAGAAGATCTTTCACTGTAACCAAACTTAATCACCTGGTTCTAACTCATTCAAGAAGGAAAATCATTGGATTCAGGGGAGCAGCTTATTAGAGCCCTCTTGTCCTTCTGTTTTCAATTCCTGTCCAAGTGGTGCTCGAAAACAAAAGCCTTTCAACATACTTGTACAGTGCATTGAGTGAATTAATGGCCGGTGTTCAAAAGATGTTTGTGCGTTTCAATTTGAGTGTCTTGTACTGGATGTATAAGTTTGATAATCATCAAAATCTGCTTGGTTAGTTTTTTTCGGATTATTCAGTCGTGATTCGGCATGGAATGACCCAACTCTTCCCTTCAGGTCAATGTGACAGGGGTCCCAAAAGAAGAAAGAATTTCACCTTGTGCGACCAATTTGAGCTCATATCGCAAGTAGTTCCACTTTTCATGCCTTCAACAAGATGCAAGTAGGAAATAAGCTGCTGCACATTAAGTTCTAAGGCCAGCACGTTGTAAAAGTACTGTGGTCATTTGATACTCTGGGTTCGATCCTCGAATGAAGTTTGTGCAACTGAACTGAAAGCCCTTGCTCAGACTGACAGCCAAAATCAGTTTTTTTTAGCCCAAATCAAAACTAATACCATATTCAGGAGGTAGTTTCATATACAATTTGAATTGATGAAATTGAAAACAGCAGTCCCTGGACAGAAGAAGTAATGTGTAGTCTTATCGGTCAGTGACCACGGTAGCCAGGCATCGTGGGGGAAAAAAATAGACCATAGAGAATGTTGTATATAAGTTCATACCTGATCTTGTGTATTATGTTCAGCCATGCTGCTGTGAGCAAGTGGGTCACGGCACGCAAGGCACATCGTCTCCTTTGAGGTACTGCACGCATTCGCTGATGCTCCCTCAAAATTAAGAAACAGTGTGTCGCGAAACCTGCGTTAAATGAGCTGCTCTTGACGCTCAATTATTTTGCAGCTTTGCTACCAGCACAAACATGCAGAGCAGGAATGCAGCACCAAAGAATTCCATGTTTTTCTCTATTTCTGGGTTTGTACTCTCGCGTGCCGCCCTTATTTTTTCTGTCAAATGGGAACATTGATTATTGTCGATGTGTTTACAGAATATACTTCACTTGCAAAAAGTACAATCTGAATATGATGCGCCCTAAACAAAAACAAAAGTCATTTTTTGGTCCGGCCCAAACAAGCTGACCAAATAACTTTTATTATGTAAATACGCCCATCAATACAGCGCATTGCAAGCACCTTATTTGAGAATAATGCAACTTTAATTTAGAGGCATGCATTCCTCTAATCAAGACCTCAACTGGTAATTGACAGTTTGAGAACATTTTCTTCCTCAGCAGCATGCAACATGTCAATTTGTCCCATTTTCCTTGATGAAAATGTGATTCAACAGTGTGATCGCCTGAAGCAGTGGCAGATGTACCACTTTGAAGATACAAATTCCTGAAGGAATTTACAGTGCAAGCAACTTAAACCTTAAACCATGTTTCCTGTTCCCTTGAGACAGAAAAAGTGCAGTTGTAAGTCTATTCTTGGATGTCAGCCCTCTTTCAGTCTCTGTTTGAACATAAGTGACAACGTGAAGCACCGTGCCGATAGATGACTATGCTGTTGGCATTCTTGCCTATTTCAGTATTGATTCCCTTTGAGGATGAAGTACAAACCGGAAGGTTGCCGGGGGGGGGAATAAAAGGGTAAAAAAAACAGACGTCAAGATGCAACAAGCAATACTGGAACTGTGTAACTGTGTGTGCAATATTATGGTGGAGTTGATGCAATCATAGAAATATATCCACTGTAATATAATTTGACACTGATATGTCCTTTATCGTTTTTATTTTCTTTCCAGCACCACAAACTAATCTTTACACAAAAATGCAATCATGAAACAAATGTGTTCAGTCATCATTCATCCATTGTTTATGTAGTTTATTGTGTAGAGGGTCTCCAAGACTTGGGTTTTTCACCAGCTGACTTGGGCTGGGAGCTGTGTTAGACTTTGGACAGATCCCCAGTCAATCGCCGAGAGACAGATGACTGTCCCGATATGTAAATGTGACTAGTTTAAGTCCTCAATTTCCTCCCATACATGTTTTTGGATAACGGGAAGAAGCCCACTGAAGCACAGAAAGAGCATGAAAATGAATTCCAAGTATCTTCTTGTCTTCGGAAAAGAGTGCTAACCAATACCACTCTGTGCCAAATACGTCATGGGTTTTGAAATCACTGTCAAAAATTCTGTGTACGGATTAAATATTTTTTTCAATTGTCAAGCAAAACTAGCCTTCTAACTTTCGTTATTCATTTTTCTGGCACCTGTTGTTTTAGTTTAAGGCTTATTTCCCCACCTTATTACTGCCTTTGATTCATACAGTGCCACTGAGCAGTCCCTCACATTAGTAATGACAAGACTCTCTGACCCCCCCAGGTGGCAATGTCCTATTAAAAGAAACACTGACAGGGCATAAATGGTGGTAATTGGCCATTTTCTCAACAGGAGGCCATGGGTCTTACATCACCAATTCAGCACAAATCGCAACCGTAAGATGAAAGTCAACATTCACAGAATTCCAATAGATGGGTTTTAGAATGCCTTCTTAACTCAGTATCAGCTAGTATAATTGTACAGCCGATATCTGAACACAACTTGAATGAAAATCTTCAATTGAAAACAAAGATAGTGAGATACTTCCCGTATGAAAACCATCTCTTGTTCTCTTAACATTGATTATAGACAAAAGACCATAGCAGTATCATAGACTTAGACCCCACATTTGGACTGCCAACACTAAGACAGTAGGTTCCATCTTCAATTAGAATTAACAACAGAGGTAGCTACAGTATGTACGAATGACATTAACAGCATTTTATAATGGACCAAAACCATATAAATTGCATTATTTTTCATTACTGCATTGCTGTCCATAACACATTAAAGGGGAATAACCAAAAAAATATATATCTAAAGAAGAAATACACTGGGCCTCAATCACTAAATACTGCGCACGCAAGTTCAGCATACAGTACATGTAAAATCACCGTTGGATTTAGGAAACATGGTTACCTCTTTTCTTCTTCCCCCGCTGTATGTTATGGAATCATAATTTATTGTAAATGATAACCTTGTGCCTGCAAACTGCAATCTGGGCACCAATTTCGCCATACAACAGTCCTTCTGAAATACTGGGGATGGCGCCCTGGGATAATAATTATGATGATTACAATATTAACGTTTACTTACATTGATTTCTGGCCAATTCAAGTCAATTTGGGCCGATCCACAACATAACTAATTTGTTTATTCTTAGCCCCTTCTTTCAAACGCATGCTCATTTTAAGTGGTAGTGGTGTTCTTCTTTTTTATGATATGGGGCGATGTCAGCCATCCAGTCCCCGAGGCAATTGCCTGCGTTTTGGGATGCCTCTGCAGGGTGCAATACCTGGATCACCATGGGCATGTCTGTTGCACCTCCAATACAGTACCCTTTTGTCTGTGCTACAAACCTCTGCGCAGAATGCACACGTTGCCTTGCTTAAGGGCACCAACAGTAAAAAGGAAGACTACAACAACCAGCTATGTATTTATTCCTGCCCAACATAGATTTGCATTGGCCGTTATGAAATGCAATGTATGCCCATGGTATTGAACTAAATGGTATGATCTGTTGATCAATTTTAAATGTCATGGTGTATTAAATTTGCGATCCTTGAGTAGCATGTCCATCATACTTCAGCTGTAAAGAGGAGAAAAAAGTAATGTATTGCTTTGCTGCTGAGTCAAGTGCTCGTAGAATGTATTGGTCATTGGAGCCACACAAATGTATCCAGACTCAGGCTGGCTATAAAACATATACTGTACCTTGGAGAACCAGAGAACTAAATGTCGCAAACAGTGATGGGTAAGTCATATTGTCACAGAGAGACACTGCCTCCTCTTCAAACGTGGATTCAGAGTTTGAAGCACATTCAAAACCTTACAGCAGCTTTACAGAAAAGCACACATAATAATAATAATAATAATAATAATAATAATAATAATAATACATTTATTTTGAAAGCGCTCTTCATCATACTCAAAGACACTTTACAAGAGCTTAATGCACCCATAAAGCTTCCAAGCACTATTAAGAAGAGCATACATGTGTCTTCACAACAGAAAGGTGCGCCGTACTATTCAGTCTTATTCAAAACATAACCCACAGGCATATAGAGTACAGGGACGTGGAACAACAACCCAAGAGATTGATTCTGGATCTGGAATTGCCTTTAACCCTTCTCAGTGCCACGATTCTGGACAGGCTGTCCAACATTATCATGTACCTGCTCATGTTCAGTTTTGTCCTAGCCAGGATTCTGGACACCCCCTCAGTCCTCTCACGTTCAGCATTTACAATCTCCTGCCATTACAAAATGGCTCTTGGTGCAACATCACAACGTAAACTCTCTACCAACGGGGGAAATTCCAATCTTTCATGGAGATCCTCTTTCATTTGAGCTTTCATCAGAGCTTTTCAGCACTGTGTAGTAACTGCTGACTACTGACAAGGGTGATTGCTTGTACTTACTCCAGCAATACACAAGAGGGCAGCCTCAAGAACTGGTTCGCAGTTGTCAACATATGTCCCCCCAGAGAGGTTATAAGAGAGCAATAGAACTGTGACAGGAGCATTTTGGGGATGCGTTGAAAATCACTGCTGCATATGTGGACAAGGTGCTTGGCTGGCATCTGTTGAAGGCTGAGCATTGTCAATGGACTGAAAGTATACTCGCTCTTTATTCATGAATGCTGTAATAAGACGGAAGGGTTGGAATATATCAAAGAACTTGACATGCCAGCAAACATGAAAGCTGTGGATGAGAAACTCCTCGATAAGCTGAAAGAAAAATGGAGGTCACAGCCTTGTGGGTTCTGGGAGTGACACCTACATAGACCTCAGATTATGGGCATTGTTCTTTCATTGAACAGCAAGTGAAAATAGTATCCGATCCCATTTTTTTAGATCACATAAAGCCATCCAGGCCTGTAGAGAAGAGCAGGATCAAATCACCAAACAGAGTGATATTGCTGATTTTCTGAGGAACCACAGGGGCAAGAGACAAGGAGAAGAGCACCAGACTGCAGAGGAAAATCTGTGTTTGTGTTGCTCTCTTGATCACAGGCTGCAACAATGTGCACAATTGGAAAGGGAGCCACACACACAGAAAATATGCTTTCTGAAGGAGAAAGGCATTCGTTTTGCCTGTTTTCGTCATGGACATACCAGTAAACACTGTGAAAAGCGCACGGCATTGTAACATGTGTGGCCAAAAGCATCCATGTTTTCTTCACATAAACAATAAATAGGAAATGGAAGATCATAAGCAACAGGAAAGGACAAGTGATAGCATAGTTGTCTCTACCTTTTTCTGAACGTACAGGAGCCG
Source organism: Hippocampus mohnikei (assembly GCA_026261675.1). Lineage (NCBI taxonomy): Eukaryota > Metazoa > Chordata > Actinopteri > Syngnathiformes > Syngnathidae > Hippocampus > Hippocampus mohnikei. Next base: position 5,476,630 of record JAKGUB010000331.1, on the reverse strand, counting down.
GGGCAAGAATAAAGCAATTCTCTCGATTCTCCAAACTGCAAGTAAAGTCCTCTAAACGCGAAGCAATCATTCAGATATATCAATTTCTTGACCCAGAAAGCACATCAACATTCTCCTCTGAAGACTTGACGTCAAGACTGAAAATGACCGTAAGGAGGGCGAAGGTTCACTTGTGCACCATGACATCAGATAAAGAAGTTTCAAGGTTAATTCTACACAGTTTGAAGATAGCCAACTCCAAGGGCGACCAGTTTAACAGGCTTCCTGAGGTTTTGTCACACACAAAATCCTTTGTCAACATACCAGTAACATACCGGTAATATCAGACAATGAAGTGGCAAAATGGCCATATTTGAATGGCATTCGTATTCCTCACATCCAGTCTCAGGTCGATCTACTGGTTGGCACGCCTCAGAGAAAATACCAACTTCAGTTCTCCAGCAGCACACGTTGGATGATGAGACCTTCCACATAGAGCTGTGTGAAGCTGAGGCCATTTTAAACGACAGGCCTATTACAAAAGTATCCAATAATCCCGATGATCTTGAGGCTCTCACACCCAGTCACAACAAAAGGAGGGCCTGTTTTGCCACCAGGATTGTTTGGTGCCAAGCATTGCTATGCCAGGAGAACGGTGGAAACAGGTGTAATACATCTCAAACTTCTGGTGGACGCGGGACTATTTACCTTTGCTCCAGGAGCGTCGCGGAAGGAATAGAGTGAAGAGGAACCTTGAAGAGGTAGTGGATTCTCCCAGTCCCGCAGTTCTTGACTCTTGGGCTGAGTTCAGAACACATTTGCAGACAAGAATGGATTTGTACGCTCTGCAAGCATTAAGACCAAGACTAATATTTTGGTCAGGCCTATCACCAAGCAGCACAGTAACCCTGGAGCAGTAGTAAAGACAGAGTTCCAACAGTGGGTCTAGTTCTTGTACTTCTGTACAATAATATTGTAGTCCTGTATGGAGTAACTTTTATTGCACATTGAATTGACATTATTGTGGATCCCCCCAAAAAATAAACTATTTCTTATTGTATTTTTAAGTTGTTGCTATAATGGCTTTGGTTATTTGAAATAGAATTGTTGTGGCTCTCGCCAATGAAAAAGAGTCGTTGTGTTGTTCCAACCATTTTGGTAATGGTGATGTATTATTGTAATGCCACTATATAAACATTGGGTGTTTTTCGTGTCGGCCCACAGCACATATGGGTGAGCTCACCAGTACGGGTGTGGCTGTTTGGGACTGGGAAGCAAACGTCTTTGACCTTGAACCGTACGAAGCAACCCAGTATTATATCATGTTTTTATTATTGGAAATAAATGGATTACATTTTATTCTGGAGGCATCTTATCAGATTCATTAGCCTACAATAACGTCAACCAGTCCAACAGTTGTGGTGACTTTCGTGATAGTCAACACAACTTTGAGATTGTTGATTGTTATTTACAGATGGCTTGGTACCGTTTAGATCCCCAAAGTATTGATTCACATATGTTCCTGGTTTAACCTGGTTCCCCAGGGGCAGATTAAACTCTTTTGTCTCGTGTTTGTCCTCTCTTGGGATGTGAGAAATATTTGTGAGGGAGACAAGCCAAGATGCTCTTTGTATATTGTCGTGGTGCACATCCAAAGAGGGTGTCACAAAGGCATCTGCAAAGGTCTGTCGAAGACATGGTAACTTGATTACCAGCATGTCTTCAGTGGAAATGAGAAAGATGTCCTGATCTCATGCCTCCCCTGGGGTGTTAAGCTTCATAACCGCGAATGGAAAAGTGAGACCTTTTAATCCCGGGGTCTTCCTGTATCTTGTTTTGGAGCGGGAGAAAGAAGAACTTGCATGGTGGTGCAGTCATATCTACTGCATAAATTAATGTTTGTCAAGACAAGTGTTCAGTCTGAACCCATATGGCCCCTACTCTCCTAACTTTTGCTACCTGGCAGAGAGTTTCCACTCCAGTGTCTACATCACACGCTGAAACGAGTGGAAGTGGATCACTTTATAATGACCATGTCTTCTCAATGATTAATGGCACACTATAGTGTCAGTTATTCTGTTTGCATATTGTTCACTTGTACACTATGAAGTATTATTTTGTATTTTGTTAAATGTTATAATTCTGACACCTTAGTGTAGTATCATTTTTTTCTGAAAATGTAAAGTAAATATGTGCAAGTTGCTCCATATTTTACTGCAATTACAAGTTGCCCCTTATTTGTAGGAACAAAAAGACAGCTGTTGTTTTATTTAGATTTTTTTTTTAATTACAAATTGCATATTCAAGTTGCAACGGACATATTCTCACGTCTTTCACAATACCATTAAAGAAGACAGGTTTCCACCTTGTTCCAAAAGTGTGAACTTGAAACCTTATTTGTATTGAGCTTGTATTAGAAAGTGTTGACATGTCCAGGCACCGGTACTTTCACAACAAACGTCTACTCTCTTTAGGGAGCGACAAACTCTGAAGTTGTATCTCGTGTCAGAGCAGACACACTTTGGAAGACCTTGAAAAATACTATTAAAATGCAAGTCAAATTAGTCGTTTAGAGACTTTCTCTTTTTTATCTCCCTTCACTTCTCTTCATCTCTCCTCCCACATTCTCTCGTTTCTGTGCCGTGCTCCTCCTTTATAAGCATCTATGGAGGAGCAGGACATGTTTAGCAAGGTGAACAGTTAGTGCGGCCACAATCATTAGACAGCCACTATCAGTTACCCTTTTAGCTTGTGTCATATCCTGTTGAAACTGCCTTCCCACAGATACTGCCTCCTCTTCCCATTTGGGATTCACATGCTACTTCATCTCACAAAAAGTGTGCAAAGCACAACATGTTGCAACAATGTATGCTGGAAATGTGAAACAGAAATCATTACGCTTCAAGAGAACCTGGAAACAAGACTGCAATCTACCAAATGGTATCTCAATAGAAGTTCTACCAGAACTCAAATAAGCATTGAAGGATTCCTCCTGTGGTGTCAGTCTTGGAGACTGCATATTGGCCTTCATGGGCCAGAGCATCAGCGGGTATGCAGGATCTCAGAGCATGAAGAAATCAACAGGATGTCCCTCGATCCATGCTGCTCTCTAAAAAGGGATGTGAAAATTAAAACCTTATTAGAATGCGTCTCTATTAATGTCCTAAATCATGACATAACAACTTTTAATTTTGTGGCAAGTATAAATGAGCACTCTTTGGTTTTACGAAATTAATGTTCAACTATCATTATGGTTACATGAAGCAATCAAACTCACATGTGGTTTGCATGCATAGTCTACCTCTGGGAGGAGGTGGGCATTACAGAACAGATCTGACTGCCTGAGGGCATTGGTGTCAAATGCAGAACCAGACAATTTGCAGCTAATAACCTGCAGCAACAATATCATGGTCAATCAAAACTGATCGTGGCAATAATCATAATTTCAATTGTTGAGATCATGATTATTTAACATGATTAGATCTTGGGAACATGGAAAAAAAGAGAGATAATTTTAATACAGATTCAGGGTCAAGAAGTCATAACTGCTACTCAGTATTACTGTAGCACAATTTAACCTACACTTAGAACATTACACATGTAGCCTATTCTCAGAAAACTGTCAGAAAAAAGAACAGAAAATATACGCCCCTCTGATTTGACGAATTGAGTTGGCCGGTTCAAATCGCAATGTCCACATGCCTCCTCCAAAGTGGATACTTTGATCAGCCTTTTGATGACTGAGTCAATCATTCCGTGACAGAATAAATAGATGCACACTAAATTCTTCACTGTGCTCTTGTCCACTCTAAACTGGTTGCCAATTACACGGTATTCTGCACAACTGCTAGTTTGTAGAGCACCATAGCAACACACATCACTAGATGCACTGGTGCATGAAAAGTTTTTTTTTTTTTTCCTACGGTGTTCCATCACGCTCTCCATCACCTGCCAAAATGTTGTAAAGGATTGAGCTGACACTCCATCGTTACAACCCGCTCCCCCCCAGTCCTGACTGCTCATCTTCATCCAAAGAGTCCAAGGTGTTCTGGTGGACAGGGGTAGCATGGATGTGTAGTAAGGCACAGCTCCATCTCCATTTCTCATTTCTTCTTCACATTCTCTCCTTCTATTCTATTTCTATGAAGTCCATGAGGCGCAATAGTAAGTACTGTTGGTGTGTAAGTATCAGCACTGGCTGCACTGACTGTATGTAAATGTAGTTACTGATCATGTTACTTTTGTGCTCATGCCAGCATAAAGAAGTGTACATTTTCAAACCAGTTTTGAAGCAGCGAAGAGTGTGGTCAGAGGGGGACTCACCTGCTCTTCAAGACTGCTTTGACACAACGCACTGGGAAATGTTTCATGAGATGGCCACCTACAACCACACAGACACCGTGACCTCCTGCATCACCAAGTGCATCGATAATGTGACCACTGACCCACACAAGACACATCACTACCCGGTCTAACCGGAAGCCATGGTTGACAGGGGACATCTACACGCTGTTGCAGGTCAGATACAATGTCTTTAGACCTGGAAACAAATCCAACGTGAGAATCTGTCCCGTGGTATCAGGAAAGTAAAACGGAACTGCACACAAAGACAGCAGAGATGCACAGTCTGTGGCAGTACATTTCGGCCATCAAAGACTACAAACCCACGCCACTAAGCTGTGAGACCAACACCTTTCTGCTCAACAATCTGAACAATTTATTTGCACGCTTTGAGGCAGGAAACTCACCTACAGAAAACCCCACCCACTCCCAATGACCAGACTCTGATCTAGTCTGTAACCAGTGTCTCCACTCTCAACACCCGCAAAACAGCAGGGCCAGATAACATCCCTGGCCGGATACTGAAGGACTGTGCGCAGGAGCTTAAGGATGTCTTTAGAGACAGAACCAGCTATTGTCCCATCATCTTTCAAAGCTCCCACCATAATACTTGGGCCGAAGAAATCATTAATCGCCATTCTGCATCATTGACGAATGCCCAGTGGGGTGTATGCTGCACAGACTTCTGTGGGAATCCAGGTGCTTATTGTAATTGCAGCTTGGAAAATCATTGGTGCACTACTCCCCTCTCCGAAAGACATATACAACACCCACCTCATCCGAAAAGCAACCATCGTGAGAGATGCAAGCCACCCTGCACACAATCTGTTCAGTCTCCTGCCTGCTGGGAAGAGTTACAGGAGTCTCCAGTCCTGCACCACCAGACTCACCAACAGCTTTTTCCAACATGTTGTCAGCATTCTCAACTCTCACCCTCAGCTCCATCCGCCAGGCTGACAAGAACATAGGAACACCCCACAATCCTCCCAGATCAATATCAATCATTAATCACATTGTTAACTTCATTATCCCTTGCGGCCACCGTTGCCTAACTATACCTCAAGATGTATGCATCATATATAATCGTTATTGTTTTATACTCACAGTGGTCAAATGACAGTTATCGATCAGCTGTTGCTGTGTACGACTTTGTCACCTCTTACTTGCCGCTTGTGCCTAACAACAAGTCAAGCGATACATGCAGCTTGCATATTACATATTATTTTTTTGTACTCTAGTTACATATCATGACTGTACATTTTACCGTTGACTCTGTTTTGTCTTATTGTTTTGTGTCTACACCTGGGAATGTGAGGAACGTAAGTACCGGTACTTTGTATTCTAGCTTTTCGAGCTTTTTTTTTTTAGGAATAGGGTGTGTTTGATCTCCTTTAACAGTTAATAAATTATAAAATAGTTGTATTGCATGTACATGAGTCACTAATAAACGGTGATTGTAGTTTAGAATGTAGTTTTGTCCTGTCTGCTAAACAACCTCAGTGTAGTCAACCCCCGCAAACAACACACGGATCGCGTCGTGATATTTCACATTCAGTCTGAACCTAGCATGAGAGTACATGCCGTCATTGATGAGGTCCTTCCAAAAATGCCAGGGAAAAACTTGGATTGACCAACTCCATGATATTCTCTGCTTGCTTTAGGAAGTACTGCTTCAGTCATCCTTGACAGTTGGTTGACAGTGAAATGCAGGAAAAAGAAATTAACAGCATACCATGCAGGGAAGCTTTCTAAATTGAATGGCTTTCATTCATGTTGTGCATAGGTAATGGAACTGCAAGGTTGGCAATTTAGTTCGCTGAGATGAACAAATTGTTCATGTGATGACGTGGTAGAGAAATGCAACACATCACTTCAACAATATTGATATACTACCGGTGTATAAACACATTTTCCGCAAAACGCCCGCTGGGGCTACCACAAAAATTATGTGAGATGCACCATGAAGTAATTTACAGAAAAAACAAGTAAATACATTTACAGTACAGTATTTGAAATCTTGTCTGAGTCACATTTAAAATCTGTTAAGTCTACTAAAAATATTGATCATCGAACAAGGTTGTCTAGTTTTTAAAATAACCTTTTTCTGTGCATATTACATGAACTTAATGTTTATTTTGCATTACGCGTAAGCTACTGAATATCATCCAAGAAAAAAGGACTGTAAGAACCACAACAAGGCTCACATATATACCGACTCTACATCCTACACTTAAATTAAAGAAAGAAACAAACTGAAATTACCATCGCTTTGAGCATTTTATTGAACTGCTTCCATCTTTGCATTCCTTAGTCATGTGACACCACAGAGAGCTTACACATAGTTCATGTTCAGTCCTTATGTAGAATTCACACCACTCTTGATCAGAGAGTACTTGGAAGAGGGTGAGGACTTGAGAGCTCACAGTGAGACGCCTTGTGTTGTTTTGTGCCACTTTGGTCCCTTTCCCCTTTTATAGCAGAAAAAAAATAGGCTAAGCATTTTGTTGCCATCTCATTCTGCACTGAAAACAACCTTATAATGTGTGCATGGTGTACTTTCCGCAGCTTGAAATGATCACCACTTCGCCGAAAGGACTGCTCTTAGGACAAACTTGAACCATGTGGTTCTTGGAAAAAAATAAAAAAGAAGTTCTAAAATAAATTAATATGCTTATCTTGTAAATTGCAGGCGTTAGCCACAGTTCAAAGCTATAGATGCTGGTAAAGGTCGAAAATGTTTCCTCAAAAGTCCCAGAGTAGTCTGAAAAGCTTTCTATGGTCCTGCACTCTCTGCTGCTGCTTTTCTGACTCGCCATTTTTCGTGAGGCCATTTACATGTGATCATGTTGCATGGATTGGTTTTGCACTCCTCAGAAAAATTATTTTGGGCATGTTAAAAATGTTTTTTCAGCATCTATTTTTTTAGATAGGATGTGCGGTGGAATGTCCTCTGTGGCCTCGTTTTCAATTCGATGATTTTACTGCAGTATTTTGATGTTTGTTGCACACGAGATAACACCCAAAATTTGATGAAAGCAAGATGGCGTATTTAAATCAACCTGTTAAAAAAATAATTTGCCAAAATATTTAATTTCACACACTTTGACTGTGATTTTAAAAATATATTATGGGTTTCAAGCTTGCATTATTATACAGTATACTACATATTACATCTTTTTTTCAATATATTTTCCTGACATTTTGTTCAGTGTAGCCTATGTGGAACTAAAAATCTGCAGATCTTCTAGTTTGTTGTCATGTCAACGATTATAAAATTAATAAATATAATAAATAAATGTTGACTTTTTTTTGTTGTCAGCTCTTTCCGGCAATCATTATAATTTTCAAAAGTCTTTTGTATTTCCGACGCAACATATGCAGAAGAACTAATCTTTAAACTGCAATTACTGGCCAGATAATGATATAATTACTGTAGATGACAGGGGAGGAAATTGGACCTTTTTCTTCTGTGTAATGACCCAAGTGATAAAAGCGGATTAAAGCAAGAGCAACGGGGTCGAAGGGGATTATCGAAAAGAAAACAAAGACTGTCTCTGCCATTGATATGCTAATAATGATTTAATCTTTGCCCTAATTACGATGTGAGTTCACTGTTGATGATTGTTTGTGGGAAGAACAAATGTATTGAGTAATACTGGGTCTGCGCATTTCATAAATGAATGATGAAGATTTTTAAACGAGAAAGAAAACAAACATTATTCAACAACAGGTAGTGGAACAGTTATTACAAAATGAGGAAAAATTTAAGTTCACAGTCACTCATTAAATCCAGTATGACAAAAAATCTGTTTTGCAACATTGGAAATGGTATAGGAATATCAACATTGCAATTGAGATGTTTTAATTCCATCAAAATGAAATCATAAATTAAGTTTAGGGGCCCTGAGCCACTTGTCAAGTATAGAATGAGTAGCTATGACATTCTTGTCTTGCTGACTCTGCACTCAGTTTGATGGCATGCTGAGTGAGTCAGCAGCACAGCAACAGACGCATTACAAAACCAAAACATAAATACAAGTGTCACGAAAAATCTGGAACAACACATTCTATGGTCCCTATATTTGATACAGTCTCTCTCTCTCTCTCTCTCTCTCTCTCTCTCTCTCTCTCTCTCTCTCTCTCTCTGTATGGGCTGATGAAATTCACTGACGGAAGCGATGACCAAAGCTGCACCCCTGTTGGTCGTTTGGCAATTAGTGCTTTAAAAGGACTCCCACCCCGAGCATTCAGGGTCGGGTCAATGTTGCTGTTGTTTGCTACTGTCATGTTTGTTTGTTGCCGTTTGTCTGCTGCTGTCAGGTTTGTTTCGGTCATGTGTCTGTTATTGAGTTTTATCTTTAGTCATGTGTTTTGTTTGATACTTTGGACTTTGTTTTGGACTTAGTTTTCTGTGTTTTATTAAATACAATTCGTCGAGTTCACCCTGCTCCTCCTTCGTGCCTGCTCTTTGGGGTCCACCACCACCTCGCAACGTGACAGAATGACCCGACCAACTGGACCCCGCAGGTACAAAGGACGGGTTCCAATTCCATCATGTGCCTGGCGGAGCACGTCTGCGGCCGACACCCTTTTCCCCTTCAGGCAGCGCTGGTGATGCCGCTGTCCTGTTTTCGACTTGTCAAGCCGCGTCTACGGTGGGCCGAGCCCCGTCCACGTTGAGCCGAGGCTCGTCACGTGTCTGTTCGAGCTGAGTCACATTCACATCGACGACGAGCCGAGCCGCGTCTACGCCACGTCAGGACGAGCCCCTGTTCACGTCCGGCTGTCCCATGTCCCCTGCTAAGTCGAGCTCCGTCCATGTCAGGCCACACCCAGCCAAAGGATTGCCGTCGCTTCATGTTCCTGTTCCTTGGCGAGGCGAAGATCGCTGTCGCGTTATGTTCCTGTTCCTTGGCGAGGCGAAGGTCGCCGTCGCGTTATGTTCCTGTTCCTTGGCGAGGCGAAGGTCGCCGTCGCGTTATGTTCCTGTTCCTTGGCAAGGCGAAGGTCGCCGTCGCGTTATGTTCCTGTTCCTTGGCAAGGCGAAGGTTGCCGTCGCGTTATGTTCCTGTTCCTTGGCGAGGCGAAGGTCGCCGTCGCTTTTGTTCCCGTTCCCCGGCGAGGCAAGCCTTTTGGACAACTTTGGGACGTCTGGGATATGTCCCTTGAGGGAGGGGTACTGTCATGATTCAGTTTGGGACCAACAGGTGGCACTGCAGGGCTCTCCCTGAGCTGCACACCTGTTGGTCGTTTGGCAATTAGTGCTTTAAAAGGACTCCCACCCCGAGCATTCAGGGTCAGGTCAATGTTGCTGTTGTTTGCTACTGTCATGTTTGTTTGTTGCAGTTTGTCTGCTGCTGTCAGGTTTGTTTCGGTCATGTTTCTGTTATTGAGTTTTATCTTCAGTCATGTGTTTTGTTTGATACTTTGGACTTTGTTTTGGACGTAGTTTTATGTGTTTTATTAAATACAATTCGTCAAGTTCACCCTGCTCCTTCCTCCTGCCTGCTTCTTGGGGTCCACCACCACCACGCAACGTGACAAAAAAGGGCTGTTAAAGGAGCTGTCCACTGTTTTTGATGGACAGGTAATTGTGTGAGAGATTATGTGCTCCAAGTGAAATCAAAGGTAATTTAGATTATTTATGATTAATTGTGTGTTAGCTGGGCGGCCCGGTAGTCCAGTGGTTAGCACGTCGACTTCACAGTGCAGAGGTGCCGGGTTCAATTCCAGCTCCGGCCTCCCTGTGTGGAGTTTGCATGTTCTCCCCGGGCCTGCGTGGGTTTTCTCCGGGCACTCCGGTTTCCTCCCACATTCCAAAAACATGCATGGCAGGCTGATTGAACACTCTGAATTGTCCCTAGGTGTGAATGTGTGCGTGGTTGGTTGTTTGTCTCTGTGTGCCCTGCGATTGGCTGGCAACCGATTCAGGGTGTCCCCCGCCTACTGCCCGAAGACAGCTGGGATAGGCTCCAGCACCCCCCGCGACCCTAGTGAGGATCAAGCGGTTCGGAAAATGGATGGATGGATGGATGTGTGTTAGCTATGAAATTATACATTTGATTGAGATTAAATATTTTAATCATTTGACAGCACTAATATAATATATATATATATGTATATACACACTCACACACACACACTTTAAAGACCATATCACTTCTTCGGAGTCACGGGGGTGCTGGTGGAGCCAAAATCAGCTTACATCAGTTGAAAGGTGGACTATACCTTGGACTGGTTACCAGTCAATCGGAGGGCATTCATTGACACGACCAACCCTTTCACGCTCACATTCACACGGTCACGGAACCGATGCTGTCTGCACCGAAGTCAAGTTAATGTACCATTATGCCATTATGTGTGCCCACTGTGACAGATGTCATTCAGGCATTCATTCGTTCATTTTCCAAACCGCTTTATCCTCACTCGGGTCGTGGGGGTTGCTGGAGCCTATCCCAGCTGTCTTTGAGCAGTAGGCGGGGGGACACCCTGACCCGGTTGCCAGCCAATCGCAGGGCACACAGAAACGAACAACCATTCGCGCTCACACTCACACCAAGGGACAATTTGGAGTGTTCAATCAGCCTGCCATGGATGTTTTTGGAATGTGGGAGGAAACCGGAGGACCCTGAGATAACCCATGCAAGCACGGAGGGAACATGCAAACTCCACAGAGAAAGGCCAGAGCTGGAATTGAACCACTGCACTGTGGAGTCGACGTACTCACCACTCGACTACCGGGCCGCCCGTGACAGATGTCCTCTAAATAAATACTGTATAAGTTTGAAGGAACCTAATGCCCACTCCCACAGCCATAAATATAGGGTGACAAAACTCAAATTAGCTTATTTCCATATAAATCGCTGTTGTTGTTCATTCATTCTTTCGACGTGGGAATGGAGGACAGCAAATGAAACCAGTCAATTTCTCCACCTGTGAAATTGAAACAATCGTTGGAGAGTTGATAGAAGGAGAGCAATTGTGTTTGAAAGTCTCAGCAGACTGTCTAAACCAAATGAATGTGAGATGACAAAAAGTGACTGAAGCCATCAGTTCTGAGAGCCCAAATATCAATCCACCAAAAATCTGGAAAGGAAATGTGTGGGTGTGGGTGTTGGGGTGCGGGGTGTAGGCAATAGTGCTTCCTATGAATTTATGTGCTTCATCATGTCAGCTGGATTGGCCACGCTAAAGAGACACATTTTTTTTCACCTGAGACTGAGGCAGCAAGAAAACAGATGGCTGCAGAAGATTGGAGACTGAGGAGTATAACACTGCAGCATCCAGACCAAAGTTTAATGGTGAGTCAAATTAGCATGTGAATTTACTTTTGTAATTTCTTGTATCCTCTCAGATCTGAAGGTAATGCTGCAATGATGAATCTTCTCAGCCAGGCAGCCATAAAGTGGCTGGTTGTTCGTCAATGTGTCCTGCGATTGGCTGGAAACAAGTTCGGGTTGTACGTCGCCTACTGCCCAAAGACAGCTGGGATAGTTTCCAGCATGCCCACAGCCATTGTCCGGATAAGTGGTTCAGACAATGGATCAATGGACGTAATGACAGCAGTATAGATATATTCTCAAAAGTTGTATTTTTAATGCATGAACTTCGATTCAGTTCAAAATGAGATGTGTCCAGCCAAGGCATGAAATTGATGCAAGTTATAATTTGAGAAATGCATGTTTTAATGGGACAGTTAATTAGGCTCAAATGTGTAACTTCTTCCTGAATTGAATGTGAACGGAAATTCAAGATGAGGGTTGGGTACTCCCCACATTTGTTTGTCTTGAGTAGATTAAAAACGCTCCCCTTTTGTGTTTTAGCTCTCTTGAAAAAGTCCCTCCAATAGCTCTCTCCAATCTCCAGGGGCTCCCCAAGGCCCTCCCACAAAATCTTCAGCACTCTTTTCCACATTTCTCTGACCACACTTTCTGCTGAAAGACCTCTCGTTTCCTGACAATCTTATGTTCTTGCCCTTTTGCTTTTTGATTCATCCATCCATCCATTTTTTTGCCGCTTATCCGGGGTCGGGTCGCTGGAGCAGCAGCTTTAGGAGGGAAGCCCAGACTTCTCTCTCCCCAGCCACTTCTTCGAGCTCTTCCTGGCGGATCCTGAGGCGTTCCCAGGCCAGCTGGGTAACATAGTCTCTCCAGCGTGTCCTGGGTCGTCCCCGGGGTCTCCTGCCAGTGGGACATGCCCGGAACACCTCAACAGGGAGGCGTCCAGGAGGCACTTCGCCCTTTGGCTCAGCTCCTTCTTCACCACAACAGACCGATACAGCGTCCGCATCACAGCAGACGCTGCACCGATCCGCCTGTCATTCTCTCGCTCCCTTCTACCCTCACTTGTGAACAAGACCCCAAGATACTTAAACTCCTCCACTTTGGGCAAGATCTCCTCCCTGACCCGGAGAGGGCACTCCACCCTTTTCCGACTGAGGACCATGGTTTCAGATTTGGAGGTGCTGATCCTCATCCCAGCCGCTTCACACTCGGCTGCGAAACGCAGAGTTGGAGAGCCCTGCTTGAAGGAGCCAACAGTATTACATCATCTGCAAAAAGCAGAGATGCAATACTGAGGCCACCAAAATAGACCCCCTCAACGCTTCGGCTGCGCCTAGAAATTCTGTCCATAAAGGTGATGAACAGAATCGGCGACAAAGGGCAGCCTTGGCGGAGTCCAACCCTCACTGGAAACGATTCCGACTTATTGCCGGCAATGCGAACCAAACTCTGACATCGGCAGTATAGGGACCGGACAGCCCGTATCAGGTGGCTCGGTACCCTATACTCCCGAAGCACCCCCCACAGAACTCCCCGAGGGACACGGTCAAACGCCTTCTCCAAGTCCACAAAACACATGTAGACTGGTTGGGCGAATTCCCACGTACCCTCGAGGACCCTGCTAAGGGTGTAGAGCTGGTCCACTGTTCCACGGCCGGGACGAAAATCACACTGCTCCTCCTCAATCTGAGGCTCGACTTCCCGACGGACCCTCCTCTCTAGCACCCCTGAATAGACCTTACCAGGGAGGCTGAGGAGTGTGATTCCTCTGTAGTTGGAACACACCCTCCGGTCCCCCTTTTTAAAAAGAGGGACCACCACCGATCTGCCAATCCAGAGGCACTCTCCCCGATGACCACGCGATGCTGCAGAGGCGTGTCAACCAGGACAGCCCCACAGCATCCAGAGCCTTGAGGAACTCCGGGCGGATCTCATCCACCCCTGGGGCCTTGCCACCGAAGAGCTTTTTAACCACATCGGTCACTTCAAACACAGAGATAGGAGAGCCCACCTCAGAGTCCCCAGACTCTGTTTCCTCCAAGGAAGGCGTGTTGGTGGAGTTGAGGAGGTCATCGAAGTACTCTGCCCACCGGTTCACAACGTTCCGAGTCGAAGTCAGCAGCGCCCCATCCCCACTGTACACAGTGTTAGTGGTGCACTGCTTCCCCCTCCTGAGACGTCGAATGGTGGACCAGAATTTCCTCGAAGCCGTCCGGAAGTCGGCTTCCATGGCCTCACCGAACTCTTCCCACGCCCGGGTTTTTGCCTCAGCGACCACCGAAGCTGCGTTCGCTTAGCCAGTCGATACCCGTCAGCTGCCTATGGGGACCCACAGGCCATAAAGGCCCGATAGGACTCCTGCTTCAGCTTGACGGCATCCCTTACTGCTCGTGTCCACCAGCGGGTATGGGGGTTGCCGCCACGACAGGCACCAACCACCTTACGGCCACAACTCAGATTGGCCGCCTCAACAATAGAGGCGCGGAACATGGTCCATTCGGACTCAATGTCCCCCGCATCCCCCGGGACATGGGAAAAGCTCTGCCGGAGGTGGGAGTTGAAACTCTTTCTGACAGGGGATTCCGCCAGATGCTCCCAACAAACCCTCACAATACGTTTGGGTCTGCCAGGACCGACCGGCATCTTCCCCCACCATCGGAGCCTACTCACCACCAGTGATCAGTTGACAGCTCCGCCCCTCTCTTCACCCGAGTGTCCAAAACATGCAGCCGCAAATCCGATGATACAACCACAAAGTCAATCATCGAACTGCGGCCTAGGGTGTCCTGGTGCCAAGTGCACATATGGACACCCTTATGTTTGAACAAGGTGTTCGTTATGGACAATCCATGATGAGCACAGAAGTCCAATAACAAAACACCACTCGAGTTCTGATCGGGGGGGGGGGCGTTCCTCCTAATCACGCCCCTCCAGGTCTCACTGTCATTGCCCACGTGAGCATTGAAGTCCCCCGGCAGAACAAGGGAGTCCCCGGCCGGAATACTCTCCAGCACACCCTCCAAGGACTCCAAAAAGGGTGGGTATGCTGAGCTGCTGTTTGGTGCATATGCAGACACAACGGTCAAGACCCGTCCCCCCACCCGAAGGCGGAGGGAGGCTACCCTCTCGTCTACCGGTGTGAACCCCAATGTACAGGCACTGAGCCGGGGGGCAATGAGTATGCCCACACCTGCTCTGCGCCTCTCACCATGAGCAACTCCAGGGTGGAAGAGAGTCCAACCCCTCTCGAGAGAACTGGTACCAGAACCCAGGCTGTGTGTCGAGGCAAGTCCGACTATATCCAGTCGGAACTTCTCGACCTCGCACACAAGCTCGGGTTCCTTCCCTGCAAGAGAGGTGACATTCTACTAGAGCTAGCTTCTGCAGCCGAGGATCAGACCGCCAGGGTCCCCGCCTTTGGCTGCTGCCCAGCTCACATTGCACCCGACCCCTTTGGCCCCTCCCATGGGTGGTGAGCCCATGAGAAGGGGGACCCACGTTGCCTCTTCGGGCTGAGCCCGGCCGGGCCCCATGGGTGTAGGCCCGGCCACCAGGCGCTCACCAACGAGCCCCACCTCCAGGCCTGGCTCCAGAGGGGGGCCCCGGTGACCCGCGTTCGGGCAAGGGAAACCTAGATCCATTAATTTTAATCATCATAAGGGGTCTTTGAGCCATGCTTTGTCTGGTCCCTCACCTAGAACCTGTTTGCCATGGGTGACCCTGACAGGGGCATAAAGCCCCAGACAACTTAGCTCCTAGGATCATTGGATCCTCCACCACGGTAAGGTGACGGCTCGCGGAGGGGCTTTTTGATTTAATTATTTTATTTTCATTGGCGGGGTAAGTCCTGCCCGAAACCACTTCCGGACTTCTAACAAGCTGCCATTTTGGGGTCCCAACCATCCAACCGCGTACATGGCATGTTAGCTGAGACAATTCGGCTGTTGGTACCACAAGGAGAAGCAATAAGATGGCTATGCTCCTGGCCTGAAGACAAGGAAAACCACCCAATTAGGTCCAGACGAAGCTCTGAGACAGCAAGGGACAAGCCACGAGACCCCTACCCAGCTTTTTTTTTGCTGCAAGCAACTTGGTGGGCAGGCACTGCCTGAAAAGAAGACTCATTCATAGTGCATGTTCAAACAAAGCTTTTTGAAAAGCGCCACGTGATAAAAAAGGAGGAACGTCAGTTTAATGAGTTGTCATCATTTATTAGAATCATGGTGGTATGATGTAGAGTGACCCCTCATTACTTCGCGATTCACTTATTGCGGATTCAGTGCATCCCGGATTTTCAAAAATATTCATTAAACAAAAAAAAAACCCACACACATATATATATATATATATATATATATATATATATATATATATATATATATATATATATATATATATATATATATATAGAAAATGCCATAAAAGATTCGCGAGAGGCAGTGAAAGTCAGCAAAACAGCAAGTCACATAGAGCAACATATAGATTACTACATGTATATTTCATGTTTATGTTTACTTTATTTTGTTATTTATACACTAACTTAACACAATTCAGCCAACACTACCAGTCAGGAAAGAAAAAAAATCAGGCATTTTTCCAGACTGTACTTTAGAAAACGGAACTATGCTGCCTTGAAACTCGCTAATGAAGTATATTTAGAAAATTAAATGGAGAGGGGGCAGCCCGGTAGCCGAGTCGTTACCACGTTGACTTCACAGTGCAGAGATAATTCCAACTCCGGCCTTCCTGTGTGGACTTTGCATGTTCTCCCCGTGCTTGCGTGGGTTTTCTCCCACATTCCAAAAACATGCATGGCAGGCTGATTGAACACTCAAAATTGTCCCTAGGTGTGAGTGTGGGCGCGAATGGTTGTCCGTTTCTGTGTGCCCTGCGATTGACTGGCAATCAATTCAGGGTGTCCCCCGCCTACTGCCCGGAGGCATCTGGGATAGGCTCCAGTAACCCCCGCGACCCTAATGAGGATCAAGCAGTTCGGAAAATGAATGAATGAATGAAAAATGGAAAGGAAACAAGGCAATATTTGTGTGTCATACATAGACTGTTTTACATCGTATATCAGTGTTGCAAACCAACAAGAATTAATCGACAGTGAGCTATTACCTCCATGCTCATAATGCAGTCCAATTGATTATGCTGTTATGCCCATAAGGCTTTTCCCTTGAGCCTCACTTCACCTGTTGTTAACAACATTCTCTGAGATTCTGTCAAGCTCTGACAATGAGGAAAAACATATGGCTGCCTTCATGCGTTAAAGCTGCATGAAAGGAATCCCTGGGAGGCAAGTTTGACCCTCTCCAGCACTCTTTAGAATACAAATTAAACATGAATGGGTTTCTAACCTGAAGCCGTTGTGCTTCCTTCATAACCTCATGCTTCAGGGAAATTGAAAGACAGATGGTAAAAAAAAAAAAAAAGATAGAATCAAATAAATATTTGGCAACTGACAATAAAATATAATATTTCAAACAAGTTTAGTTTCTAAGTTGCAGAAACAAAAAAGTGCAATAAAAAAATTGTGAATTACAAATCGTAGTAAAATATAGAATTTAAATGTAAATCCTACTTATGGTTTTCTTTCATGGGGAAGAAAGGACTTAAATCAGAATCAGTGTTTTGTAAAAACAACCAAAAACAATTAAAATTGGGATTGATTCACTTCTGGAAATTCAGTAATTTCACCGTAAGTATCTAATAATGTTGCGCATGTATTAATCATGTTTTGAACATTTTAAATAACAGGAACTCTGAGCCCCGCTTCTCTTCTAAGATTGTTTGGACCAGTTGCAGGTTAATACTACATTGACAAATGCTTATGATGTGATCAAGGCAATTTGGTAGAAAAAGTTCAGCACGTAACCATGGCGATGTTTGTCACTGGGAGAGAGGACCCTTTGCAGCCACCCCAGAAAAATAACATTTTATATATATATATATATATATATATATATATATATATATATATATATATATATATATATATATATATATATATATATATATATGAAGTTAGACGGCCCACCGAGGGGCCCTCCGTCGTCTGTCAAAACAAATCGCTGATGCACGTCATCAGCTGAGTACATGTGCGAACATGTACATCTTTTAAAAGCTGAGTTTCTGGAGATTTGAATGGTTCCCAACATTTAACGGTTGTCGAATTTGAACTGGAACTTGAGGAGACCTCAAGCTTTGATCCTGAAGTGTTTTCAAGTCCTAATCAACATTCTAAATTCATTTTCAAGGCAGATTTTGTGAAAAGAAATGAGACGAACATAAGATTCACCTTTTTTTTCGGTTTTCAAACTTGCAAAGTTCAGTGACATGAGCACTTACACAGATTGTGGCTATTTGGAAGATCAAACTATGCTGATACTCCAAATGGTTCAAGAACAGCTACAAATTTACTTTGGGTGCACCTTTTTTCAGGCATTTTCGGCAAAGTTGCATTCAGCCTAAGGGGTTAAGATTGTAATTAATGGTTGTATCCAGAACAAGTGTCCTGTATTTTTTGAAGTAAAATGTTTGCCATTTCAGCTGAAAAAAAAAATTGAACAATAAAAAGGTTTATTAAGGAATTTCTTGGGAGTATCAAGTCATAAACGGCCTGCCACAGGAGGTGCTACGTCAGTTCTACACGGCAGTCATCGAATCAATCCTGTGTTCTTCCATCACGGTTTGGTTTGGGGCCGCCACAAAGAAGGACAAAATCCGACTTCAACGGACAATTAGGACGGCGTAAAAAATCATTGGCACCGCCCTACCCACTCTTGAGGACTTGCACACCGCAAGAATCAAGACAAGGGCACGGAAAATCCTCCTGGATCCCCCGCATCCTGCCCACCACCTTTTCCAGTTACTCCCCTCAGGCAGGCGCTACAGATCCATGCGCACCAAATCCAGCAGACACTTGAACAGCTTCTTCCCTCTAGCCATTAACTCCCTAAACAGTCACTGACGTAGTCACTCTTCTTGTGCAACAAATATTGTATCTCTCAAAAATGGTTCAACGATTTTCTGCACCAACTGTACAAACTGTAATAATATTGTATTCTACCACTGATCACTTTAGCTCTGCTTGAAACTATGGTTCACTTACATTATGAAATGTCCTTCCATACCAATTTGTCATGTTCTTGTTTATGATGATACTAATGCAGCGTGTATACCGGAGACAAATTCCTTGTGTGTTCTACATACTTGGCCAATAAAGATGATTCTGATTCTGATTCTGATAATAGACCACTTGCAGATCTCAGGGTCATGGAGTGCATAATGGGTAAGCGACTCTCTGTGTCTTCCAACTTTACCTCGTTTAAATACATTGTGAAAACACAAAGCTATGATTTGGACCATTTCCATCACTGGAATTTTTTTTATTTCATTTTTAATAGAGCTGTCAAACGATTAAAATATTTAATCAAATTAAAAATGCGACTGTCATAATTAACTCAAATTAACAAAAAATTAATCGTGATTACTCACACATTTTTTATCGTTTCTGAATTTCCTTTTATATTTTTTTTGTCCTATTTTTCCCCATTTTAATACTCTCATCAACATGGAATCATGAATCAGTTTTCTATTTGCAAAATGCAAATATTTACTGAAATAACAATTTTGATTTTCAATTTGACATGAACATTTTTCACTTGGAGCAGTTATTCACACATAATATCTCACACAATATTACTGTCCATCAACAACAGTGATATTTTGTCATACAGCAGCTGCTTTACCAGCTCTTTTTATGGAATCAAAACAGAGCAATATAACATTATAAAGTGCACATCTAAAGGCGCGTTCCCACGTTGCAATTTGTCTTATACAACGTGTTGCATAAGACAAATTGCAAATATGATGTTGCAAACCGAATGTGTTCCCACGTTGCAATGTGTTGCAAACAATTTCAAATCTGGCGGGAATAGTTTTCCGAATGCGCGTTTAACGTTATTTCGTTCTGCGACTATGGCGGCTAATTGTCAATACGACAGCGACGATGATCTCCTCGAACTGGCAGCTATCGGTCTACTAGCCGAGCTAGAGGAGCCAAAACCCAAACGGTCGTTTTGGGTACGACCGTGGATCGGGAGACGGAAAGAACTCGGCGCTTACAACGCTCTAATGCAGGAGTTGGCGGCCGAGGACCCCTATAATTTCAGAAATTTCATTCGAATGGATCGCACCAATTTTTAACTTTTGTTGTGCTCATTATTTTGGCAAAATAGTCGCCGAATAAATTAAATTCGGTAATCTTTCTCACTCCAACCACCCTACAATATTCAACAATAAGTAATTATGATATTATTGTCGACATAATAATCGAAGACGCTGCCTCGATCGCCATCCATACCTGTCATGCAGTCGCCCATCAACTCCGATATGCTAGTGTAGGCAGCTTGTCGGTGTTCCCTCCTTGAGTAGAACTGGCTCCCGACGTTCCACAAGCAATCATGCGAATGGTAATAATTAATAAACCTTTCGGTGTCGCCCCGGGAGAGCTCGATTTTTTAAAATTTCTGTTTCGACGCCATTATACTTCCCGCATTCCGTGTTACGACGCAATGTTTTTGTCACGTGATAGCCCAACGCGTTCTGATTGGTCGGGTTCATGCCACACGTTGCAAGAAAATAGAACAAGTCCTATTTCATCCAACACGCATACAACACGTATGCCACAAAAGTCTGTCCAACTTTGGGGTTCACACGTTGCAATGTGTTGCATGCCACAAAACTTATGCCACAAATTGCAACGTGGGAACGCGCCTTAAGGTGAACTAGTACTCAGCCTATAGTGGATTTAAGCCATGGTTGCATACTTCGTTTTTCTCAAATTTGCTTTGAACACAGCAGTCAGGCTATGTTGATTCTGTTGGTCCTTCTTGCTCGGAAGTCTCTCTACGGTTTTGTGTCGACATCATTTCGGATGACTACACTTGGTTAGATGACAACACTGAAGTTTTATTTTCAGTGTGTTCGCTAGGTCGCTAGCACTGCACCGCTGAACTCTCAACGTGCCTCAGCGCACCGTCGCTGTCAAATGAACACAGAGAAGCTCGACCCGCTTTATTCATATGGCCGCGGAACACTGTAACCTTCCACACAAAATAGTGTGCCCCGGCTGGTAGAATATACCCTGAACTGGTCGCCATTCAGTCGTAGTTCACATTTAGATACAAAGAACCATACACACCCACTTTCACAGCGTCACTGAGTGGGAACCCATTCCCTGCAAAAGTCAGGCGCGTGTACCGCTAGACCATCAGCGACGCATCAAGAGCAGTTAAAAGGAAAGAAAAAAAATGCTGCTGAACCTCAACAGCTTCCTCTCAAAGGGCCTTATAATTAAATGATTAAATGATGAGTACATTACTATCAGAATAGTAAAACAACTGTTCATTTAACGGGCAAAGTGGAAGGTGAATCTCTCTATTTACCAGTTGATTTGTCAACCACCTGATGGATGTGGAGCATTTTTGTAGAAAGACAATCGTGGCTTCTTTTTGCTTGAGAACTGTCAGAGATGTTCTCTCGGACGCTCGACAAAGGCTCGAACACAGGAACAGATCGAAGGTGCAGTTTTCGATGAAGCCACTCAGTGTGAGCTTCCCAACTGACACCCAACCCTGCAACCTCTGCCGACCCTTTTATTGATTGTATATGCAAATTACGAGAAACATATCAGAAAAACACTCCCAATAACATGACTCTGAACGGCCCCATTGGGTCGCCCCTCAGACAAAGCACTCTTGGTACTCGCACCAACATCCGGACATGTGTACATTCCAAGGGTACCTCCTTATAATTTGGCTCGTAACTCTTTTCTCATGATGGAGTGCTCAAGTACTCCCTTCCGTCCAAGGTTAAATCTTCCTTTCCAAGTTATAAGATAACAGGCACCAGTGTGTCTACTAATGATGTGGTCAGGTACCATCTGCTCCGGTCTCTTGATCTCTCTGACTCTATGCTTCCATTGTGTGCGAGATGTTCTGAACACAAGCGTTCCGAGGTCAATCAAGCATGTAACAAGATGAAACTTTAAAACATGTCAACATTGTATTTTCTATTCTAACAAGAACTTAATACTCATCATCGAAGGAAGACAAACCAACGAGCTAGAAGAGAAATTTAATATCTATGTATGATGATGTAGAGGTTAATATTTTTGCCTTGCAGTGGAGAGGGTCTCTGTTTGAATCTTGGCTCAGGCCCTCCAGGTTACTCTGGTTTCCTCCCACGTTCCAAAAATATGCATGTAAGGGTCAATGAAGTGTCCAAATGATTGTTCGTACTTCACCCTCCTCCATGATCTGGAGAGGGGGCTTGGTGATGATGACCCAATTGGTTGTCACTGTACGGAGTCTGCTCCGATCATGATAGACATGATTTGCACCGACTGAGCTGGACAAGAGCTGGGTCGACCACTTGGCAGCGCTGTTGTGAATACTTCTTAATTGACCAACCGGGATAGGTTCAGAGGGGGTCCCACCTGTCCCAAGACGTCTCACTGCAGCGTTTTCATCTTGTTAAATGTACTTTTATATAATTCTAACATTTTATTCCAATATTGTGTCAAATGTTGCCCACTTGCATTGTAGCCTGATCATCCTGAAAGGGGGATTCTCCCATCTGCGGCTCCTCCTCAAGGTTTCTCATTTTTCCCCAGATGGTCTTTTTGGAGTTTTTTCATGTCCTCCAAGGGCTGGGGGGTAAGGTCAGGGGATGTCGTGAACACTTGTCAACTGTGGGCATGTGAAGCCCTTTGAGACTGTTTGCGATTAAGGGATTATACAAATAAACGTGACTTGACTTGTTTATATGCACACTGTGACTGGCTGGTGACCTGTCCAGTGAGTACCTCTTGCACAAAATCAGTTGGGATAGAATCCATCCGAATGAGGATGAAGGAAAATGGCTGGATGAATAATCAAATCTCTATGAATTGTGGTCCTCCAAAGTGCTTCGTGTGAACCTTTCTTTCTGCCTTGAACCAATATAAGCTTTGATGCTGGACCAGAACATTTATAGTAAAATAAAATCAGAATGTAGTTACTACGTTGTTAGGCATTGTCAAGCTATGAAACTCTGAAACACAAATCACATCTATGTTGGTGGCACAAGCTTGTTCTTTGAGCTGGACTCTGAGATTAGATCACATTCACAAAAGTCCTTTTCATGATTGCAAAACATCAGTTTCAGTAGCAGGCAGACACATTAGAGTGTGGGAACAAAGCAGATGTCAGGGTGGAAAAGTTAAAAGCTTTAAGTAACTCTCACCGGTAAAATGCTCACTCTCACATTGCTTTTGTTTTTCTCCCTTGAAGGATGGATTTTTTTTCCCTTTTGGACCATCAGTTGCGTTTGCTATTTTCTTTGTGCTACTGTGATGTATGGCATATTACATTTTATGTAAAAATGACAATTGGCGTAGCTGTGGTTTACGAGTAATACAGAGAGGCACAGTGTCTTTGCAGTGAAAGGTGATTTTTCATACATAAAAACAATTCTTAGCTTTGTGTAAACTCCAGCACATATAACTAATTTCATTTGTGTGTGTGTGTGTGTGTGTGTGTGTCTTTTAACACCAATGCCCTTTTATTTTTTTATTTTTTTTTACAATATGACATTGATCCCTTGCCATTGTCATCCTTCTACAGTCTCCCACAGTTGTCCCTGCTTACCTCTTAGAAAAGATCTTTGAGGTAACGCAAATAGCTCTCCACTTTTGTCTTCATTACCGCTGCATGAAAGTGCCGATAAGAAGGTTCTGTGGGACATTTGGACCTAACACTTGAATACAGTAGCTCTGTGCAATGGGGAATGTGTGACACAAATGGTGAAGTGATGAATATACATGTTCACCTAAAAAAAGAGCACACAGTAATAGATACTTGAGGACATTTCACATTTATAAGTTGCACGTGTTAGAGGGGTAGTGAGGTGCACCACAGTAACACAAATATTTGCCTGTATGAGCAGGTAAAGAGCAGAAACAAATGATGCCGTGCGCACTGCTTTCTCCCCAGTTTTCGTCAGTTGCTTTATTTTACACAACACAAAAAAACCCCAAAATAATTTCAGTACATTTCTCATTCTTGTACTTTACACTGTCTTTTTCTCTGTGTTTTTTCTCTGTGTCATCAGTTTTAAAACCCATAACGTGACTACAAAACATTAAATGACATCTGAGGGAGAGAAATTGTCTTAAGTTTGATTTGCCTTTGAGCCATCACGTATTCCTCTGTGGTTATTACCATGAATTTTCAAGTGCCAAGACCAAATGTCCTTGGATATTCACTATTGCAAAGCCCATCCAAAACTCACCTAGGACCATACAAGATATGAGGAACAACAATGTGACGGAAAATATAAAACCAAATATATCTATATATAGTCTGTGTGCCTTTCAAAAGATGTAGATGTAAATTGCTCTCAATTCATGTTTTGCGGTAGATTCTCTCTGCATTTTTTGCCAGGCCGAAGTAGGCTACTTAATAGTCGAACCAAATGGCAAGGTTACGCTTAATGGAAGGTCTAAAGTTCTAGGCTTTCAAAGAGATGGAAAGTTGAAGATTGCAAATAATAATAACATTAATAATTATTACTGTTATTATTATTTCCAAAACTGGTGTGGATAAATGGCAACCTCATTCACCATACATTTATGCTCGAAAGTGTTGCCTGTGGCTGTAGGAATAAACTGTTTTAGCTGAACATGAGAAACTTTTTTTCCAAGATGGCGCCTGAGTCGGCAGTCTTTTTTGTTGTTTTTGTGTTTTATTTTGTCACATTATTTTGTGTTTGTTGTTACGTCGTGTGGACCTGCTGTGGATTTTTTTTGGCCACGACGTTCGTCAAAGGAGAAGAATCTGTGCTTGGTGGTTGCGTCTTCTCGGAAGCACGCGTGTAGCAGCACTGATTTTGATTGGGAGGAATGTTGGCGCCAACTGACTGTCGTTACTGCACAGCCCGGCCGGACGCTGGTGTTTTTTGTGCCTGACATGGGCAGCATTTTTGGTGCAGTTAAAAAGAGGCCTTTTGCACTGTTGTGGGCAGAACTGTCGACATGGCAGAAGAAGAAACTGATTTGCTGGGGTCCATGCAGGAGGTTGATGCATGCGACATATGTCGAAAAGGAACCGCAAGCAGACTTCCACGGGTGGATGATGTAAAGTTGGCCAGGGAGATTTCAGATCTGTGAAGCGGGCACTTGGAGACTGCTTTTTGTTTGTGGCCGTATGTGATCCCACCACCACCCCAACTTCTGCTCTCCATAGCTGCCCCACGGCGAGGGAGGTGATTGTAAAAATATAATCAATATGATAAGTAGAATGTGTTTGATGAATTTCTACAATAATTCAGAGTGTTTGATGCGCGCAGTTGTCACATTTATCAATCAAATCCGATGACATCCACCACACATGCCTGTGCAGCAAAATCTTTTTTTTTTTAAATGAACTGCTGAATGTAGTTCACTGTGTTTACATCATTTCAACACAATATAAACACTATGCATATTATTTTGAGCAACGTTGTTTTGGGAAGGAGTTGCTCAAAACACAGTTGCCGAGCATGGTTCCATTAAATTGTGATGCAAATCTGGATAAAATGCAGACATTAGAATTGAATTTCCTTTTGTCACTTTTCGACCTATAATTGGTCCATGCCCCACAGAACTGAAATACAGACAGACATACCATATACAAAGCACAAAACGTTTTGTCTTTTGTTGCAGTATTTGATTTTGTCTTTTCGCAGTTTCATCAACAATGGATTTTTTTTCTGACATTTGTGTTGATTTGTTTGTGTTTTCATTACAAGATTAAACACTGTTTAATCTTCTAGGTTGCACTAGGAGCTAACTATTTGTTAGCAGGATACACATTGTCTTTAACTGCCTCGGTTTCATTAGCGCTAACTCTGCTAATTACAGAAAATCCTGCTTGAAATAATGAACAAATGTCAGACATGAAATAGGTGATTGAACATGTTATTCCTCCTGTCACATTTACTGATACCCTTTGGCGGCGTAAATCTAGTTCATAGCGCATTGGCGTAATATTTAATTGATGCTTCTGCGGTGATAGTCCCTCAGAATATCTATAAATTTAAATCAAAGAAGAGTGTTACATTCTGTGACATTTTCTCATATACCAGAAGTGTGTGACAGTTGTAACAATACATTGTTCCATCGACATACAGGAAGCAAGGATTATCTTTCAATCAGACTGTATGGCCTAAATAATTGCTACCCTGAGGGTGACTTTTAGCTTCATACATTGACCGATGAGAGCGTGAAAAGCCTTAGCATCAGCAGGTTCTATGTCCTACATGTTGGATCCTCAGCAGCTTCCCCATCTGTTTCACTTGTAAGGCAATTTGCCTTTAATATCCTAATGTTCCTCTAATCACCAGTGCAGGTGCATAAGGGCCAATAGTGGGGGTCAGAAGTTGAAGTCTGTCCTGAGGAATGGGATTAATGTGGACCAAAGAATGCAACCTACATTATAAACCACGTCTGCTCGGGCCTCACAGAAAGCCATCTGTCACATCTTTGTCTGTCCGTGAGTCTGACATTCGGCAGTCCTTACTACTCAGTGGAAGTGCAAGTCAGTCTTCGGCACTGTGCGCACATCTAAATTGGTGCACGTTTTGATCACAAAATCCATAAGGTAGAGAAATTGCTGAGTTTTGAGTGGAAGTGCTAGACTCTAACTAACAAACTCCATCTTCATGAAACACATTTGAAATGAATTGAAACAGAGATTGTGAGGCAGACCCAACAATATGAATGGTGCCTGACTTCCAAAACTTCCCACAGTCACAATCAAACATTGTATGCATTTTTTTCTCCGAAACTGGAAGTCGTTATAGCTGCAAAGGAGCCACTTCCTTATATTCGTTTCCAGTGCCTGTACATTTGATGGGGAAATCTACCATTAGCGAGCTAGGCATGGACCATTCAGTTTATGATCTTGCAACATTGCATACCCACAAGGATATCCTGATGCTGGATATTATGTCAGTGGGAAAAGCCCATTAGTACCGTAGTAGTTTGGAAAAAACATCTGCTCTTATGAACTAAAATAAACGATTCTGTTGCATGCTTCTAAAACGGTGCTTTCAATCCTAGGTACTTGTGTCAATTCAACCAGGAAATTAGCACAGTGGGTGACAGTAGCTCAGTCCTGAAAGATGTGACTTGAGCGCCATATGGTCCAAGGTTCGAATTCTTCGCTGGAACTAAGTATGGACAGTTTTGGATTGTTTTCTTCTGTCTCCACTTTCTGAACGCCACCAAGATTCTTTTGAGCTCCACTCAGACACACATACACTCTCTTGCACTTTCTCTTAAACTCACTCTCTCTCACACACACACACACACACACACACACACACACACACACACACACACACACACACACACACACACACACACACACACACACACGCAAACAGATATTTCTGTTGAGGTCATGTTTGGTTTTGTTCCCTCATGTGCCCTTTTTGTCGCCACCTGTTCTCGTCATCAGTGCTCCTTGTTTAACCAATCAGCTTCCTCAACCCTTTGTATCTTGTCCAGGTGTTTCTTGTTGTCTCGTCACTTTGCTGGTATTTAGTTCCCTGATTGCTGTCAGTCTTTGTTGGGTCATTGTGAGTGTAAGTGTGAATATCTGTATGCTCCTGTTATATTTCGTCACAGGGTTTTGTTCCTGTGGTTCCAGTGTTTTTTGGGGGATTTTGAGTATTTGAGTGAGTGTTTTTCCAGTGTACGTCTGTTTGCATTTTTTGTTCAATACATCTCGGTCAGTACACCCTGCTCCTCCCTGCCCCCCTGCTTTTGGGGTGCTGAAACTACCACCACGCAAACGTGACAATAAGTGCATCTTACATGTTTATATTTATGTTGTACCGTTAAGCACTTCTGGTTAGATGTATGTGTTTGACTGCCTTGTACCTATGGCAATGTGTGATGACAATAAAACTGACTCCAGTCAAATCTAACACATAGGGATTTCCACTGAAGCATCAATACAGCATGACAAATTAAAAAAAAACAAAAACGTACATTAATATGTTAAAGAAGAGTAGCCTATTGGAATTTGATTTTTCTAATAAAGTGTTCCCTCGCATGTGTCCAAAATATTGACCTCTTGGTTACAGTGAAAGGATATCTGAATGCTTCAGCATACCAAGAGATTTTGGACAATTATGTGCTTCCAATATTGTTTTACCCGGTTGGGGTTGGTCCCTTCCTCCTCCAACATGACAGTGCACCAGTATATAAAGCAAATTCCATAATTACATGCAGAAGCGACATGACCTAATATTCGGGTTATAAAATGGTCCACTGAGGAGTCTTATTCGGGTATTTAAAATAATGTGAAGTTAGTCAGGTAAATTAACATTATTACCACCAAAAATCTTGCAGACAAATGCGCCAACATTGACGCGTTTGTCACATATAAGCCTGTGCATCCAACGTGATTTTCACTAAGGCCGTAATAGGCTTTTACAGATTAGACTGGTCATCAATGAAACAAAATGACCACTGATGCTCCAAGAACTTCAGGTTGGGGTGGAGGAATGGCGACTATTTTTAAAAACAATTTGAAATGTAAGAAGTGTACTGTATATTGGCCACATCACCAGCTTTCAAGGCAATTTGTTTGAAATTGGCAGGGCTCTTCTTGTGTTCCGCACTGCCATTTAATGTCCTTCCAAATACAACAAGGAGTTTATGAATGACTTTTTAAATATTGCCAAAATCATGCTGATATATGATCACATCTTGTTTATGGAGGAGTTTAATATTCATGTGTGCTGTCTGGAAAAACCATTGGCAAAGGACTTTTTCAGACTTCTTGACTCTTAATTTAGTGCAGCGTGTGTCTGGCCCTACTCACAAACAAGGACATACTTTAGATCTTGTCCTTGCTTCTGGTCTGTCTGTTTCAAATCTGAAAGGGTTGGACAAAGTGATTTCCAATCATATGACTGTGATCTTTGTTTTAGTGTTTTCTGTGCTGCTATGAACCCTTGAACCCTACTACTATCAGTGCAGCCGTTGTTGTTTTTTTTTAACCTTCTCACTGCAAATCGGATGCCTTGGATCACCTTTGTTCCCTCCGCAAACACAGAGAAACTCAATCCTTGCTTCCGCTTATCTTGCCGTAATATATTGGATTCTGTGGCTTCATTAAAAATTACGTGGCCAAAAGTAAGACCCGAGCAGTGGTTTCATGACAAAACTCGTACATTTTAAACAAGAAAGCTGAAAACAGGTGGAAAAAAGGGCTGTGGGTCCCTTATCAAATCCTAAAAGACTGCTGCCGTTGTTATCAAAGCAAAGTGAAAGAGTCCAAAGGGGAACACTTGTTAAGTCTTATTCAGGCAAATGGTCATACTCTATTCAAAACAATGGATTCTGCACTCAAGCCCTGTCAGCCTGTTTGCATCGACTCATCCTCTTGAATGTGCAATCGATGTTTGTAGTTTTTCATTGACAAGATTGCTACAACTAGGCCTCTCATTTCGAACGCCACATTTGACCCCTCCATCCAAGTTTTGCACTGTAGCATTCCTTTATTACACCCTGGCTAGATCACAGTAATGCACTTTGTTTTGGAGTCAGACAGTCCTGCCTCAAGGGTCTCCAGTTGGTCCAAAATGCTTCTGCTTGCCTCCTAACTGGAGCTCATAAGATGGAGCACATAACCCAAATTATGGAACCTTTACTTGGTCCCAATATATTATAGAGTTCATTTAAATCTTTGAAAGCCTCGCCTCACCTTACCTCTCTGAGCCCCTTTACCGCGACACACCTGCCCAGTGCCTCAGGTCTGTGGATCAGACGCTACTGGAGGTGCCGAGGACTAAGTGGAGCCACAGAGGGGATCGTGCCTTTTCTGTAACTGGTGCTTCCCT
The DNA here is from genome assembly GCA_026261675.1 of Hippocampus mohnikei. Taxonomy (NCBI): domain Eukaryota; kingdom Metazoa; phylum Chordata; class Actinopteri; order Syngnathiformes; family Syngnathidae; genus Hippocampus; species Hippocampus mohnikei. The sequence goes on along the minus strand of JAKGUB010000331.1, from coordinate 5,447,084 downwards.
CTGAAATGACCTTCCATTAGGTGTTTGGCAAGCCCCCACCTAGCCATTTTGAAAATGTGTTTGAAGACACATCTTTATTTCTTGGCTTTCCAGCCAATACGTGACTGACACTGTTCTATTGGTTTCTAGTGTCTACTGTTTGTGTTAGTGTCATTAATTGATTTATCTGAACAATATTCAACATTCTCTTTGTGGAACAAAAACAATATACACAAGTATTAAACTTGCATATTTTCGCATTAACGTGCTGCTGTGAATGTTCTGTTTAAATACATGTATCGTTACGCACCTATTTTTGTGTTAGTGATAAAGAACATTACATTAAAAAATTGTATTTATTTTGAGAGATCTGTGCCTCAACCTAGGGTGCATAATATTCTCACACCCTAAGACACCCTAAGACGCCCTTGGCGATGGGTGTGTCTTAGTGTGGGAGAGATCTCCCAAGACTTGTTTTGTGTGCATTGATGTGAACAATCAATTTGAAGATCACCTCTTCGACGTGAGGTTGAAGGGTTATAGCAAACGCACACCGACATTAAGCACTGTGTTTTAATTTACAGATTAAAGAGGTAGATGAAACACAATAAAAAATGTAAATGGTTCACATTGATACCTTTGGCCATGAGAAATTGAAGATGGCATCGATCAGTGCTAAGGTTATATTATTGTGCCAGTGGGTGGAAGGTCACAGGTCCTCGCCATAATATGCAAATATGTAAATGAGAGAACTGGCAGATATGCCATAATTAACATCTCCTTGAAATCTGGACATAGTATGGTGGTTCATTTTTAATGACCGACAGTCAAATTTTGATCATAGTAGCACCTCTGCGATGTGTATATGTACATCCCCAAGCTGCATATAAATTAGCTGTCTTGTCTGTTTGCAATTTTGAAGAAAATACAATTCTAATTTTGTCACATAGTTACAATTGTGTCAGTCTGACTTGAATAGTACCACATGGGGAAACTGATCAGTGAAATATATCAGCCCTGTCTGGCCCAATTTTGGCCTTCTCATTTGACTTGCAAACCCCCACGCTCGGGGAAAAACAACCAATCAGAGACAGAAGGTGTGACTCATGAGGTGTCAATCATTTGTCGTGCAATTGAAGAAAAGCACTTTATAGATAAAAGTAGTGTTACTTTTACACAATGAGCTCTATTCCCATAGACAGTGCGAAAAGTGACCCATCTTATATCATGTATGGTTGTGAGTCTAATTTACTGTTTGGGAATTGGGCAGAATGAACTGCGCCAGGCTGGACGTTCAGGCAGACCAAGCACGTTTTATCTTACATGCCTCAGATGACTTTGTGGCTGAAACTACACATAGACTAAACATTAGTCTCGCTGAAAGCAGGTCCCTCAGATGACTTTGTGGCTGAAACTACACATAGACTAAACATTAGTCTCGCTGAAAGCAGGTCCAAGTTGTGGCATAGGTGGCGTAACATGATTTTTGTGAATGTCATTGAGGTGCTGGCAAATAGATTCTGAATTCCACATATATATGTGTGTCTGTCTGTCTTCAGTTATTTAAGAATGAAGTTTGCATGCATAAAGACCATTGACTTAACTGTTTTACTTGTACTGTCTTATGCTTCCTGCCTCCTGCTATTGTGACACTGCTTGCTTTTCCGCAGTAATGTGAATGTAATATTCAATGCTCTTTTTTTTTCCTCTACGCATATGTGGTATTATTGTATTGACTAATGTTGATGTAATTTTGTCTTCAACTGCCACATTTGACACCTTGCACAGGGACTACAGTTGGAAACGAGGTTTCTAACTATAACTGGCGCATTTATAGAAATGTTGATTCATGTGTACTGACCCTGTTTAAAAATAAACGAAATAAAAAAATAAATAAAGCTGAGCTGGAGAAGCTTGGAGGAGAGAGTTCCGAGATGATAGTGTTGAACGGAAGGCTGAAGTCCATCAACAGGATTTTTGCATATCGGTCCCTGTGACGTTTCATTTCAATTTCCATGCATTCATTCATTCATCTATTTCAGGTAGCGGTACACATAAACATGAAAACCTACATTTTTAAGACTTGGCCGGCAACCGGTGGTGGGAACCATGGTGTCCCCCGCCTACTGCCCGAAAACAGCTGGGATAGACTCCAGCACTCCCGCGACCCTGAGGATAAAGCGGGGGTGCTGGATAGCCACAGCCTTATATTCTGTTAGGATAAAGCGGTTCAGAAAATGGATGGATAGCCTGAAAAGGAGTGAGACTTTTTGGATTTGAGAGTACAAAGTAATTAACTGGTGAGCTTTAATATCATTTGAATGTTGAAACTTTAATAAACATACTCAGCTGCAATACTGAGACACCAAATAATGCACCCTGACACAAGTACCATGGACAGCTCTAAGTATACAGTCATCATAGAACAAATGTAAGACCAAGTGCACTGAGATGCGATCAGTCATACCAAAGTCTTAGGTGGTCTGGCCCACTTGTGACCAAATTCTTATGGCTGTGTTGCCACTTTATCAGCTTCATTGTGTAAGCATTCAATCATGCACCAACAGCATGTGTCATATGAATATGAGGGGCTGTAACGAAAACAGTGATATCGGGATATTAAAATTGCCATGGTCATCATTATGTTGCATTACTTTTTTGCCCCTTCAGCCGAACACAGCATTGTGAACTAAATAGTCCATTATACTTTCCACTGCTCAGCTCATGGGAACACGTGACAATAAAATCTCACCACTGTGATTATGTCCAAAAAACACAATTTTGTGCTTTTTTTAAAAATAGTGTGAGATTTTAAGAGAGTATCATGAGTTGTTTTATTTTAAATATCATATTGTTCAATCCCCCCAAAAAATTACAGTCAACACCTCACAATTGCCACATTTGAAGAACAGACTTCAAGAGCGTCCTTTTTCTTGTTGAATAGTGTCACGCTCCTGATTTGAATAAAGAAGTGGTTAGTTGGCAGTGCTTTCCAAACGCATATTAACTTAATAAACAGGTTTTGTACTGTAAAAGAGGGTTATGTCACCAAACAGTACTTGTTGACATGTGTTAAGATGTCCTTATGCCTCAATGGCATCGTACGTAATTTGCAAAGGGTTCCCATAGCAACAATACACAAACCCTCTTCCATTTAAGTTAGGATGTTGTGTAAAACATAAATAAAAACAGAATCAAATGAATTCCAAATCATTTTCATCCTACAGTATATTCAATTGAATACATTACAAAGACAAGGCATTGCAAATATTGACTTTGTGAATGTGATGCCTTCAACTAGTTCCCCAGACGTTTGGACAGGGGCAACAAAAAACTGGAAAAGTTGAGGAATGCAAAAACAGAGAGAGAAAAGTCATTAGAAAGCACAAAAACAGTAAATACAATAATCAAGTGTCATGCCGAGTCAAATGCCAAAGAATACAAATAAGTTTTGAGACGAGTTTTAAAGATGGGCAGCGAGGGGGCTTGACGAATAGTCAGTGGGACGTCGTTCCAAAGAGAGGGACCAGCAACGGAAAAGGCTCGATCCCCTCTCAGCCTCCGCTTAGTTCTTGGTTCTTTTGGTTCCTCTAATAATGTCTGTTCCACAGACCTGAGACACCGCGCAGGTGTGTCGGGGCGGATAGGCTCACAGAGGTAAGGTGGGAGGAGGCCATTTAAAGATTTGAAAACAAATACCGGTAACATAATCTTAAAAAGAACTGTAAAATGTACAGTATAGGGAGCCAGTGAAGGGATGCCAGAGTTGGCATTATGTGATCCCTCTCACGAGTACCAGCCAAAGGGCGAGCAGCGACACTTCGGACCAGATTGGCTGACTCCAAAGTTTAGTGCGCTACAGTAATCTGAGGCAGGCCAGGGAACAGGTTGTCCTCAATCAGTGCGTATTTTTTTGAATGTACCGTATTTTCACGACCATTCGGTGCACCGTATTGTAGGGCACAGACTCAGTAACGGGTGCTACTTCTGTTTTTGACACATACACAAAACGCACCGTATTATTGGCCGCAGCCAGGCATGGTAAAACATACGCCAGCTTAAACATACGGCATACATGCACGCACGCTAGAAACACGTTTTTAAAAAGGCAACGGAAGCAAAACTGAGTTCGGTTGTACTTTATTTAGCCATTTTACAATGTACTCACGTTTTTCTCTTCACCTCTTACACGCTCACCCTTCACTCATTGGCGACTGGTACCTGCTAGGGGCGTGCCTTTAGCGTCCTCTTACACGCCCACCCTTCACTCATTGGCAACTGGTACTTGCTAGGGATGTGCCTTTAGCGTCCTCTTACACACCCACCCTTCACTCATTGGCGGACTTCCGCATGCCTGTCGTCACTCACTCCGCCTTTTCTCTATATAAACAGCGTGTCGGCCAGAAGCGCTCTCAGTCAGGCTTTGGAACTCGGCTCATACACTAGACGCTCCGCTTTATAAGGCGTCCTGTCCATTTTGGAGAAAATGTAAGACTTTTAATGGCGCCATATAGTCGTGAAAATACGGTAGTACAATATCGAAAATAATTGACTTTCAGCATTTTGTGTTGCTATACAACAAAGTTTGAATGAGGCAAAAGCAGACATGTTGGGGAACACCTTAATCACGTTCCATCAAGAAGCAGTTGTGTGTAACCTGGGTTCGATCGAACCCTAGGGGTTCAGTGAATCTGTCTCAGGGGTTTGACGGAGCCTCTGCCATGGAACTGAGTCAAGATGTTGGTGAACGTGCATATGAACTGGTTGGGTTCGGTACCTCTAACAAGGTTAAGAGCCACTGGTTTAGAGTAATTGCAAATTGCAGTCTGCATCCTAGTGTGACGTATTTTATGTTGGCCCATTACGTAAGAAAAACATTGTTTCTCCAGCGACATGCTAGCTGGGGGCATCCTTTGTGACCTCATGTAGGAGTCATCACTGTGCTTTGTGGGCCGGCCACACCTGGGAAAGTGCATCACACTTCCATGTTTTCTCCATTTGTGAATAATGGCTCTCACCGTGTTTCACAGGAGTCCAAAAACTTTAGGAATGGCTTTGTAACCCTATCGGGACTGATAGACAACAGTTACTTTTCTCAACTGTTGATCGTGGCATTTTATTGCACCTTTTTGAGGTCTTTTGGATGACCTTTATTCAATTTAAGTGATTTCTAGATTGAAGAGATCTGGATTGCAATCAGGCTTGGGTGCGTTCATTGAAAACGATACACAGTTAATTCATGATTTAACAAGGTGATCAAATTATTTCTCACAATAGTTTATTTCTTTTCAAAAAATAAAAGGTCCATTTTAAAAACTTGAATATTTTGCTTGCTTGAGTTATTTTTGTATGAGATCACATTTATCATCAACGTGATGGAACTATACAAAAAGAATTTTAAAAGAGGGCAGATAGAGTATGAGATGGAATTTGTGTAGACTCCGAAAAGGGGAAATGAACGAGGACCGGAGATTCACTTGGGACTAGTATACTGTACTGAGCTGGTTTTCAGGTTGCAGTGCAGATCAACTCTTTTTTTGACCCAAGGGGCGAATCACAATTTGAAAGTATCCCTGTGCCCCATCTCACCATGACCCTGAGGGCAGACTCAGATCCAAGCCCCCGGGAAGGTGTTCCTATTGGACTCATTTGAAAAAAGATGCAGTGATTCGGTCAGACATGCGCTATGCTGGATGTTTTTGATCAGCTCTTCTGTTAAAAAAAAAAAAAACAAAAAAACACTTTGCACTGGTTTCGCAAGTTAATGAATTTCAATCATAATGGAGCCTTCAGACACTCTAGAAAAGCCTTTTCACCACAAAGCTCCATCTACTGCATAATCTTGTGATGATTGTTCTGTCCTTTTAGTGTGTATAAAGCCACTCTTCCTCTCACCTTGAATGATAATACTATGAGTCATCCACTTCTGAGTCAATGGAAATCAAGCACAGAGTGTAACCGTTGAAATATTCACACATTCTAAGGCGGCACTCATTCCATCATGTATCTCCCAGAATGCGTCTTAGTATTTTACATTATCCGTTGCTTGCTTTCATCCAAGTAAGCAGTCCAGGAGTCACACACAGAGATAGCATTTGCTAAGCAAATGGGGATCACGCAATAGCTTTTTCTCTCATCCCCCTTTTTTCACCCCCGAGTCAACTGATTTCAGCACTGTGAATAAGTGCACCCCCCAACCCCCCATAAGGACTAAAAGTCACCTTCCACAAATCTCATTTAACAAAAAGTCACAGAAAATAAAAGAAACTCTACATTCAGCCTGCACATCGAGTAAAGGCTTAGAGAGCACACGGTTAGCACTTTTTAGTTCTCTTTCTCTGTCAGCAGAAATAGTGAGAGCCATTGAGAGACTGAAAGAGGCTAGGAAAAAAAAAGACGAAAAACCACAGGCAAGAGTGTGAACTTTGGACTAAATGCAGCGTTAGAAAAAGGAGTGTGTTTATATATTCAGGGCTACGATATGGCACTCCTTTAAGTTCATGTTCCTTCCAATGAAATGAATGTGACTCGGGTACACTTAAAATCTCGTGGAATTAATTATTTAGTTTGAGTGTAATTTGTTTATGTCAACGTAAGTAGTGTAAATCTGCAAGACATCCATTTTCATTCCGCTGCCTCATTAATCCAAATGCGAATGCTTTATATTGTCTTTTTATTTATCATCGTACTTCATGAAGAGACAAAAGAAAAGTCATACAGTCATATAAAAATCCAAATGGGACCAATTCAGACAAAAAAACGTGACAGTGCTTTAACACAAGATGGGAACAACACAGTGCTGACCATTGTTGCCTTGGAAACAATTATCTCAGATGTTGCCTGACAACTGGGATGGAAAGACCAAAGCTATTCAAAGTCATGTCAAGCAGATTAAATAAAACCAGGTGGGACAGGCTATTGTACCTGGACAACATCGATTATTGTGTCTTATTCCAATGTAGGCATGCGTCTGCCTATCCTCTGTAACGTTATGTTAGATTACACCTCTTTGACAATAGGGGTGAAACTTGTTTTGTCAAAACTGGTCGGTTCTTTCATTGTTGCAGTAATTGTGTACACTGTAATATACTGAGAGTTTTTGGAGACTGAGAGAGATTCTATGTCTTACTCGGCTACAGATGAGCACTAAAAGTCGAAAATGATAATGATCCACAAGTGATCATAATACAAAAGTGAATAGTGCCTCTCTGACAATCAAAACTGACAGTAATGATCCAATAGTTTGTCTTACTGCTCTTGTATTGAATAACATCAGATCATGCAGGCAATGTGTAGGCTTGCGGTAACTTTAACCATAGCCCTGATTCAATGAATCCTGTTAGCCCACATGTTAATGTATAAATTGCAATCCAGTTGCCTCCTTACCTTTCATTGTTATTCTTATCTAGTCCCCCAGGTGTACAAATTAGGACCTGGTGTTCAGCGGTGCGTTTGTTATGCAGGTCTGTGTTGTGTGCTCAGTCACCCTGCAGTTTAACGGATGCTGCGCTTCAGCGGAAGACGATGGTTATGATCGAGAGGGAGCTGGGAAGAAACACTGGTCTCCTGGGTAAATGTATACTGTGCAAGCAGGCCTAAAGTCTGTGATTATTAACACATCTTGTGTTTTTGTTTTTGCACTGCAACCCTTGTTTTTGTCCATGTAGGTCACCTTTTTTCATAGTCCTGTGAGTAGAGAGACACTTACTCATCCGAGGAATGAATACAATACTACACCACGCCCCGACATGACTAAACGGGCCACTTTTTTGCTAGTTCTTTATCATAATGTGGCATATCATGTAGTTTGCAGCCACTGTACCTGATCTGATTGTTTCGATACCATGCATAGATTTTACAGACTCTAAATTAAGAAAAGTCAATGTGAAGTCCTGCCAACACGAAAAGCATGAACTGCCAATGACCCCAACAGATCATATAATACAGTTTTTAATCAGGATTTAACTTGGCATCCCTGTTGTGGGTCAAATGATGACAGATTTATCTGAATTAAAAACATGTAATGCATTTATAGGGTCCCATTTTGAGCCTAAAATCAATGTAGTACGTGTTTTCTGGGGGGTAATGTTTTGTTGTTGCTGTAGTTGGAAAAATGTGACAGGATTGACAGAGGCTTACACACAGACCTGCTTGCACACTGCCACGTACACTTAGTGTACCTGCCGCTGTGACTGAGCAGAGGCAGCAGCAAGATACATCGCAATAGGTGAGGAAATCTATCATTTGAAGGTATTATTATGCTTGTGGTGTTGGGAAGTATCTCATACCCCCATCCCTCATCTGTGTTTTCTAATCCTTCTAAAAATAAGCAGATGAGAAAGGAACTCCAATCAAGCAAAGTTATGATCAACAAAGGAGAATCTGCAAACTTGGAAGGGTATTTTGAGAGATTGTAAATGTTCAGTCCCATGACACGTTTGGTTCTGTTTGATTTTGAAGTGGTTTGTTATTTTATTGCCTTTGCTCTGCACAATAAATGCCTCTGTGAGGATATTTGTAGTGAAGTACGGTGACCGAAATTATTCAATTCAAATCTATGTTTGGATAATGAAGTCTGGGAGTGCTTCTCCAGATCACACAATCTTGGGTCGGGATGAGTGGGGGAACAACTGTGGCAACTATTTCCATCTCATTGTGGCTTGACCTCAACAACTGGGTTTGGTAATGCAATATTAAGTTGATGTACTTTTTTAATCGGGTCCTTCTCGTATTTGCAAATAACACTATCTTCATGCAAGAGATGAGTGCTCAAATTAGAAAAAGGTGGCAAACATTTTTCCCTTATTTTTGATTAATTAAACTCTTATTGAGCATTGTTCATGGGCATAGTAAGACCAGTTTAAAAAAAAAGTTTTATATACAGTAATACCTCGGCTCACGAACGCTTTAGCTCATGAGCTTTTCGCCTCACGAACATTAATTTCACGAGCATATAGTCTCTGCTGACGAACTAGTTTTCGGCGGACGAACCAAAGCAAGCGGTCGAACAGCTCCACGGTGGAGGCCGCGAGAAGCTGGCGCACGCTCACGGCGTCCCAGTTTGTCACCCCCTTTCTTTGAATGCGGACGTGGTTTGAGTTTGATAGACACTTTTGTTATTATGGGACCGAAAAAGACCCCACCACAGGCTAGTGTTAAGCCTAAGAAAACACTAAAGAAAATTACGATGGAGCAGAAGAAGGAGATAATTGAAAAACACGAACGAGGTGTGCGTTTGTGTGACTTAGCGTCCCAGTACCAGTACGCTAACACGCAACAGGTGTCAATTAAGAGGTTTTTAGTCAGCAAAAAAGGATAAAGAGTCTCCTTCTAAGAAGCAAAGAAGAGAAGCCACACCGGAGGTTGAGTTACCTACAGTCCTTATGGAAGGTGACTCTACTTCCAAACCGTAACTCCCTCCCTACCTCCCTCCCTCCCCCTCCCACTCCGTTCCATCAAGCCATCAACTACGATCACAAAGGTAAATAAAACGACTTTATTATACAGTACAGTTTATTTCAATAATTTCAATACAATAGCACATTTATTATACATAAAACAAGGTATATTTATGTGTAGTTTTAAGGCTTATTTCGTAGAAAATTATGTTTATGGGGACCTGGGAACGGATTATTCTCATTTTAATGGTTTCTTATGGGAAATAAATGTTCGGAAGACGAACTTTTCGGCTCACACACACTTTCTGGGAACCAATTAAGTTCGTGAGCCGAGGTATCACTGTATGTATATATATATATATATATATATATATATATATATATATATATATATATATATATATATATATATATAAAAATCCTCGTCTCACCCCTCGGGTGGTGTCCGTCCCCCATTCAGCTCGGGTCCTCTACCAGAGGCCAGGAAGCTTGAGGGTTCTGCGCAGTATCCTTGCTGTTCCCAGCACTGCACATTTCTGGACTGAGATGTCCAATGTTGTTCCCGGGATCTGTTGCAACCACTCATTTAGTTTGGAGGTCACTGCCCCGACCGAGTGCTCCGACCACCACAGGCACGACTGTCACCTTGTCAGCTGGGATAGGCTCCAGCCACATATATATATATATATATGTGGCATATTTAGTGTCAATTTATATATAATTATATATAATTTTCATCATTCCTTCTTTTGAATCAACAAAATACCTGAATGAGCCGAGCAAATGTGTACGTGTCATGATCACATTCTGTTAGTGTCCAGCCGGTGGCAGAGATGTTCACGGTTTTCCTGCTGCACACCTGTGTGGTATCACAATTATTTAGACCCTTCATGTACCTCATGGGCCCACTTCAAGCTATCAAATAATTTCGCTTGCTCAAGTCATTGTTCGTGTGGATTTTGTCGCGCTATTTTCGTTCGTGTTCGTGCAAGCGCTTTTTGCTTTCTTTGGATTGTAGGCTTTTTGTCCAGCGTTATTATATGTACTTTGTAGGCCTTGCGCCTATCTTTTGGAAATAAATATTTTTGTTTAATCAACTTTCCTGAGCCTACACTTGTATGGTCCAATTCTGTTTGGAACCTTCCGGATGCCCGACAGTATGCAGGACAGAGAGGGAATTGATTGTGCAGATTAAAGTCAGAGGAAGGATGAAAGTGTGGGGGGGAAAGTGGCGTTTGTGGTGCGACGAGTGGTGTTTGCTGTATAACTTGGCGAAGGTCAAGGAAGCATATTAAGAAGAATCTCCCATTACCACTGCTTCATTTTATGACTCTGCAACCACCTCTCAAAGCAGGGCTGTACTTTTCGAAACGAACCAGCCCCAATGAGCAATATTGTTTATTTCTCCGCTTTTTGAAACGCTATATATTGTCTGGCTCTCAAACCAAATGTTAATAATATGCCTTTTCGGATAGCGCGATACGGTCCTTTGTAGTTTCAGTTCTACATTTAATACTGTAACAGCTATAGTATCACTTAAGCCACTGCCTTGTTTGAGGTGTTTTGCACACCTGCACTTTTTTGTCATCCCATTCATAGGACGATCCATTCCTGTGGCTCATTAAAAAGCGATCTGACTGAAGACCCCTGCCAAGGTTGAACTGCTGTAGAGGCTTCCCTCATTTATTGAAGACAAAAGTCCATGCAAGGTTTCACATACACACAGATATCTCCGTCTTATAGCCAGTGAATTCTTAGTGCAAATTAACAACAACATATAAACATTTTAAAAAAGAAAGCACAGGAAACCACCCTCAACGATATTGACAGGTTGAGATGGAAAAACATAAAATAAAAGGAGGCCACGGCCATAAAAACGGGCATCATTAAGATGTGATGAATGTTTTTTTTTTCTGGGCGGTGAATTTTAGTGCTGACATCATTTTTACAGAGAAGTGCCAATGTTCAACACAGTCATGTGTCTCTTTCAGGGTGGAAAAGGAAAATTGGTTAAGGTTAAACATGTTACACAATGTTAAAGAAGTTACACATCTTGGTTACATTTAGAGAGTCAAAGAAAAACATTGGTTCGGTTATGTTTACATTTATATCGATGTGGAAAAAAGGTTTAACTCACGGTACATTGTGCCGAGGTCACTTTTAATGAAGATTGTTTTTCCTTTTTTCTTGTTCATAAATCTGGTTGATTGTTTTGCTACAACATCAATAAGAAATCCCATTTACTAATTGTCTTTTATTTTCTTTTTTTCCAAAAACATTGGAATATGACAGGCAATTATGCTGTGTGGCTGACGGTATACATAATGATGGGATTATTGCTGCCTTTCATTTCAGCCTGTTTGGTTGTCATCATGTCATGCTGGTTTCATCATCATCATCATCATCACCTCATTCTATTTTTGTCACTTGTCCTCCTTTTTTACATTGGGTATTGTTAGGGTGCTATTTTAGAGGGCTTGGGTGGTGATTTTGTGCCTAAAGAGTGCCTCTACTGAAACCTTAAAAAAGCAAAACAACAAAGGCGGACAATTAATTTTTTTTACTGTTTGATTGAAGAATCATGCAGCAAGTTAAAAAAAATACCAGTGTATAATACTGTGAAAATTAAGTACACCTAAATCTTAAAACGATCTACAGTTTGCACCCGCACAAAAATATAAGACATAAGACCACACTGCAGCACTAAACTAATATTATTCCTACACACAGAAGTTTGAAAGTGTAACAGACATTGTAAGTTCAATGTGTGCAAAATGTGCAAAAAACACTTGCAGCAGTTTTATTAACCTCTTTCTTCCACGCTACTTTTGATCAGTGTTTCCAATTTTCTGCAACCAAAAGACTGCAACGTGACCATAAAATATAAAACTCATCATCATTTAAAATTTGGGGGAGGGAGATTGTCAGAGCCCAGCCTTAAGGGGGGCACAAGAAATACATCGTGGTGGTCCCACTAGTTGTTAATACCCGACATACAGCATTTTTCGGCACCATATATTTGGATATAATCGCGGAGCACTACCGCTCCTGGTAAAGACTGGATGAATGGCATCCTTTGAGACAGCTGCTATTATTTTCATCATTTTCAATACACACAGCACATAATATACACTGTCGTAAGTTCGTCAATGGGGCAGCCATATTGGATGTGGCAATGTCAAGATATTTGTGACGATGCCTCATTAACTCGGTCCTTTGAGGTGTAACATCAAGCATGAACTCTGGATTAATACCAAACCATTACTTTTGATTGCATTATGTTATTCTAACTTAATTTTAAAATTATCATTTGCTGATTTTATGGTGAATGCAGTGGTCACATCCAGTATGACGGATATTGCTCCGAATGGTCCAACACGTCAACAGGTGTCTGCTACAGAAATTAAATTGAATTAAAAGATGAAAAGGAAAAGAAATTCATTCATTTTAGATGTCCAAGGTTTTTTGCCTGCCATGTTTGATTTTTTTTTTCATGCCAAGTGGCTCTTCAGTCGCTGACATTAGCGCTCAAGTTTCTGTCATGATCTGGTGTTTTTGTTAATCATTTGACATTCGGTTTGACTCCGGAACAGATTGTCTCGTGTTGTCAGGGATTGTCTTTTGTTTTACCCTGAATTTTCTGTGGCTGTCTGTTCATCATGTCTTTTTCTCTACTCTATGTTATCAGTTCTGCACACCTTTTCGCAGGCGGTCTGCTCTCTCTATCCATATTGATGTCTTGTTCAGGTCTGACTTCTTGTCTTGTTTGTCTGATTGTATTTAGTTCTTGGTTCCATGTACTCTATCTCCGGTCGCTGTCTCTGTCTTGTGTCCTGTCAAAACACACAGATAGTATGACCAGCTTGAGCACATATTAATGTGTGTTGCCAAACGGATATTGTGCAGGAAGTGTCAATTTGGCAGAGTAGGTCTTGAACAAGACAGTCTGTTGTTCGTAAGTCTGAGGGTCCTATTTTGGTAGGTTGACACCCATGGGCTCGTCGTAAAATCGTACGTAACTTCATTTTCATGCTAGCGCACATATTTATTCTACCATGTTTGGGGTCCTGTTGCGCCTCTGACTCAGCTGACAATTCGGTCACAGAAAGTGGTCTACGCTCAGTTTCAAAACAGGCGCATTGTCATTTTCGTGCTGGGGCAATGGATTAGTGCACCGTGTTTGTGAAATTGGTAGATCCTCGATGTCTCACTGGACATTGCTGCTGTGCCTCCCAGCGCGTGTCGCAATTTGGTGATAAAAAGTAGACTAAATTTTAGACGACCTCAGAGGAGGACTGTTGTGCAACGCAGGTAATGTAACATGAACTTAGTGTATTTGATCGAGGCTCAACAAGAACAAATTATGCACTGTTAGAGGATATAAATTCAATCTGTGATCATAAACAAGTAGTATAGAAAATAGATCAACACATGGCTTTTAATTGAATACACTTTGCCATATTTTTGGAATTCACATCAGAATCCACACCACAAGTTTACAAGTACGTCATGGGGGGAGTAATTTAACAGCAGGGCAGCAGGGGATTAAGCACAAGCTTGCATTTCAGGATCTTTACCCAATTAACTTAATCATTCCCATGCCCGGTAAACATGACAAGAACAGGTCACATTGATTTTCTTGGGTTTGATGTTCTCTATGTCTGCCTCCATCCTTTCGTTCCTGTGCTTCTTACAACCCTGTCTTTTTTGGCACATTTGTCACTGTGGTTTGGAATATCTTCACACACTGAATTTCCTAATTGCAAATGGCTGACAAGCCTGCTAAAAGCATTCAGGAAGGTTGCTTTGCTGTCTGTCATCAGCTTAAATGTGGATGATGCCTTTTAAGCATCCACAACAAGTCGAGAAAGAAACACATGCTTTACAATTTTATGTATTTTGCTCAGATAGTTGCAACTTATATAAGTGGGTAATATTTTGAACCAATGTTGGTAGAGGTCGTTATTGGCAGGGCAGCCTGACCTTGCATGTTCAGTTAATTGAGTGTACATGAAGGCTTGGTGGAGTACAGAAACTAATGATGTTGATGTGGTGAAGATGTCACTGATTTGTCTTGCAATTTTCAAGTTTAACTGAGCAGATACAAACATGACCATATGGACATAACCACAAAGACGAAACAAAGCAGCTAAATGCCCCTATGTGCTTACCCACATGCACAATACTCTAATGCAAGCACGCATACTCACACACACATACACATATCCAGCTTTTTAACGTGTGTGTGTGTGTGTGTGTGTGTGTGTGTGTGTGTGTGTGTGTGTGTGTGTGTGTGTGTGTGTGTGTGTGTGTGTGTGTGTGCATTCGTGCATGCATGTGTGAGTGTGTGTGTGTGTGCTTTATACATGCTATCAGTCAAAGCCACACAAAATGCTACTCTGGCTCTCCCTCTCTCTTTTGAACTCCAAAGGTAAATAAGGCAGCAGATTGGCCACATAAAAAAAGATATACTCTACTTCTCAAATAAAACAATGACTACACTACTTTGAATGCTTTGTTAAGGCTTGTGGCATATTCATCATCAACACATGATTGACTCATGTATTAAATGTTTGCATGTTGTGACACTATCCATGGAATGTCTATTAATCGTAATAGCTTATTGCGGGTGACTTGCCTGCAGATTCGGTTTTGCATGAACAATAAGTGAAGGCTTGGCTTCACCTTAAGAAATAAAACATGTACTATTTCAAACACTTCATGCTTCGAGCGGCATTCCTTTTAAGACATTATTGAACACAAGCTCCCAAAACCTTTCACAGTAAATTATACTGCGGTTCACCTAACATTTCTCTCATTGCTTGATAGATTTTTGAAGCGCACTTGGAATGCACCAAAAATATGGGCTGCTCAGATTGTCACTTTTTAAGTAAATTTTGCCTTTTGTAATGAATGAGAGAGGAAGTGTGGGTTGCTGGATTTGTAAAGATCACAGTGACTCCTGCAGGTTAAATTTTTGGCTTGCACTCAACCGAGTAATCATGAAAAAAGGAAACCGGGCAGTGGATTGGAAGAGCATTTATGTTTATTTGACCTGAAACGGCTTTACCCTTGAAAGGGTCGGTGAAGTAAAAATGTTTTTGTCAGACGCACAATCTATGTGTATGAGCAAGACAATGGAGAGAATTATATGTCATGGATGCAGAAAGAGGGAAGAGTAGTATAATTATTATTATGGGCAAGAATGGTTTCCATGGATTTTCTGCTCAGTTTGGACCCCCGTGGTGTCAAACATACGGCCCGCGGGCCGGAGCCAGCCCCCAAGGAGGTTCGATCAGGCCCACAGGATCATTTAAAATTGAAAACATGCATAAAAGACACGGAATGAATATTTTTAATAAGGTACAATTCCTAGAACATCCGCTAGTGGACACACTCTTTTCATCAGAGTAGAAGACAACATTGTTTTGATCAGAGAAGAAGACAATAGCAGTCTCAGTCTGTCACTGAGACAGACCCAACAGAGCAGACACTATCAAGGACATGTGAATACTTAATTTTATACACATTTAATAGCACTGTCCTTAGTTTGCTAGGTGTATGCAGGGATTAAATTTAGATTTTATATGCACATGTGTAAATGGTTTAAAAATATTTCTTTATAAATTCTTTATAAATCTCATTTAATCTTAAAGTGCATTCCTGTATTTTCCAATACCAATTACTTGTTCAAGTTGTGCCTACAATCAATCGGAGCAGTTACAATGCATATATGTGAATGATAAAAGTGAATTGCACATTTGTCGAAGGAAATAAGGTGCTTCATGAAATATTTTGTATGACATGTTCATTACATTTCAACATTTTCCTAATGTTCTTGTGCTTCTTTAGACCAAAACAAAAGAAAACCTTTGGATACATTTTGGTTGTTTATAGCAGAGTATGTTATAATTTTAATGGTCCGGCCCACTTGACATCTACGGAGGCCGTATGTGGCCCACAATGCGAAATGAGTTTGACATCCCTGGTTTGGACTGACATTGTTATTCTTTTATTTCGCCGATTTCGGTAGTTTGCAGAGGCTTAAAGTGAATGCCTTTCTTCATGGTATGTTCAGACCTTATGCAGGGTGAGTGCTCTGCCTCGCTTTATCTAAAGGAGATTGAGCGCAGTAGTTTGTACAGGACGTGGCTGCTTCATTCACATCCACCTGAGAAGGGGTGGAGCGTCATTTGGTTGACAACTACTGTACAACGTTTCACCGAAGAGAGCACCACCAATTAGTTTAACTTTTTTTCCTGTGATTGAGGTCGAGCTACTCTTTTTATCCTGCAACACTTTTGCTTTTTATCTTCCGGTACATGTCTCTCAAGCACTTAGCGTTTTTTGGGGGGCAAAACTCCTCTGACAGGAAACAAAAACAACAAAAAAAGTTTCAACATGGGAATCAGGCGGCTGTGCTGAATACTTTGGTTAATATATTGGGTACTGTACGACAACCTCCTTGCTCACCATTCGATCCCAGTGTTAATAGCCCCCACAAAAAAATCACAATTTGTTGACTTTTCTATCAATCACTTCCATTGGCATAAATTGACCAATCCAAGGACGATTCAGGGCAACGCCATAGCTATAATTATAGTGTGTGTCAAGAGAGGGCTTATCAGAAGTCTTAATAGTCTCATATTATTATGGCACTTGTTGAACTTCGTCTCAGTCACTTGCTGCTGCACCGTTGAATGAAGAAGCCCACTCTAGGGGACCTGGAATAATGCCAAAGAGCCTGTTGAAAGGCATTCAATTCCACATTGTTTTTGCCATTTGTTTATTTATCAGTCAATCATATCACGACATCTGCGCACCAAATATACACCCATACAAGAATTATCCTTGCAGACATTTGTTGAAGATTTGCAATGGAGGACAGTGGTAAAATTTGTGTTTATCAGTCAGTGTTCCATCTAAGTGAATGCACACCTCACTTTGATGAAAAGGGCATAATGAGATGCATGTGCAGGGTCCCTATCAAGTGCCTGGAGTGATTTGTACAACTATCGTGTCGGCAGATGGGGAGAACTAGTCTGGTGAGTTCTTGCTGTGAAGCGGTGCTGGCACGCTGACATGCAGATGCCTCCCTGCGGACTGGAGGAATCGAACGCTGGTGGTTTTTCTTTTGGTAGCCTGGAGAATGCTCAACCCTTTAATATGTGTGACAATCTAGTGAACAACAGTTGCTGACCGGTGTTAGAGTGTGGAGTTCCCTCATATTCGCGACAAGTTTTCCACCCTGAATTGTTTAGATTTGTTACGGTGCATTGTGGGATGCATTCCGTCAATGTCCGGGGCTCTGATTATTACTTATTAATTACTATTTTGATCTGAGCAAGCATTGGTTCATAAAAAGTACAGCGTGTGAATCGTTTTATTTGTTAGCTGTTCTATTTATTCAAATTGATGAAAAGCATAAAAGTGACTAAGTGACTATAGATCGCGATGATAATCTTTTCCTTGTACAATCGGGACTCAAAAACTACCTGTCGAGAACGTGGGTGTGACAGAGTATGATTCAGAAGCTTGGCTGCTGCAAGGCGATGTGTGACCAAAGTCAAATATGAATGTTTGTGTTTGTATGTGTGTGTGTTTGGTTGCGAGCACAGGCATGCTTGTGGTGATTTGTATCTGTGTATTTTGGGGGGAGTGGAAAGGTCCTCTTTTTATGTTGTATTTTTGATGTTTTAATTCCACAGCAATGAGAGTTGCATTTTTATATTTGAAAAGTGCTGTATTAATAACGGTTAAAGATCTTTGGCACGTGCCTCATGTGTAATGTGTCATTCGCAACATCCCACAGGAATCCATGCCTGACCCTGTGAACTGCATTGACTACATTTGTGATGGCACCCGATTTGGTCCAAATATATCATTACACAACTAAACCATTTCTATCTGCTGAAGAATCTGATCTGAATTGCATTCTTTCAAAGGAAAAAAATGAAATTACAAGCCAATACACACAAGTGTGAAGTGTGGTTGTTTGTCAATAAGTGCCCGACGATTGGCTGGTGACCAGTCTCAATGTTACACGAAGTCAACTGTGTGATATACTTCCCAACTGACGTGACATGATTTTGAAAATACTGCAGAATGATATCTGGTAGGTATCCAGCTATTGTATCCGTAAATCACTGTGCATGCCTTTTGCAATTTAAAAAGATGAAGAAGACCCACCAATGTCCCCTAAAAAAATGGCACTGCCACATTAATTACAGAGTATAATGGTAACTGTATCTTGGAACCTACAAAGTGCAGCCTTCACCTGCAGAGAAAAGAAACAATCTGGAGAAAAATGTTGCCTTGGAGCTGAAACAATTTTGTTGTGGGGACATTCTGCTTAAACGGTTGCGCTCGTGAGCTGTCAGTGGAATATTGCTTGAAAAATGTAAACAATGACAAAAAAGTGAGGTCACCCAATAACAAAGCCTCGTCTGAATCACTCTCCAGTCAGTCACTCCCCAGCTTGGTCACCTTGAAAGGCCCAAAAAAATAAATAATGAAATATTGCTAGCATATATATATATATATATATATATATATTTTTTTTTTTTTTTTTTTTGGGGGGGGGGCTTTCAAGGTGACCAAGCTATATATATATAAATTACATTGTTTGATTTTAAAGAATTTATTAAAAATCATGGAGGAAAATAAGTATTTGGTCAGCTACAAAGAAGCAAGATTTCTGGCTGTCAAAGAGGTCTAACTTCTTCTAATGAGGTTTAACGAGGCTCCAATCGATACCTGTATTAATGGTGCCCGTTTTAACTCATTATTGGTATAAAAGACACCTGTCTACAACCTCAGTCAGTCATACTCCAAACTCCACTATGGCCAAGACCAAATAGCTGTTGAAGGACACGAGAGACAAAATTGTAGACCTGCACCAGGCTGGGAAGACTGAATCTGCAATAGGTAAAACGCTTGGTGTAAATAAATAAACTGTGGGAGCAATTATTAGAAAATGGAAGCCATACAAGACCACTGATAATCTCCCTCGATCTGGGGCTCCATGCAAGATCTCACCCCGTGGTGTCAAAGTGATAGCAAGAACGGTGACCAAAAATCCCAGAACCACACAGGGGACCTAGTGAATGACCTACAGAGAGCTGGGACCACAGTAACAAAGGCTACAATCAGTAACACAATGCGCCGCCGGGGACTCAAATCCTGCACTGCCAGACGTGTCCCCCTGCTGAAGCCAGTACACGTCCAGGCCCGTCTGCTGTGCGCTAGAGAGCATTTGGATGCTCCAGAAGAGGACTGGGAGATTGTGTTATGGTCAGATGAAACCAAAATGGAACTTTTTGGTAGAAACACAGGTTCTCGTGTAGAATACTGAATTGCATCCGAAGAACACCATACCCACTGTGAAGCATGGGGGTGGAAACATCATGCTTTGGGGCTGTTTTTCTGCAACGGGACCAGGACAACTGATCTGTGTAAAGGAAAGAATGAATGGGGCCATGTATCGAGAGATTTTGAGTGAAAATCTCCTTCCATCAGCAAGGACATTGAAGATGAGACGTGGCTGGGTCTTTCAGCATGACAATGATTCCAAACACACAGCCAGGGCAACAAAGGAGTGGCTTCGTAAGAAGCATTTCAAGGTCCTGGAGTGGCCTAGCCAGTCTCCAGATCTCAACCCCATAGAAAATCTGTGGAGGGAGTTGAAAGTCCGTGTTGCCCAACGACAGCCGCAAAACATCACTGCTCTAGAGGAGATATGCATGGAGGAATGGGCCAAAATACCAGCAACAGTGTGTGAAAAGCTTGTGAAGAGTTACAGAAAACGTTTGGCCTCCGTTACTGCCAACAAACGGTACATAACTAAGTATTGAGATGAACTTTTGGTATTGACCAAATACTTATTTTCCACCATGATTTTTAATAAATTCTTTAAAAATCAAACAATGTAATTTTCTGAGTTTTTTTCCCACATTCTGTCTCTCATGGTTAAGCTTTACCCATGTTGACAATTTCAGGCCTCTCTAATCTTTTCAAGTAGGAGAACTTGCACAATTGGCGGTTGACTAAATACTTATTTGCCCCACTGTGTGTGTATATATATATATATATATATATATATATATATATATATATATATATATATATATATATATATATATATATATATATATATATATATAGAGAGAGAGAGAGAGACAGAGAGACAGACAGACAGACAGACAGACAGACAGAGGGAGAGAGAGAGAGAGAGAGAGATCATCAGGATAAATAGTATATAGTTATTGATGAGTAAAATTCCTTCATCTATCAATGACATCTCCAACAATGAGGAAGATCCGGTTTGGGTGCATGGAACATCTCTGAGAGACCCTTGCTAAAAGTGTGACCTGTGCATTCGGCCCTTGTGTCATACCCACGTATTGGGCACCATTAGGCACTGAATTTCCTGCCTTCAAAGATAAATTTGGCGGCCAAGGTGGATGGGGGCAGCCAGGCTTCTATAGAGTATCTAGTTTTGTTTTCATATTCAACTCAGGGAAGTTGCTTAAGGCAAGACAAGGCAGCTTTATTTATGTAATGCATTTCATACATAAGGAAACTCAAAAATATTTAAAGGCAAAAGAATTCAAGACTTTCAAAAACTGAAGAATTGTATAACTGAAGAAGCATACAGTGCAAGAACATGATTTTGGATTGCAGAAATACTGTAAAAGACTTTAATCATAGGTATGGGCGAAAGCATTGTTTTAAGATTGCATTAAACAGTTTACACAAACCACCAGCAGAAGTCCTAAGTGCAGCCTCATACATCTATGGGTGCAGCCTACAGTGTGACGGTGCAAGTACTTGTATGGCAAAATGTATTTTCATACTATTCCATGCCCTTTGTATAACCAGCATTTGTACCAACTCTATGGCTAACACAGCGACCCATGCACAAAAGTCAGTAAAGAACATCAGTTTGAGGACCCAACACATTTGATCAGATCACTTACAAATATGAACTGGAGACAGTAGAGCTTGAGGATGTTGTCTGTAGAGTGATGTGGTTTTAATGGGTGCCTAATATCAAGTGGGTTGAGTTTCTGTTGCTAATTTAAACAGGAAACAGATATGACATGGACCCCTATTTACTAAATACCATTAGTTTAGTTGTTTTATTATCATTATAATAAATGCAGTGAACATTCTAAATAGCTTCTAAATATTATGAAACTGATGGGGTGGGTTGTTATTGGTTAAAGTATTTGTTCTGTGTTCAGCCAATCCAAGTCAGTGCAAGAGTGTGCCTTGCTAGCACTGTATTCATAGCAGCGGCCACAATGAAGGCAGTGTTAACAAACAGAGAATTGCAGGTTCTTCCATCGAGTCTGGCTCCTTCCTTTTTCACAGGGGTCATCCTGGTGATGCCAACATGAGAGAGGGTGCTGTTAATGTTCCACAATTGAGCCTTCTAAATCTATTGTTTTCAAGGTTTTCCCTCATCTGGCTGTCATCATGTTGGCACATTGTGGTCCAGAGGCATTCATCAGGAGGAGCAAAGCAGAAGACTGCAGGTCAGGTAAGAGGAAAGCCACCCGAGGACAGATGCTGTTGTGATTCCATTTCTACTGATGTCCCTCTTTAACATTTCTCCATGCCTTTGATATCCCTACTTCTAAAGTAACAGAACGTATTTAAACTAACATAGTTGTGGCCAACGAACAGATGTTGTTTTTGCTTTCAGACACGATATGATTAAAGCCTTTTTCACAATGCACTTAGCAGGGCGCATCACAGCGTCGTTAAACCAATTCATAGCGTATGTGATGAGGCGCACTGCCACGGAATGGAGCATTGTTGGGTGGTGTGGCAAGGATGAATTCAAAAAAAATTTCTAGGAAGCTTTCTTCCTGGTAGAATCCTGTATCAACACCTCCAAATATGGGCACGCTGCCAACCAGAGCATCAACATCTGTCATCCCTCTTATGCAACCATTACATACTGAACGAGTGCAGTGTGAAAAGGGCTTTATCATTTCACACAATTTGAAGCGTACACCAAACGTCCTTGTGCCAAGATGCTGTTCTTGTGAATTTGGTTTGTTCTTTTGACATCAGAGAATGTATGATTCTCATGTGCTTTCGTTTTCATGCTCTTTTTATTTAGCGTAAACTGCATTTATTTCCATGGGGGACTGATGGATGGTGTTCACATTCAAGTTGCTCGCGTGATCTTTCTTTTCGTAGTGCATCAGACATTTCTCTTTTGTTAGCAGCCATGTATCCCTCAAGAGAGGAATAGCAAAAGTGTGGTTTAATGAGACACTTGCAATGGCAACGGATGGAATTTACACCTTCCCATTGTGGTCCGAGCGCATTCCCGTTTCATAACATCCTATTTGGAATGTGCTGCCCACTCACTAATTCTAATAGGAGAAAAAAACAGAAACAAAACAATATTAAGGCAGCATTAGCTGCAGAGAACTGCAATGATGTTTATGCACACCTTTGAAGTGTTGGACGTTCCAGTAAGGGAGGCCTTTCATGTCAGAAATAAAGAATTTGTAGATCGTGTTGAAAATGGAACTCCCATACAGCTTGAGATTCTGGGCTAAGATTCACAGTCCACGCCTTTATGTGCCCCATGATTGAGTAGAGACAAGTCTGGGGTGTACCCTGTCTCTTGCCCAAAGTCAGCCGGGATGGCAGAAGAAAATGGATGGCTGAATGGCGTTGTAAATGTCATTTAGCTCACAAAATATTGAAACTACAGCAAAGACATCAATCATTAATATTCCAAGTGAGGTGCTTGTGAATTCTCTTTTCATCCAAGTCATTTTATTCTCATGGCATTGAATCAGTTACACCAGGACTGTTCTGCTGCATTCCACAAGAATGATACCTTCTGGGGTTTGTGGGCTGCCTCCAATTTTGAGCTTCAATAATTGGGTTTTCCGCACCAACTCACAGAGAGGGGAGTTGTTTGTGGTTGTGACACACGGACACGAATGACCGGGGTGGAAGGCGAGCCCCAAGTGCCCACATCACAGTGGTGATCTGTGATCACCCTGACCAATTTTACATCATCCACACATGGACATCTGATTGCAGTTCTTTTGTAAAGGTGCCTTGTGGTCTCCGGCATTCTATTTTTGCGTCCGTAATGTCAAAAACTGTGCAAGTCACTCCTGCACTGAATTTGAAGGGGAATATCAAAACAGAGAAAACCTGTGTGATGAGTTAGACTGCGCTTTGCGCAAGATGTGTGCTTGGCACGAAAATTCGGTGCCAAATGTGTAAACTGTAAATTCATCTTAACTTGTGTTGATTGGACAATGTTCCTGTTGTCTTTTTTTTTTTTTGGCGATTGTTGTCTCCTTTCCCATTTGTGTTTTGCGTTGGTTTACGGTAATGGAGCTCTTTACCACCTCTACAAACATCTCAGTTCTACTCTTCCAAGCTGCCAGGTTGTTCTGCCTCACGAAGTAGTTGAATGACCTTGTCTGTTTCCTTTGCAATAGGTATTACCAATAAGGAATCCTAACTGGCTTACTTTGCATGTGACCACCCAGTCTCCCTCCAAACATCTTAGCCAACATACTGCCTCTGATTGCCCTCACAATGTCAGACCAGAGTATGCTTTTGGGTCAAATCCTTCATCGTTAGTTGTTCTTTCCGTAGACCGGAATCATTTTTTTTCTTGTTTTATAATTGCTGATATAGGTTTGAAGGTATTTTTACATCTGTTGTTCAATAAATGTTGATCAATATTTTGTTTTCATTTCATTTCATTTATTAGGATCTCCAGTAGCTATGGCAGACAGCATCAGTATTCTTGCGGGATATACTTATGGTTTACCACTTTCTTAACGGCGCCATTAAATTATTACCGGTATTAAAAACACACACACAAAAAAGAAAGAAACAAAACGCCTTACAACAATCACAATCACAATTATTGCTGCACTTACATTTCAGTACCTTGTTCTCATTCATAGTTTTTCCCAAGAGTTGATGAAAACAGTTCATGATTGGTCAGAAGTTGAAATGTAAATCCACATACATTAAATCACAGCACTTAACATTTATTGAAGAAAAAAAAGTGTTTGTGTTTCTGATCATCTCAGTTTAACTCAACTCAACCAATATCAGCAAACAGACTGGCTTGATTTAAAAAAAAAAAAGTTCATTCAGTAATGGCTTAAATTCCGGAAGCGTGGAACTGCAGAAACGTGGAACTGCCAACATGGAGGAAGCATTTTCGACTGGTGAACTCATTTATTTTTGCATTGTGTTTGCAAACTCGTTCAAACATATTTGCGAGCTCAATCGAATGAGTTGGTACAACGTACGGGTATAATGTAGGCCAAACGTTTAAAAAAATTTAAAAATTGAATTTTCTTTACTTTCACATGCACAACTCTATTATTGGTTATCGATGCCCAAACCTTGTGCTACCTTATTCCCATCTATTTGAACAAAACTTTTAATAATGCTACCCCGTTACATTCTATTGTAAAATATGTGTAGATTTTTTCCTCAACCAATTAATTAATTACGAACTTAATTAATTTTGGAGGTAAACACGAGGAGACCTATAAACCATCTACGGCATGTTTTTAATTATTTGGCTTCCAGAGTTGAGCCATCTGGACTCAGCAGCTTTTGTAACAAGTTGCCCTGACATCTTAAAGGCCAATCAATCAAGATCATTTTCATAATACCATTTAATTATTCAATAATGTTCTGTCCCCCAAAAAGTCATTAATCCAAATCCCCCTTGTTTACAGCTTTGAAAGTGCATTTTAAAGTCTAGTCCACAAATCTCTATTTGGGATTTAAAATAAGTCCAAGATAAGTCATTTCAAAACTTTCTCCACCATTACTTTGACCTGTATCATGGACGATTCAGTTGAAAACAAAATTTAAATCTTTTGAACAAGGGAAGTGAAAATAAACACAAGAGATAAGAGTCCACAACCTCGAAAGGTTGTGGTTGGATGTTCAGGACTAACCTCACATTGAAACTCATTTCAAATGTGAGTCAACACATACCTGCCACCTATTAAAGTACCTCTAATTAACGCAAAATAAACCCCAGCTTTTCTTGTATGCTTTTCCTGACATTTCTGTCATCACATCTTATACCGCAAGCCATGGTCTACAGACGGCTTCCACACATGAGAGGGCAAATGGTGGTGAATGGTCAACTTAAATGCCGAATGGGGCCAAAAATTGTCATCAGTGCCACATGGGGGTTAGGGGGTATCACATGGAACCACGCACTTCCTAACCAGATGTATGACAAACATGTTATATACAGTGGGGCAAATAAGTACTTAGTCAACCACCAATTGTGCAAGTTCTCCTACTTGAAAAGATTAGAGAGGCCTGATTCAATGATTCGAAACACACAGCCAGGGCAACAAAGGAGTGGCTTCGTAAGAAGAATTTCAAGGTCCTGGAGTGGCCAAGCCAGTCTCCAGATCTCAACCCCATAGAAAATCTGTGGAGGGAGTTGAAAGTCCGTGTTGCCCAACGACAGCCCCAAAACAGGAGATCTGCATGGAGGAATGGGCCAAAATACCAGCAACAGTGTGTGAAAAGCTTATGAAGAGTTATAGAAAACGTTTGGCCTCCATTATTGCCAACAAAGGGTACACAACAAAGTATTGAGATGAACTTTTGGTATTGACCAAATACTTATTTTCCACCATGATTTTTAATAAATTCTTTAAAAATCAAACAATGTAATTTTCTGAGTTTTTTTTTCCCCACATTCTGTCTATCGTGGTTGAGCTTTACCCATGTTGACAATTTCAGGCCTCTCTAATCTTTTCAAGTAGGAGAACTTGCACAATTGGTGGTTGACTAAATACTTATTTGCCCCACTGTATCTGTTTTTTTTTTTTTTTTTACCAGTGCATTAATATTGTACATTTTTCATAAAAATAAACTAACTATTTTTTTTAAAATAGATTTTATTGTTTTACAATGTATGTCATTCCAAATCTGCAAAAAAAATTATTAGGCCAACTCACATAAAACTGGGCAGCATAAGACCCAGAGTAAACGCAACTGGGACTGCCATCTAGTGGTGATTGGTGATATAGCAAGTTAAAACTACAGCTGACGTCTGCGTATTCGCAGCTCTGTACCCACACATTTGCAAATTGGCGTATTATCTCCCCCCCCCAATATATTTTTTCAGATCGGGATTTTTTTTTCTGTGCAATTGGGCACTAGTTGCCCAACCCCTTTCTAAGGTATCATTCATGAGAAGGGTTTCAGAAATTTCCAAAAGATTGAATATACAGTGGACCACAGAGAAGCCGGTCATCATCAAGTGGCGACCATATTGAACAACAATGACGTCACCAAATCTACCCAAAACTGAAGCAAAGATGTGAAAAATAATGGTCAGAGTGGCTGACCAGAGGCCGACAGCAACACTCAAGTAGTTGAAGTGCTTGAATTCTCCCAAGGGCTTGTGGGAAAATGTGTCATGGTTCACTGACACCAAGATTGAATTTTGCAGCCATAATTCCAAACCAGTAGTTTTGGCTCAAACAGAACTCTGCTTATAACCGTCAGAACACCGCAGCTAAAGTGAAACAGGCAGGTGATACTTTCATTCACCACATAATGTCAGTTGTTTCATTTTGTCTTCACCTCTCTTTTTTTTCCGATTGAGCTGTACAGGCCATCGGCCACAATGGTGGTCACTGTTTTTTATTTTTAAAGATGGTGGTCTCATGTTTTATATGGATATCACAAAAGCCTATGATCAGAATTAGGGATGTAGAGACTTTTGATCTTGCAAGCTCCGGAGCGCAATACTGTTCATGACTGAGGCGCCATCGACGGTGTTCACGATGATGCTGTCATCATGGCCTTACAGTGTTATGGACAGTTTCATGACCACATTTACAGCCTTGTTCTAGTCCTAGTTCGAATTGAAAGACATCAAACTGACATCAAACCGCAACACATTCTTGAAATTCACTCGTGAATAAAGACAGCACAAGACTACAGTGTTTGAAAACTACTCAATTTTTTTTTTGTCTGCTTTGTCCCCCATAATGCTTCATTAAGAATATTATGGCAGCTCATTGTGAAAAGCTTAACATTGAATACTTCCCTTGAGGATGAGTCTTTGAGTAAGTATGCTTCCTTCATGGCCATTAACCATAAATATCAGTCTCATGACCCTGTTCATTCAGAGTGCTAATGCAGCTTAATTACAATCCTCTTAAGCATCAGAGCATTTGACCTTTAATGTGTAAAATGTTTGGAGGCAAACATCTCTCATTTATAGCCTAAAAGGGGTTCTGATGAACATAAATACAATAAATAAATTCTTTATTGCATTTGGATCATTAGAAACTATTGTCATTTTCTCAGTGACTTAAGATGCTTACAATAGTGACATTTTTGTATACATTTCAAATGTATGGTTCAAGAACCATGGCTTGTACATTACATTGAATTTTAAAGTTCCATAAGTGACAGTCAATTCTTTGCATTCGTCATTCACTCAAATGTTTCAGTACGGTTATGCGTCTCATTACACATTCAACCTAGTGAATAATAAGCTAGAAAATCATCGGTTCACCCCTCAGAGAACATAGTACAGCTGGGCCCTCGACAATCTGCCAACAAATAGTACATTAGAGACCAGGGACATTTCTGGTATCAGAGGTTGAAGGGTTCTGAGCTTCCGGCCAGTCAAGGCATAAATTTCACTGTTTTGTACATTTTAACATGATTGATTATTTAATTACAATACAATACAATACAATACAATACAATACAATACAATACAATACATGCTGATTTATATAGCGCTTTCACAACAGCGGAAGCTGTAACAAAGCGCTTAACAAAACAGTTAACATAAAGTAAAATAATAAACACAACACATAACATAAAACACGGACAGTCGTGCAGTCCTAACCACTTTTCCCCTCATACGCTTTGTTGTCAAAGCAGTTTGAGATGAAAGAGGAGAGAATCAGTGTCCTTTCACCAGTGGATCAGAGAAGTCATGCTCAAAATGTGCACACCTCGGCTACAAGCTAAGTTTCAAAGTCAACAAGAAGCTGTAGCATCCATTCTATAATTAATTAATTAATTATAGAAGAGCACAAAACTTTTGGGGAAAGTCTGTGATTCAACTGCCAATCTTTTAACGGCTGTTTAAATGTGAATGGATTTGAATTCTAAAATTCAGTCATAACCGGCCCCCATAGGAAACCGGAATTACAATGTAGCCCGTGACAAAAAGTTTGACACCCCTGTTCTAGGGGAAGGCAACTCATGACAAAGCAGTACCTCTTCAGTACATACACATTAACAATGTCTTTTTAATTATTTTTTTTAAATAGCACGAACAACAAGAAATAAATGAATAGAAATTGATATGTGCAAAGAGAATATTTGCCTGAAATATTCGCCTGAAAAGGAGTAGGCTAATAAGGTTGATGGACTTCGAGTCAATAAGAGATTCTGTAGCACTGTGACTTTATTATTTTTTGGATTGCTCAACAAAAGCATTTTCATTGTTAAGCGGATTGCTATGGATGGCACTATGAACCTGGGCGGATGTTACTCAAAAGATGGTTAGCCAAGTTTACTTCATACTTGATCTTTAATATAATCTGAGGCAAACACTAATATAAGGTCGTCAATATTGCAAACACGAATATAAGGTTGTCAACAACATTCCCAGGGAATGGTTATCGCTATAAATACAAGTGTGTGTGCCGAAAAGTCACTGCTCAGGAAAGTGATCTGTTCTTTGAAGCATTAATATTAAATTACACACACACACACACACACACACATATATATATATATATATATGTTGAACTGAATACGGTATATATTTATTTTGTTGCGGAACGGTGGTCGACTATTAGCCTCACAGTGCAGATTGGTGGGTTCAAATCTGGCTCCAGCGCTCCTGTGTGGGGATTGCATGTTCTCACTTTGCCTGTGTAGGTTTTCTCTGAGTACTGTGGTTTCCTCCCGCATTCCAAGAACATGCATGGCAGGTTGATTGAATGCTCCAAATTGTCCCCAGGTGTGATTGTGAGCGTGAAATATGTTTCTGTTCGTTGTTGTCTGATCGTTATTGACCATAAGCTTCACATTGCTTTGCTCGCCGCTGATATGAATCTATGAAGGTGATCAGGGTTAGCTTCAAATTGTTAGCTTTCGGTTAAAGTCAGTATCGTCAGCTGCCTTCCACTGTGAATGTGTGAGTACTATGTCATGAAAAACTATCGAAAATATGTGTGGATATAAGCAAAATGCGTAAAAGAAGTATTTTTGACGTTCGTGTTCAGTGATTTCCTTGATAAAAAAAAAGACGGACAATCCGTAACAATTCACTACTCTGTCTATACCTTGGTGGCTATGTGAATGTGACAGTTTTCACTGGTACAATAACTGTAATCAACAATCCAATCCAACTGACTTGAATACTGTAATTATTTTTACAATGGAGCACCCACACCAAACATTGTAAAAATATGCCCATGCTCAAAAACAATGATCTTCAGTTCAACACACATATAAAACCAGTCTTACAAAAAAAAAAGAAAAGGAAAAAAAAAGAAAAACAGAAAGCAGGTCATTTTGACAAAAACAACCCTGGTGGACATAATGTATAGTTATTTTATGATTCTTTCTTCGAAATTTGCCAGAGACATTTGAACAGGATCAACATCCCAGAGGGAATACGACCATATATCAGTAGTAGTCACGACATTTAAATGTCACACAGGATTGGGTATATGTGTCAGCACCCCACCTAGACCTTGTTATTATACTGCACATTTTCCATAGCTAAGCAGACGGTTCTCTGTCCTTTGTTAAACAATAGCAATTGATAGTTTTCTAGAGAGTGGAGGATAGCCAGCAGATTCTGCCTTGACTGAGCAATAAATGCAAAGCTTGTTGTCCAGCATGCACATTTCTTTCGCTTCTCTCCCTACATTTAATCTGCTGGCAAATGATCCGGAGAGGTGCATATCGTGCCAAACCCCAGTTATCTGGCAGAGGATCACACAGATGGGCCAGACTGAGCCAGCTGAACCTTCAGGCAGCTGGTAGTGATGATGCACAGGATGCCTTCTATCAACAGGAAGCATCGCGCAGAAGCTTCACAGGCTGACACAACAGACAGAGACGCCAAAGGAGGCCCTGCCCGGAGACCACTGCAGTCAGGGGACACAGAGATGGAGAGGACGGCCCACGATTAAACCAAGACGAAAAGCAAATAGGAGAAGTGAATCTATTTGCTGAGACAAAAGCAATTGTCCCATCCTCCAATGTGAAATTAGAAATTGTAGAAGTCAGGTAACATGAATCTGAAGACAATATGGATATAGAGACTACAGCATAACATGAAAAAATTATTTTGAACAGCAATGGGAATCTGGGGGTGATGGTTTTGTTTTTTCACTCATAGTTTGTGGTACGAATACAAGGTATACCAAAGATATTTACAATACAATATGATTGGATTGGATAAACTTTATTGCCAAATTTACTGTATATGTAACATACAGTACATTTGTTACTGTATGTGTAACATACAGTACAGATGAAATTTCTTCCCTCTCAACATAAAACAAGAGGAGCCGCTGTGGGTGTCCGCGCAAATAAAATGACTTGACGATGTGGCTGTATCGAAAGAACCCATCTTATCTTGGTATAATTACCTGAACAGCTACGCTGTCAAGGTTAACGACGACTAACATGGGGGGGTGACAAGCGAGTAGTAACACGGGAGGGAAAAGCCAGTACTATCACAGGTGAAGGGTGGGACACACATCACCACAGGACAAATTTGAAGTAAACCCTCCCTCATCCCACTGTGTTAATGCAACCTGAATACATACTGGCAAAATGAATGAACCGAAACTAAATATGGTGAGGTTTTCTGACACATAAATGAATAAAGTGGAGAAAAGTGATGGCTATGTCTCCCAGGACATGAAGTGGGAAGTCAACACCATCTCCATCCTGAAAAGGGCCCAGCAGAGGATGTACTTCCTGAGGCTGCTGAGGAAGCATGGCCTGCCACAGGAGGTGCTACGTCAGTTCTACACGGCAGTCATCGAATCAATCCTGTGTTCTTCCATCACGGTTTGGTTTGGGGCCGCCACAAAGAAGGACAAAATCCGACTCCAACGGACAATTAGGACGGCGGAAAAAATCATTGGCACCGCCCTACCCACTCTTGAGGACTTGCACACTGCAAGAATCAAGACAAGGGCATGGAAAATCCTCCTGGATCCCCCGCAGCCTGCCCACCACCTTTTCCAGCTACTCCCCTCAGGCAGGCGCTACAGATCCATGCGCACCAAATCCAGCAGACACTTAAACAGCTTCTTCCCTCTAGCCATTAACTCCCTAAACAGTCACTGACGTAGTCACTCTTCTTGTACAACAAATATTGTATCTCTCTAAAATGGTTCAATGATTTTCTGCACCAACTGTACAAACTGTAATAGTATTGTATTCTGCCACTGATCACTTTAGCTCTGCTTGAAACTATGGTTCACTTACATTATGAAATGTCCTTCCATACCTATTTGTCATGTTCTTGTTTATGATGATACTAATGAAGCGTGTATACCGGAGACAAATTCCTTGTCTGTTCTACATACTTGGCCAATAAAGATAATTCTGATCTGATTCTGATTCTGATGGTGAATAACTAATTTGACTTCACTAATCGAGAGGCAGTGGCACCAAGGACACGCCCCGGGTACTGATTCCAAACACATCGCAGGATAGTGATGGTTAATCTTTGCAGGTGGTGGCACACGTGAAACTAGTTGCTAATTGGGTCACTCTCTCCTACACTGATTGGTTGGCAAAGCTGTGAACAAGGGCCACCAATCAGCAGGGCAGAGCTACCCCACAAATGCAAAGATTACCCCCCAAAAAAATGAACGGCCACAACATGTCTATCCATTCATCCATTTTCTGATCCGCTCATCCTCAAAAGAGCTGAGAGAGAGGGGGGGGGTAGGCTCTGTTCATGCCCAGAATAGTGCAAACATCCATTTTGAACTGCATTTGTCTGTGAGAATACCAAAAGAAAGAAAACTCAATCCATGGACACCCTCAGACTGCGTAATGCGCAAGGCTTGCTCGAGGCACAAAAATAGAACCCTAAATGGTACTAGTTGGATGATGGGTTTTTTTTTTTTTTTTTTTTTTTACATAGAATGGATTGAAAATATAAGAGGTGATAGACTTACTCGTCTGCCAGAAATGTTGCTCAATCAGCATTCCGGAATCATCTGCCACATACATGTTTGTGCACTTAACACTCAGCTGGTGAGGATGGTGACATACTACGCGGGAACATGTTTGAAGGCCAGTGGTGGCTCGACCAGGTCCACGTAGGACACCATTGAGATAAATGTTTACATTTGTCTTATCTCAAGAGTTGTTCAATTCCTTCTTTTTGACTTTTGTTGCCACCAAGAGCTTGATAATATGTCAAAGGAAACACAGGCTCTGGGTTGCCACGATGTTTTACATGAGTTACATGCCCAGCTTTACATGGGTTATGAATGCCAACACCCTTGGTCGAGCATTCAGTATCAACAGTCTCTGATAGGGTCAGGGTGCGGGGTGTCATAAAATAATTATTCAAATAAAATTAGATGCATAAAATGGGGCCAGAGAGGGATGATTTTCAAAAGATCATGTTAATAATAACCTGTCAGGTCATAGAGAGTGTTAATGTAGAGTAGTTTGGATTCAAGAACAGCCAGTCAAATTGTTCCAATTATGTATAGAAAGAAAAAAAATGGATAAACGGCAAGACCTAGGTTAATGTGTGAAAGTGTTTGCCTCAGGAGGTAAAATAAATAAATAAATGGTATCGTGGAGTCACATATCTGTGTTCAAAAATTCTACGAGACAAAGATCAATATGAGATTACACTTAAGATTCATCAGACCTTTCTGACATTTATTTTGGAATATCCAGCACTAACACCATGAATGCAAAATAGTCAAGTGGCCACATAGCTTTGAATTTTTCCATCATACTAAATGGAAATATGTATGGCTTATTCAATATTTAGTCAGATTCGATTGGAATATGTTGAACTCTTATACATTAATTTCCCCTGATGTGCAACTGTTTGTAAATACATTTCCTTTTAATGGAGTTTGTAAAACAAACCAGACATTTGGAATTCCGATATAAAGTGGTTGAAAAGGATAATGCAAACCTCCATCCATCCATCCATCTTCTACCGCTTATCCGGGGCCGGGTCACGGGGGCAGCAGCTTTAGCAGGGAAACCCAGACTTCCCTCTCCCCGGCCACTTCTTCCAGCTCTCCCCGGGGGATCCCGAGGCGTTCCCAGGCCAGCTGCGTGACATAGTCTCTCCAGCGTGTCCTGGGTCGTCCTCGGGGTCTCCGCCCGGTGGGACATGCCCGGAACACCTCACTAGGGAGGCGCTCAGGAGGCATCCGGATCAGATGCCCAAGCCACCTCATCTGGCTCCTCTCGATGTGGAGGAGAAGCGGCTCTACTCTGAGCCCTTCCCGGATGACCGAGCTTCTCACCTTATCTCTAAGGGCGAGCCTGGACACCCTGCAGAGAAAACTCATTTCGGCCGCTTGTATCCGGGATCTCGTTCTTTCGGTCATGACCCATAGCTCATGACCATAGATGAGGGTTGGAACGTAGATCGACCAGTAAATTGAGAGCTTCGCCCTTTGTCTCAGCTCCTTCTTTACCACGACAGACCGATACAACGTCTGCATCACAGCAGATGCTGCACCAATCCGCCTGTCGATCTCTCGCTCCCTTCTGCCCTCACTCGTGAACAAGACCCCAAGATACTTAATCTCCTCCACTTGGGGCAAGATCTCCTCCCTGACCCGGAGAGGACACTCCACCCTTTTCCGACTGAGGACCATGGTTTCAGATTTGGAGGTGCTAATCCTCATCCCAACCGCTTCACACTCGGCTGCGAAACGCTCCAGTGAGAGTTGGAGAGCCCCGCTTGAAGGAGCCAACAGTACCACATCATCTGCAAAAAGCAGAGATGCAATACTGGGGCCACCAAAACGGACCCCCTCAACGCTTCGGCTGTGCCTAGAAATTCTGTCCATAAAAGTTATGAACAGAATCGGCGACAAAGGGCAGTCTTGGCGTAGTCCCACCCTCACTGGAAACGATTCCGACTTACTGCCGGCAATGCGAACCAAACTCTGGTATCGGTGGTATAGTGACCGAACAGCCCGTATCAGGGGGCTCGGTACCCCATACCCATGAAGCACCCCCCACAGAACTCCCCGAGGGACACGGTCAAACGCCTTCTCCAAGTCCACAAAACACATGTAGACTGGTTGGGCGAATTCCCACATACCCTCGAGGACCCTACTAAGGGTTTAGAGCTGGTCCATTGTTCCACGGCCGGGACGAAAACCACACTGCTCCTCCTCAATCTGAGGCTCGACTTCCTGACGGACCCTCCTCTCCAGCACCCCTGAATAGACCTTACCAGGGTGGCTGAGGAGTGTGATCCCTCTGTAGTTGGAACACACCCTCCGGTCCCCCTTTTTAAAAAGAGGGACCACCACCCCGGTCTGCCAATCCAGAGGCACTGTCCCGATGAGCACGCGTTGTTGCAGAGGCGTGTCAGCCAGGACAGCCCCACAACATCCAGAGCCTTGAGGAACTCCGGGCGGATCTCATCCACCCCTGGGGACTTGCCACCGAGGAGCTTTTTAACCACATCGGTGACTTCAACCACAGAGATAGGAGAGCCCACATCAGAGTCCCCAGACTCTGCTTCCTCCAAGGAAGGCGTGCTGGTGGAGTTGAGGAGGTCTTCGAAGTACTCCGCCCACCGGCTCACAACGTCCTGAGTCGAGGTCAACAGCGCCCCACTTCCACTGTACACAGTGTGAGTGGTGCACTGTTTCCCCCTCCTGAGACGTCGGATGGTGGACCAGAATTTCCTCGAAGCCGCTCGGAAGTCGGCTTCCATGGCCTCACCGAACTCTTCCCACGCCCGAGTTTTTGCCTCGGCGACCACCAAAGCTGCATTCCGATGGCCAGTCGATACCCGTCAGCTGCCTCTGGGGTCCCACAGGCCATAAAGGCCCGATAGGACTCTTTCTTCAGCTTGACTGCATCCCTTACTGCTGGTGTCCACCAGCGAGTACGGGGGTTGCCACCACGACAGGCACCAACTACCTTACGGCCACAACTCAGATTGGCCGCCTCAACAATAGAGGCGCGGAACACGGTCCACTCGGACTCAATGTCCCCCGCCTTACTCGGGACATGGGAAAAACTCTGTCGGAGGTGGAAGTTGAAACTCCTTACAGGGGATTCCGCCAGACGCTCCCAACAAACCCTCACAATACGTTTGGGTCTGCCAGGACGGACCGGCATCTTCCCCCACCATTGGAGCCTACTCACCACCAGGTGGTGATCAGTTGACAGCTCCGCCCCTCTCTTCACCCGAGTGTCCAAAACATGCGGCCGCAAATCCGATGATACAACCACAAAGTCAATCATCGAACTGCGGCCAAGGGTGCCCTGGTGCCAAGCAGAACGAGGGAGTCCCCAGCAGGAGTACTCTCCAGCACACCCTCCAAGGACTCCAAAAAGGGTGGGTACGCTGAACTACTGTTGGGTGCGTACGCACAAACAACAGTCAGAACCCGTCCCCCCACCCGAAGGCGGAGGGAGGCTACCCTCTCGTCTACCGGTGTGAACCCCAATGTACAGGCACTGAGCCGGGGGGCAATGAGTATGCCCACACCTGCTCTGCGCCTCTCACCATGAGCAACTCCAGAGTGGAATAGAGTCCAACCCCTCTCGAGAGAACTGGTACCAGAACCCAGGCTGTGTGTGGAGGTAAGTCCGACGATATCCAGTCGGAACTTCTCCACCTCACACACCAGCTCGGGCTCCTTCCTTGCCAGAGAGGTGACGTTCCATGTCCCTAGAGCTAGCTTCTGGAGCCGAGGATCGGACCGCCAGGGTCCCCGCCTTTGGCTGCCGCCCAGCTCACAATGCACCCGACCCCTTTGGCCCCTCCCATGGGTGGTGAGCCCATGAGAAGGGGGACCCACGTTGTCTCTTCGGGCTAAGCCCGGCCGGGCCCCATGGGTGTAGGCCCGGCCACCAGGCGCTCGCCAACGAGACCCACCTCTAGGCCTGGCTCCAGAGGGAGGCCCCGGTGACCCGCGTCCGGGCAAGGGAAACTGAAGTCCATTTATTTTGTTCGTCATAAGGGGTCTTTTGAGTCGTGCTTTGTCTGGTCCCTCACC
Organism: Hippocampus mohnikei; assembly: GCA_026261675.1. Taxonomy (NCBI): domain Eukaryota; kingdom Metazoa; phylum Chordata; class Actinopteri; order Syngnathiformes; family Syngnathidae; genus Hippocampus; species Hippocampus mohnikei. The sequence goes on along the minus strand of JAKGUB010000331.1, from coordinate 5,410,408 downwards.
TAGGACCTGTTTGCCATGGGTGACCCTGCCAGGGGCATAAAGCCCCAGACAACTTAGCTCCTAGGATCATTGGGACACACAAACCCCTCCACCACGATAAGGTGACGGCTCACGGAGGAGTAATAACCTACAAATGATAAAATTTGAAACATATATGGAAATGAAATCCACAAAACAAAGCACAGCAGTGTGTAAATTAATGTTGATTCAAAAAATGTATGTTACCATTCTAAGATGTCTTTGTATTCATATATCAATTTTGCATTTCCCAATTGTGGTACGCATAGGTTTACTTTTAGGAAGACGCTTTTATCGCTGTAGATAGGTATATATGTGCATCCATTTCAAACTGCTGCACATCACAGTATTTCTTAAATTTGCCCTGAATGGAATTCAGTGACTTTTATATATATATTAAAAAAAAAAGATAAATGCTTGCCAGATTCTTTCATACAGAACAGTTGACAGTCATTTTACTCAGATTATGTACATTACGAACAAATTTCAGAAGTGCTCATCAAACCATGTCTAGGTCCACTTTGCTGTCTTCCCGTTTTACTTCACTGTTTGCTGTAAGTAGATTATGAGGCCAGGACCGTAGCCAGTAGTGCTGTCAGACAAATATTTACATTGTTTCGGTGAGCACAGAGCAGTGTGATGTTCTTTTCACACCGTTCAACAGAGTGAAACAAATGTTTCAGCCTGTATCTACAATTAGTGACCATGACATACTGTTACTAAACCGGCATCTCCGCCCACTCGAGATGTCAAAGAGTTGGACATCCTTCAAATGAACTTTTAAAATGAATGCAAAAATAAGTGTATCTTGTCTATGTTCACATTTTGGCATCCTAAAGGACTGATACTGTTTCACGTTTCGTCCCAATATTATTGTCCTGACTCTCCATTGATTTTGTCAGAATTTGACTTTTTACACTTGCGCATTAGCTTATCATCTTCACTATTCTTTTCTTTGCCGGTGAAATACTCTATTTGAACTCCCTAAGTTAAGACAATTCTCTGTCCGTCCTATTCCTTCTGCACATTATTTATTGGACATTTTGACCATATTCACACTCTCTTAAATATTAGCCTCTGGGAGACAAACCTTTCCTTTTCTCAGCCCGATCATGAATTAGTATCTTAACTTTCTGTTCTTCCACAGTGCAATTATGATGGTTCTTTCAAGGGTGAAATTATGTGATAAGAGCATCGTCCAATAAGGTATCCCAAATCTATCCAGGAAAATATGTAGGTCTCAAAGTCTTCCTTTCTGTTTCTTTTCATTTAAAAATGGACGATAATTTAAGAAATAATAGCAAAGAATGTCACACTTTGAAAAAGGTGTCTCCAAAAGCTGTCGAGGGAATACCCATGAAATAAACTTTAACAGGTACTAAGATTTGAATAATATCTAACACACATCAAGTGACAATTTAATGGTTTGAATCAGAGACAGAATAGATTTTATTGACATTGTCAGTGAAAGGTACATTCACAACTCGTAATTTGTATTTATTTATTTATTTCAGGTCCATCAGGAAGTCTGTGAACTATCTGCGAAGGGAGTCAAGCACGTCGAGTTGGAAGACCTTGTCCTGGAGTAAAGCTGGGAGGATGCCTTTGAAGGCAGAGCTGAAGAGAATAGAATCATCTTTATTTGACATGTACACACACATACATGAAATTGGACTTCTGCATTTGACCTATCACAGTAGTGGTCAACAGCAAACGCACTGTTATTGCCCCACAGCAAGGGGCTACTTAAGCGCCAGTTCTGGGTATCAATGTCTTGGTCGAGGACACCACAGCCGTGTGTCCAGCGGATGGTAAAGGTGACTGGTCGCGAATCGTGTCCTGACGGTGGGATGAGACAATCTTAACCATTTGGTCAAGGCTACTCCTGAACATGATTCTGGCACAGTTTCATGGGGAGTCTGGAGTTGCAGTATGGAGTGGAGTGACAGGTTGACTGGAACATATATAGACCTGATGGCTCTGTCGGCAAGCTGCAGCGGGTTCAGGAGCGGGGTGCTTATTGACTTGCGCTCAAAGCACTTTGAGTGCTGATGTCAGCGTTACAGCTCTGTATTCATTAAGTCCTGTAATGTGACAATAGTGAAAGACTTGAGACAGGCTGGCACATGGCATGACCCCAGTGAAATGATGAAAATGTCAGTGAAGACGGCATTCAAGTCATGATGGTATAAGACCACGCGGCCCCACAATTAACACCCAATAAAAAACAGGGCACCCATACAGAATATGATGCCATATTGGCTGACAAAACAATGATACAAATGACAGAAACAGGAAACTTGTACAAACGTAAACAAGCCAAATTCACAAAAGCATGGCTTTTGCGTGGCGCAAATTGATACAAATCAAGCAGACATATCAAATTCACAAAGCATGCTTAGATGGTGAAATGTTTCTCAAACTGCACTGCCAATAAGATTGTGTCTCGTTGCTCCAGTGTCTTATGCCCGTATTTAAATTAGGGAAAATGCATACATTTTATGGAAAACTTGCACACCACTATGCAAATGTTTGTTGTTGCACGGACAAGGTATCACTGGGCCAGGCCAGTGTTTTGGGCTTGGGCTTTCACTTGTAAAGCACTTTTCTACCTACAAGGCACTCAAAGCGCTTCACACTGACTCCTCATTCACCTACTGATGATGCAGCATCAGGAGCAACTGGTTGTTCAGTATCTTACTGAAGGATACTTTGACATGGTCACTGTCATATAAGGACTATATGCATTGAACTGTACGACAGCAGTTCCACGTGCCGTAAAAAGCTGCTATCAAGTTACCATAGCAACCGACCTTGTGCATGTGTAAAACAAGAATGTGTCGATGTTACTGTTACGCTGGCCTGTACAGTTCCCAAGCTACAAGTAAAGAACCTTTGTTAAGCACAACTCTCTGAGTGGACATTTTTTCAATAACATTATATGGTGTCAGAAGTTGAGGATGGACGTGCAACTTCGGATGTTGGCAAAGTTTAACCCCCCAGGAAACTTTCCGTTCTACCGCCCGACGGATTGGGCTGATTGGAAGCAGCGGTTTCAGCGTTTTCGTATGGCGACGAAATTGAATAATGAGGTTGGCAAGGTGCAAGTAAGCTCTTTGATCTACGCTATGGGCGCGGAGGCAGAGAATATTTTCAAGGCATTCACTTTTGCAGATGAAGCGGACAAGATGAAATTTTGACAAATAAAATACGACGAATACTTCTACCCGAAGAGGAATGTTATCCATGAGCCAGCGTGTTTCCACCAGAGAGTACAGCGGCCCGGTGAGAAAGTCAAAATGTTTATCAGAGCTCTGTACGAACTGTCGGAACATTGTGACTTTGGGATACACAGAGAGGAGCACACCAGAGATTGCATTGTAGTGGCAATCACCGACAAAGAGATGTCTCGTAAACTGCAGCTTGAGTCACTGATCACACTAGCCCAAACTGTTCAGGCCGTATGCCATTCCAAGGAGCTGACGAGGCAAGTGCCTCGTAGGTAGTAGGTCTCACATCCAAAAACTGCATTCAGAGGAAAGCAGGAGTGAAAAAATAAGAAGCAAGTGAGTGGGGAGCACACTGAGTAAAAAATGTGGAAGATGTGGTAAAATGAAGCACAGAACCAAAGTAAATGTCCAGCTATGAAATCTACATGCTTCAAGTGCAAAAAGGTGGGTCACTGGGAAAGAATGTGCCACAGTAAGTCCATCAGAGAAATGACGAACGCGGAGAATGTTTTACAGACACCATATCTCCTTGGGGCTGTCACAGACACTACCAGAGAGAGTGATAAATGGACTGCAGAAATTGTCATAGGTGCAACACCAGTTAAATTTAAAACTGATACAGGAGCAGATTTAAACGTCATGGAAAAAGAGACATTCGACATGTTTGTCCCTGAACAGAAACTTGTGCAGTCCAATATCCCCCCCTATGAATAGCCCTGGTGGCTATACTGTGTTGGAAAATTCCAGGCAAATGCAAAGTTTTAAGAAGCGTCCTATTCATTTCCAGTGTTTGTATTCCACAGCCAGACGTCTAATAACCTGCTGGGCAAAGAGACAGCATGCGCAATGGGACTAGCGAAACCCATTGAGGAAGTGCACAATGCATTCGGCGAGCATGGAATTCTTAAGACAGAGCCAGTCAAAATAAAACTCAAAGATAATGCAGAACCGTATGCAGTACACACAGCTCGTCGAGTCCCTCTGCCGCTTTTTCGGAAGGTAAAAGAGGAATTGCAGCGCATGAAGAAAAACAAGATCATTGAAAAGGTACCTGAACCGACAGACCGGTGCGCACCAATGGTGTCTGTCCCAAGGAAAACTGGACAAGTGTGCATCTGTGTGGATTTGAAAAAGCTAAATGAGGCTGTGAAGAGAGAAAGACTGCCGAGGAAATCGGCAGCCGAGGAAATCACTGTAAACTGTGCGGCGCAACCACGTTTACGTCACTTGACATGGCTTCAGGGTTCTGGCAGATACCCCTCCATCCACAAAGCAGCGAGTTAACCAAATTAATTACGCCTTTTGGAAGGTATGCGTTTAAACGTCTGCCTTTCGGCATCACCAGCGCTCCAGAAATCTTCCAGAGGAAAATGATGGAGGCCCTGAGTGATCTTGACGGAGTGGCTATCTACCTCTTTCTGCGGGTGATCCTATGTCCAGATTGTTTCGGACAATGGACCCCAATTTGCATGTGAGGAGTTCGAGACGTTTTCCCGTGACTTTGACTTCCAACACATTACTTCGTGTTGAGATATATGTGGCCATGAGTAGATATGTGCACGTGAATTTTGGTGATGAATTGATAAGTGTTCTGACAGTGCCATTCGCACCCCCTCCAGTGAGGTCAACAAACTTGTGTTCTGAAATGTTCAGTTTTCTCTTCCTGCCATTGTTCTGCCATGGAGTTCTTGGCGCAAAGCCACCATTTATAGTTTGCCATGTGTGGCTTATAGCAACCAGGGGAAATTAGGGGCAAACTGCACTCTGCTTTGAAAACTTTATGGGCGTGTTTGTGCTGGTATGTCATTAGCTCAATATCCTTTGTGAACAGGATGTTAAAACGGAACAAACTGCTGGCACAAATGGTTGAAGGTGCTATTAGCGGCCACAGTTCATTCTTTGTGAATGTGGCTCTCAGGGCAGTTGCATAAAAGACCCACAGCAGATAATACACAAGAGCATGGTTGGTGGGTAAAGCAAAATGCTGTATATTAGTGGACCCAATGACAGAGATCAGGACTTGATGCATACTAGAAAATTGGAAAGTTGAAGATGTTTTAACTACCAATGAGAAAACATGTACTGGAAAGCAAAGGCCTACTCCCAATATGTAATACGTTTTTGAAGGCAGCACGATAAATTAGGGCTTCCAGATAATGAGCCTTGAACACAAGGCTGACGGGACAGTAGTCATCACAGGTTATGTTAATATAACCAGTCCGTTTTCTCAACCTGATTTGCAAAAAGGTAGGTGTGCTTATCAATTAATAACTCTGGCTGTTGTTTATGAAAACATTCGATTCAAAGTATTATACGTGAACATGGATGTAATCCTGCATGAAAATATTCCAACTTTTCTCTGTCATGGTTTACAACTAACAATGCTTCCAATATAATGTGCGGAGTGGCCGGCAAGGTAACAGAGCTACCTTAGCAATGACAATGTTGGACACCAATCCACAACGATGTGTGCTCTCAGTATGAGTGGGAATACATGGGCCAAGTAGGAAATCCCATTGTGTGCAGCATGGCAAAACCTCAAATTGCAAACAATAAGGCACGGCTAATAACAGCAGCCTATATAACTTATCCCGATCCCGATGGGTTTCATCTCCACGTCATGTCCGGCCGTTTGGGCACAACATAGGCTCCACACGCTCCCTGACACTTGTGAGGATAAGCGGATCAGAAAATGGATGGATGGATCTTTGGCTTCATTTACCACTGTCTATAGGGTTATTCCTCCTGTCTTAAAAACAAACACACACACATATACATTCGACTTGAATAACAGGATAGACATAAATATTTTCTTCTTCTTGGGATTATTTGTGTTTATATTTAAATATCAAGGTGTTCTTAATCCACGTATTTGTTTGTTTTGGATACAAAACAAGTAATGTTTTGTTTTAGCCAACTATATATTTTACTCAATGTCAAAATAATTATTTTATTTTTGTTTGAATTTTTGTTGTTCTGAATGAAAAGAAAATTGTGTTTTGAATATTACAGTATTATAAAATGACGACCTCATAAAATTGACCCTTGAATCTTTTTGCGGACCTTTAATATTTTGATATGAGAACTTGTGATCTACAACCCCAAAAATGCCCTTGTGGGATTATAATGTTTATAATATAAAGTAACAGTCAAAAAACCAAATGACAGTCACTAAGAGGATAGCTTCAGGAGAGTGACATTCACGCTCAAGGACTTCTCCCTTGTGAAGTTGAAAGAAATTGTGACTATGTGTATACTAGTGCATGACACATTACACATCAAATTATGTTTGCAGAAAACTGCGTTGCTGTGTATACGTGCAAACAGACAGGGTGATTTCTTGCTTTGTTGTGCTCTGTGCAAAAGGCAAAGGTACACTGGAAAAAGTGCCGTGCTTAATTTACTTAATTTTATTTTGTCAACTGGTTGTACAAAACAGAATCATATGGATCCAGATAGATTTTTAAAAAGCAGATGCATGGTCTTATTTTTTTAACTGTCTGCATTCAGATGATTTAATTTCAAGCAACCACCTGAAATAAAATTGAGTAAATTCAACAAAAACTTGAAGCTCAGTACTTTTACACACAAGGAACGCCAGGATTGAAGTAAACAAACATATAACACATATTTCTGCGTCATAAGATTTCAGTTCATCAATTATAATACTAAATAAATGTGATATCAGAGTAATTGCATTTGAATTTTGGATGAAAAAAACATGTTGATGTTAAGACACTTGAAAATGCAGAATTCAGAATTATGAAGGGCAATGAATGTCAGTATATTTGTCAGATAAGTATTCCTTACAACAACAACAAAATCGATATCAGTGAATCTTAAGATCTGGAAAAAAACTGAACGAATGCTAGAAACGTCGAAAGGTTGGTCCAAGGATTTCAAGACCTTCAAATTGTGACGCAATCCAGGCATGTATCGCCATGCCTTCATTACTTCACCTTTGGATCAAAGTTCTCCGAGTTAAACTGGTTCAGAAAGCCAATTTTGTCCATCCAACTGGTACAAAGGGCAGCTTCTTCGACTTTTAAATAGCTCTGATAATTGCTTCCACCCTTGCATCCTTCAGACGTCAAGATTTTGTTGGTAACGAACATGACATTGGTGGAATGACGGACACTATCAACACATCGTACTCATGTGTCCTTAATAACCCACAAGTATATTCCTAATTTCTAAATGATTAAAAATAAAAAGGTGGACACTAAAGTATAACAATTTAACCCTTGGGCTTAGCACAATCTGCTTTCTTGGGGCAGTATTATTTAAATTTACAATGACTGATTTGAAATGGGTTTTTGATATGCTTGCTCAGAGGAAACGTACCAGATATACTGCGGTCATACCGATTGTGTGTTGAACTATTCTCGCGACACGATTACATATAATACAGGTTGCGTTAATAGGGCCGAAACTGTACAGATACATCAGAGCCAAACGGCTTTGAGAGTGTGCTACTTCATCACATGCACAGAGCATTAAAAAAAAAAATTAAAACCAATTATAATATAATTAAGACTTGAACTAAAATGAAGCCCCCCCAATGAATAAATAAATAAAGGAAAAACTACTTTTAACCTGGTGTGAATGAGTATGATTTGTTGTCTTTCTGTGTGCCCTGTGTTTGACTGGCAGTGTAGGGTGTAGTCCACCTTCACCTGTAGTCAGCTCGGAAAGGTTCTAGTCTAGGTACCAGTGACCCTGAACAGGATAAGCAGTATAATTTTTTTTTTTTTGTATTGTAGAAGATGGTGTGAAAGGAAACACATTGACACCAAAACACTGATTCCACAAAGGAAGTTGACATTTCATGTCAAATAATGCAAAGCATCAAGTTTTCTTCATTATATTTTGCAAACATGAGCAAGTCGTGTTTCATCAGTGGATACAGTGGATCGACTTTGAAACATAGCAACAATTCAAAACCAACTCTTCTTGAGCTCGCCATCAGTTCATCATGCAAATACCTTGTTGGAAGAACCAATGAAATTTACACTGATATTTGGATGGCCGTTGAGGTAGGGGTGGAGGCGTAAAGATGAAAAGTGATGAGGAGTGAGGGTAGCTGTGTAATCCATACAAACAAATACCTCTTTAGAATTCTACACAGCGCTCTGCTGCAGCGTGTTTGGTTTCCAGGCAGCTTTGCATTATTAATGCACACATCTTCCCTGTTCTCCTACATCCAGAGCATTGGGAGGAGGCAGGGGGGGAAGAGGGGCAGGGGGAAGAGGGGGGGGTTCAATGAAACAGCAAAGTTGCATATAATGGTTGCTAAGCTAAGCAAACTATGCAATGTTGGGGGGGTGAGGTGCTCTTAAAATAAGAACTATGGGAAATCTGTTGCACCCTACACACACACACACACACACACACACACACACACACATACACGCACACACACACAAAGCTATATTGACCATGCTGAATACATACATCATATGTTGGAAAACAGTCACAAGATTTCTAGGATTAGGAAGCCTATTTTCATTTTTAAAATTAGATGGGCAATTTGACTGGGGTCGATAAAGTTATTTGCTTTCTCAAAATATCAAACATAAGCCATAACCGTCAATATGGAAATTCGTTCCAACTGATTCAAGGCAAGAAGCAGTTGCCTGGGAACCTGTGGTAGTCAATGCACCCAGCTGCTAGAATATGCATGGAAGAAATATTCAAATTTCCTGTGAAAAAAACACACACACTGAGACATTTATATGGCCGTAGATATACTGAACAAAATATCAACACTTTGTGCAAATGTTCCATGAGCTGAATTCAAAGACCTCAAACTTTTTCTCAGCACACAAAAAGCGTATTTCTCTCACATATTGTGGCATTGTGCTGCGGGATGAAACGGCATATTTTAGAGTGGCCTTGTTTGATGGTAGCCGATGGTGCGCATGATATAATTACACTGGACAACAGCAAATTTTAATCAGAGATGGCTTTAGGTGTTCTTAAACATCTTTTTGACGCTGATTTAAAAAGATGTCTTTACTTTTTTTTTCCAGCACATCAAGTTTCTATCCATTTTGTGTTTTTTTTTTTTTTTTGTCAGACTTCCACTGAAGTATCCATCCATCCATTATCCAAACCACCTTACAAGAGTCGCGGGTGTGCTGTAGCCTATCCCAGCTGTATTCTGGTCGTTGCTTCATCATGTTATTTGTAGTTTTTGTTTGACCTGTAAAACGTTTGCGCAATTTGAATTTTTAACTTGTAAATATGAAAAAAAATACAACTATTGCTGAACATTACCCATCCGTCCATTTTCTAACCCGCTTATCCTCACAAGGGTCGCGGGCGTGCTGTAGCCTATCCCAGCTGTCTTTGGGCAGTAAGCGCGGTACATTCTGAACTGGTCGCCAGCTAATCGCAGTGCTGAGTAATAAGCGGTTCAGATAATGGATGGATAACAGAGAAATACTGGTAACGGACATGGCCACACATCCATCCATTTTCAGCACCGCTTATCCTGAAGAGGTTCGCAGAGGTTATTGCAGCCCGTCCCAGCTGACTTTGGGCGAAAGGCGCACTACCCCCTGAACTGGTCGCCAGTCAGTCGCAGGCCACATAAAGAGACAGACAACTATTCACACCCACAATTACACAGTCACTAAGTGGGAAGTGATCCCACAGTGCCCGCACACAAGTCAGGCAAAGACGACTGTACCACTACACCATCAGCGACTGACGATGGCCACACAATTTACTGCAAAAACCCAAACAGCTGGATTGCAAAACCGATATAGATGGTGAAAAAAAGAAGAAAGAAAAAAGAAAAACAAAGGTCACAGAGCTCCATTTAGAGATGATAGAGAGTCGACACTACCTGAATCTTCCCTGCAGAGCAGTGTGCCGAGGCGATGTACCAGAATGACCTGCTGCTTTGGTGTACTGCTGACTCTTTCATTTACAGACATTGAGGTCATAGGCGGGACAACGCTTGGACCGCAAAAATTCATTTCTCCAACCCCATTACCTTGAATAAGAGATTAAGTCACCAGAAAGGGTAGAATTAAAAGAGCTAAGAGAAATGTGTGAGCATCAAACGCGTAACCACATTTGGCCTGCCAAAGGTTAACGCTTAACATTTTCCCAGTGCCTGCTGCAGCATCGGGGCATGCTCGATGCCAATCTGTAAGAGGCACAATCCAATCTTCATGATGTCAGTGACAAGAGAAATTAGAACCATTATCTCTCTTTCTTGCTCCCTCGTTCTCTTTACAGTACGTCTGGTTCACTGACTGACATCTTTCTGGCATGGAGGGCATCTGTCAAGCTTGTTAATTGAAAACCGATCGGAAGAGCAAGAAACTGCTCATTGATGTTCAGGATGTGCTGTTGGCCAATGAATGGATGCTTTTGGAATGCAAGAGGAAACCTGAGTACCCAGAGAAAACCCACACAGGCAAGGGAACATGCAAACGCAACACAGAAAGGCCAGGGCCTAGAAACAAACCCAAGACTTCGGCACTGTTAGGCAGACATGATCACCTATTTCTCTGTAGTGTTTTACATAGCGGCAATCAAACAAAAGATGACGGAGCACATCAAAGCTGACTTTTGGGATGTTTTCTTGTCGGCTGTTTGTGATATACTCTACTATGAGAATGTCACGATCTGCTCTGTCTTTGTTTTTGTTTTCAGCACCAGCTGGAGTGGAGGGCTCCTATTTCTCGTTCCCCATCAAGCCTTGTCGAGTATTTAAGGACTGTCAAGTTTCCAAGTCTCTGTCGGATTATTGCCCTTGCTTGTTGTTATGCTCAAAAGATATTTTGTAGAATGCACGCTTATAGTCGCTGCTTTTTCCATTAGCTTGTCTTGTAAATATTTTGTTTTTCTACTTCTTCTTGTTTGATTCAAGTTGCATATGTTTGGGCCTTTGCCATTTCGTTTTGTTTATTTTTGGGTGTCAAATTTACCTTGCTTCTAGTAAGCACTTTATGTTCCTATTTGTTTTTCCTGGCTGTTTCCCGCCAGCGATTTCTATTTATACTTTGTCGATTCTTCATCTTTCTATGAATAAATATTTTTTTGTTTCATAATTTGTCTGAGTCTGGGCTTGTGGGATTCGCACACCATCTGGTTTGTTTCTGAAGCCTGTCAGAGAAAAGTAAAGCTACGACTGCATTTGGCTTCTGTATAAGTCTCATGTTCAGTTTGAGCAAAGGTGTGTTTTTTGTTGAAAAGCCGATCAGCGAATTAGAGAGGAAATAAATAAATACCGGGTACATAAATCATCCATCACAGATTCAATAATATGCCGCAAATATCAAATGTAAATAACTGGTGTACCTGCTGCATGTCTTTGTTTGCTGTTCACAAAAGTATTCTCAAGCACTTTTGCCCATGATTAACAATTTTATCATGGCCTTAGGAAGGAGAGGACAAGAAAAACAAGGAGTGTGATTTTAATATGAAATGTTTATTCGTTAAGCAGAATTTAATTTTTTTTTTCTTTAACAGTGGTTGTGCTTTAAAAACATGCAATGCATACAATTACAACTATTGTAAATAATTTAACCGGAACCTTTTCAAAATGATTTCACTCAAGACCATGTGAAGTGGGATGCAACACAATTTTGTATATTGTACCTCCCAAGACTCTACCTTGATGACGAGTAGCGGCCCTGGGATGGACCTCTGTGCCCAATGTGAAAATCGAGGTTTCAAGCAATCAGAGATGCATGCATTGCTTTTGTTTGGAAAATATTTTTACGTCAGTCAAACACAGAGCATAGGGCGCCAAAAAATAATAATAAAATAAAATAAACCTGCTTGAATTATTTGAGTAGCTTTCGGAATCACCTATGTCGTCGTCGTTGGGTTAGCTTGAAATTGGGGTTACCTCCGGGTGTGGGACCGGAACAGGTTACATAATGGAAGCCACGAAATATGAGTCATGCTGTTGCTTTACAAACACCTTCATCCCTCAGACATGGTGGGGAGTCGCATTTCCTTTCACAAAGTCGCCAATGCCTGCATGTACATTGACATACAGTTGGTGGAGAAATGATAGCACTTTAATGACAGAAACTGCCCCTTCGTTTATATCATTCTACCACTATGCATGAAACTATAAGCTAAGTATTTTAGAAAGGTTTTACACAGTGACAAAAATACTAATGAAATTAAAATAATTGTTGGATTACGTATATTCTCAGTCATTCTTTGCTGAGTCCACTTCTTAAACAACCTCAGCCCTAAGATCAATAGCCTGCGAAGGACAATCGAATCAAACACTGATAATAACAGACCAATTAAAGTATAATCCATTGATCCCACACCTTTAATATGCATATTTAATTTCCGACCTTTCTCCTCCTGCATCCTGACTCACCATAATGAGAATTCCTCTTTCAAGGGCATTGTGGCATAGGTGCACACAGCACAAATTCAAATCCTCCAATAAGGGATTCACCTTTTCTGCTCATTATTATCAGCAGCATGGTTGACCTCTGACAGAAGTAGCCTCATTTAGATGCTAAGCTTCTTCTCACCTTCTGTCAACCATTGTTAGGGCAATGAGGAGCTGCTGGTCCAACATTACTTGCTAAGATTTGATGTACAACTGAAAGCACACATTACTAATTGCCTTTGCATATATATATATATATATATATATATATATATATATATATATATATATATATATATATATATATATATAGGGTGTTCCAAAAGCCCAAGACTTTTGGAACACCCTGTGTGTATGTGTGTATATATATATATATATATATATATATATATATATATATATATATATATATATATATATATATATATATATATATATATATATATATATATATATATATATATATATATATATATATATATATATATATATATATATATATATATAGAGCTGTCATACAATTAAATATTTAATCTAATTAAAAACTCATCTGTCATAATTAACTCAAATTAACTAAAACTTAATCATGATGACTCACGCATTTTTTATCGTTTCTGAATTTCCTTTTATATTTTTGGTCCTATTTTCCCCCATTTTAATGCTCTCATCAACATGGAATCATGAATCCGTTTTCTATGTGCAAAATGTAAATATTTACTGAAATAACAATTTCGATTTTCAATTTTACATGAACATTTTTCACTTGGAGCAGTTATTCACACATTATCTCTCACACAATATTACTGTCCATCAACAACAGTGAAAAAAAATATTTTGTCACACAACAGCTGCTTGAACAGCTCTTTTTATGGAATCAAAACAGCGCAATATAACATTATAAAGTGCACATCTAAGGTAAACTAGTACTCGTAATGGAGGCTCTCGCTGGCAATCCGTAGTGGAGTTGTTCAGTTAATTCCGTTTTTCACGGCCCCCTGAATAAGGATTGTCGGTCAGCATGGAAGGATCTCTCGTTCTGTACTTTTTTGATCATTTATTGGAGCACTTTGCAGCAGAAGTAGTAGTAGTTGTAACAGAAGTATCAGAAGCAGGTAATAACCTAAATTACACATACATGCAGTAAAACATTAATATATCTATCTTTCTGCATCACAATGTAAATATGTGTATAATTGACATTATTTAATACCTTTATTTAACAATACGTTTAATAAATAATTTAATCAACCCTGATTTCACTATGTATCAATATCGTCATCATTATTCATTGTTTTAAACGTAAGAAACCATACAACACAAACATATCAAGTCGAATCGAACAAAAGAACTACAAGTCCCAAAGGTCCAACCCGAAAGTGGAGCGCCGGCATTATTTACCCCAGCTGCAACGCAATTTACTTCGTTTAAACGTCAGATTGCAGACGGACAAACATGACAACTATGCAAAAATGAGCTAAATAAAGACAGCCCTGTTCTAGCAACATTTTAGCCCACGCTGTTTAAATTGCCGATTGCGAACGGTAACTGACTGTGATTGCATAGCGATGCGGCAAACAAAGCAACCGATCATGACCGAATCTAAAAGCTAACTTTACACATCTGACTTGATAAGAAGCACTCGCGTAGCTTAACATTGAGCCATGCCGACGACGAAGCGAGTGTATTCACTCACGAAACAAAACGCTATTTATACATCGCGCGAACGTCACCTGTCAGTGGCAGCCCCGCCCCTCTTAAAGCGCCAGGTCAATCCAACAGGAGTCGTTCAGCAAATTTGTTCTTCGTCGTGTCATCCATTTTCTTCGTTTTGAAATGATCCATAGCTGTCTGTCTGAGACAAGGGGCGGAGTAGAACGTCAGCTGTGCGCTTGGCCATTAAGTGGTTTTTCAGACTCGACGTGCTATGATGATAGCTCGGTTTACGACTGCAAAACATACAGGTAACTTTGGTCTTGTCAGTGGAACAATCTGGCAACTTTTTAAAAGTAAACTTTCCATTCATGAGCTATTTAAGTATCCGTTTTCAGTGTCTCGCTGCCGTGGCTGGCAAAACAAACGTCGTGGACCGCGCAGCGCGCTTGATGTTTTGTTTCTGGTTTATTTATAGACCAATGTAACATCCGCTGTGACGTCTGCCGCGTTAATCTCGCGAGAAAAATTTTGATCCCGATAAAATTCATTTAAATTAATGCCGATATAAACGCGCTAAACTGACAGCTCTAATATATATATATATATATATATATATATATATATATATATATATATATATATATATATATATATATATATATATACACATACACACAGGGTGTTACAAAAGTCTTGGGCACATTTGAAGCCCTCATATCTTATTAACTATGAATGGTAGTAAGATAAAAGTCATGCCATTTTAAAGTCCTGCCATGCTGGCACGTGTTTGGCAAGAATTGGCATGATGTGTGTCGTGTGACCAATGGTGCTCACATTGAACATCTTTGAACATTTCATGTAAAAATTGAGATTTCAAGCTTTGTGAATTTACCAGATGCGTTTTCATATCCTTAATAGTTTCCAGGATATTCAATGTCAAAATGTGCCCAAGATTTGTGAACACCCTGTATGTGCATCCATCCATTTTCTGATCCGCTTATGCTCACGAGGTTCGCGGGCGTGCTGCTGCCTCTTCCAGCTGTATTTGGGCAGTTGGCAGGGGACACCTTGAACTGGTTGCCAGCCACTCGCAGGGCACACAGAGACCAACAACCATCTGCGCTCACACTCACACCAAGGGACAATTTTGAATGTTCAATCAGCCTTTCATGCATGTTTCTGGAATGTGGGAGGAAACCCACTTAAGAATGTGGAGAACATGCAAACTCCGCACAACGAAGCCGTACAAGAAGAGAATATGCAAATGGTGACCATACAAATTCCATTAAAAAAAAAAAAACTTACCAACAATTAGCATTCTTGTAGTGTGATGCCACCATCTGAGAGGCATCATGCCTTTTAGAGCATTGACTTATTAATCCTAGCGGAGGTACAAGTTCCATTATTGAAGAGTTTACTGTTGTCTTTTACCATTTGCCACATTTCGGGTGAGTTTCAGTTAATGGCAGCAAGAGGCCCTGTAAAAATCCTTATTAACGTTGGAGTCCAAAATTGCATTCATGTTCACTCCTCTAACTTGAATAAATGCCCACCTATTCTTTGGTTCATTTGGCTCTTTTTTTTGCAGACAGTTTAAAGATTAGCTTTTCACTCTTCTTTGAAACATTCTGATATGTACCAGTAACGACAGGTCACTAAACTAACGTATTGTTTATTTTAGAATAAAATAAATGACTGGAGAGAAAGCTTCAACCTTCCTTTTGCTCAATGGAATGCCATCTGAGATTTTCTTTCAGGTGTCCATAAGTGTCAATTGTAAGGCCACCCCTCAGAGTCTGTCCTGGTTGTGTGACCTGAAATCGTTTGGATTTTTGCTGAAATTTTGGGCCACCTTGAGGGTTTTTTTTTTTTTGCCTGCAACAGTGGTAGCCAACCACTCACAGGGAAAAGGGCACATTTTATACTGTTACTAAGCCACGCCACATACATGAGCATAACGTGCATAAAATGTTCCGTCCAGTCCCTTCACTCCTCCGCTCTCTTTTACATCTTTTCACAAATTTCCCTTCATTGTATGCCTTTTCAAACCGTGCAATGTTCCAAGCCGATACAAGTGTTTCATAAATTCTTTCGTTGTTGAGAAATGCCATGTAATTGATCGAGGTTTTCCTCATTCATTGTCCACGTGTATGGGAAGAGATTTGTCTAAAAATATTCACAACAGCAGCCGCTATTCTCGTGTTTTTCAGATCCACAAATCACAATAATTCCTGTTTTTTTAATGATATATATATATATATATATATATATATATATATATATATATATATATATATATATATATACACACATACACACAGGGTGTTACAAAAGTCTTGGGCACATTTGAAGCCCTCATATCTTATTAACTATGAATGGTAGTAAGATAAAAGTCATGCCATTTTAAAGTCATGCCATGCTGGGACGTGTTTGGCAAGAATCGGCATGATGTGTGTCGTGTGACCAATGGTGCTCACATTGAACATCTTTGAACATTTCATGTAAAAATTGAGATTGCAAGCTTTGTGAATTTACCAGATGCGTTTTCATATCCTTAATAGTTTCCAGGATATTCAATGTCAAAATGTGCCCAAGATTTGTGAACACCCTGTATGTGCATCCATCCATTTTCTGATCCGCTTATGCTCACGAGGTTCGCGGGCGTGCTGCTGCCTCTTCCAGCTGTATTTGGGCAGTTGGCAGGGGACACCTTGAACTGGTTGCCAGCCACTCGCAGGGCACACAGAGACCAACAACCATCTGCGCTCACACTCACACCAAGGGACAATTTTGAATGTTCAATCAGCCTTTCATGCATGTTTCTGGAATGTGGGAGGAAACCCACTTAAGAATGTGGAGAACATGCAAACTCCGCACAACGAAGCCGTACAAGAAGAGAATATGCAAATGGTGACCATACAAATTCCATTAAAAAAAAAAAACTTACCAACAATTAGCATTCTTGTAGTGTGATGCCACCATCTGAGAGGCATCATGCCTTTTAGAGCATTGACTTATTAATCCTAAGCGGAGGTACAAGTTCCATTATTGAAGAGTTTACTGTTGTCTTTTACCATTTGCCACATTTCGGGTGAGTTTCAGTTAATGGCAGCAAGAGGCCCTGTAAAAATCCTTATTAACGTTGGAGTCAAAATTGCATTCATGTTCACTCCTCTAACTTGAATAAATGCCCACCTATTCTTTGGTTCATTTGGCTCTTTTTTTTGCAGACAGTTTAAAGATTAGCTTTTCACTCTTCTTTGAAACATTCTGATATGTACCAGTAACGACAGGTCACTAAACTAACGTATTGTTTATTTTAGAATAAAATAAATGACTGGAGAGTAAGCTTCAACCTTCCTTTTGCTCAATGGAATGCCATCTGAGATTTTCTTTCAGGTGTCCATAAGTGTCAATTGTAAGGCCACCCCTCAGAGTCTGTCCTGGTTGTGTGACCTGAAATCGTTTGGATTTTTGCTGAAATTTTGGGCCACCTTGAGGGGTTTTTTTTTTTTGCCTGCAACAGTGGTAGCCAACCACTCACAGGGAAAAGGGCACATTTTATACTGTTACTAAGCCACGCCACATACATGAGCGTAACGTGCATAAAATGTTCCGTCCAGTCCCTTCACTCCTCCGCTCTCTTTTACATCTTTTCACAAATTTCCCTTCATTGTATGCCTTTTCAAACCGTGCAATGTTCCAAGCCGATACAAGTGTTTCATAAATTCTTTCGTTGTTGAGAAATGCCATGTAATTGATCGAGGTTTTCCTCATTCATTGTCCACGTGTATGGGAAGAGATTTGTCTAAAAAATATTCACAACAGCAGCCGCTATTCTCGTGTTTTTCAGATCCACAAATCACAATAATTCCTGTTTTTTTTTTAATGTTGTGTGTGCATTTATCATGACAAGCGCAAAAGAAAAAAAAGTCGACCGAGTCGATTTAAAAAACCTGGCATTGCACATCCCACGCCTTTGCCCACCAACAAAATCATATATGTAACAGATGAAAAATCCAATGCGATTAAAATGGAGTGCACTATGTATCTACATCGTACAATGGCTGCCCAAGCACACAAATACAATAGCTCACAAACATATCACACACACACTTATTTGCCAACTGATTGAGCTGGTGTTTGAACTTCTAAACCACCCAAAAAGGTTTTATATTAAATGTGAATGTCTTACCTTATTGAGAATCCAGCTCCCTATTGTGGCCATAGGCATAATCAAATCAAAGTAGCTTGTACACCTCTTTTTGTCCATAAATGCTGGTCATCATGGCCTTCTTCTTGTTCAGATGGAAACTCTGCTCATATCTATTTACCACCACCACCCACTGTGAAAAAAAACAAACTAACAAACAAACTCATGGCAGAGCATTAAGGGTTCAAAAAAATCCATGAGAAAATAGTGGGTGGAAAAAAAAATCACATTTAATACAATACCAAATATTGAACCCATAATTTATTACCGATTTTAGTTGTGTCATGATTTTTGTGCAATTGAACAGTATGCATAATTCTTTTTATTCCTTTACCTAATATACTGTAATAACTTTTTTTACAAGTGTTAATAAATTTCAGATGATTTGCTTTGGAAGTTAATTTCAATAGATTGCTAGCTCTGCATTCACACTGTCACTCGAGTATAAAGGCCCTGTCACACCTTGACGATTCAGCCAGCGTATGCCGACGTTCAGATTTTCCCTAAAACGCTGGCATACGCTGAATTATCGATTTTTTTTTTCAATTTTGGGCGTATACATAGCGCATTCATAACGGGCTGGACGTATACATAACGTATCAGTAAATTATATAGAACGTTTCGATAACTTATAGATAACTTATTCCAACGAATGCCTAGTCTAATTTATGCATAGCGTGCAGCAGCGTATTGCCGGCGATCACGTGGCGTAGTCTATAAAAGGCTGGCGCTCGGCGTTTCAAGCCCCTGTCACACCTTGACGATTTAGCCAGCGTATGCGGCGTAGGAAAAATTTGGCAAATACGCTGGCGTCGTCGAATTAAGTTATGGGTAAGTTTTGTATACGTAACAGCACGCTGAAGCACGTTGGTATCGTCGAAATGCGTCGAGTCGTCGAGAAATTTTAAGCATGCTTAAAATTTCTCGTCGTATATCAGCGTATGGCTATACGTCCGTATACGCAGGCCATAAGTAATAGGTAAGTTATGCGATCGTTGCACACGTTCAAACACGTTAAGTGTAGGTTACTCATAAGTCCAAATACGTCGAGAATACCTACTAGCTGTTCTCCAACATCCGTGCCTTCGAACTTGCGCTTGGACATGCTGACCAGGCTGTCACGCACGTAGTTGGCGAAGGCTGCAGTGGCTGTGATGGGATGAGCCTCTGCGAGACCTTTGATGAGCTCCCCAGACTTTTCTTTGCCATGACGCTGATGTTGTTTGGTTTATTAATGACACAAGTCATAATGGCGTTTGATTGCTGCTTTAATAGCGTGAATAGCAACTCACAGTAACGATGGCAAGCCGCACCTTGCCTCTTGGGTTATACCATTTTAACTAGACCGGGGATAGTCCCCAAACAGATGTTGGTACTGCAATGTCTAGTGCAGTTATGATTTGAAACGTCGGCGCCAGCCTTTTATAGACTACGTCACGTGATCGTCGGCAATACGCTGCTGCACGCTATGCAGCAGCGTATTGCAATTCGAAACACGGATGTTGGAGAACAGCTAGTAGGTATTCTCGGCGTATATGGACTTATGAGTAACCTACACTTAACGTGTTTGAGCGTGTGCAACGATCGCATAACTTACCTATTACTTATGGCCTGCGTATACGGGGCGTATAGCCATGCGCTGACATATCTGACGAGAAATTTTAAGCATGCTTAAAATTTCTCGGCACCTCGACGCATTCCGGCGTATACCAGCGTGCTTCAACGTGCTGTTACGTATACAAAACTTACCCATAACTTATTCGACGTCGCCAGCGTATTTGCCAAATTTTTCCTACGTCGGCATACGCTGGCTAAATCGTCAAGGTGTGACAGGGGCCTAAGCTGTCCGAAAGAAAGTCCAATGAACCACTCCAGTGACACCGCATCTAGATTATTTATTTTTATTTTTCATATGAGATGTCGTGAAATACTGAATATAACCGGATAATCAACGTTAATATACAGAAAATAGCCACAAGAAAAAGGTTTATCGTTATCCGAAGTAATCCATAAAGTCTGAAGAGCAACAGAGTCGCATGGTCTGAGGCGCATTTGCTAATTATAAATTCACACAAATCTGCTCGAAGAAAAGGAAATATCAACAAGTC
The DNA here is from genome assembly GCA_026261675.1 of Hippocampus mohnikei. Taxonomy (NCBI): domain Eukaryota; kingdom Metazoa; phylum Chordata; class Actinopteri; order Syngnathiformes; family Syngnathidae; genus Hippocampus; species Hippocampus mohnikei. Next base: position 5,389,804 of record JAKGUB010000331.1, on the reverse strand, counting down.
CAGGACCACAGCTTCTCTCGTTTCTCATTAGTCAGATAGATGGAAGATAGCTTGCATGGCGAGAGGTGGAAGCAAGAACAGATTAGTCTCTCTTCACAAACAACCACATATCCTTGACTTTTAATTAAAAACGCCATAGCAATTAGACACGGTAGTTTAAAGAACTGGCAGTATAAAAAGAGTTCAGGCACTGCTATAAAGGCAATATGGCGCCGTTTCAAGAAAATAAAGCTTCTCTTCTTTCTTCCTGCGATTTTTTTTTTCTTTAAACATAAACTTCAATCGGCTTATAGATTTTCACCAAAGCACTGCAGTTGGAGTAAAAGAGGAGAAAACAGAGCTCAACGCTTTCCAAAGATAGTGAAGATTGAGGTCAAGGAAAGGGGGGAGCACAAAATTGAAACAATTAATCAACAATTAATACAGGTCACAACATGTTGTCATTGAAATAATCTGTGTGGATAAAGTCAACATTACTCAAGAAATGAATCAATGTAACTGTGACATTTTGGAAAAGGACAAGAGCCTGTAGCAGCCCGCACACAGGCATCTGCCAAACATGAGTAACAGCACTGCTCTAAGTGATGCATGTCTACTGTACACTTTGCTGCATCTGAGTCAACCACACACGCGAATCCCGATCCCTAAATAGCAGCATGCATTTTGGAAAACAGAAACTAGGTCTACTAGTGTGGCCTATTTAATAAGGTCGTTTTCTGGTTGCATCGCCTGATTATCATCCCTGATGGTAAAATGACATATCTCATAATGACGTTTTCTATACTCACACAGACAACTGGCTAAGAGCGTATATAAGCTAAAATCAAACCGACTGTGGTCAATTCTCCGTTTTGTTTCAGCGGCAGGTGAGAACAAACACACCACGTTGTCTTACTGATCCAATTTTGTCTGTCTTTCGCAGCAGAATAACAAATCAGTCTTTGTGATTTACTATAGTATTCCCCTGGGTAATTGGTTTTCTGGAGTGGTGACCATGTGGAGATGAAAAACAATCTGTGTTCTCTTAACAGATGCTGTAATTACCTGAGACTCACACAAGTGCACACCAAAGTAGTAGATGCACCCTTGGTGAGCTCCCACTTTTCGAGTGGGAAGAGCACAATGCGCTTTTGCATATACTCTATTACTGTAAAGCGTGTAACCATAATGCAGTGCCAACTTTACAAAGGATTGGACCCATAAGAATAAACTATGATTTAATCCACTTTTGTTTTCATCCAACCATAATTTAAGTGTATGATTGATTCAATATAAAGAATCCTTGTCACATGTGCACAAGTCAGTTTATTAGGTTTTGACCGCAGGAGGCGTTTTTATCCAATTTACCTTCAACAATAACAACATATCAGATGCAGTTAAATGCTCTTGCCAGGACTTTTAGACTTTGTATACAAATAGTCAGCTCTATGGAGTGCCTGCCCGCCCTAAGTAAATATTTTCTTACCTGTCTAATGCACTTGTGAGCAAGCCATTCTACACTAATCTACGTAATAACTACCCCCACATTGAGTTCCTCAGTCAATAAGGCAAAGGGTAAGCAGAGCTGTAGTGTTAGCACAGATTAGTGGAAGCCAACAGTCTTATCAGCTCGCCTCTGAGAATGTTTTAATAATGTTTGGCTAAGTTTTCGATGCGTGTGTGGAAGCTGTTTTTGTTTGGCAATGGCATGTCACATCACTGCAATAACAAGTCTAATTCAGCGACATGAAGAATGCTGCCTCCAGTGGTGACAATTCAGAGGAATCTCCAAGTAGGGTTGCTTTAAGCGCGCCCGCGCGTGTGTGTGTGTGTGTGTGTGTTTAAAACAGACATGTTTTTCAGACACCTGGAAACTGTTTTAAATTGCAAAAATCTGCCTAGTAAATCTTATATCAATATGAAAAGGGGCGAGAAGCTCTTTTTGTCCATGATGATGACGTCTTTAAGTGGCGAACCTGTCATGATCATAGCACACGTGTACACCCATTTTAAGAGTAAATAGATTTATCGCACGTGACACCACATATTTTGATAGTTTAAAAAAAAAATTAATTGACTGAAATACGAGCAGTAACTAGTCATTTAATTCCAAATCAATACTCCCATCTGCTCCAAAACGTGACATGACTATGTATTAATTTGAGATGACACCTTGCAGTATCTCTCCATCAGGGAAAAATCCATATGGTTGTGAATTATTAGCAAATTAATTAATTGCCAAATCCGTAATCAACATAATTAATTAAATGTTTGCAGTAATCAAAGTCGATGTAGAGTCTATCATCTGACGTTAAATTGTGTGTGTCTGTGGGGGGCATTTTGTTGTCTTGGAAAATTTCACCCAATCTAAGGATTAGAGCCTTAATGGCAATTTAAAATTAGACCTCATTCTGTATATTCGGAATATGTTGAAGGACCAAAAAAAAAAAACATTGCGGCGGATGAAAGAAAAAGCATTGTCAATTCCTGACATTGTTCTCTCATGGTTTCATGAGTTCACATGAACGGACAAGAATGCAAATTGAGAAACAGCATCTCTTTGCCTGAGGTAAGGCAATGCCACAACTTAGATCAAGGCCAAAGTTAGATAAGGAAGGAAAATGGAAAGAAAGAAAACATCAGGGTCATATGCTAGAAAGAGCCTTAGGCCCCTGTCACACCTTGACGATTTAGCCAGCGTATGCCGACGTAGGAAAAATTTGGCAAATACGCTGGCGTACGTCGAATAAGTTATGGGTAAGTTTTGTATACGTAACAGCACGCTGAAGCACGTTGGTATACGTCGAAGTATGGTCGAGTCGTCGAGAAATTTTAAGCATGCTTAAAATTTCTCGTCGTATGTCAGCGTATGGCTATACGTCCCGTATATGCAGGCCATAAGTAATAGGTAAGTTATGCGATCGTTGCACACGTTCAAACACGTTAAGTGTAGGTTACTCATAAGTCCATATCGTCGAGAATACCTACTAGCTGTTCTCCAACATCCGTGCCTTTCGGAACTGCAATACGCTGCTGCATAGCGTGCAGCAGCGTATTGCCGACGATCACGTGACGTAGTCTATAAAAAGGCTGGCGCTCGACGTTGCCGACGATCACGTGACGTAGTCTATAAAAGGCTGGCGCTCGACGTTTCAAATCATAACTGCACTAGACATTGCAGTACCAACATCTGTTTGGGGACTATCCCCGGTCTAGTTAAAATGGTATAACCCAAGAGGCAAGGTGCGGCTTGCCATCGTTACTGTGAGTTGCTATTCACGCTATTAAAGCAGCAATCAAACGCCATTATGACTTGTGTCATTAATAAACCAAACAACATCAGCGTCATGGCAAAGAAAAGTCTGGGGAGCTCATCAAAGGTCTCGCAGAGGCTCATCCCATCACAGCCACTGCAGCCTTCGCCAACTACGTGCGTGACAGCCTGGTCAGCATGTCCAAGCGCAAGTTCCGAAAGGCACGGATGTTGGAGAACAGCTAGTAGGTATTCTCGACGTATTTGGACTTATGAGTAACCTACACTTAACGTGTTTGAACGTGTGCAACGATCGCATAACTTACCTATTACTTATGGCTCATGATACGGGACGTATAGCCATACGCTGATATATACGACGAGAAATTTTAAGCATGCTTAAAATTTCTCGACGACCTCGACGTACTTCGACGTATACCAACGTGCTTCAGCGTGCTGTTACGTATACAAAACTTACCCATAACTTAATTCGACGTACGCCAGCGTATTTGCCAAATTTTTCCTACGTCGGCATACGCTGGCTAAATCGTCAAGTTGTGACAGGGGCTTTAGGCCAATATTATCACACCAGAAAGTTCAAATTAGATACCTAACCAAAGGCAATAATTATCTTTGGATTGAGGCAGTCTAAGGCTATCAAGTAAAAACATACTTAACTAAATGCGAGAGAAAGCTATTACTGAAATGGGATGGGGGTGGGGGGAAAACAAACATTTGGTCCCACGTAGAAGGAACGAGGAAGGAGAAATGCACCACACTTCAATGATTGGCGGTAGAGTAGAGCATGTGATGAACATGTCAGCTACACAGTCAGAAACCGGGTGGAATAAAAACAAAGTATGCTGTCTTGAGGTACACTTATCTGGGCGTTAGCCATACATGCGACTCTCAGAGACATACTGAAGTCACAGAGACTCTAAACTACCATTTTATCTTCTTGTCACTCTTCTTGTGCAACAAATATTGTATCTCTCTAAAATGGTTCAATGATTTTCTGCACCAACTGTACAAACTGTAATAGTATTGTATTCTACCACTGATCACTTTAGCTCTGCTTGAAACTATGGTTCACTTAAATTATGAAATGTCCTTCCATACCAATTTGTCATGTTCTTGTTTATGATGATACTAATGCAGCGTGTATACCGGAGACAAATTCCTTGTGTGTTCTACATACTTGGCCAATAAAGATGATTCTGATTCTGATTCTGATATTAATATTTTTTACTTCTTCAATAGATAATTCAATGTGATTGTGACGACCGTGTGGTCCAGTGATTAGCGCGTTGATCTCACAGTGTAGAGGTCTTGGGTTCAATCCCTGTTCCGGCCTCCCTGTGTGGTCTCAACTCAACTGTATTTATTATTTTATTGTGTCTCTTTGTGCCCTGCGATTGGCTGGCAACTGGTTCAGGGTGTTCCCTGCCTCCTGCCCGAAGACAGCTGGGATAGGCTGCGGCACCCCCCTTGTGAGGATAAAACGGATCGGAAAATGAATGAATGAATGAATGTGATTGTTTAAAAATGTTGCCTCCACGCAGAAAAGTTAGAGATTCATCATCACAGGTCAGCACAGAGTGATGCGGTGTCGGTGCAGGCAATGCCACCTAATTGAGTTACTGTACCGCTCTCTAGTTCAGCATCCTACAGTGTAGCATTTTCGTGCCAAACATTTGATATATATTAATCGATGCATAAATCTATATAAGTATGTCATTAACAGTGCGATGAAGATGAAAACGAATACAAAAAATTGTGAAAATAAGAATAAAAAACGGTGATTATTTGCACATCGTCATGTCATATCCTGTCAACGGATTGTACAAATGCATCTGATGTCAATGCCAAGTTTTAAGAGTGCTAACTGATTTTAAACTCACACGAAGTTTAGCGTCTCCACAGCAATATGCGAGAATTGTTCATGGCTTGGTTCTGGTGCAGAAAGGAATTTTCCTCAGCAGATAGAATAATGAGGTATTTATATAAAAACAACTACAAGAGGTCCTCTGGTTAAGAAAAGGCACAGGTCCATGGTGAGGTGGTCCAATTGCTGAGTTTGGGTTGGTCGTGAATCAGATTCGAGAAAGGTGCGTGGCAGGAGATAAAACAGATGGTGTTGGCAAGGCATAATGCGAAAGGTCCTGAGCGTCATGTTACAATGTGGAGACTTAAATGAAGATCATGGATCAAAGCAAAAGACTAAAAGCTATCAGGTGCCCAGTTTAGAAAAAGAAGACAAGATGAAAAGGAGAAACGGCCAAAAGAAAAATGTATGCATGCAGATTTCTATGAGTGATATAAGTGACCGTAGGCTACAGGCTATTAATTATCCTCTTGCTAATGTGTTAATTAACCCCACAATACGGCTGTATTTGGCATTACATTTTGTTGAACTATCAACTATTAGAATCGAATAGTTCATAATGGAGAATGTGCGCTAATTTCACCGATAGGCAATATAGTCTAGTTTAGGGGTCACAACCTTTTTGAAACTGAGAGCTACTTAGTGGGTTCTGGCCTACAAGTTTTATATAGACATCTGAAATAACACATTTGCCCAAATAAGCTTTAGACGTTATTGTTAATAAGTCGCTGATCATGATTATGATAATAAAGTGGAAACAGATAAATACCAGATGCAACACATTATTTCCAGGAATCTTTGCCAGGGTTTATATTTTCAAATGATCACTTCAACAACATTCCAAGGAAATAATCTACGATAGCACATAGGTTCTGAATCTTTTTAGCATTACCAAGTAGTTTCACCGTGTTTTAATAGGACTCCATGAAAACAAATTAAATTTCCAATTTACCATTACGCTGAGTGTCGTAGTTATGATGAGTGTGAGCCCTGTGTTTCTCTTCAACAAGCCGCTCCCACCTTAGGGTAATCTTTTTACTTTCAAAAAACTTCAAAGAGTTGTTTTTAATCCCCCAGATGCTTAGTCTCCATGTGCCGAAGCATTTTTGATGGCTTCATTGCCTCATTTGCAACCCTGACACCACATATGAGGCAGACCGGGTTTGGTGTGTATCAAGTAACCTTGACCTTAAGTAGGACTGATGATATTGTCTCATAAATAACACTTTTTTTTTCTTGGAAGCTGGAGTCTCTTATTTTTTTCATTATTTTGACTTTTCCCCTTTTTGAAGAAGTGTTCCAAACATGTTTTTTCCATCCATCCATCCATCCATCCATCCATCCATCCATCCATCCATCCATTTTCCACCGCTTATACGGCGACAGGTCGTGGGGGCAGCAGCTTTTGAAGGGAACCCCAGACTTCCCTCTCCCCAGCCACTTCTTTGAGCTCTTCCCAGGGGATCCCGAGGCGTTCCCAGCCCAGCTGGGTGACATAGTCTCTCCAGCGTGTCCTGGGTCGTCCCCGTGGCCTCCTGCTGTTGGGACATGCCCAGAACACCTCACCAGGGAGGCGTTCAGGAGGCATCTTAATCAGATGCCCGAGCCACCTCATCTGGCTCCTCTCGATGTGGAGGAGAAGCGGCTCTACTCTGAGCCCCTCCCGGATGAATGAGCTTCTAACCTTATCTCGAAGGGAGAGCCCGGATGAAACTCAGAGCCTTGAGGAACTCCGGGCGGATCTCATCCACTCCTGGAGCCTTGCCACCGAGGAGCTTTTTAACAACATCGGTGACTTCAACCACAGAGATTTGAGAGTCCACCTCAGAGTCCTCAGACTCTGCTTCCTCCAAGGAAGATGTGTTGGTGGAGTTGAGGAGGTCTTCAAAATACCCTGCCCACCGACTCACAACATCCTGAGTCGAGGTCAGTACACAACTCAAATTAGCTGCCTCAACAATAGAGGCACGGAACATGTTCCACTCGGATTCAATGTCCCGCGCCTCCCCCGGGACATGGGAAAAGCTCTGCCGGAGGTAGGAGTTGAAACTCCTTCTGACAGGGGATTCCGCCAGATGCTCCCAACAAACCCTCACAATACATTCGGGTCTGTCAGGTCGGACCGGTATCTTCCCCCACCATCGGAGCCTACTCACCACCAGGTGGTGATCAGTTGACAGCTCCGCCCCATTCTTCACCCGAGTGTCCAAAACATGTGGCCGCAAATCCAATGGTACAACCACAAAGTCAGGTCCTGGGACACAAAGGGTGTCCTGGTGCCAAGTGCACATATGGACACCCTTATGTTTGAACAAGGTGTTTGTTATGGACAATCCATGACAAGCGCAGAAGTCCGATAACAATACACCACTCGGGTTCTGATCAGGGGGCCATTCCTCCCAATCACGCCCTTCCAGGTCTCACTGTTGTTGCCCACGTGAGCATTGAAGTCTCCCAGCAGAACAAGAGAGTCCCTAGCAGGAGTATTCTCCAGCACACCCTCCAAGGACTCCAAAAAGGGTGGGTACGCTGAGCTGCTGTTGGGTGCATATGCACAAACAACAGTCAGTACCCGTCCCCCCACCCGAACGCAGAGGGAGGCAACCCTCTCGTCTACCGGTGTGAACCCCAATGTACAGGCACTGAGCCAGGGGGCAATGAGTATGCCCACACCTGCTCTGCGCCTCTCACCATGGGCAACTCCAGAGTGGAAGAGAGTCCAACCCCTCTCGAGAGAACCGTTACCAGAACCCAGGCTGTGTGTGGAGGCAAGTCCGACTATATCCAGTCGGAACTTTTCTACCTCGGACACCAGCTCAGGTTCCTTCCCTGCAAGAGAGGTGACATTCCACGTCCCTAGAGCTAGCTTATGTTGCCTCTTCGGGCTGAGCCAGGCCGGGCCGCATGGGTGTAGGCCCGGCCACAAGGCACGCGCCAACGAGCCCCACCTCCAGGCCTGGCTCCAGGTGGGGGGCCCGGTGACCCGCGTCCGGGCAAGGGAAACTTAGATCCATTTATCGTATTCATCATAAGGGGTTTATGAGCCGTGCTTTGTCTGGTCCCTCACCTATAACCTGTTTGCCATGGATGACCCTACCAGGGTCATAAAGTCCCAGACAACTTAGCTCCTAGGTTCAATGGGACAAACAAAACCTTCCAGGTTGACGGCTTTTTTTTCTTGTTTTGTTTCAAACATCTTTCAGACCCTGACGATCCATTAAGTTTTTATTCTTCTATGCGACCAGCTATGGTGGCCTCTGTACCGGTACTGGCTGGTCAGTTGTGACTAGATATTTATATTTCTTCCAGTTCTCTAAATAGATGGACACATAATGCAGCTGGCAAAACAATATACTGTACAGTGGTGCCTCAATTTTTGCACTAATTTCATGAACCTCTTTATAACTCGAAGCAATCATAAACAGAGGTACATTTTCCCACTGAAATGAATGGAAATGCAACTCATCCAATGTATGCAATGTATACATTTTTTGTATCTATTTTTATTTTCTCTTTTTTAAATTTTAGAGAATACATTAAAAACTGTACATATCAAACTTACAGTTATACATATGTGCCACAATTAATCAGAAGTGTAGGCGGCTGCTATGAGAATTGTGACCGGAAGAAGTGTGTGAGTGTTTAAGCAGAACTTGCGGCCATCACATGACAGGTTTCTATTTGCTTCCGCGGAGAAGATCGAGTTTTATGTGGGTTTTGGAGCTTTTACAGCCAACCATAACCTTTGAATCATTCTGAGGTCTAATTAAGATTGGGGGTGGGGGGGGGGGACTTTCACACAGGCGAAAAATCAATTTCTGGGCTAAGAGCGAGCAACACGCCGACCACACGCAGCGAAGTGACATAAATAGAGTACATACAGGTATAGTACATGCTATGTTTCACAACAATACTGAACCACTTTATAAGTACCTGCGGATGAACTAGTTGAACGTGTTCCGACACGAGCGGCACAGGTACCGCATTAAAATGAATGAAAGCGAACCCCGCCTTTGAATAGAGCCCCATTTTTTCCCCGTTTTTGTCACGCATGTCCTCTTTCTGCAGCAACCTGCGTCTTCCTTGATTAACACTCAATCTTTTTATGGATTAAATAATTGATGATACAAGATATTGTATTTGTATGTACATTTGGGGCCCAAATGTTACTTTTTGCAATGGTTGGGTCCTAGTCGAATTCGAAAGCAGAGCGCAGTGTGCAGAGGCCCTTCCATAACCCTTCACTAATCTTAGGTCTCAGCTATTTTTTTTTTATATTTTGTGACTGTTTAGTGTTGTGTTTCTAAAAATACCAATGCAACATGATGGCTTGCAAAATGTAACAAAACACTGGCGATCAGAACCATAATCCGAATCCGAATCAGAATCGTTTTTATTGGCCAAGTATGTAGAACACATAAGGAATTTGTCTCCGGTATAACACCATCATCAATAATATTCCAAAAAAGTGGTCAGTGATTTTTTTTCTCTCACATATCAAAAGGGATATTTTCCGTTTCTTTATTTTTATGTTGGACTTCCACTGAAGTAGAAATACCATTCAGAGTGTAAAAAAAGACACTAGAGTAATTTGCTCCCAGATGAATGTGTTTCTGCTGGTTAAAGTTATCATGTCATTGACTTTACTATCCTAAACAGGACACATACAATGACAATGCTGTAACATCGTCTCCCACCCAACAGAAATACTTTTCAGAGTCGAGTAACTTTCTCGTTAGGACGACCCCCTTAGGCCCTTCCCATAGGTGGTGAGCCCATGGCAAGGCTGGCCCACTTTGCCTCTTCGGGCTGAGCCCAACTGTGGCCCATGGGTGTAGGCCGGCCACCAGGCACTCGACAGTGAGCCCCACCTTCAGGCCTGGCTCCAGAGGAGGGCCCTGAAGACCCGCATCCGGGCAAGAAAAAACACCGTTCAATGGTCATTCATCATAAAAGAGTCAATAAACCGTGCTTTGTCTGGTGCCTCACCGAGGATCTGTTGCCCTGGGTGACCCTACCAGGAGCATAAAACTACAAGACTACTAAAATCAATGGGACACACAAAGCCTCCAGCACGGTCAGGTCACGGAGAGGGCCTTGCAAATGTACGTTGAGAAATGTTGTTTTAAACTATTTTGGGCTATTTTCTCAAACAGTTGTTCTAAAAGAGGTGAGCATTGCCCCATTATCGCTTGTGAACAAATGAGCCTGAGCCACTCTTAGAAAAAGGGCACTCTAGAGGTCCATTTTTGTTTTCCGAGGTACCGGTACAAATTTTTATGATGCACTGTACCCTTTAGAGTTCACAATTGAACCACAAGAAAGAAAACATTTATATATATTGTTTATGGTGAGAAAAGCTACATAGAGTAAATGGTCCAAACAGACAAAGGGAGCATTAAGTATCTTTTTGTGTGCACATAAGGGTACAAACGAGTGTTTGGCCTCTGTAAAAGCCTTTTGAAAGACCCCACTGTTGCATGGACTGCAGTTTCATGAAAGAAACAGTCAAAGTTGTAATCAGGACCAGGTGTGGGAAATGTATGTACTTTGTGCACTTTGATCCAAATTTGGTTCATGTGAAGAAAAAACATTTATTTGTCTTTTATTTGGTTCCCATGATTCATTGTGCCGTGCAATACTGAACTTTTCCGTCATAAGATCGTCAATCATTGTGTTTTTTTGTTACCCATAGTTGAATGTGTGTCTTAATTAACCATCATTGTCAATTGAAGTTGCACATTTTTAACATGAAACTGTTAGTTTGATGTATGAGCAAAACAATAAAATCCCTGTTAGTTTAACTGATGTCAAGATAAAGTGCTTATGATCAATGTTCCCTCTAATTTAAATGTTTTTATCTAGTCTGAGCATTCACATCCGCTACTAGAGCATTACTTGGACCACGGTGACCAACAGATATTCACATGGTGGCTAAGGCAGTATCACAACTGCCTAAAACCCCAAATCATAAAAAGTTACCCGATGTAGGTGTGTTACAAAAAAAATTCACACCAGTGGTGTACGATAAGACTAAGATTTAAAATCTCGATATCTTGACAGATATCTCCATAACGATAAGATAACCATATTACTCAGTGTTCACTGAAAACTATGAATTTTGGAGAAAAAAAAACTATGTGGAAAGTGTATTTCTTTATAAATAAAGTTTAGGGGGGAGGAAAAGAAGCCAACTCTTTTTCAAACGTGTAAATGATCACGTATCTGTAATTCATTATACTTGTACAGTTATATTTGTTTGTATTCTTTAACGACCAGTAATTTCTAATTTGCTATTGTTTACAAATATGTTTACAGCTTTTTGTATTCTCTAAGTATATACATGACTTATTTATTTGTCCTTTTGTGCATTTGAATAAAATTGAAAAAATACGTCAATTATTAGCCCTCCGTTTATCCTGAATGACACAAAGCAGAAAATGACTGTGCTAAAATGGATGTGACTTGATATTTAAGAAGACCTTTATTTTATTTTTTTTTAATCTACTGTCCACTGAGACATTTTTCTTTATCATCAACCCTGAAACTCCCAAAAAGCTTTTTGGGGAGGGGAACCTCTGAAGCTATAGTACACTCAGAGGGTTTAAATAACTTGGTGGAGAAAATGTGGTGTGAAATGGGATGTGATGCTGCACAGGGGACTAAGAGTCCCAAAGGCTGAGTTTTCAAATTCAGCTGGACTTCAGAGTCTTGCTTTTTTCTTTGCCACCCCCTTTCCCTCTTCGTTAGATCTCCCACTTTTTGCTTTGTCTCTCCCCATTTAGGAGTAAAACTATGAGCCACTATGAGAATTTGATGTTCTTCTATATTGCCTTGTAACAAATGAGGTCCAGGCTTTCTAGAGTTGCTTCATATTGATCTCTGTTGGAGACAAATCCTTGACCAGAGGCACTGCTGCTCTGCTCTGCTCAGTCTCATCAGAGTCTGTCACATGGAGTGTAACGTGTAGAAAACCTTAATCAAGAATGATTCAGTCACATCTCAACCAAACTGCAAAGGAATAAAATGAATAAAATAGTGATATACAGCTAGAATGATGAAGAAAAAAATAAAATCACATCCTATGGTGAGAGAAGAAAATGATGAAACGCAACTGTAAAACAATGCTTCTTAATTTCATTACCGGTATATGTTCTCCTAAAATCTAAAGTCCTAAAGTGTAGGGAGTCAAGAAATACTGTCTTTTAATAAGTTTCGGGTGGGCCTGAACAATAATGAAACCATGAGTCAGCACGGCAATAGAAACAAACAAACAAGACCAAGTCTCAATGGTGAATAACTCACAAATACAGTATCAGCCAGCTACTGACATAGACAACACAGGTGGGTGATTTCGAAAGAGCAGTGTGAGGCTAAAAACAATGAAACCAAGATGATAAAATATGAAGGTGTCCTGAGAAGGACCGATTGGGTGGACACAAGAGGACCTGGCCCTAATGAGACCACAGGAGAAAAACGGTCACAACGGTCGATGATCTATTATCTGTGATCTGCGTATAACTGTGGCAAACAACATAAATGCACCAATTCAGACACAACCTTATTTCTTTGAAACGCTGTCCTGCTGGCATCCTCTCGTCACTGACTCAACGGGATAATCGTGTGATCTCGTCTCTGCGTGATAAATAAGATCATTTGACAAAATCAAATGACGTTGGTCAAAGGTGAAGCCTGAATGATATACGAGAAGCGGTTTTTGATTTGGTAAATAATTTTTATTGATTTGATTCCGATTTTGCATTTTCTTGTGAAATGAAGTTAACTCCTGGTCATAACCGCCATCTAACACTTTAATATGCAACCTGTCATCGAGCCAAAGCACCGATTGATTTCATTATACTATGTTGGAGACAGATTTTTAATAGAGCTGGAGCCAGCGAATCGAAGATGGTCCAAGAGCCATTGAAGTGATCTTTGCAGCTACTTTATCAGCCATGAAAAACATATATATATATATATATATATATATATATATATATATATATATATATATATGCTTATATAATTGCTTTTATAAATGCTTTCAGATGAGAATGTGAGAAACCAAGGAATATAAGAATGTGCTGACGAAACAAAATTGAGTAAATCCAACGAACATTTTTTTTTCCAGTGTAGATCAGTCCACAATGTTTGTTTTTTTAATTAATTTTTCATGGGCCACTGAATTGTTCATTCAAAGATGCCCATCAGCTGTGCGTTTCGGTGCACGCTTGGTCATTGTTCGCTTCATCTTATTTCAACTTTGTTTACTTCTTCAACTTGCAAAGAACAGAGTGAAAAGCTGTACTGATGTTTGGCTGCTGCACTCACATTTCTGTCGCGTCCGGTCGAATAAATATGCCACTCATCGTAGCATCTGGATTCTCACTCAGATAATCACCTTACCTATTACTTTCCAATTATTTGAAGTGTGCATACATTTTTGGGACACCTTGTAATTAACCTCTGACCAATGAAAAAAGAGGGTAGTAAGGCACCACCCCACAATTCATGGTTGTCATCACATTACTTTCCTTCGAGGAAAAATGTTGCTGGTCACCAAAGTGGGTTGGATAATGGATGGATGGATGGATATCTATTTTTAGATGAGCAGGTAATGATTAGTAACGTTGTCTGTTTTAGTGATGTTGAATCAACTCTGAGACACAGAAAATGGTTCATGTGCAATAGCTCCTCTTCGATGCAATCGATAGGGCCAAAGTGGGGCATCACTGTCACAGATGTCACATCCGACTGTTGCAGCTCGGTCTTCACATATGTCTATGCCCTGCTTCAATGCAGTCATCACTTCTGCATTCTGTTATGTCTAGCTCAAGCACGGCAAATTTCACTTGCTGACTGTTATAATTGCTGTCTAGTCAATTCAAGTTTTACATGTCATAATACCTCTGCGATTTTGATTGTGATTGCTGTTTGCTAACATTGGCTGCTCCTTACTCATGACTTGTTGTGGCCACTCGTCACCTTTGTGTAATATCTATCTATCTATCTATCTATCTATCTATCTATCTATCGATTGATCTATCGATCGATCTATCTATCTTGGCCCGGTGGTCCCGTGGTTAGCGCGTCAACCTCACAGTTCAGAGGTCTTGGGCTCAATCCCAGCTCTGGCCTTCCTGTGTGGAGTTTGCATGTGCTCCCCGGGCCTGCATGGGTTTTCTCCAGGCACTCCGGTTTCCTCTTACATTCCAAAAACATGCACTCTAAATTGTCCCTCGGTGTGAATGTGAGCTTGGATGGTTGTTCGTCTCTGTGTGCCCTGCAATTGGCTAGTAACCGTTTCAGGGTGTCCCCCGCGTACTGCCTGAAGACGGCTGGGATAGGCTCCACCACCGGCCACGATCCTTATGAGGATAAAGCGGATCGGAACATGGATGGATGGATGGATGGATGGATGGATGGATGGATGGATAGATAGATAGATAGATAGATAGATAGATAGATAGATAGATAGATAGATAGATAGATAGATAGATAGATAGATAGATAGATAGATAGATAGATAGATAGATAGATAGATAGATAGATAGAAATGTTGCTCTGGTTTTACTCTGTGTGAAAGAGATAATCAAATTGGAGGTCAGGCTGGAACAGGAGCATAGACTTCGCTTTTTGGTTGCCTTAAAAATGGCATTTTGCCCAGTGGCATTTGCCCAGTGGCATGAATGACTCCCTGGGTGGGTAGCCAGACTGAACACCATACAGCCAGAGACAGGAAGTTAGTAAACACCATGTGCACTGGAAGCGGCAGCTGGTAGAAGTAAAATGCACATCAGTTGCCCCTCTGAGCCCAACAATGACAACATTCTGTGCATAAGGTCAAGTTATGTGCCATCACCCAACCTGGGCAGGGAAAGGAGCCTAACTTAGACGTACAGTTAGACATACAGTACAGTCCATGCGAAGCAGAAGGTGCTTGAGCGTGTCAAATTTTAAGAAGAGACCTCTTAATCAAAGATGTTCCACATTTTTTAATGCAAACACGTCTTTACTTAGAGACTGCCAATAATCAAGTTGTGAACAATCACAATATTGCACCAACAGATTCTCCAACCACGCCCCAGCCTACCTGCCTAATGGGTGAGAGACATGGTCCTAATGTCTGCCACAAACCTCTGGCTAATTTTAAATAATCCCCAAAGTAATTATAAATTAATTGTGTGTCTGTCTGGTGTTTAGTCTAATTATTGCAATGAATGTATTCATGCTGTGTGCACTTAATGCATTTGCACCCGGTATATTAGTTCAGTAAACTACACACCAAGATGAGCATAAATTTTCCGCATCTTTTGAGTGTATCATACAATGTGAGTTTGCACAGCTTGTAAAGCACATTCTTGCAAGCATATTCTCTCCCTTTTCCTTGGCTTCTAAAGATTACTACTCATTTACAGTTGAAGGCATTTATCATCAGTTGTGCATTGAATCCAGCTCAGTGGACATGCAAGGCCATACTGCGTTTTCCTCCAATAGCCAGGAGTGTATGTTCACAATATCCAATTTTCATCCTCATTCCGTCTATCTCCAACCTTTTTGAAATGTTGGCTATGAATCTTCATTGCATCCAGTGGTGTGGAAAGCAGCTCTCTTCTAAATTACTATTGATGATGATGCCACACTGGAGAGAATGTGAACAAAGTATGGAAATGCTAGAGCAAAGAGGGCTCGAGCAGGGAGGGGGAACAGATGCAATCAGCCGAGATTCTCCATTCTTCAAAGGGTACTTTTACAGCTGAAGATAAGTGAATACAACCGTAAATACATGAGCCCTTATTTTTCAGTTGTTGAAAAATAGAAATCCTGACAGAACGTTCCACAAAACATTCACTCATACACACAATGGATTTCTGAACAAAATTTCACATGCCGCGTCATCTTCATTTACGTCTTTTACTTTGTATGATCGTGACCTTCCTTGGATCTTAAACATCAAGCCATTTGCAGAAATGTTTGAATTCATTTCATTTGGCATTTTTGGAGAAAATTGTATTTTCTTTGCTTCGCCCTTCCATTGAAAATCTTTGTGAGTTATCTTCTTTGTTGTGTGACTAGTACTATCAATTACATAAAGACCCAAACAACATGTCCTTGGTTTGGGGAAACTATTAAAGGTTACAGTGGCAGCACAACAATATTTGTTTGGCCTTGGACAAGACAAGCAAGCAGTGTCTCTCGATATGAAATGTGGCCATCCACAAAGTCGAAAACATGTTCTTGAAAAGATCAAGGAGCAAACAAACCAACCAGTAAATGAATACATTGGTCCGACCTCTCTAATTGGAGTCAGGCAGATTGTGATAAATGCACCAGTAGTCATACTCACAGCTTTGCACTAAAACCAAACAACATTCACAACCAATACAAATCTTTAAATCCAAGGCTCCATTTTTACAAAACGAACATGCATGTTATCTGAGCACTCTTTCATACAATATATCTCAAGGCTCCTTTGCAAACAAGCTGTTTTAGTCCACACATTCAAACCAATGAGACCAGTATTCGCAAGAAGAATGCAGTAGAGTATTAATGTCCCCACTGTTTTCAACATATATTGATAGACATATCCCATAAAGCGCAGAATAGCTTGAAAGAAGAAGAATCTTCTTTATTCGTCATGCACATACACACACATGTATTTTGACCCCTGCATTTGACCCATCACAGCAGTGAACACAACACACACACACACACACTGTTAGTGGCAACCGGTGAAGCAGGGGGCTACTTGAGCGCCCGAGTATCAGTGTCTAGCTCAAGCGCAACCATAGCCAAGTGTCTGCGGGATATTGGGGGTGGATGGTCTGTTGTCTCATCCTCTCAAGCTCTGTCAAGATGATGGGTGTTGTTGTTGTTTTGTTTTGTTTTTTTTCAACTCTTTCTGCTGGTCAGCGACAATCTTAACCACTTGGCTTCTATATGATCTTGGAGATGTTGAATAGTCTGCATGTAACAGTCGGCAGTTGTGTAGCTGGGGTTTGAAGGCCATGATAGAACCAGCCATTACAGTAATGAAACATTAGAATGACTGCAATTGTTCTCTCATTTATGCCATCTCAGCAAGCACATTCCAGGAGATATAGTCTTTCCTCTATAATAGCCTCTTCTCTTGCTCTGTTATCTCATTCTCTCTTTTTTTCCGATCAAACTAATTTTGGTGGGGACGAGCTGAGAACATGCAACCTTATGATTGATACCTACACTGCCACCCGAGGAAATTCGCCCACACGAGGATTGCTTTTCAACTAACAGGTTTTGTTCTGAAAATGGCAGGAAACGTGTTTCAGTTTATTTTTATTTTTATTTTTTAACAGTCACACTAATTAAAAAGTCATTCACACTGAAAAGAAGAGGAAAACAATCGGAGCTGAGGCCATGTAAATTGATATGGTTTGGTACAGGAGAATCCAAAACGGGAAAAAAAAAAACAAAAAGACACAACTAGGCACACTCACATCTTTAATGAAGTACCCAGAGCTAGGAATTACTTGGTCACCAGCGACACCACCAGCTTACGGCTCAGAGAGGGGAGAAGAAGAATAACAAATTAGTGGGGCTGCAACACTCAAACAAATTCAACACTGAAAACAAACTAATTTAAAGGTAGGTCACAATTTACCATTAACTCATAGCTGTCCCATCAAAGCCACTTATAAAAAAAGGAAAGGGTGTGGAAAGACAAGAAAACTTAACAAGAAGCAAAATTCCCCCTTACTCTCTGTTTATCCAGGTCGTCAGCGACACCCAAACGGCGTCTGGAACGGGCTTACCGGTACTACGACACACACAGGTAATGCACACCTCACACGCAGCCCAAAAAGAGCATTTGTATACCTTTCAGTACCATCCATCCATTTTCCGAACCGCTTAATCCTCACTCTGGTCACGGTGGGTGCTGGAGCCTATCCCAGCTGTCTTGGAGAGTAGGCGGGGGACACCCCGAATTGGTTGCCAGCCAATCGCAGGGCACACAGAGACGAACAACCATCCACGCTCACACTCACACCTAGGGACAATTTAGAGTGCTCAATCAGCCTGCCATGCATGTTTTTGGAATGCGGGAGGAAACCGGAGTACCTGGAGAAAACCCACACAGGCCCGGGGAAGAACATGCAAACCCCACACGGGGAGGCTGAAGCTGGAATTGAACCCGGTACCTCCGCACTGTGAAGCCGACGTGCTAACCACCCTTTCAGTACCAAAAATCTCAATGGCATGCGTCCCCTATTGTTTTTATTTCACCAATCTCCATGCCGTGTGTGTGGGTGTTTGTTTGTGGGGTTTTTATTTTTATTTTTTCCATCTAATAGTCTGCGTCTTGGCCTGGGGCTGTGCCTGTGTGTGAAATCATATTCTGAACGCCGATTGGCTGTCGCCGACAAGTGAGGGACTGGGCGCATGTGGATCAGTGACGGACTGACGGACCCACCTCTTATAACTTGTTTCAGCAGTTATCCATCCAGCCGCACCAACGCAGACTGTCCAACAGCGCCGACGTCTCCACTGAACAAAACGGGGCTGTGAAAGATGCTGCCCATTACAGGCGCAAAAAACACAAGCGCCCCGAGGCTGTCCAGCACCGACAGTCAATGGCGCCGACATTCCTCCCAATCAAAATCTGTGCTGGTACAGGCGTGCTGCCGAGAAGGCGCCACCACCAAGCACAGATTCTTCTCCTTTGACGAATGTCGTGGCCAAAACACGCTGAAAACAGTCCACATCAAGTCCACACGACTAAACAACAAACATGTGACAAAACAAAAGACAAAAACTACAAAAAAAGAACAAAAAAAGCAAGGCTCTTGAAGAGCAATACAACTTGTAGTATTCTGTGTAACCCTTGTTCGACCATTCAATGAAGTGAGAGGTAGGAGAGGGTGTTGCTTTCCTGTGGTCAGTTAGAATACTCTGGTTCTGTGACCAACACGCTCTCTTTCTTTACTAACTCACACGCACAAGCACAGGGTGTTACATCTGCAGTCAACAGCAGGCGGTGTGAGGGATGTGCCATACCATGATGTGTCATCGATTGTAAACAACCCCCACCCCACATTGCGGCACATTTTACTTTTGGAACTTCTTGCAAAAGTTCTGGAATCATTACTCCCCAAGGTGTCATGTGATTGTGTGTGAAAACCCCACTCCCTCTGTATGAGGTGTTATAAAAACTATATACAAATACATAATAATAATAATAATATTAATAATAATAATATTGTTATTATTATTAATAATATTAGTATTCTTATTAGAGTTAATAATAATAATAATCATTATTTTTTGTTATTATTATTATGATTGATTCACCTATCTATCCATTATCAAACCGCTTATCCTTACCGGGTATTCTGGAGCCTATCCCAGCTCTCTTCGGGCAATAGGTGGGGTACACAGTGTTTTCCAGCCAATCGCAGGGTACATAATTATTTGAAATCGACAATAATAGAGAGGGATTGTCAATGCACACTAATTTTCTATTTCTGAAGGAAAGATTATGACGTCCAGCACAGATACCAGCGGAGCATCTATCTGCCTGTGCCTGGATCAAGTCCAGCAAAATGGCATCCCACCACCTGTACCACATCGAAGACATGGTTTCACCTTGTCGAAAGTCGAGTCTACTTTCTGTCACCAATTGGCCAGGTGTGCTGTGAGCGAGTAATAGAAGCCCCATGATCCTCCCGAATGGCCAGCGTGGCAAAGCGTCATCTGCCAAATTCCCAAACACAGTCAACTCGACTTGAAAATAAAGCTGTGCCAATTTTTATTCCTAATATAGCTGAGGCCTAACTTTCAAAATAGGCCCCCTAATGTCAATGTCATGGCCTGCAAATTTTCCACATCTCAATCTAGTGGACAATTTGTGGTGGAAATCAAATAAAATGGTCAATGATAAGGCTCCAACCTGAAAAGCTGAGCTGATAACTGCAATCAGAGGAAGTTGGCATTTTATTGCTAAAGAATTCTGTTTGTCACTGGTTAAGTGCATGTCTCAGAGGCTCCAACCTGTTAGAAAAGCCAGAGGTGGTGCAACAAAGTACTTGTGGTGTAATGTTTAAGTGTGCCCTGCGATTGGCTGGCAACCGATTCAGGGTGTCCCCCGCCTACTGCCCGAAGACAGCTGGGATCGGCACCAGCACCCTCCGCGACCCTAGTGAGGATTAAGCGGTTCGGAAGATGAATGAATGTTTAAGTGTTTTCTTTTTTGGGGGAGGATTTGCTTTTCCATTCCATTTTTTTCCTCAGAATTGAGAGATTGCACATTTTCCCCTTACTATTAAAAAAATCTGACTGACTACATGTTTTTCTGGCTTAGTGTTTTGCCAAAAGGGTGGCACTTTGAAAAATAAATTTTTTGGGTGAAATATCTATGATTTGCATCATTTTTCTCCACAGTGACCCTAAACCTAGATGACCATTCTCCAGGAGCAGTGATTCCATATTTTTCCCAGAGGTTGTGCTTGCACTTTTGTTTTACCTACAGCCAATTCGTTTTAATTTGTGCCTAAAATACTTATACATTATATATATATATATATATGTGTATATTATATATATATATATATATATATATATATATATATATATATATATATATATATATATATATATATATATATATATATAATGCTCCTACTAATTATTTTAGATTTTTTTTTTATTCACTTGGAGAAACAACTATTTGCAAACAGGCAACAGTGTGTGTGCAGAAGAGAATTTTGGTTTTTCACTGCTGTTTTGCTGAGTGCAATGAAGAGCTCTTGACACATCAGAGACTGAGACTTTGATTATCATGCTTTACAGCTTGTTCCCTCATACGGACACCGACTGTAAAATCACCCAATCCTGTAAGATGTTTCATAAGTCAGCAAATATTTAATAGTCCAGTGATGGGGAAATGTTGACTCACACGTTTTCCAGAAGTTGCTGCGTATAATTCCAGCCTCCGGCATTTTGATCACGCTGAAACAAGCCACACTAACGAACAAACTATGGTAACGGGAGTAGTAACACTGCTCAAAACAGGTCAAATACCTATTTGGAGCTCTTTAAGAGCAGGCTGCATGCTATTTTCTGAAACACCATTCGCTTATTGTTTTCATTTATTTAGATAGCCTAATGGCCCATATACTGTACCTAGGCCGATACCTGATTTAGTATTCATCAAAGTAACTGTTCGCAGATCAACACAAGACATCTTCACAATTAAAAGTTCCCAGCAGAATGTTTGGTTGATGAAAGACACTAAAGGTCTGCCAACATTTGGCAGCAACTCAGGAAAAGTATCTGCCACTTTAGAGACATGGTGTCTTGCATTTTCCTTCACACATTCATCTTGCTTCATATTCAGGACAGAATAGGCAGTCCAAATTCAAGTCATTATTTGATAGCCCAGAGTGAAACAGTGTACTAAACACAAAACATCACTGTACTGTCCTGCACTATATGCCTATTGGTATCATATTCTCCTCTCATGAAGTTTAAAAATGCATGTTTGATCCCAGTAATGTTATCCATTAATCTCACTTAGAGTCACAGGGTCTCCTGTAAGATCAACTCATTAACTCATTGCCAAACGTCCATTTATCCAATTTTAATGGTAAAGCAAAATGTTAATGAAGTGCTGTGATAACTGCAATGTCATGATATCATTTCAAATCAATGTAACATCTTTTTTGTCATCAAAACATTAATAAATGACATTGCTCTGCCACAATCAAATTACATTTGTGAAGTGGAGTTACCATTTTAGGATGTTTAATAAGAATTTGACCCCTGAGACAAAACAACAACAAGAACATCAACTGTACATGCAGCTTATGTTCTTTACAGAGGGCAGACCTCTGCCAAGGCCAAACTCTCATTGTTCCTTTTGAGTTGGTCTCACGAGAGCAAATTCACCTCCTGTTTTTTTAGCGATGCATTTCAAACGTCCAGTGAAATCCGCTGAACTGAAATGACATTGAACACTGCCATATTAAGTCTGACACAATGAATGCAATTACCGTAATTTCCGCACTATAGAGCGCACCTGATTATAAGCCGCACCCACTACATTTTTAGAGGAAAACCAATTTTGTACATACACAAGCCGCACCTGTATATAAGCCGCATGTACCCACATTAAAACATGTAAACATATTTACAAAGAAAGACGGTACACAGAGAGAGTTTTCAAAGTTGTAATAATATAACTTAACAATAATAATAATATAACTTTCTTCCCAAACGGTGCCTGTGACGCGGCAGTAAAACGGTAGCAACATGGTAACAACACGCTAGCAACAGAATAGCAACACAGTATAACAGGTCTGGTAAAAGAACATACCGGTACTTGTAAAAATCACGGTGAGCCGTCTTCATCTTCCTCCTGTGAACTGAAGCCATCAAAGTCACGTCCTCAGTGTCGGAATTAAACAGTGTCATAAAGACCCGTCTTAATCTTACCTTTTCTACTCGAGCGCACCTGGCGGCCGTTAGAAAAATTACATAAATAGGCCGCATCACTGTATAAGCCACAGGGTTGAAAGTTTGGGAAAATAGCGGCTTATAGTCCGGAATTTACGGTAATTCTAGCGACCACTCTTAGTTTCCATCGGTCTCTAAGTGTCCTATTTTGGTAGACTGGTGCCCACGCACTCGGCGTAAAAACTACCAGCGCAAGTCTAGTCGAGTGTGTTTGGGGCCGTGTTGCGGCTCTCTACGCTAGGGTAAAGACAGGCGGATCGTCATTTTCATGCCGGGGCAATGGTCTAATTCAGCGTTTTTGTGTATTTGTATTGGTCGATGCTCTGTGCCTCACTGGGCATTCCTGCTTTACCTCCCAGCACATCTCGCATTTGTTGACGAAAAGTAGACTACATTTTATTTGAGCTAAAATTAGGTCTATTGTGCAGTGAGAGGTGGTGTAACGCGGTTTTAGTGTATTTGATTGAGATGCAGGGAGACAGATTCAGCGCGTTGTGGATGTGTGTGGTGGATGTCACAGGATTTCATCGTTAAATATGACACCAGCGTCGGACAATCCCTCTGAATCATTGTAGAAATGAATTAAAATCATTATCATCTGAAAAATATTTTTTATAGTGCCACCGTCACTATTAGGCAGGTGGTCACACATGGACGCTGGATTGCCCACGTCACGTGCACGACCAACTCCATCATCCTTCAAGGGGAGATCTTGCACTTTAGCTGCCAATGTCATGCAGAGACTATTCTGTTAGTGCCATGTCAAGCATGGCATATTCGGGCGTACTGCACTCTGACCGCTCTGATTTTCATGCAAATGAGGGATTCCGCCACAACTGAAAGTTTGTCGTATTGTCTTTAATGGATGGTTGAGAAACATTTCTGCAGGCAAAGCATAACTGCAGGCCAGCCTGAATGCTTTCCTAAATAGGTGTGCATCGGCACCATGCCGAGACCCACAAATATAATGGGTACACACTATTTTATGGTACCACATGTGCTGCCAGTGCACCTGTTTCAGCCATCGTCAAATGATTGGAGATTTTTTACATTTGATTCAGAATTGTGTGTGTGTGTGTGTGTGTGTGTGTGTGTGTGTGTGTGTGTGTGTGTGTGTGTTTGTGTGTGGTTTATTTTCTGAACTGTGAGAAAGATAGAGAAGCAGTGCTCCTGGAGAAGAAAAATGTTTTGCACTGTAAATAAAGCGGCCTCACCATCATAACAGAAAACAAAGGACTTTGATTAGGATAGTCTGTGACTGGTGTTGTACATTTCACCTCCAGTTCGATTTGTGCTGTTTAAAGATGTAGACTGCAGTGTTAGTTTCTCACACAAGCCGCGAGCTAAACAGCCAACAACTGCTGAGCTGCCAAATGCTTGTCAGATGAGATCAAGAGGTGGAGTGTTATTCTGTACACTTACCAGCCTCAACATTATGACCGGTTGCAGACAATATAATGATGCCCAATACACAATCTGTATAAAATATTCTGCCTTTAACGAGGTAATAGTCCTGCTCACTTTCATATGGCACTGTCGGAGGTATTAATTTAACAGTGTCAGTGCATGTTTTTGGCTTCTTTTATTGCCTGGGTTTCTTATAGTTTTCTATATTCCTGTATAGCCTGTGAAAATTGGTATTTGTTGGGTTTCTCTGGTTGTGATTGTGTTTTCATTTTGTTTTACTGTTCTGTCAAAACACTTTGTAAACCCATTATTTTTAAAGGTGTTATATCGATACAGTTATTATTACTAATACTTAATTCATTTAGGTTCTTGATTCCAATCGTATAAAACTGTACTGCGTTGAAGTCGGAGCTTTTTCTCATGTTTAACTTTTTTAGGTACTTTACATGAGAGTTCAAAATATTGCAAACAATCTATCCATCCATTTTCTATACCATTTATTCTATCTAGGGATGTAACGATAATGGCAATACAGTATCGCAACATGAAAATCACCACAATATGGTCATCATCATCTCACGATATTTAAAGCAGCACATCTGTTAAAAAGGTCACATTGTTTTCCACGTGTGCAGTTAGAGCACCCCTAATATTGGCAAAATTGATTTACAATCAGGTAACACAATCAAAAGCAATGGTTCGGTATTAATCCGGTGGCCTCTGGCCCGATGATACATCTCAGACGAACAAATTAAATTATTTCACTTTGTCACATCCAGTACAGCTGTGGCGGCGACGTACTCAAGATGGTGTCGATGGACATCAGGTGTAGATGATGTCTAATTTGCCAGCAGTCTTTGCAAAGGACCTCATTCAAGATTATAGACCGGGAGCGGCAGTGCTACACAAATAGCGTCTGGTAGCATCAAATATACAAAGCAAAGTAAGTGTTCTTAGTGTTATTAGGAATAAGTTTGATAATACCCCCCACCCCCCACCTACCAATGCATTTCATGTGCCCCGTTTACATCTGAGGTCTGGCGACAGGTCTGTCCGTAACACCAACATCTCTAAAACATCACAACAGCAAAGCATCCAACACTATATGTACAGCAGACACATTTCTAAAAATATATTCAAACAAAACATCCATATGCCATCAATATTCAATTCAGCATGGCAAACCCACCATTCTCACGGATAGACGAATCTCATCATTCGATAACATTCCATGGTCTAAATCCTCTATCTGGGCAAGGAATTTCAAATCTCAAAAGAACAAATATTTCATCGACTTGCAAAACTGCCATTTAACGAATTGGGCTCAACACTCTATCTGGTGATCATCAGGCCCTACAGTGGAGCATGGTGTTGACAGGTGGCGTGCTTCTCAGTGGCAGGGAACAGGAGACTGCAAGGGAGAAATGCTGCTTCAGAGCGGATGCACTCTTAGACTAGGGCAACAGGTCACCTTTTAGTATGACAAGAGCCAGAAGCAGACAGCGAAGATAAAGCTGGAGTGGCTTCAGGGAAAGACTCTTAACTGTCCTTGAATGGCCGAGCTTACGCTGAAACACATGCCGTTGCCTTGTGTATCAAATGTGCCACATAAATAAAGCTGCCTTGCTTTGCAAGGACCCGAAGGTAGCTATTCACATTCAGTTCCCATCAAAAGTGCAGAGTTTTGACGACGGATGGGATGAACCGCACAAATTCAGGAATGCATTTCTTGTGTATAACACGTCCACATTTGGGATTTAATAGGCTCAATGGGTCAGTGGAATAAGTGACCATGTGTCCCTTAGGACTGCATCTGAGAAACTTTTTGTTTGAATGGGAACGGATTAATGAGGCGGGGAACCTTTTTGGATTGAAAAGGTGTGCTCAGAGTATTTAAATATATACCCCAATACATGGTCTGAAACACTCAAAACAAACTAGAAGTTACTTGATTCCTGATTTCAATTAATTTCATGAACCACAAATTACAAATTACAAGCAAATCAATATTCTGTACATGTTAAATTTATAATGTGTATCAAATGTGAGTGCATGCATGCGTGTGTATGTGTGTGGCACCCACATTTTTTATAAAGATGCCTGTGTGTGAATGCCACAGCAGACCTGGATCAGGTCATCAGTGACTGGCAAAATACATTATGCCCCACACATATTGACATGAAAACATGAGGCAGAGCATAGCCACTAACATCAATGACTTCATTATCCAGCATTATGCAGGAACTATGCACTTGTTGTACTTAACTCTTTCATTCCACAAGACGTACTCGTATGTCTTTTTAAAATTAGGCCCCGCCTACCAGGGACGTACTTGTACGTCTAAGTCTTTTTTATTGCGTCATAGAGAGGAGAGTCTGATACAATCTGTGAATGAGAATAAGCCGTTTGCATTGTAAATCATGTAAAAAAGCGACCAGTAGGTGGCAGTGGTGCCTCACGTGCTTGAAATTCATGCTTTTACAAAAAGCTCTTTTTCTCCGTTTTTTTCCCAAGAATCGCCATTTTCATGAAACTTAGCCATTTTGTAATGCCGATTGCTGAAGAATGGAAAAAGATAGAAACGTTTTTTTTTTCCTGCTGAAGGAAGAGAGTCCAAACTTTATTTTGGTAGGCTCCATGTTGATATATAGCATTAGAACCAAATATTATGTGGGCCTTGCAAGATCAGTCAAAATCCAGTAAAATGCTGGGATTGAGGGGGATGCTCCAGTGAAAATGGCTGGGATTGAATGAGTTAATATCCTGTCATATATGTGTGTTTGTGTGTGTGTGTGTGTGTGTGTGTGTGTGTGTGTATATATATATATATATATATATATATATATATATATATATATATATATATATATATATATATATATATATATATATATATATATATATACATATATGCATTTCTATGTGGCGAAAGGGGAGGTGTGGTGTATTGCAGTCATGAAGATTGGGCATGTCTTCCCCCCCCAAGCAAGGTCAATAATCCAGTTTGATGGGTAACGAGAAACAGGTGCACCAATGAAGAGGCACACCTTGCACTCCAGCTGGTGCTGCAAACAAAACAAAGACGGAGCAGAATATGACAAATGGAAATTGTTCTTGCAGTTGGAGATTCAGATTTTAAAAGATGGTGCTACAAACAATATTCTTCTCTCATAGCTGTAACACTTGAATCTTTGATCAGATTAACTAAACATTTGTGTTCAGCCTCTCTACATACATTTGACAGCTCTCTGGAAGTGTCTCACATGTGAACACTCTATGTTGAGTCCAAACTTCATTTGCAACAGTGGTTCAGCTTCAGGCATTTGACTTTCTAAAGCCGCATGAGCGCATTGGAGGAAAAGTGTTAAGTCGACGGTAGAACGTGCGAATGACTGATTTGACTAGAAATGGCTTCAGGGTTGCTCTGGCAACAAGCTGCATAAATGCACAGACTTAAGTAGACGGAAGAATCCGCGCAATCAGATGCACAAACGATGCACAAATGTGAGCCTTTTCTTATGCACAGGGGAATCTGGGTGAAATTGTTCAAGCCACAGTTCAATGCAAAATCATTGAAGCCCAAGTGTCCTTCATAATTCCAACATCATATTTGTATTTCCTTCCCTCTGAGGGAGCATACATTTTGATTGATCAATGTAAAACATGACTTGAGAGCAATGGATTCCATTAACTTATTCTGTATTATGAAGGTCAGCCAACAAACTTTTCAAGTTATTGTCTTAGAGTGGACATGGGAATGGTGCAAAGGCAAATCCACTTTTGCGCACTGCCTCACCAGATGTCTGAAATCTCTCATTTGGACTTGACAGGGAGCTACTCAGAGTGAAGCAGCATCATTCGGAGGCAGTTTTCAGGCTGTGGCGACGGTCTCTCATTTTCTGTCTCCTCTCTGCAAATGCATCCGCATGCTCCACTCACACAACCCAGAGACAGGGCAGGATGTGCGGAAACGAGGGCCCCCCACTCTCAACAACACAAGTCCCTGGCAAGCTCACAGCATAGGTACTGTTTCACAACCACCACTGTGCCAAGTGACACATACAGTAAAATTGTTGACACTTGGCTGTGACCACAAATGTGTGACTATTTCGCTCTCTCACCATAATAGAAGTAAAATAAACACTGAGAAAAAGTTAGTTCAGTTCCAATTTCATGTTTTTTCCCCAAGTGAGCAAATATTTATTTATATTTAAATGATCACAAACGTGCATCCACGTACATTCAACTAAATGCACATAAATAGCAGCACACCTGCAGTATAGCGTCATTAATTAATGATGAAAACATTGATTTAATATCACATTACATTTTATTTTGGCTTGACTGACTCTTCCCTTCACATTAGTTTAAAGGGGTTATCTGCATTAAAAAAAAGAAGAAATTAAACAGTAAAGTCACTATGAAGCGTCAAATTACCGTATTTTCCACACTATAAGGTGCAGCTAAAAGCATTTGATTTTGTCAAAAGCCAACAGTGCACCTTATAATCCAATATGCCTTGTATGTGGATCAATATTCTGGTGTTGAAAGGGCTATATAAACAAAGCTGTATTATATTGTATTGTATTGTTTTCCCTTTAGCGTAGCCCCATCTAGTGGATGCATAACACACCGCGGCCACTCCTTTGTCTTTTATTCATTGCACCTTGTAATGCGGTGTGTCGTACACACAGTTTTAAAATAGGCCATTCATTGAAGATGCACCTTATATTCCGAAGCGCCTTATCGTGTGGAAAATACGGTATGTGCACACACAGACCAGTGTGATACAGAAGGTATAGTAGATGCCATGAAGGTATGCTGAATTTAAAGATTGATTCGGAAAAAAAAATGCCTCAAGTTGTTTTGTAGCAACCCTTGTGAAATTCTTGAAGCCATGCCCCATCACTCATCCGCATAGTTTGACAACATTCCTGAAGTAATTAATAGCTGAATTAAAGGGATTATACCACATGAGAGCGCCTTTGTTCTGGTGACCTTGGTGAGGTTGACTAAGCGCTGTAATTGAGTGCTTGTAAACATGGCAGTTTGCACTCTGCTCCAAACTTATTTCGCATACATTTGCTGCTGACTTCTTTGTGGTCACAACAGTCTTCAGTGACCAGGCTCCTTTCAGAGAAGTATTGCAACAGTGTGGTGTTCTGTGTTGAGATTATTGGAACACACTACACACAGTATAACCAAAATTGTTGAATGCCTGATTTTTTTTATTTATTTATTTTTATTTATTTATTTTCTGTCTTCTTGTGTGGGGTCTGTAACCGATAAACAATCTAACGGTGTGCAAATTCCTTGTGTGTGTGTGTGTGTGTGTGTGTGTGTGTGTGTGTGTGTGCGTGGGTGTGTGTACTGGGCCTTCGATGCACTGAGCAATAACAACACAGTGTCATATTTTCTTTTTTAAGCAGTGCCATTTTACACAGTAGCGAGGGCATTATGCAAGATACTTAGTTATACAGTATCTCGTATATATTTTTTTTACTTTGCATGTTCTCACTGTGCCTGCATGGGTTTCCTCTTCCGGTTTCCCCCATATTCCAAAAACATGCATGGTAGGTTGATCGAACACTCTAAATTATCCCAAGGTGTGATTGTGAGTGTCAATGGTTGTCCGTGTGTAATGTGATTGGCCGGTAACCAGTTCAGTTGTGTACCCTGCTTACTGCCCGAAGACTGCTGGAATAGGATCCAGCACGCCCGCAACCCTCGTGAGGATAAGCAGCTTGAGTATTGGATGGATGGATGAATACATTGTTGACACTTCACAATACACGTTGAGTTTCCTGGTTTTGCCCACATTCACCACCGTATTCAATGAGATTGTTTAAACAGTGTTGACTTCATTTTTCATCTCCAGCGATGTATGCCATTAAAACTAGTCAGAAAAATGTTTCATCCCACTTCCATTGTCCGCAGGACAACACCATTTTTAGTAGCCTGTCAACATACACTGCATTTATTATCAATTACAGTAATGCCACCCCGAATATATTCTCGCATTCCCAGGCCACCTGTAATGGAGCACAGTGTTGTGATATATTAGTAAACTGAGACATAAATTTGAATTATGACATTGCACTTCACAAAAAACTGCCTGGAGAGTGTAGATGTGCTAGAAATGCTGCAGGATACATGAATCATTGCAGACAAAGGCTGTTTACAACACAAAGCAAATGTTCATGTTCGCCAATAGAGGTAGAAAATTAATGTTGAGAAGATATATGTTGTGAAAGTGCACCTCACACAAGGACACACGCACAGAGGTAATTGCAGGTCCTCAACCTGGTAACTCAGCAATGATTTATAGGTTTTCGTTTTATGTTCTCCAAAATGATGAACAGTGTATTAAAGGGGAAGCAAAAAGGATAACAACTGTAGTGGTATCAACGTATCATCTATCTCTTCTCAAGCAAGGCATTTGGGATATTTTGATTCCTGAACATCTGGCTTTGTGAAAGTGATGCATTGATGAGGAAAAACAGAGACTTGTCAAACATGCATTTTACAATACATCTCATCGCCAAACATTCATTCTACAATATGTACTGTTTATTTATTAAGTTTCAGGTATATTGGTAAATGTTTTGCATGAGTCCACAAGGGCGCATCATTTGGAAACGATTTTCTCAGTGGGTGCAGCGACAGACAAAGCAGCTTTCACCACAGTGCTGTTGCACCGTCGTGTTTGGTAAGGCAGGCCTCAATGCCAAGCGACTGTAAATTGTCAATCCTGCGGAGTCAACTGCTCTGAAGTCTTGCTGATGACCCACATATTCCTGGCAATGAGAGAGATGTTCTGATTCCTTTTGAGGATACTGTAATGTCATGGGGTGGGGGGGGCATTGTTTAAAAGCATTTTCGAGCCCACAAACAGAAATATTTGCACTTTAAAACTCCAACAACAATCGTGAATCTCAACACTGTAGTAGCATCTGCGCTTAAAACACTTCTCCAGCAAAGTGTGCATTCACTGTAATGCTAACATATCCAAAAGATTTGCATGTCTTAAGTTTTCATTCACAAGCTGTTGGTTCCACGCGCATTGTGTCCCGTTTCCACATGAAATGCCGCTGCGAACTAAACTACTGGCCGGCATGCAAAAGGCGTTTTCGGTCTTTTGTCAGGGTGGTGTGATAATACTTTGACAACGTTGTCATCGATGTGTCATACCTTTGGGAATATAAGAATAAATCCTATTCTCACTTAGCTGCTGTTATGTAAATATATCTTTTCAGAGCAAATAATTTCAAAAGCTTCAGCCTGGGTCCTCTATATGCTGCACTGCAGCCCACCTCCACTCTATCCCTGTTTTTACAAGCTACTGTATATTGTGTTCTGATTTTGCTGTTTTCTGCTCTATTCTTAATTGCTGTTCTCTGAACCAATCTCTTTTTTCGTCAATGGATGCTACAGCTTCTTGTTGACTTTGAAACTTGGCTTTTAGCCGACGTGTGCACATTTTGAGCATGACGTCTCTGATCCACTGGTGAAAGGACACTTTGATTCTCTCCTCTTTCATCTCAAACTACTTTAAACAAAGCGTATGAGGGGAAAAGTGGTTAGGACTGCACGACTGTCCGTGTTTTATGTTATGTGTTTATTATTTTACTTTATGTTAACTGTTTTGTTAAGCGCTTTGTTACAGCTGCCGCTGTTGTGAAAGCGCTATATAAATCAGCATGTATTGTATTGTATTGTATTCTCTGCCCAAGTCCTTCGATGCACACGATGCTTTTGGAACTGCGGAGTCTCAGTTATCGATCAGAATAATCGAACAAAATAATTTTTTGTTTTCACTTTTTACTGATGCTTGTTACTGATGTGGTCCTGACTGAATTAGAAAAATGTATTAAAAAAAACATGTGTGTCTCTTCTCACACTCTCATCTTGTTCTACTTTTATTTATTTTAAAATGGTCATAATATTTTAACTTATTTGGCTATATATTTATTTTGTTTAAAAAAGTACTGGAGGTTGTCCTGAATGTATCCCTTCATTGATGCCCAAGAGAGGAAATTATTTTTTCACTTCGTTATGTAACGTGAACATGCTAAAGGGCAGAATTACACACAGATCCAGAGGACACTCATGGAGAGCCGTCATCATAAGGATGTTGTACACAAACGGATTTGGTGGGTGAAGGAAATTAATACAGTATTCAGTGCCTTGCTCAAGGCTACTCCAGCAGAAGTTGGGGAGCAAATGACTGCAGTAGTAATTCAAATAATCAACCATCCATCTACCTTCTATACTCCTTGTCCTGTTCCAGGAAGTAGGAGCCTGTCCCAAGTAACCAAGGCGGTGTGGTCCAGACTAAATGACTGACTAAACAAATGAATAAATATTGTCATCGTTCTGTACAGATCCCACATCTTCACAGTGGAATTTTATGATGGCGCCAATAGTTATAGCAGAGTTATAAAGTCTCAACATGACTGACGTGATGAAACTCCCGATTTCCATTACATTCATATTGTCTGCAGAATATATGAACTCGTATGCGCCATTCATTGTATGCGTCATTTTTACAGCAGTCCGTTTATTTAGTCTCCAACATGTCAGACATCTGAAAAAACAGTTTGACTGGCTCCTTTTGAGTAATTTAGTGCTTGTGTTGTTTCTCCAATTGCCACAACCCAAGTACTTACTAGGACAGGAAGAGACCATATCTCTCCAGTGCTAGCCTCATTACATTGGCAGCCCATAAAATGTAGAATTGAATATAAAATCTTTTTGTTGACTATAGAGCACAAAATGATCAAGCAATACTAATCCATGATATTAAATAACTCCTGGTAACCCCACGAACCTACTACAATGCTTCGCTACCAAAACACAAATTTACTGTGGTAGAATTTCCAGTTATGAGGCACCTGTTCTCTGGAAACAGTACCCTGCTTTGGTGCGCAAGATTGACATTTTCACAGTGTTTAAGAGCAAACTTGAATAGTTCCACATCTGAAACAAATGGTCAGGAATCATTTATAGCCTTATTCATTTTTGTGGCTTAATGCCCCGTGTGTCTCAGGTAGACTTTTAATAAGTAAGGAGTGTGTCCATTGACCCACTCCATGTGTAAAGTGCCCCGAGACAACTTCTGTTATTTGGTGCTAAAATTGAATTGAATTGTTTCATTTTGTAATGTTGGAGGACGCTGGGGTACCCGGAGAGAAACCATGAAGGTACAATGAAAACTGGTGAACTCCAGATCGAATGACCAAACCTGAATTTGATGTTGAAATATTGCCCTGAAGCGTATTGCTGTCTTGCTCTGAAGACACATCGTAAACTTGAATTGCCCACTGAAGGCGCAATTTCCACACTATTTGACCGATAATCAAATACCTTGGTGGATTTCCGGCGTGCTCATTGATGGGCTCAGGAATGACCACATGCACACATTGATCAAGTCAGTTATACAGAAAAGTATTGAATACTAAACAAATAGTCTAATACAGCATACATCACATCATTGTCTATGGTCATTACGGTAATATTTCGACCCCAAAATGGTTCCTTGCTTGAGACATGCTGACACCGCAGAGTTCAAACCTAAGGCGATCGGTTACGCAGTTGAACACGGAAATAGAGCAGCGGAAAGAGAGTTCAACGTTAACGAGTCAATGTTATAACTTGCTGTTGGTTAAGTGAACTGTGTCGCCGCTTTATTAAATAAGTTTTACTGACATCTGATCATTCTGTTGGCGTTTCCTTGAGCATACCTCCATCTAGTGGATTCATTGTAGATTGCGTCTAATAAGCGGTGCGCCCAATGTTAGAAAAAAATTATAAAATAGGCCATTCATTGAAGGTGCGCCTCATAATCCAGTGCACCTTTTAGTGTGGAAAATACGGTATTTTGTGACTATATGAAAACCCGCAATACAGCAATATGAAAGCCTATACTGTGAATGAAAATCCCTTCACCGCTCTCACAGTCTGTATCATGGTGTGTGTGTGGTAGTGGTACTGTAGATACAAGTTGTGTCATGTGGTTGTTATTAATACACAATAGAATGATTATGGTACATAAAGTTAGTTCTGAGGTACAATGTTATAATGCCGTCAAGTCAGTGTATTAGCATTGCTATAAGGGATTCACATCATTAAGCTTCTCAGATAATGAACCTCAACCTTCAATAGAATCGTCCTAGCCAGTGGCCTCGATAAGTACTAAATAGATCAGGATTCAATGGAATAGACTCCTCATTGAGTAGCTGATCCCCCACAATCAAGTTAAAACTCTATTAACAGATCCCTGTCTTCGGCAAAATGTCTTCCTCATTAAAAGGTTTGGTGTCTGCACATTCCCAATTCCACTCCCACACGAGAACCTGTTCCTGCTTAATTTACGTGTGGTTTTCAACACGCGACAGTATAAATGCAGGAGAAATAAACAGACAAAGGCTGCAAAGAAGCGGTATATTCCTGACACACACTACTCCTTTTTAACCTGTCATCCCTCGGCACAACCATGCACAGTGCCACAGCAGCACACAGCACAGAGTAAACACTTACAAAAAGTAATACACCGCCTCGATCACCACAGCTCAATCTCCTTGTCGGCCTGTTGTAAGGTCCAAAGGGATTTCAAACAGATCTCCCTCCCATGTGGTGTCTGGTTAGAATAGAACAGCTATATCTAAAGGTCACACAACATAAGAAATGTTTCTGTCACTATGTAAAAAAAAAAAAAAAAAGCTTGTTGAATGTAGGGTATATTAATGGGAGTTTTTCAAAAAGCAATCACACTTGATCTTCTCGAGCTGGATGATATTATTAGTGGTAATCTTTCTTACAACGTGATGTTCGATACAGAGGGAGGTGTTTGGATGACACTCTGGTTTAATGAATTAATGAGGAAAGAGATAAGGGATGGATACATTACCAACCTTGAAAAGAATAAGAGACTTAATCATTCTCCTAGATTGAGTGAGTAAGTGAAGATAAGCCAAACCGATCCTCTTTGTACAATGAAGTTTTTGAAAGGCACAGCTGTTCATCTGTAAGAACATTTATTAAATACACTTTGTTGCTGCCTGACAGGGTGGGACTCATTTTCAGCACTGGAGTTTCATGGCTTAGACCAGCAGCAAATTTGTTCACAGTGTTTTAATGGAAATGTGTAATTTTACTCTCATCAGAGGATCCATCCAAAATAGCGTACCATTCGCTCCAACATCACTGTTCATATTGTAATTGATCAAAACTCTAAATTACAAACGAGTGTGCTTACAAGATCAAAATCAGTGTTTATTTGAACAAGTTTGAACAAGATCAGAAATAGTTCAAATAGAAAACATTTCAAAATGGGACCAAAAGGAAAGTGTACATAATGAATCAGCAACATATAGGCAGCTAACACGGCACTCCTGTTAGCGCTCTTATTTGAAATCAATTCACACCACTTCTGGTAGTGAGGGGGTTGATGCTAACTTTACCGCCGCCACACAGCAACAGTTTGCTCAAGAACGTCATATAAAACACTCATTAAAAAATATTATGGTGAAAACACACGATGGCTAATCCTAGCAATTTGTTTGCATGCACGTAAATTACATTGACACTTTAGAAGCCAAAGATGCACACAACTGAACAAAATCCCAATCGTGCATGCTACCCTCATGTCTAACGAGCCACTGCATATGCACAAATTAAATGAACTGAACTTCTCATGCTAGGACATTCATACAAACGCTTGCAAATTAGTCAGTGGCTATGACACTTACATAAGAAATATTACCCGTAACAATCCTTTAGTTTATTGTGTACCCATCCATCCATCCATTCATCTTCTACCGCTTACCCGGGTCGCGGGGGCAGCAGCTTAAGCAGGGAAGCGCAGACTTCCCTCACACTAGCTACTTTTCTAGCTCTCCCCGGGGGATCCCGAGGCGTTCCCAGGCCAGCTGGGTGACATAGTCTCTCCAGCGTGTCCTGGGTCGTCCTCGGGGTCTCCGCCCGGTGGGACATGCCCGGAACACCTCACTAGGGAGGCGCTCAGGAGGCATCCGAATCAGATGCCCCAGCCACCTCATCTGGCTCCTCTCGATGTGGAGGAGAAGCGGCTCTACTTTGAGCCCCTCCCGGATGACTGAGCTTCTCACCTTATCTCAAAGGGAGAGCCTGGACACCCTGCGGAGAAAACTCATTTCGGCCGCTTGTATCCGGGATCTCGTTCTTTCGGTCACGACCCATAGATCGTGACCATAGATGAGGGCTGGAACGTAGATCGACCGGTAAATTGAGAGCTTCGCCATTTGGCTCAGCTCCATCTTTACCACGACAGACCGATACAACGTCCGCATCACAGCAGATGCTGCACCGATCCGCCTGTCGATCTCTCGCTCCCTTCTGCCCTCACTCGTGAACAAGACCCCAAGATACTTAAACTCCTCCACTTGGGGCAAGATCTCCTCCCCGACCCGGAGAGGGCACTCCACCCTTTTCCGACTGAGGACCATGGTTTCAGATTTGGAGGTGCTGATCCTCATCCCGACCGCTTCACACTCGGCTGCAAAACGCTCCAGTGAGAGCTGGAGAGCCCCGCTTGAAGGAGCCAGCAGTACCACATCATCTGCAAAAAGCAGAGATGCAATACTGAGGCCACCAAAACGGACCCCCTCAACGCTTCGGCTGCTCCTTGAAATTCTGTCCATAAAAGTTATGAACAGAATCGGCGACAAAGGGCAGCCTTGGCATAGTCCCACTCTCACCGGAAACGATTCCGACTTACTGCCGGCAATGCGAACCAAACTCTGACATTGGTGGTATAGCGACCGAACAGCCCGTATCACGGGGTTCGGTACCCCATACCCACGAAGCACCCCCCACAGAACTCCCAGAGGGACACGGTCAAATGCCTTCTCCAAGTCCACAAAACACATGTAGACTGGTTGGGCGAGTTCCCACATACCCTCGAGGACCCTGCTAAGGGTGTAGAGCTGGTCCACTGTTCCACGGCCGGGACGAAAACCACACTGCTCCTCCTCAATCCGAGGCTCGACTTCCTGACGGATCCACCTCTCCAGCACCCCTGAATAGACCTGACCAGGGAGGCTGAGGAGTGTGATCCCTCTGTAGTTGGAACACACCCTCCGGTCCCCCTTTTTAAAAAGAAGGACCACCACCCCGGTCTGCCAATCCAGAGGCACTCTCCCCGATGACCACGCAATGTTGCAGAGGCGTGTCAACCAGGACAGCCCCACAACATCCAGAGCCTTGAGGAACTCCGGGCGGATCTCGTCCACCACTGGGGCCTTTCCACCGAGGAGCTTTTTAACCACATCGGTGACTTCAACCACAGAGATAGGAGAGCCCACCTCAGAGTCCCCAGACTCTGCTTCCTCCAAGGAAGGCGTGCTGGTGGAGTTGAGGAGGTCTTCGAAGTACTCCGCCCACTGGCTCACAACGTCCCGAGTCGAGGTCAACAGCGCCCCATCCCCACTGTACACAGTGTTAGTGGTGCACTGTTTCCCCCTCCTGAGACGTCGGATGGTGGACCAGAATTTCCTCAAAGCCATCCGGAAGTCGGCTTCCATGGCCTCACCGAACTCCTCCCACGTCCGAGTTTTTGCCTCGGCGACCACCGAAGCTGCATTCTGCTTGGCCAGTCGATACCCGTCAGCTGCCTCTGGGGTCCCACAGGCCATAAAGGCCCGATAGGACTCCTTCTTCAGCTTGACGGCATCCCTTACTGCTGGTGTCCACCAGCGAGTATGGGGGTTGCCGCCACGACAGGCACCAACTACCTTACGGCCACAACTCAGATTGGCCGCCTCAACAATAGAGGCGCGGAACACGGTCCACTCGGACTCAATGTCCCCCACCTCACTCGGGACATGGGAAAAACTCTGTCGGAGGTGGAGCATTGAAGTCCCCCAGCAGAACGAGGGAGTCCCCAGCAGGAGTACTCTCTAGCACACCCTCCAAGGACTCCAAAAAGGGTGGGTACGCTGAACTGCTGTTGGGCGCGTATGCACAAACAACAGTCAGGACCCGTCCCCCACCCGAAGGCGGAGGGAGGCTACCCTCTCATCTACCGGTGTGATGAGAGGGTAGTGTGAGTATGACCACACCTGCTCTGCGCCTCTCACCGTGGGCAACTCCAGAGTGGAATAGAGTCCAACCCCTCTCGAGAGAGCTGGTACCAGAACCCAGGCCATGTGTGGAGGTAAGTCCGACTATATCCAGTCGAAACTTTTCAACCTCATACACCAGCTTGGGCTCCTTCCCTGTAAGAGAGGTGACATTCCATGTCCCCAGAGCTAGCTTCTGCAGCCGGGGATCGGACCGCCAGGGTCCCCGCCTTTGGCTGCCGCCCAGCTCTCATCGCACCCGACCCCTTTGGCCCCTCCCAGGGGTGGTGAGCCCATGAGAAGGGGGACCCACGTTGCCTCTTCGGGCTGAGCCCGGCCGGGCCCCATGGGTGCAGGCCCGGCCACCAGGCGCACGCCAACGAGCCCCACCCCCAGGCCTGGCTCCAGAGGGAGGCCCCGGTGACCCACGTCTGGGCAAGGGAAACTGGGTTCCATTTATTTTGTCCATCATAAGGGGTTCTTGAGCCGTGCTTTGTCTGGTCCCTCACCTAGGACCTGTTTGCCATGGGTGACCCTGCCAGGGGCATAAAGCCCCAGGCAACTTAGCTCCTAGGATCATTGGGACGCACAAACCCCTCCACCACGGTAAGGTGATGACTCACGGAGAGGTACACAATCTCATTTATTGTGTACCCCTCTAACCAAAAGTTAGCAGGGATAGATTGATGGATGGATGGATGGATGGATGGATGGATGGATGGATGGATGGATGGATGGATGGATGGATGGATGGATGGATGGATGGATGGAGAGATTTAGCAACGGCCTTACTGTCATCACTGTATGTGATGAAAAAAAAACTCACTTGGCTCCTGTCAATGGTGCCTTTGTGTAAAGCTCCAAACCTTCTCAGCTCAGCGATGCACCGTGCCATCGTAATATGCATACCCCATCACTCAGATGTCTCCTCGCTTACCTGTTTGTGTGGTCTGCTTCTTTGTGTAGTGAGAAATAAATATAATTTCCCCTTGAGGGATTGAAATAAAAACACTAATAAACATATTAATAGTATCTCAATGCTGAAAATCCAAAGATTTTAAGATCAACAAAATGTTTTAAAATGAGCTCTAATTGACTATTCACAATGTGATCTTGGATTTAAAAAAAAAAATGAAATCGCCACAGTCGTTAAGATTCAGCCTCCAAGGAGAATCCATCCCCTCACTAAACAAAACAGCATATTATGCGTCAGACAAAAGCTTCACAATCCAGCTCATGAGCACTCAAAATGCATTGTTGCTTAAATTGTACACCAGTAAATCTCATTTGGGACATGGATCAAATAGGCCACAAAATGCGTCCCTTTTTCACTTCTTGCTATTCCTTTTTGGTCCTCTAACATAATGAATGCAATGCTTGTTGCATGTGAAAAGGCAGAAGCCCTGTCTTGTCTGTCGGCTGGCGCATGCCTTTTCCTCAGAGGAGGATGCAAGGGCACGGATTAAATTTCATTAGCTGCATAATTATTTCCCTTGAAATGGATCACAACGGAGTTATCATCTTTGCTTATGCGCAGAAAAATACACCTTCAAAACATGAGCTCCGCAAACAAACTAAACATGTCCACTGTATTACCACGGTGCCCACTGTAACATAATGTGAGAATGGAAAGCTATTTCATGCATGCATGCATGCTTTTTTTTTTTGCCCATCCAGTATTGCCTATGAAGTATGACGAATGGCTATTTGCTTCTTGCATGGGCAATAAATGAGAAGACAGTCAAATTTTTGTTAAGAGAGTGTCGACCTTATCTATCTAAATGGCTTAGCGAGTAGTGGGATTCGAAACAAAGTGTCTGGCAGCAGCTCTGGATTCTTACTCAGTCAAGCTTGAGAAATAGCATGGTGCAGCATGATTATCCCTCTCGCATTGTCACCAACTGCCATAAAAACAACAGAGGACACGTACCGCTTCAGGGTAAAATATGCACTCTACGATAGTTCCCCTCACACATCAGAGACATTTAGCTTTGGTATTTTGCCCTATGTGTGCTGTCTTTGCTAAAGAAATGCAACATGTCTGGGAGGTGTGTGACCGTGCTAATGGGTAAAAGTACTAGTCAGCTATCACTCAAGAATGACAAACTCAATTAAGGGCAGGGTGGTCGAGGCTTGCATTTGTTGCTTTTTTCTTTTTAATGGATATTTCAGATTTATATAAGGACCTCACATTGGAAAGAAAAGCACAAAGGTCATGTCCCTTGCGTATGTTCAGTCATGGTTGAATGCAGTCATATAATCATCATGACATCTCAGTGACGCAATTTTTGACAAGTATATGTGTGAATGCTGAGAGGCACACATTCATGGAATGCGATTGCGGTTCAAATTCTTGCTCCCTTACTTTTCGCTCCCCTCTTATATATAATGTACTTTACCTAAGTACACAACCAGTAATGTTGTCGAGGGCCCAGGGGGCACTCCAAGTGCATCAGATAATTTTGGGCAACTCACACTATATACAGGTTCATGTTACATATTACATATTACAGAATTTAGATCATTTCAACCCATGCAAATTTGGGTTTGATCATAAGTTTGAGTGCAACAATGTTTGAAGGCAATTAGAAAACAGGAGTGAAGATTACTGGGATTTACGAACAACCTGATCACACACAATACTGAACAATACCGCAACCCATATTTTGTACTGGTAAAGCCTTATCACTCAATGTCACTTTCCAAAGCTTCTGCTGAATCAGACTTATGTGTATGCTGATTAATTTCCCTGGCGTTGCGCAAAGGCCTGCTCGAGAGATTTGGGGTTTTCAACAGCGGTGGTAGTAGCAAGCCTACCGCTGCGTGATATGTCAAGAACGCCTGAATAACGGGAAGTGTAGTACACGTTGGAGTAGTGTCCAATATCAGGTAGTCAGTGAACTACAGGCAATTGAAATTATATGCTCCCAAAATATGCAAAGATTAAACTGTTAAACATTGATGGCTCCACACATGTCTGAATGATAGCTGAAATAAATTTGGGGAAAATTTTAAATAAACATACAGTGACTTTTGGGACCCCCCATCTACAGTATTTTGGGTTTTGCATAAGTCATCTCCAAATTGTTCTGTTCGTGCCTTATTTCTTTCTCTCTCAGGGCTGACTTGTTATTATTTACAGTATTATTATTCAGTCTGGTTCATGGTCGTCCCTTGTATTTCCATCTGGATGATTATTCTTACATGCTGCCGTTCACTGGATCTCAACAGACATTCAAACCACCTCATTCTTGATTCTTGTACTTTCTTTGAAACTTCAGTTACCTTTACTAACCCTCTGATGCATTGCTTTCTTATTCAGCTTTTTCTCGTCACTGCAAACATCCACCCTGACATCTTTATTTCCAGAACGCCAGGCTTCTTTTGTTTTTCTTGAGTGGTGCTGCTTCCAATTGTACATCATGACTGGTTGTTTATTATGATTATTATTATTATTATCATTATTGAGCGGTACAGTGGTCGACTGGTGAGCACGTTGGGCTCACAATGGAGAGGTGCAAAGTTCGATTCCGATTCCGGCTTTCCTGGGTGGAGTTTGCATGGTCTCCTTGTGCCTGCGTGTGTTTTCTCCGGGTACTCTAACTGCAGTACTAAATTGTGATTACAACAATGTGGTGAAATCAAAATGTAGATGTTGTTGGACAGCAGCAGCTCAGTCTGCTGGTTTGGGTCTCTCGTATTCAAATTATGACTAGTTTGGCTTATTAATATGATTTTATTCAGCTGTGGAAATGTTTCATTCATTGTGTTGCATTCACTGGGTCAACATGAGGAAGTCACCATGTCTTGGTAAATATACGACATTGGTTTATTTATTTTATTATTTTAGGATGAATCAAAACAATAGTGTTGTCACAAAACAACAAATTGTAGTTTGAGATTTAAAAATATCATGCAAATGTTGCAATGTTGCTATGTCAACAATTGGTTCCATCTAGCCAGCCATTTACTATACCGCTTATCCTGTTCAGGGCTGCTGTGAGCTGGAGCGTATCTCAGCTGACGTTGGATGAAAAGTCAACTACACCCTGTCTCCGTTGCCAGTCCATTGCAAGGTACATGTAAACACTGACAACATTCACACTCAGATTCACAGTTACTGAAACGATGCTGCCTGCATTGAAGACAGGCAAATGTAGCATTACATCATCAATGACTCGTCAGCACTTGTTTCCTGTTGCAATATAGCAATAATCATGATCCAATCAATTTCCAATCTCCCTCAATGTTGAAGCTAGCCCACCCAGTCGTTCTGTGTTCATTTCATATACAGTATTTTGTCAAGATCTGTCTGATGGGAAGCAGTTGAGTGAATTAGGGTGATCTCAAAATGAAGAGCAAGGGCAAACTGTGTTTGAGGAAAAAGTGTTTCACATATACGCACGCACGCATGCACACACACATCATAAAATATCTCATTGTACCGTTGCTGTCCATTACATCAATAGAAATTTGAAGCAAATGCTAATCTTAATTTATGTTTTGTTTAG
The DNA here is from genome assembly GCA_026261675.1 of Hippocampus mohnikei. NCBI lineage: Eukaryota > Metazoa > Chordata > Actinopteri > Syngnathiformes > Syngnathidae > Hippocampus > Hippocampus mohnikei. Next base: position 5,347,180 of record JAKGUB010000331.1, on the reverse strand, counting down.
TTGTATGATATCCATTATTAACATTAACTGCACCAATATGTTAAGTTGTGGCAGCATTTGGTAACCCACGTTGAGGTAACCAAGGCAGTCTCTCAGTGTCATTTGTAGCGCCAGCTATACACCATCCAGTGAAAATATTGCATTTCCTTATAATTGTACTTTGCGTGTGCAGATCTCCTGAAAGGACTCTAGTGAGTTTATTTCTGCTTCTGTTATGTCATAGATTGCGCCAACAAAGGGATTGAGGGGAGCCACTTCGATTGGCTATGTTCAGTCCTGCACCGGCACAAACACCCATTTCTAACGACGCCTGTCAAAGAAAATGCCAAAAGTAAGATAACTCCAATTATGTGCACATGGTGTTTTGCACTGGGCATGAAAGTTCTATTTTCAAAATAGGGCCCTGTATGTCAATTCAGTGTCGACAAATGATCCATTAAAATCTTTTGTGAAATTGCAAAACACTCACAAACTCTAATGTATGCAAATTATATATGAATTGTAAAGGTAGAGAACTGTTCGACAATAGAACAATTATCTTCATTCCAACTGGGATTGTCATGACAATGTCAAGTCTCCCTGTTGCAACACACCTGATTCAAATGATCAGATCATCAGCAAGCTCTGCGGAAGCCTGACATTCAACCTGTTCATTTGAATCAGGTGTGTTGCAACAGGGAGACTTGGGAAAACATGCAGGAACATCCAGGATCTGAGTTTGAGACCCCTGATGTAGAGCCTCTCCCTAATTTTGCTTACCTCATTTGGAAGTCAGTAATATTGTCCAAAACATGTACAAACATAAGGTTGGATAGTTTTCATTTGGGAAGGTCAACCCGAATTTAATTGGTGGGTGGTTTTATGACAGTTGTAAACAGGAAGCATTTGATGATGAGTCGTATTGTCGTGACAGAGGGAGAGGTGCAACGCAATTTCGAAAAGAGAAGCACGACAATATGGGATTGTTGGCATCCTACAACTAGCGGGAGTGGCTTTCTTTCTTTTGGGTTGACAGTAGTTTTCCGGAATGCGTTTCACAAGTTCACTTTCAACGATGCAGCTCTCTTGAAGGATAGATACATAAGTAAGGCTGCAGAAGTGTCTTTTTCTGTTGTGTATGTGCAGTGATTTAAAGTGCTTACACTTGAGCTCCTAGAGTCTGGAGCTTAATGTATTTCAGCCCCCTTCTATCCCTGCATCAGCTTTTTCTATTGCCTCCCGTGTGTCTGCGAAAAGCTGCTTCCTGGCACCACCAAAGCAAGGCCAGACCTTTGAATCCTGCCCGTCAAAATTCAAATGGATCCTTGGGGAGCAGTGTCATTCATTAGTCCTCAGTCAATAGTTGGCAGTTGTGTCCCTCCATTGATTATCAACCACGGGGGAGGCAAAGAGGGACACCCGCAAGCCTTTTTGTTCCTCTTGTATAAGGACTGTCAGCAATAACTCCCCACGATTGAAATCTCAATACATCAGCCAAAGTTTACATGATGTTAAGCTCAGCTCTTTGTTTTCTACGACAGCCTATGAAAAGAGAAGCAATGGTCCTCGAATGCGGAAAATGTCCTTGTCTTCTCTTTTTCTGGTGTTTCTTCAAAAAAGACCTTTCTTCCCCCTGACGTAATAGAAACGATGAAATCGAGATAGAATTGCATAAAATAGTTATTAAATTCATGTTTAAAATTGATCATCGCACACAAGTCGACAAATTGTCGCACACATTTGAAAAGCTCAAACTACAGAGGTTGAATTTAGGGTTAGTTTAGGGTTAGAGGTTACAGACAGCTCCATGACAAAGGTCCTTTTACTTGTTGCACTTTAACCCCACAGATGATGGCTCATCACTGTGAATTAAGCCTCCTTGACATAGAAGGGAGCAACGTGGACACGGGTAGAGCCTGGAGACACAAATCTCCATTCACGCTGTCAACTCTCATAGCCTCCCATGGAATGAATAAGCTAACAAGCTGTCATAACATTAGCGAGGGAATGTCAAGAAATGTAGATCCCAATCCCACTTGCCTGATCCCAAATTGTCAGCGTCATGTGGAATGTGTGACGGGATAGTTTGATGGGAAAGCGGGTTTTCACACAGACCCAAAATGCACTGTCATGGTTTGACTTTCCTCTTCCGCGAATCCAACAATGTTTTCGTATTGTGAAAACAACCCAGGTGAAGAGAAATAGGTCAGATATCAGCACACATTCATCCAGCCCATACTTTGGCTTGATGGAGGCAATATACACAAAGAGGGACTTTAATGGTTAGATGCAGCTGTAATTCAGGCAGCGCATGGAACCTAATGAAGGAATTAATTCACAGAAACCAATCTTCCACTTCCACTCTCCCCTGTTAATGGCATTGGGTTCTTAACTGGAGATGCACTGCCCTCTAAAAGGTCTAGGAGGAACTGCAGATGAGATTTGGCTTTCCACACAATCAAAAATAATGCCTCTTTTTTAAAATGATGATACAAAAGCATCATCGTATTTGGATACAACGAGTGAGCATTTCAATTCCAAGTTCACTATGAAGTAATGCTGCATTGCAGGGCACGGATCCAGCTCTTGTAGTTCATCAGATGGTGCAGGTAGACCTAAGTGAACTGTCTGGCGAGCGTATATATAATCGATGCAGCGAAAAAAGGAACCAAAAAAAATCTGAAACGCAGTTCCGTATTCTTTGCACTCACTGCATTGTGTGTACTTTTTAGTCAACGTATTTGTAACGACTTTCACAAATAGGGCGAAAAGAGCACGGCTGAATATGCATTTTGATTGGAATTTTTTTATTTTAAAACCGAAGATAATCAAAATGCAGAGGGCATGTAAACATATGAAGTCACATATTGTATATAAATGCTTTTCATCACTCAATTATTCTTGCCACCTGCTCTGAGGTATTCATTGTGTGCCGGAGAAAGTCACCGTGTTCCTTTTACAGGAGGTCAAATACAGTACGAGGTTTGTTTACAGCAACATGCTTGAACTAAATACTTAATGCTAAAAGATGCTCTCTAGCACTGCTTTTGTCTCATTAAGAACCCGAGCTGCAGCAGATGGTAACATCTGTAAACCTTGCCTGACTTCTCACCGGAGGATTGCACACTGTGTGGGCTGCTTCGAGTTATTTCTATTTATCATCACGTCAGGTGACTGCAACAGTACAATTGTCAATGCTATTTAACTAAGAGACATTTCCAACACTCCTTTTGACTTTTAAAGTCATGACAAGCAAAGGCACATTAAATGTAACTTGTACTTATCGAACCCAGAGCACATTTCGAGGTGCGTGAAAATGGAATTTGAATCAGATTTAATTTGATGCATTGAAGTTGGAGCGGTCTTGAAACTCAGACTGATTTTTTTTTTTTTTGTCCGCCACGTAATGTGAGGTGAATCCGAAGTGGCCTACGTTCATACAAGAATGAGAGACTCCATTTTTTACTTTGTATCTGGACACACTGGGCTAGCAGACTTGAGAAACCGGTGATTGTGTAATATTTTCTTAGAACTGCCGAGCTGGTGACATAGTTTCATAAGAGCAAAAGAAGGACAAACACAGCTTTGCAATTCCAACAACCTCTTACCTCCTTTCATTGTGTCTTTGAAATTGTTGTTTCTGTCCAATGCGGTGAACTCTCTAAGTATGAAAGTCAACACAACGTAACAGCAGTTAGTGAGCGGATGCTGAAACGAATTTTGTGTTGCAACTGCACTCATGCTACGCCATGGCGCTAAATGGCGTCACAGATATGTACGGAAACTCACGTCATTAGTGAGGCAACTGAAAGGAATTGGTACTGTCAGAGCACTCCAATTGGATCTGCTCATTTGCAAATAACAGTGTGGAAGTCTGTCGTTGAGATGCGATTTGAAGAACAAATCTGATTTGCCTGCAGTATGAACAAAGCCTTTGTGCAACATGCAGAATAATCAAATGAACTGGATGCACATGAGGAAGGAGAAGAGGAAGAAGCAGCTGCTCCTCTCGACGCGCTGTCTCTAATGAATGATGGAGAAACATTAGGGAGAATTAAATTAATCTATTAAGATTTTTTTGTAGCGTTACATTGAAACGAGGCAGGCTAGCTGAGCTTGCTTTAAATCAGATATCTGATTGGGCCTAATAGAAATAAATGAGGAACAGGTAGTATATTGATATCAAGTGCGTGTAATCTGCCATATGGCGTAATTTAATAGTTGATATATTATCCGTTTGATTTCAACTAAAATAAATGACCGAACCGGCCAACCGCGCTGATGTTATTGGATTATAACTACAGCAGATGAGTTTTCTTTTTAGTGTCTGTGTGTGTTCTCTGTGCAAAGGTGTGAAACAACGTTCTTCAAATAAACATTAACATTCAAGTTGAGGGCCTTATGAAAGTATGGCCGAATGGAATGAAAGCAAAAGCAGGGCAGTCAACTCTGTCCCGAAGTTGATCCATTTAGTGTGCATCTGCTTTAATAGGGAGGCTAATGAGTGCATGAGCAATGTTGGCGTATTGATTTTTGATTGCAACAGAGCAAAAGTAATCAGATGGTGTCCCTTTGCCTGGCAGATGTCACAACGACAGAGTCCTTTTTGTCATAGAGTTTGCTTTCCTCTCTCTAGTGGAATGTCACAGGGAATGAGCCTTTAAAGCTGATCAATTCTGCAATCTGACACCATCATGGGAACAATTAACTCCTGTCCCTGCCCTGTGGGAAGAGGACAAAGCTGGGTCGGTGGACACAAACACCTGCTGTGAGTCTTTATTTTCTTTACCCTGGAGTATCAAGAGACTGTTGTGCAGACCTTGAAGTTGTTTCTGAAGGTGGTCAAACCATGTATTTCTGCATGAGAGTGAGATCTTATCGACAAGAGATGTCCACTAAAAATCTGTCTTAATGAAGATGATGATTCTCACCCTTGAAAAAGAAACACTTGGCAATTCATCCATGCGTTACTTGCCGGGTGTGAAATTCCAAACTTCGATTTCAGCCGACAAATTGAAGGAATTTGAAATATGTTTATGGAGAAGCCAGTTGCATGCATTTTGTTGCATTTTTGCAGATTCGTGTGAATAGGAATTATTTTGACATTGAAATTACAAAAAATAGGGCATTGCCATATAAATAAATGGACTTTCGGCAGACTTCAACAGTTGTTTAACTTATTTTGTTTACCTTTTTTTCTGAATTGTCATTCTTACATTTGCTTCTCTCTGTGCTCCTTTCAATGGTGTCAGACATTCAGATTATTTGCCTGCTTCAGTAAAAGCAATGTGAAATAAAGTGTGATCCATCTGAAGTGTAAATGTTGACAAATAATTCAACATAAACACTTCAAAAGGTTTGTATTTCATATCTTGGAGAGAATGCCTGAAGTAATAAACAGTGAATGGGAATATTATGAAGTAGCCTTCACATTTCTATCCACCAAAATGGAGTAATTTGGGATGTATCTGAAAATCTTTTGTCACACAGTAATGAATGAAAGGACTGTTCTTTGTGCTCATTAATCAAAAAGGAGATCTTGTTTTCAAGATTGAGCGTGCATTGTGTTTGACACAATGCACAGACTACTAGAGAATTCAATGGTAATATAACACAGCGACGGTTTGGGAATATGGGCTAAGGCAGACACATTTTCTGACCTATTTTAATCTCCCTTTGAGTCATGTTTCTGTTTTCTGCTCAGATGCTCTCAGCTAGTTAATTTTTGCATGCACATTCTGACCACAGAAGTATATTAATTATTTTTACATTAAACACAAGAAATAACACTACATAGTCAAAAATAAGCCTTCAGATGTCCCTCTGCTGTTCTCCTAAAACAGGGGTGGCCAACCAGTTAGAGACTAAGAGCCAATTTTCTTTACTGTGTTACTGCAAAGAGCCACATCGCGCACATGCACGCGCGCACACACACACCCTCACACACATACACACACGCACGCACGCACGCACACGTGCGCATGCGCAGGCACGCACAGACACCGAGATGAGCGAGAGCCAGAACTTCACTGAACACGAACAAAATCGAAACACACAGACATACACCCCCCCCCCCCCATTTCCTCCTCCCAACGCTCGCGCTCGACTTGGGACCAGTCCGCTGGCTCCGGGTCGATCGCGATTGACATATTGAGCACCCCTCCCTACCTTTAAAGCTGACTAGCTTAGCGCTGAGCACCGTTGTTTGCGCATGAGCAGTGATTCAGTTGTCATCTGATTGGTTGCCCTGTATGTCAATCAAGTAACGGGATTTATGATAGGCTGACGTAGTTTGTTCTGTGTATTTAGCGCCGTTGTTTGAATGGCAGCGCCACCGCCGAGGCGTTTTCGATGCTTGTCATGTGAAAGCCCGGGAGCTGCATTGAACCAGCCAAAGAGCCGCATGCGGCTCGCGAGCCGTGGGTTGGCCACCCCTGTCCTAAGAGGTCAATCGAAAAGAGGGTACATAATTATATATTATTATATAATGAAGCATCACAGTGTCACAAATGAATCAAACATTCACACATCATTACAGTATTTCCTAATGCTGGTGTGTTCAGCAGAATGGCATCATCCCTTAATCGTCTCATGGTCTTCAACTCTCTCAAACAAACATCAGTGTGTGCACTGCGCGTCATCTGGCAGATACGAGAGCCGCATGTGAAAGACAAAATGAGACCAAGCCACCCTCTGCCAAGACGCGGCAAACCCAGAAAGTGAAAATCATCTTATCAGGACGATAAGAGACAAATAAAAGGAGACTGTCAAGAATTACGGTCTTCGTATTCAGGTCGTGTCTTGTCACTATAAAACAAAAGCACCACAAGTGGAGTCTCGGAGAGAGAGCCAGGCAGAGACAGAAGGAGATAAAGCTGTGAATTTGTTTAGCCTGATTTTCTTCCACCACAAAACAAATGAAAGAACAATGATTTAAAATCAGCTTTATAGGCATAGAAGACATCGCACAGTTCTGTGTGCTGAGGCATGCCTGTCAGACCCAGGAAGAGTAGACTTTATGGATGAGGTGTGATTGCTCCCATTCACAGCCACACACCAAATACTAATCACAAACAATAGTTTTCCTCTCGACATTCAAAATGATGCCCAAAATGTGTAAAAACACTGATCTGGACATGAAATCAGACACAAGTACAATGATGAGGAAAAACAAAAGAGACAAAAGCAAGATGCAGTTAGGATGACTGTTTTTTTTCCACTCAAAAACTCTCCTGACGTCAACATGAGTAGTCCACAGGCCCTTTTTTGAAAGTAACTCACCAGCGGAGGGAGATTATTTTTGGGGAACCTTGTTGAAGTGGTCATTTCAAAATGTAAACCCTGGCAATGTTTTTTTTTTTATATTACCTTGCATTTTCAATTTTATCAATTTGTTTTGGAGAACCGCACCATCAGCCATCACCTTACTATGGTGTAGGTGTTGGCGTGTCCCAATGATCCTAGGAGATAAGTTGTCTGGGGCTTTATGCAAATAGGTCCTAAGTGAAGGCCCAGACAAAGCATGGCTCATCGACCCCTGATGAAAAGTAAAGAATTTGGACCTATTCACCGGTGTCCTCCTCTGGGAGCCAGGCTGGAGGTAGGGCTCGCCAAAACGTACCAAAAAGGTAATGTGGGTCCCTCTTCTCATGGGCTCACCACCTGTGGGATCAAAAGGTCAGGTGCCCTGTGAGCAGAGCAGAAGGTAGGAACATTGGTGGTCCGATACCCGGCTACAGAATCTAGCTCTAGGGATATGGAATGTCACCTCTCTGTCAGGGAACGGGCCCAAGTTGGTGTTCGAGGGAGAGAAGCTCCAACTAGATATAGTCGGGCTCGCCTCTACACACAGCTTGGGCTCTGGTACCAATCCTCTTGAGAGGGGTTGGACACTCTGGAGCTCTTCAGGTGTGGACATACTTACTGGCTTGGCGTTTGTATGTTGGGGTTCAACCCCGGTGGACGAGAGCGTAGCCTCCCTCCGCCTCTGGATAGGGGAGACAGGTCCTGACTGTTGTGTCTCTATGCACCAAACAGCAGTCCAGAGTACCCACCCTTTTTGGAGTTCTTGGTGGGACTCCCTTATTCTGCTGGGGGACTTAAATGTCCATGTGGGCAATGACAGTGAGACCTGGAAGGGTGTGGCTGGGAGAAAATGTACGTGAGTGTTGTTTAAGTTCTTCTGGTGAATCATCAAAGATGAAGTCAAGTCAGTGACACATCATGAGTTACCAGCGCAAAAGGTGAGTCAACTGTTTGGATGGACCAGCTCTCTGGGTCTATCAACCCACTACTGAGTTTTCTGTTTTTCTGTTTTTCAGTGTTCTGTTTTTTGTTTCAGTCATTTCAGTCACCTCCACTTCTCACTGTTCATTTATTCATCAAAGCAAAAGTGAACCAAACAAGCAAAGCTGGCATTCTTTATGGTGGAACAATCCACTTTACATTTGAAGCATCATGAATGACTCTGACATTGACTTGCACATATAATACAGGAGCAAGAAAAAAATATTCCTAATTTTAACCTCAGAGACGACATGAACAGAGACTCTCAAACAAGAAGGGCAGAGAGGCAGTCAATGCCATCAGGGCTTCGTCGGTTTTGACTATGATTGTTTTTGAATCTCATAATGCTAAATGGAGATCATAAAACTAGATATAATGCCGCCCCCAAAGAAATATAATAGGAATAAATACTTTTAACAAACATTTTTACGAATTCAGTATGTGGTAGGATGTCGATTTAAGACACACTCTATTAGGAAGTGAAGTTAGAAGCACTCTGTTTTTAATGCAAAGCACAGTCCCATCGTAACCTGCTTTTGACAGCAAGAACTGTCTGAAGAAGCGTCTGTGAACGTTCACAAACTCCAGTTTCATGATGTCTCATCTTGGTATGAATACATTTGCTGCTCATTTCCATAAAAATTCTCATAGTCACTGTGTTTTGATTTAATAATCATCGATGATACTTAACACATATAAAACGTGCATCTCCCGTGTATTCATTTGATCACACTTGTAACTATGGCTGAGCATAACAATCACATACAAAACCTAATCTATGCTACGTACCAAATGTATGTACAATATGTTCCTAATGTAACTTTTGACAGCTTTCTCCTCTTTTCGATTCTCATGGCAGAAGTGATTTGTAAATAATGATGGTTTTGTAAGTCATCTATATACCTGCGCCTTCGGGGACAATCGATCGCGGTGCCTGTGGCCCGTTATGTGTGCGTACTCTCTTGTTCACTGCGGCAAAGCCCACCTTCCCCTTACTAATCACGCGTGCAATTAGTAAAGGGTTACAACCATCAATTTTGAACATTTAGACTGACAATGCTTGACTGTATTTTGGTCCTGTGATTGACTGGCAACCAGTTCAGGGTTTACTCCCCCTACTACCCGAAGACAGCTGGGATCGGGTCCAATACGTCGTGACCCTCGTGAGGATAAGTGGATTTGAGAATGGATGGATGGATGGATGGATGTTGTTTCCTCTTGACCCAGAAAATATTTCCTTGGTATCATTGAGACAAAGACATAAAAAGTTCCTTCATATTCAACACACAAAGCTTCAAAAGTGTCACTGTTTTTGGGAGCTCTGTGTGTGTGGAGATTCTTAGGTTAATTGGATAGTTTGAATTGTCCATATTGTGCGGGTTCATCTTTCTGTAAGAGCTCGATGATTGAATGGCAACCAATCCAGGGTGTACCCTGTCTCATGCCCAAAGTCAGCTCGGACAGACACCAGTTTACCCACCACATGTTGTTTAGAAACCTTTGCTATGCTTGGGCCTTTCATTTTCTCCCTGTTCTTGAATGGGTTGATTCAAGTGCTCCAGTGTTCTGTCTCAGTCCAAACATGAATAATAGACTCACTGAAGCAATTCAAAATGTTCGCCGTAGGTTTTGAACAAGTGTGAAGTGGTTTGTTTCTGTGTCAGCAGTATCAGTCAGTGATTGGACCAGAATGCTTTGCCAGCTCCAAAACATCAGGAAAACAAGAAAAACAATTAGCTTTTAGAGTGGGAGACCAGCAATTATTTTTTGCTTTAAATCAGATATCTGCTTATGGTCCATTCAATTTACTCTCACAAATAAATTCAGGATGACCCTAAAATGCACTTTTACCTTTCCAGTTGAACTTACTTTGACCTCTGAACATTTGACATTTGCCAATGTCTAACTGTTCAGTACTTTTTTCAATGCTTGCTTCTTGAACAAGGAGTTAAACAGCATAATTCATGACACGAACTCCACTTCTCTGCCTTTCTTTTACTGTTCCAGTTTCTCTGCACCTCTGATGCGACCTGCTGATGACACTGAAGGCAGGGATCACTGAGAGCTGCAACTTGGGGACTTATAAATGGGAATGGTTAACAGTTTGGCTGTGTTCGGACAGCAAGCATATCTGATTCCAATCAGATTCCACTTCAAATGCGATTTTTAGGGCTGACGGTCCACACTGTATTTAGCAAGTGTGCAAATGCTGTTCAGACTGGACCACATTTCTGAGCCATCTGACAGATTGTTGTAGCAATGACGTCAGAACCGAGGAGTGGTCCAGCATGTGTAAGGATTTGATTTCAGAGCACTTAGCCCCTCCACTCCCTCCATTCCCGTCGACGAAAACATTGAGGGGTGACGGACGCCTTCTGCCACCCACCCAATGTCGATGATTACGTGTCGTGTCATGACAGCCGCCGGCCGCACCATCACCACCCCCGGCCGTCAAAGGCAGAATCTTGGTCCCTGTCAGTCACTAATTGGCGCTCTCCAGGCGAGCGGCTTGAATGGACGATCAAGTCAAAACTGTGTGTTTGGATCTGTTCAGACTGAGATGGATCCTAGCCAAATACAATATGAAACTACATCCAGAATGTGTTTGGATCCATCTTGCAAAAATCATATTTGATGTACTTTTCAGACTAAAAATGAGCCTTTCAATTTTAACGTGGATGGGCTAAAGGTCCGGTTTTGACTGTCAGTCTGGACAAGCCTTTGATACACACTTTTGACATCACAAATAAACTCAAATTAAAGAAATGTCACACTTTTTTTTGGTCTTATACATTTAGTGTTCAACTGTGACAATGACTATGATGGCCTGTTTCTTTTATGCAGCACCAAGCAGAGATGCCAGTTATGTCATGATGTATAAACCAAGCCTTTTATCTCTAACACTACATTAAGTCTGTGACCCATTTTCTCTTAATTCTATTTACAGGGGTATTTTGTCTCAGTTAAAACTACACTGTGAATTTACAAAGTACAATATAAGGAAGTGTAAACCAGATAACTTAAGACAGTGATAGAGTGGAGTGATTGTGAGTACAAAACAAATGATTTGCAACAAATTATTCAAGTTACTGTATTTGAAAAGCCAAGTGCTGATAAAAGAAAGCTGTACAACTTGTCAGAAATAGGTGTGCAGCAGAGGTTTGTGTACTCATGAATAGAAGATGCTCAAATTAATTTTGTTATGGTAGCTGTCCTGTGAAAAACACGTATGTCCAATTTTGCCTTTTTTAATGTTGACGTTAACCCTTTCATGCACCCTGTAACCTTACAACATGATAAACTGTCCACTGTAGTCACCGCTGTCCCTGAAAGGGTTAATGGCATGTCTGCATTTGGAACATAAAATTGTTGTTCATACATTTTCCAAGGTATTATTGTTCATAAAAATACTAGAGCACATTATTATTTCTTGAATTTTCTTGAATGTTACTGGCATCCCCCAGGAGATTTTTAAAAATCATGGCAGATAACAAGCATAAATGCAGGTGGAGAAAAGTGCAGGCAAGCAGACAAGTTAAAGCATGAGTGCAGGGGTAATATCAAACCCACATTTAATTTTCAAAAGGCACAAAAGCCATTTCAAAAGCCATTTACAAGAGGCACTTATTGCGATCTAAAAACCATGATACAAAGCCCAAAACAACACATTTACAAAGTAACATAAAGGGCAACCTCACCACGACAGATGACTCCATACTGTGGCCACCGGTGGAGCCAGTGGTGTGTGTGTGTGTGTGTGTGTGTGTGTGTGTGTGTTTGTGGTTGGAGGTGAAAGTGGTAGGGATACGTGGGCATGTGCAGAGTAATGGGTCGATGGTGGGATGCTAGCCGCTTGAAAAGTAGATCTTTGGATGTTTTATTGACACATAATCACATACACTGTCAAAGACAGGGTTGTTAAGTATTTTTTTTTTCAGTGTAGCTGTTTCCTGTGATTTGGTCTGTCACCTCAACTAAATTACCAATTGAAAACTTATTTAATTAAACATAAGGTAGGTCAAACATTTTGGAGCAAAACACAACATGGAAACGCTAATGAATTCAAGAATGAAGGAATCCCGATATGAGTATACAAGTGATGTCTCACTGAACAATTAATTAAAAAGAAAAAGTGATCAATTGAAGTGCGTGTGCATGTCTGCATACGTACGTTATATGTATGTGTGTGCGAATACGATTCAATAGTGGTTCGGAAGATGAATGAATGAATGAATAAAACTGGCCGTTGATTGTTGACGACATATTTGCATGTTTTTGTTTTGCGGACCCCTTGAGAAAGGATAGAAGTCTGTCTCTGCCACTGGACATAGGACACATTTGACAATGAAAAGACTGATGAGACAATCTGGACAACACACACACGCACACACACACACACGAGTGGCTGGAGAGAGCTGATTGGTTGACATGAGGAGCAAGGCTGACATAACAGAGAAGGAAGCTACAGGTGGAGAAGATGAGGCTTTCTGAATCAATTAACCACTTAGGGACAAAAGCTCTAAAATGATGCATTGCTTCAAAGCATTTGACACACTCAAAAAGAGCTCCAGCTCTCAGCTAAAGCCGCCTGTTGCTTTTCGGGGGGAAATGTTGCCGGAGCTTGTTTGAGGGTCATGTCATGTGTCCCACCATTTTATGTGTCCAATAACTATGTTGTCAGTCATTGTCATTGTGTCCACAAAAAGCCACCATTATGCTTCCAGGTGTCACGTGATTTTTGGCACAACCGAATCATGTGTCAAAACACTGGTTCTCTTCACTTCCACTTGATTTGTTTGAATCAGATTCAAACAGAAAGACTTGAGCATAAAATCCCTCAGGGAAACAAGAAAACAATGAGAGCACTTGGCAAAACAAAACATTAGCAAAAACACAGATCATGACACAACTCCCACTCTCAAGGGACAAATGGAACGTGGTCAGGAGACCACCCAGAAGCCTGATGAGCCAGCACAAATTTGGGTAACATTAAGAAAAAGGGGAATTATGTTCAAATCGGCAAACGTCAAGTTTTTGGTGGTTTAATTATATATTTATTGAGCACAGCTTTGCTAAGGGAGGTAACAGGAAAACGCCTCAAATGAAAAGTGCTGGCCGCTGACTGCATCCTTGGGTGTTGCCTTGTATTGCCTTCTTCTATTCACTTCATACAACCCTCAGCTTTTTGTCTTCTTTGGTCTGTGTTTGAGCCTCTCTTGTTGTGTATTTCAATCAATTCGCCCTGGGTCATACCCCCGAGTTGTCCACAATAAGATCACTGCGCTACCAAGGATACGCTTCAGTAGCCAAAGAGGAATTTAATCCAAGAAGAGGTAAAAAGATGGCAGGGGGAAGAAGTGGCTGACAAATACTAAGCACAATTTTTCTTGAAAGGTCAGGTCATGCATAGAAGGCAACCCTGCTATTGGTCCCTCTCATAACATTGCTTTATATTCATCCGCACTTTACTTTTATATTTTGTGTTTTTGGAGGTCACCCGATTGTATGGCGGCGGTGAAAGTTTAGCTTGCTCGACACGACATCAATCAAAGCCGCGTCACTTGAGAGCATAACTGGGGCTAATAACTGTCGTCTGATGAGACAAAAACAAACTGGCTGCTCTTGTACTTAATCTGCAGCACTAGGTGACACGAAGAGGCAGTCAGCTATGCGATAAATAAAACAGAAGACCAGTAATGTGTGATCGAATGACACCTCTTCTGGTCCTGAAGGAGCGGCACAGATTTACACTGTGTCAGCAACACTTTTACCGTATGGAATAGTGCACACCCACGGAAGGCTGGAACAGTTAAGAGAGGACAGAGGGCGCAATAAAAGCAATTTCGCCATCAGCGAAAGCTCCCATAATTGTTGCAAGACAAAGCATCTGGAATTTTAGAGGACTGATGGAAAACGTGGGAAGAAATCCAGCAATGCTATTTGCTGCAATAGTAGGTTGTTGTTTTTTCCCCTAACCTTTCCTTTTATAGTATCTACTGTATGATGTATTTTGGAGGGACTACACATTTATCACAGTTGACAAGTCGCAAGGTTTTCCTGCTGATGGCATTTCTTTCACATGGTGAAAATGTTTGCATGTATACCGTGAGTGTCCACATGAAGCATAATTCTATCTTGATATCCATCTGAAATACATGTGCATGACATGGATCTAAGACAGATAGATAGATATCCATCCATTATCGGAACAACTTTATCCTCATGAGGCTCGCAGGCGCGCCAGAGCCTATCCCAGCCGTCTTTGGGCAGTAGGCAGAGTACACCCTGAACAGGTTGCCGGCCTAAATATTTGAATTCACCATTTTTACATGTTCTATGTATTATTATTAACTTAGTGAGTACCATAGTGTTATGAATCAGGTGTCCATTTGTATTTTAATTGTAATTAATTAGTTTAACATGATAATCTGTGCATGAGGGTGGCACCATCGGTGTGAAGATTGTGCTGATTACTTTTTCTTGGTGATCTCTGTTGTCTCTACCAGGCCATCAAATGCCACTAACTGTCTGCTGGAGTAAAAAGGTGCCATTCTTTCAAATAATAATATTTATTTCATGTGGAAGCAATTAGATTTTACCAAATAATTATTTGTCTTTAGAATTTTCGAGTAATTAGAGTTGGACTACTTGACTAGGAAAAAGTGATGCATTAGATTAGTCATTACATGAACATTTCGAGGAAGGTATTTCTTAGTATCGTGTTGCATCACTACAGGGGTACAACGTGTTGTTGGGCCGATTAGGACCCTTTAAAACCTTGGTGATAGATTCTAAATGAGACAAAGGGAATTCATTATACACTATTTCCTTTTCTATTCAGATGACTCACAGTACCGGTAGATTAACTTGTACTGTGTGGAAAAAAAGTGGCAGACTTAATAAAAATGTGAATGGTTTTCAGTGAAACCAGTATGAGTACAACCAACATAAAATAATCCTGAAAACGAGCCGATTGTGCAATATCATTGAGATAATATCCATTCTAATTAAACGTGCTGTACTTGATGATGAAATGTGCCTGAGTAATGAGAGGCTGTTATATTCTTATTCCATTCTTCTGATGCTGCTATATTCACCTTCTCCGCACTGCTTGCAAAGTTTGTTGTCAAAGTAAAAACGTGTTCATTTCAGAGTTTCCTCACACATAACGATAAATTGACCTCCCCCCGCCCTCTCAAAATGGAGGGGCTATGAGAGTTGGTGCATTTTGGGGCGCTGCATACAGATTTACATCCATCTATTTTCTTTACTGCTTTCCTCCTATTTAAGGGTCACAGCAGTGTGTGCAGCCTATTTTAGCTGACTGAGAGCAAAAGTCAGTCATCCCATAGTGGTATCGGACATTGGAACTAAATCTGAATTGAGCGCTTGGAATGTGCACTTCCAGCCTGAGTGACATGCAACTTAATCATCAGAAGGGATGGGGAATACAGTGAATGTAAGTGTGGAGTGAAGTCAGAGGAAAAATAAGATGAACACCTAAGAAACAAATGTCGTTTCAGCCTTTAATGAAGTGTATTGGCTAAGATACAATTCCTTGTCGATTGCAGCCAGAGACACATTCCTCCCTCTGACCAGTGACTATTCAAGTCACATCATTCTTGGTTCACCCTTTCATTAGTCCATATCGCTACTTTAGCCCTGTTCACACGGGCAGATTTATTTCGGCGCTGCACCGGAGTATTTTGTTGCGATATAATTTTGCACCAGAACAAATTTTGTGGAGCGTTCACACGTACAAAGCCGCTGAGCGTAACAGCATCGACGCAGCTCCACTTGCTTTCACACGGGCAGTTCCTGTTGCGGAACAAAACGACACGAATGCGGAAGTAAAACATGCGCATGCGTAAAGAAAGAAGAAGGCGGGAAAAGAAGTACCATTTCCTCCTTCTTTGTGACAAAATGGCTTCTTCTCCGGAGAAATCAACGATGTGGTCGATAATCAGACGCCGCAGAAGAGAGAGAAAAGATCCGCCATGTTTTGAAGCGCAAAATACCCAGGATGCATGTTGGCAAGTACCCGGATGGACTCCTCTGACGCGTAGCGAGGCCACTCCCCCGCAAGCAAGCATTTGCTCTGGAGCAAATTTAACCCAGTTGCGTTCATACGTGCACATTTGCTTCGGTACTGCTTCGCAAATGAGCATTTGTTCCGGAGCAAATTTTTAACCCCCCCCCTGAGGTGGTTTAAATTTGATCCAAAACAAGGTGTTTTCGGGTGCTAAGCTGGAACAAAGTTGCACGTATGAACGCTCGAGGGGAGCAGTTTCGGAGTAAGTCCGAAATAAATCTGCCCGTGTGAACGGCCCTTTTGTCTGTTTGCAGTATCGAGGTTGAAAGTGCCACACTGCTAGGCAGCTCTGTGTCATGCTTATGAAAGCTCACAAGAGAACCAGAAACTGCGGTGCCATCGTGCTACTGGATCCAAAACAAATGCCGGAAAAGTCACTGAGAGTATGAACGGCTGAACAGAAACATGAAAATAGTCATCGTTCCTACTAAAAAATAAAAATCGGTTGTGGTAAACATAGCTCAAAAAATCCAAAAGTTTTGTTGAGAACGAAATAAGGGTGGTGTTGATGAATAATTAATCAGGTTGCACTGATGATATATAAAAAGGATAGCATAAAAATATATGAAAATGCACAACAAATTGACAATGAAGTCTTGAACACATGAGAGTACAAGTGGAGGAGGATTGGGGGGTGGGGATACAGCTGCTTAGCGGGACAAACTGATTGGAGTCTGTGCACTCTCGTGCTGTCAGATCAAACCGCCTTTTCAGCCATGAAAGACACCTGCAGCAGCAGTGTCTCTAGTGATAAAGATGCCACTCTTACTGCGTTCCCTCCCTTTTTTTTTAATTACAAAATTTATAAGCAGCTTAACCATATGGACAGGGGTTTTCTTTACCAGTCACTGGTGTGGGGGTGTCAGGGTTTCAATGCAGCTGTTGGCTACGATAACATTATTCAACTTGTTTACTTATTTTTATCCCCCCCCCCATGTATTCATTTAGATTTCCTCTTAATTATTTGTACCCAGTGCATAGCCAGTCCCCCTCAATTGACAAAATGCCCGGCATTGAATAGAGCATTCTGTAAAGAATATTTCTCTGGATAAACATTATTTAAAAACGTAACTGGTCTTGTCTCACCTAGCATGCATAGTTATAATCTGGATTACACATTATACCAGGCATTGGAATTGCCATTTGCAACGTAAATGGCATTGATGACATGATGCTGAATCTGTAAGTGGTCTGATATGTACTTACTTTTTTTTTTTTTTTTTTTGCAGCGGTGGTCTTCAAGCACTGGAGATCCTACAATAAAGTCCTTCAATGCCGAGGTCTTCTTAATGTTTGTCTCAGTGGAGTTCTCGATTCCTTTTCTTGTCAGCCAGCTGCCACTTTTACGTATTCATTATAATCACACTGTTCTTGGAAGTTCATTCATTTCTAGCCTTCTAATTTGGTTCCACGTTTTTTTTATCTTGATTTCTACAATGTCACAATATCATTCCGTTACTGGGCCGGTGTATCTACAAGAATTTCAGTATGCTTCAGCCAGTTGTGTCAAAATCATTTCAGGTCAGCGGCCGCATGGAGATAAATCTACTATAAAGAAGGCTGGACGGAAGAAATCATGGTATATAATTTAAAAACAATTGGCTTCAATAATACGAAGATTTTCATTACATGCAGACCGGCCTGGTCCTTTTTCCCCACAAAACGCAGGGGTCAACTTTAAATCCATCCATCTATTTTCTAATTTGCTTTATCCTCTCAAGGTGTGCTGGAGCCTATCCCATTCGTCTTGAGACAGTAGGCAGGGGACACCCTGAACCGGTTGCCAGCCAATCACAGGGCAAACATAGACAAACATTCACACTCACAATCATACCTAGGGGCAATTTGGAGTGTTCAATCAGTCTGCCATGCATGTTTTTGGAACGTGGGAGGAAACCGGAGTACCCGGAGAGAACCCACACAGGCACAGGAAAAACATGCAAACTCCACACAGGCAGGCTAGAGCCGGAATCGAACCCTGCTCCTCTGAACTGTGAGGCGGACATGCTAACCATGACAGTGTCACCCTCAACTGTCAATGTATTGTTTAAAAAATAACTTAGACACGAACTGCGATGATAAGTAGCAGCCCAGCTCACAGGTGTTAGTGCCAAGCGTCAAACGCAATGCACGTGAATTGAAAATGGGTCATGACTTGCTCATTTCACAACCGATTTTCATGAAAGATTACTTTTATGCCAAAGCTAAAGTGGGTGCGATCAATACACAGAATGCATCATTGATTGTTTTGTTGTTGTTGATTTTGGGGGGATTTTTCATGCCATCCCCAAAAATGGAACATGCCGACACTTTGTGAGTATGAGCTTTAATTTCCAGGCCTGTCATATACCTCCGTACCTATTTCGCATTTCTATATGTTCCCAGAATGCATTGTGATGTGCAATGCATTTCCTTAATGAAGTTCTCAGGACAATAATCCTTGTCATGTGTTTGTGTTCGCAGTAGTGGAATGTGTGTATTATTTAATACATTAATACATGTTTGATTTATGCTGCATTATGTTTTACTATTTTGTATAACATGGTGAAATCCAGGCCAATGGCTTGTACAACTAATATTGCTCTTCTTGGAATTGCTTGTAAAGATAAAAAGTTGCGAGTGACAGAGTGACCATATCAACATTTCACATCTATGACTTTTTATACTTTACCAAATCATATGTACGTCTGACACACCTGGCTTCAACGCCAAATCAAAATCAGCTCTGAAGATATTTATCAACTGCAGAAAATATACTGTGTTGTTTTCCCCTTATAATAGGAATTAGTCTTAATATGTAGCATCAGCAAGCTGAAATGACACGAGGGAAAACCTAGTCACATGACCGAGAGATCATTTTGTGTCAGTACCTGCAGCCAGTGTTCATTCACACAGCAGTCACCATAGTCCTCCAGTTTGTCGGAGTGTGATTCATTAAATGTCACCGGTCCACTCCAATCTAGCCTGAGAAGAGAAAGCTGTTGTTTTGATGTGTGTCAAGCCTCGCTGTCTTAACAATCTCCCATTGTTTAATTTATGATGATGATCAATCCACTTTGTTCTCGCAAATGAGTAGTTAGGAATGATCAATTAATCACTTGGCCATTAGACACAGTAATATTTGCTAAATGGCAATATTGATCAAAATGTGAAAAACTGGAGCAATTGAATTGCCTACCATGCAGTCATGTGACTCCAGTTAATGGTCGGGCACACTCCAATGTGAAACTACAAAATACGGCAAACTTTTTGACAGAGACATCATCTGCTGGATCTTGAGAGTCACTGCTCCACTTGGCCTTAGTGGACAATTTCCAAATGTCCTAAATGGTAAACCTTTGTTAATGAACAAGCAAGATTGACTGGGCTAGTGACTCTCATCGCATTTAATACCTCCATCACTTTTTACTTAAATGTACGTAGTTTGGATAAGTTGGTCAATGCTTAAATAAGTTGGCATAGCATAAATAACACTTCAAGTTATGACCAAGTCAACACCAACACTTGGGAAAGTTGAGATCAAGTCAAGAGAGTGACAGAGCAAATGTGAGATCGGCTCAAGAATGACACAATGCCGTGACCAAGACCGGTGAAGCTTGTTATACAATGTTTGTATAAGATGTCCATAATTTTTTTCTTTTATTTATTTATTTTATTTTTAAACAATTGTATGGAAAGTTATGGAAAATCGTATTCATGAATAAAATGGTCCAATGAGGAGCTGAAACGAAAAAAAAAAAAAAAAAACGTAGGAAAATGTGGGAAACGTGGGAAATTATCGTAATTCATGCACGTGAGAAATATCCACTGGAGGGTCATTCCAGAATTGGAGAACATTTTGGCTTCAAAATCTTTGAAAAATAAACCCTCATTTTTCTGATTTCCTGCGACATATTCATCAACAATTGTTCATAAACTATCGAAGGCTTCATTAGCTCATCTTGACTGTCGGTGCTGGACAGCCCCGTAGCACTTGTGTTTTTTGCGCCTGTAATGGGCAGCATTTTTCACAGCCCCGTTTTGTTCAGTGGATATGTCGGCGCTGTTGGACAGTCTGCGTTGTTGCGGCTGGATGGATGTCTGCTGAAGTTGAGGATGAGGACAGAGGAGTGTCGGCGCAGAACACTGATGCGCATTTGGAACTGAGAGTCACCGCTTGGAATTGGAATGGATTTGCATGGGACAGGAAAAGTGAACCAATCTCTTTTTTCGTCAATGGATGCTACAGCTTCTTGTTGACTGTGAAACTTATCTTGTAGCCGACGTGTGCACATTTTGAGCATGACGTCTCTGATCCACTGGTGAAAGGACACTTTGATTCTCTCCTCTTTCATCTCAAACTGCTTTAACAACAAAGCGTATGAGGGGAAAAGTGGTTAGGACTGCACGACTGTCCGTGTTTTATGTTATGTGTTGTGTTTATTATTTTACTTTATGTTAACTGTTTTGTTAAGCGCTTTGTTACAGCTTCCGCTGTTGTGAAAGCGCTATATAAATCAGCATGTATTGTATTGTATCTTACATCAATGGTATAATTTACTGTAATCACAAAAACAAAGTTGTAGGTAACAAGTTTGCAAATCCAGATGAATGTTAGCTTTCTCTCAGGAGTAGAAGCTGACTTTTAAGCCAATTGTTGCTACTGACCAAGAGGACAAATTTACTAATGTAAATAAACCACGAACAAAAAATAATTGTCATATTCCTACTAATTATTGAAAATCATATATTTATTCAAACAAATATTCTCACAAGATATAGCAATCAAACAAATATCAACAAAGTGAAATTTACATTTTGGAATTTTTTATTTGACATTCAATTTGGTCACTGGAGGAGCAGCGACGAGATAAAAATTAGTACTCCAGACTTATTTGGTATTTTTAAAATCACTTTGAAGCATTCTTTTATCTTTGTTTTGTTTTTTTAGATCTGTTCTCAGGACGAATACCTTTAATTAGAACCTGCTTGTTTTAGTATTTTGCATGTGAATTATAAAAAATTTGATGGGTGGTAAAATGTCCTCAGATTCCAGAATGACCCCGTAGATGAGTCATCAACTCATTTGAATCATAATGAATTTAAAAGTGACAGAACTTCCCTTTGTGATGCCGAGTGGTGATGCGAATGTATATTCTTGTCCCAGTGTTCAGAGCCCTAAATTAGAGTGCAAAGGAGGTTGTTTTGTTTTTCGAATGGGGATGGGCAATAATTATATTTGGTCTCATTAGTCGTTCCCCCCTGACTCTGCGTGGTCATCAAGATAATGTATGTGGCCCTTCCTGTTTGAGCAAAAATGGATTTGTGTCGCATTAGCTAATGAAGCATGTAAATGACATTAGTCCCCAATGTGATCTTAATGTCACTGATCCTGCGATGGAGCAGCCATGAGGAGAGTCGCTCACTTGCACCTTTTCGCTGCTGAAACTATCGTCAATAGGAGTAATGAGGCAACAATTGCCTTTTTACCAGTCCGTAAATGATAATAACGTATTAGTGGCAGTATATTCAGAATGAATTAAAATGCATGCATCATACATTTACTGTCTGTTACTGTACTTTTCACCCCAACTTCAGGTTTCATTTTCTCCAAATACTTCTCTTTTTCAGATTGAAGGACTTTTTTTACTTTTATATAAAATAAAAAAAAAGTTGCTTAATTGCATCCTGTGCTGGTGGCACGTTGGTCGACTGGTTAGCACATCCGCCTCAGAGTGCAGAGGTGCAGGGTTCCGGCTTTCCTGTGTGGAGTTTGCATGTTCTCCCCATACCTGCGTGGGTTTTCTCTGGGTCCTCCGGTTTCCTCCCACATTCCAAAAACATGCAGGGTGGGCTGATAGAACACTCTAAATTGTCCCTGGGTGTGATTGTGAGAGCGATTTGGTTGTTTGTCAATGTGTGCCCTGCAACTGGCTGGCATCCAGGTCAGGGTGTGTACCCTGCCTCCTGCCCGAAGACAGCTTGGAAACACTCCAGCATGCCCACAACCCTCGTGAGGATAAGCGGATTAGAAAACAGATGGATGGATGCATCCTATGCTTTAGACACACTGGGGAGTTGGTCATGGTTACATCGTGATCAAGTGTCCAGTATATTGCTAAAATTCAACCTATGAAGCAGAGAAGAAATAATTGTGTCTCAGTTTCGCTTTCTGTTGTGCAGATGAGGCAGACAGAAGAGGCAAGAGAAAATACAATGTGCATTTTGGACAGGAGGTTTGCTAGGTCTCTCGATTTTGATAGGTGCACTGGCATAGGTGTTGGGAGAGTGTAGGAGGGTTACAATCCAGCAGCAGCACTGAGATATTCTCACTTTGGCAAGGAAGAACAGAGGCAGTACCGCCAGAACCTTATAAATTCAGCTCCCACAGGAACCTTATGTGTATGTTTCTACCAGCACTTTCAGAAAGGGACACCACGAGAGCTTCTCTTCTGCTGACTGCAGAAACAGATGAGTTATCCAAAGGGAATTCACAGATGATGAAACAGTCTGTCATCTCATTTATTCATGTGATTTTTTTAACAGGATTATGAATGCACTAATATGTTAATGATTTGGGGTTCCATTGATAATCGTAACAATATATTTCACTCGGGGAATTGCATGACATTATACTGAAACAGTAAGTCTTGTGAAATGTTTTTTCAATATCAGTTTTTAGTTATGTAGACCAGAATTGCACCATTGATGCCTTGATTTATTCAGGGATGTAAAGTTTCATTTTGTGGACTGTAGCTCAATGGAATTTGTAATTGAAATCAGGTGAAAATATGCAAGCGCAACAGGCGAACAATGTTTCAAAATACAATTGGAACAAAATGTGAACTTTTTAAAATATATATTTTTCATGGCAAAATTATATAATCAGAAGTTTCTGAGAGATGTTCATGAAAAGGACGTCTGTACATTTGTCAAAACGCCATGTGTATTTTTCTGCTTGCCCCAGGTACAGCATGGTACAATAAATCATTTTATTGCATATGAACATTAGATCCACATTTTTTCCCGTTTTGTATTCACAATTCATAAAACGTAAGACTCACACAAGACACTGGAACTGGACACAGTTGTTTAGCCGCGGTGGAGATCTGAGATAGTGCAGCTCAAGTGTTTGTCAAGTATGAAACTGCTGATTCACTGAACTTGTGTCGTTCCCCACCTAAGCATTTTTATAACTTCTACATCAGTGACTAAACACCATCCAGAAAGGAAATGTTCTCGACTTGTGCTCAGACAAGTATTTCATTTGCTTTCAGTGTTCTACTGGTGTTATACCCCAGGGTGGAAAATAACTGTGACTAAAGTGACTACTCCTATCTACTGCATGAGTGCCCTTTCATTCCTTTTGCCCTCACTTCAATCTTCAATGTGGGCCCTTTTCTGCATTTGTTCCTCACATCCCCATTCTCTTGTACACAAGCCTCATTCTGATGTAAAAACAAATCATATTGGATTTCACATAAGCCACTGTTTTTTTTCTCCACTCGATAGCTTTAAAAATAAACATTTGATGTGGATTTGGGCAGGAGATGTCAACTGACATTTGACACATGAAGGTGGTAAAAAAAGGCAACCGGAAGTGTATACAAATCCATTCATTTTCTAATCTGCTTATCCTCAAGAGCAGGGGTTTCAAACTCCGATCCTGGAGGGCCGCTGTCCTGCATGTTTTCCAAGTCTCCCTGTTGCAACACACCTGATTCAAATGAACAGGTTCAATGTCAGGCTTCCGCAGAGCTTGCTGATGATCTGATCATTTGAATCAGGTGTGTTGCAACAGGGAGACTTGGAGAACATGCAGGACAGCGGCCCTCCAGGACCGGAGTTTGAGACCCCTGCTCAAGAGGGTTACGGGTGTGCTGGAGCCTATCCCAGTTGTCTTTGGGCAGTACGCGGGGTACACCCTAAACTGGCAGTGGCAGGGCACAAAAAAGAGAAACAACCATTCACGTTCACACTCACACCCAGGGACAATTATCAGCACTCAACTCCCCCAACCAATAAACTACAACTAAATGTGCACGTTGAAGACGCATCCTGCTGGGATAGATGGGGCATATACGTTGAGAAACTTACATTATCCTGCTCCAGATGTCCCACACCTCTCCTGTTAGCATGTGATCAACTGTTACAAAATTCAGACATGCAGCTATGATACAATCCGTATGTGTCATTTTATAATCCGAGTTTCAACATAGAGGCCTTTGCATGACTGAAAGCTCTTAGGAAAGATACCTATGCCGATGGCATACAGGAAATCTACTTGCTTCCGATTTCTAAATGGTCCTAAGCCCCTGTAGGATTTCTAAATGTTTATTGTGCAGCTTGGCAATTTGTTGAACTGTTGACGTAGGAACTACAAACCCGAAGAGGAGGGGAAGGGGGTGGGATGGTTTAAATTTGTGACTGTCAATGAAAGTGCACCCACACTTAGGCCCCTGTCACACCTTGACGATTTAGCCAGCGTATGCCGACGTAGGAAAAATTTGGCAAATACGCTGGCGTACGTCGAATAAGTTATGGGTAAGTTTTGTATACGTAACAGCACGCTGAAGCACGTTGGTATACGTCGGAAATGCGTCGAGGTCGTCGAGAAATTTTAAGCATGCTTAAAATTTCTCGTCGTATGTCAGCGTATGGCTATACGTCCGTATCATGCAGGCCATAAGTAATAGGTAAGTTATGCGATCGTTGCACACGTTCAAACACGTTAAGTGTAGGTTACTCATAAGTCCATATACGACGAGAATACCTACTAGCTGTTCTCCAACATCCGTGCCTTTCGGAACTGCAATACGCTGCTGCATAGCGTGCAGCAGCGTATTGCCGACGATCACGTGACGTAGTCTATAAAAGGCTGGCGCTCGACGTTGCCGGCGATCACGTGGCGTAGTCTATAAAAGGCTGGCGCTCGACGTTTCAAATCATAACTGCACTAGACATTGCAGTACCAACATCTGTTTGGGGACTATCCCCGGTCTAGTTAAAATGGTATAACCCAAGAGGCAAGGTGCGGCTTGCCATCGTTTACTGTGAGTTGCTATTCACGCTATTTTACCAAGAAAACAGGCTTGGGGAGTAACAGAATTCATCTACTTGTGTTACGTATATAGAATACCAAAAAACCCCAAAAAACAGTAACTGTATTCCATCGCAGTTACAGAAAAAAAGAATCAGATTGTGACATATTTATTAAAAAAGGGGATTATTTCTCAGGATTACATTTTCCACCAGGACAGATTGGGTTTGTTGGTTATTTGAGCATTTACCACTTGACAAGTGGATAAATTGTCACAACTATCATGCAGCCCAATGGGCCTCCCGTGACTCCTGTCACTTGGTGAGGTGTTGTAAAGAGCAAACAGGTGTACATCTTCAGTTGGGGAGGCGGGGAACTGGCTATGTCATGTCGTCCTTATGGAGGAAAGAAGGAAGTGGTGACCGGTATTCACTGTTTGGAACGTACTCACGAAAGGACCAGATGTTCAATGTTCAATAACATTTCCAAAGAAAACTCTGAGCTGTGTCCTGCAGTGTCCCGGTAGAGCTATGCTGCTATCCCGCTGCACCAAATTACCTTTCACTTTGAATCACAAATCACCCACAGAGCAAATGGAATAATCCAAGTTCCATTGCTTTAGTATTATGGTACTTGGATTACATTATTAATAACATTTTTTTACAGATAACTAGTTACACCATACATTTTAAACGTAACCCTCCCAACCGTACATGCAAAGAAAAGAAAACAACACGAGAGATTTTTTTGTTTTTAAATCAGCGTCAAAAATATGTTGAGGGACACATAAAGTCATCTCTGATTAAAATGTTCTTTTGACCCATGTAATCTTACCACCAGCATCATCAACATCATATAGCTGACCCAATAAACCCAATCACGTAAGAGAGGAGTCTAGTTACACAGTAATTTGCTCCTAAAATTTGAGACAGTCCAAGTAAACTTTTCACCTTGTCTATTTTTTTTGTCGCTGACAAACTTCTGCTCTACACTTCAGTCCGTTGAACAGTGATATTGTGAAAATGAGTGGGAAGTGAATTTACAATGTGCGCCCCTAAACTTTCTACTTCAACTGTAAAATTTAAGGTTAGGGGCCAATGTGCTCCTACTAAAATAAAGAAATAAATAAAATATAATAAAACGGGATAATGTCCATGAACACCGTCACCACTATACCATAGTACACACGCAGCATACAATCGACATACAAACCAGTAGCAAGTATGCATGGCTGGTGGAGTCCCTTGATGGATATTTAGTTTATTCCTTATCAGGCTTTCCACAGAATGTATTATGTCGAACAGAAACGTACTGAAACAGAGACATGGTAAAATAAAAAAATTTAATTTAAAAAAATGGCATACATACACTGTCAACTGAAAATTACATCCCAGTTGCTCAGGGCTCAGGTAACAATCAAACACGGCTGACCTGAATGAATTGTGTTTATTTTCAACTACGCACTGTTTTCTTTAAGTAAAACATAACTTCATTTGGAGGCTTGAACTGATGAATTCCTGCCAGCACTTTGCCATCACCTTCTGGTCCCTGGCGAGTGTTCCCGGCTGCCTGCTTCAACTTCTAGACAGTCCCCGCTCACAGATCGAGGGCACTAGGGCACTGCCGTCCCATTTTCAATACTTAATCTACCCTGCAAGCCACAATTTACAGAACAGCATGGTGTAATTATTTTAAATATCAGAAGGAAGAAAATAAAGTGAGCGATGGCTTCCACAAATTTTTCATATTCCAAATATTGTTTATGGTGGTTCAATATGCGCAAGACCCAAATGACGATTGTAGATGCCTTTGTCACTGCTTTGCATGCATAAACATCGCAACTACAATGCGCTACATGACGAGCTCATAATACACAGAATAGTAGTGGGCTTCGCCAACACGAGGTTGTGTGAGCGCAAGCAAATGCAAAAAGCTTTGAACTTGGAGAAAGCTGTCAATATGGCTCGGCAATCTGAAGACATCAAAAAACAACGAGCCGCTCAGAGAAGCAAAGATAACGTGATTAGAATGAACGTGAGCTTTGTGGATAGGAGCTCTGAGGGCAATATTCAAACAGTGAATGCACACCGATACTTTACAGTCTTAAAGCAACAGCACACCCAATGCACAGAACTATGTTAGGGTGGTTCTGTTTGTGACCAACAGGTGGCACTGTAGGGCTCCTCCTGCAGTGGCACACCTGTTGGTCATTGTTTCATTAGTGTGTGGTTAAAAGGACTCCCTGCTCGAACAGTCAGTGTCGGATCATTGTGTTTCTGTGCACGTGTCATGTTGTGTTTTTTGTCTTAGGTTTTTGCTATTTTGATTTCTTGTGGGTTTTCTGGACTTTATTTGAGTGAGTTTTTTTTGTTAATTTCTCCAATGTATTCCTGTTTACATTTTGTTAAATACATTTTGATCAATCCACCCTGCTCATCCCTGCTTTTGGGGTCCTCCCAACAACTACCACCACACAAAACATGACAAATTACAAATGCAGCGGATCTCCTCACCAAAAACAAGGGTGTCCTGTCAATGATGCCAAGTGTCATTCATGTGGAAAGAAAGCCCACTATCAACGTGTGTACAGACGAAGTCGGAACTAATGTTTCACGAGGTTTATTTTGTTATCACACAAAATACACTATATTTTCTTGTAAATAAAACATTGGCTTGGCTCTGTTAAAAGACAATTCATCATTATGGCCACAAATAATGGCATGTAAGTGATGATATAATGTTCTCCCCGCAGCTGCTGAATTTGAGATATGATTGATAACTTTGGTAAAGCTATATCTTCTCTTTACTTGCCCGCGAGGGAGACTTTGTCTTCCCATTATAATTAGCAACGCGGCTCCCTATGTCTGGAAGCCAGCAAGTAAGGGCACTCAGGGATGATTGAGTCAATATGTCTTCTCTTCACTTTTAATACTCAAGTGTAGCCTGATGGACAAGTGTTTACAGCATGTCTTCATTCCCAAAATTATCATCCCTCCTTACAGTGCCTTCATCACATACTCAAGGACTGCGAAAAGCAAATTAATTGCAACCGTCGTATTAACGCAAACGTTACGATAAGGAGACCGAAGGAGATATTTATGGGTGTGATGAGGGAAAACTTACAGTTAGTTGGGAGTTAGAGCAGAAGATGCAAAAGACTTCAAGAGATGGAAAGGGATTAATTGCCATGGCAACACCTGGCTAGGGTTAAACCGAAAGGAAAAGAAGGATAACGTACGTGTTTTCTGTGCCACAGAGGTGGGGGAGCTCTAAATGGATATGAGTGTACAACAATTTTGTCCAATTATGAAACAAAATGAACACTTCCTTAAGAACTACTACATATCGTTATATTTTCTTCATTTGACTCCATATTTAATTGCGTCTTCTCTGCTCCATTCTGCCATGATAAGATAGATGATGTGATAATAAAGAGCAATAAGGGCCATTGGCAAGGAAATGCAATAATCGCTGGCGCTTTACAGTCTATCTGTTCCCTCTTGAGATTGCAGAACATCAAGATTAAATGTGTCGGTCTCCAGCGGGAAGTGGTTAACATTGAATGCATCTTTCTAAAGAAAATGATGGAGCCACCAGGAGGGAAAATTGAATGATACGCGGGTTTGAAAAGTGAAAAAGATGCTATTAAAATTTGATGGGGATTTAGAAAAGACACATGTATGCAATGCAGGGCCGAAGACCACAATAGAAAGAACCACGGAAGAGAGAAACAATGAAAGGATGAGGGCAGCAATTGCTGCTCTTGACGCCTCGACTGAAAGAATGTTGTCAATCTGTCAAATTGACTGGCTTGCTCAATTGTTTTTTTTCCCCCTTTGCTTTTCGATCGGTACTTGTCATAGTTTTTCTTTTACTTCTGTCCTCTACATTTTTAACGCTGTATACAGAATACCAGGACCAAACAATGACACCCTGTTGTAACATGGTTTGAAAAACAATTTAAAAAATGAGAACATTAGTCGCACAATCATTTGAAGGCTACAGCATTGTACAATCATCACATCTCTGTTTTCTCTTCCTCGGTATGTAAACTGACCAGCAACAAACATTGTCATTATTTAACTCCAAAAGAATTGGTGTTAAGATTGCCATGCAATAGCTTGCTACCTGCAAACAAAGAGACACATGTCTGTTATCAACACGTCACTAAGCAGAGATCGTTAACGTATGACCTTAATAAACTAATAAATATTGTCACAGACTGATTTATGTGAATAAGACTTCATATTCACAGTAACCACCACAGTATCACAACACACCTGTCAGCCATGTTTAAATCTAGTCGGTCACATGAAAAATGGGTAGAGAAGAACGAAAAAGTGCCATCATCAGAGATGTGTGTCAAATTCACGTGCAAATTCTCACATGTCTTGGAAGAAGAGTAAAACAATGGCAGTGACAAACACTTCTGCCGAAAACCTGCTGGCTCTACTGTTGCCATGGCTACGGACAGATGCCTTGATGAGTGTGAGTAATTTTACTCAACCTCCTGTGAATAACACCCACCACCAAAAGGATCTGATAAATCACGTCCACATTGTGTCAACAACAGCAATGCAATATTGCATCGGCCGGAGTGAGTGACACGCGATGGCCAACGGATCTCGCGGCCAGTTTGGTCAAATATGAAAAGGTACAATTCCTCTGAGCAACGCATATAAGTTGACATATTTTCTTCAGTTTTGTATTAACGAGGTACTTTATCAAGTTGATATGTTCAAGTGTATTGAATAAAGGTCATCCTGACACAATAAAAAGGTTTACAGGCTGTTTTGACTTCCGGCCATTTGCTCATAGACACTTTCAGAAATATATGCCTTTTGTTTTTCGAATTGAGATTTAATCAATTCCAGTACCCAACCGTCTATCCTACGCTTTCTTCCAATATTTAATTGTTTTGTGTTTCTACTTAAGCAGTGTCTGTTTTTCAGGATCATTTACTCAACATGCAAACCGGCATTTGATTATCATTGGCCTATAGATGTCTACACTGACCACTGAACAAAAAAAAAAAAACAAATAAGCAAACGAAAAAAAAACGACACCAACTGAGGACAAACTCATATGTTGAGAGGATGTGCATACCTATGTCCTGCCATAATACACTGTGCTGAAGTAGTATTTATGCTTACAACGCTTCACTAGCCTTTTCTAGAGATGGGCCGAATGTGACCTCGGTACCCTTCCATTATCGTCCCTCCATCCTTATTCATATATAATAGTCAGCCTCCCTGGTAAAGTATATTCAACGGTGCTGGATAGTAGGTTCCGTCGGGAAGTTGAGTCTCAGATTCAGGAGGAGCAATGTGGTTTTCGTCCCGGCCGTAGAACAGTGGACTAGCTTTATACCCATAGCAGTGTCCTCGCGGGTGCCCCCAGTCCTAATGGACTTTGTGGACTTGGACTCCTCCGGGAGTTCCATGGGGGGTGCTTCGGGAGTATGGGGTACCAAAACCTTTGCTGTCCGGTCCCTATCCACCAATGTCAGATTTAGGTCTGTATTGCGGGCAGTAAGATGTATTCATTCACCAAGGCTGCCCTTTGTCACCGATTCTGTTTATAACCTTTATGGACAAAATTTCAAGTGCAGCCGGGGCATTGAGGGTGTCCAGTTTGGTGGCTTCAGTATTGCATATCTGCTTTTTGCAGATGACGTGGTGCTGTTGGCTTCTTCAAGCCGGGATCTCCAACTCTGACTGGAGCAGTTCGTAGCCAGGTGTGAAGCGGTTGCGATGAAAATCAGCACCTCAAAATCATAAACGGCACCATTGTTTACATTGTCAAATGAAAACGTCAGCAACATTCCAAGAAAATCACAATGTCCCATGCCTGGTGAGCTATTTTTTGAGCAGGCCTATGTGTTTCTCATGTGGTCTTTGGGGGTTACCGGGTGCCGACGGGCACCCCATTGGTGACTCCTGCCTTTCCAACTTACTGGAAAGTTTCACCAACAGCATGAAAGAGACTGTTAATAATGTGAAGTCTATTTCTATTGTGTTAGCATTGCTAATGTAAATTACACCACAAATGTTATGGTTATCATTAATATCACAACTAATGATAATTTGCTTGTGAACAAGCTCACCTGGTCACCCCTTCGTCCCATCTGCCCATCTTTTGTTCTGCAAACAGCGAGTCTTGGCAGGTTAACTTTTCCTAACTACAGTACAATACCATGGAACAAACAACAGTTCACCCTGTTGGTTTTAATAAGTCGGAATATATATATTCTTACATTATTTAGGTAAAAGTGAAACAGGACGATTTTCTGTCTGTGAGGAGGTCCCAGTCCCGCCCTCCTGAGTTTGCATTGTAGCTGAGGATATTATTGGATTGATGAACCTCGATCTCATTGGATTAGCATGAATGAAACCTATTCACCTCAATTTCCTTGAAATCATGCTGAGCTAACAAAACACAAATTATTCAATAAAAAATACATGATTGATAAATACAATTCAAACATGTCGCTGATGGTGTAGTGGCACACTTGCCTGACTTGGGTGCGGGCAGCATGGGATCGATTTCCACTCTGTGATGGTGTGGATGTGGGTGTGAATCGTTGTTTGTCTCTATATGTATCCTGCGATTAGCTGGCAACCAATTCAGGGTTTAGTCCGCCTTCCGCCCGAAGTCAGGTGGAAGAAGTTTGAGTACCCCCGCGCCCCGCCTGTCATGTTTCGGTTTGTGACCAACAGGTGGCACTGTGGGGCTTTTCCCTGCAGCTGCACACCTGTTGGTCGTTTGGCAATTAGTGTTATAAAACTGTCAAGTTTCGGTTTGTGACCAACAGGTGGCACTGTGTGGCTTTTCCCTGCAGCTGCACACCTTTTGGTCGTTGGGC
Source organism: Hippocampus mohnikei (assembly GCA_026261675.1). Lineage (NCBI taxonomy): Eukaryota > Metazoa > Chordata > Actinopteri > Syngnathiformes > Syngnathidae > Hippocampus > Hippocampus mohnikei. The sequence goes on along the minus strand of JAKGUB010000331.1, from coordinate 5,314,939 downwards.
AATTAGTGGTATTAAAGGACTCCCTCCCGACCACTCAGTGTCGGGTCATTGTTGCTGTTTGTTGCTGCTTTGCTGCTGTCATGTTTGTTTGTTGCCGTTTGTCTGCCATCAGGTTTGTTTCGGTTACTGTTATGTTTTATCTGCAGTCATGATTTTTGTTTTGCTACTTTGGATTCGTTTTGTACTTTGGACTATGTTTTTTTGGATTTAGTTTTCTGTGTTCTGTTAAATACAATTCGTCAAGTACACCCTGCTCCTCCCTCGTGCCTGTTTCTCGGGGTCCACCACCACCACCACGCAACGTGACACCCTCCCTATGATGCTGCTCAGGATAAGCGGTGTTGAGGATTAAAATGGACAATTCAAACATATTGATTGTTTGTGATCAAACACACCCAGAGTTTAGTTTTCGAGTGCATACGTATTACAGCATTTGCAGTCTTTTTTTCCGTGGCATGTGTTTTGTCAACATTATCATCTATACATTAAACAGAATGGAGTTGTTCCTACTACCGGTTCTCATCTAAAAGTTTCACCCCTCACCACGTCTCTTTCTGTTTTGTCAAGCTTAAATGTATGACAATAAAGCAATACAGTTGAGGTTGGGTCAGGGTAGGGTGGGGTGTTGGGTTCTCTAAATTTGAGAAACTCTCTTGTGGTATTACAAAGTTACATTTGATTGTGTTTTTATGTGTACATACAGTATATGATGGCATATTTTGAGCATAGTGTTGCAAAATTTAAAATCCTACTGCTCGAATTGAAGCTGAAATATTCCCGCTGGTTAGTTTTGAGCATTCAGCCTAATTTCTTGCATTACGATGGGTACCCGCAGGTTCCACTGAGAGTACACGTGCTTCGGCTTCACAAATAAATATACAGCAGAGTAAACTTAGAAATCAAAAGGGAATGATATAATGAGGAGTCCAACCTTTTCATTGACATCTTAAAGGTTAACAAGCAGACAATACAGCCAAGGACTAAACTGGTCTCATTATCAGAGCAACAAACGTATGCACTACGGGGTCGGCCTGCATACATTGTGAAGCAGAGTTGGTGCTGATCGATCTTGCAGTTAGATGGTGTAACTTGTTACGTTTTCAATTGATGTTCTGTTTAAATTTACTGTTAGTGTCAAAATGCCATCCCAGATTCAAGTTTACTTTTTATTTTTCCAGGGACGTAAATCATAGAAAAGAAAAAACACATCTGGAACGTCTTAAATGAGAATGTTTGTACATATTAGAAGAGAATAGAAGGGAAAGTTCAACAAAACCATAAAATATAATATTGAATTACCCTGCAGACATAAAAGCTGATTACGATGCTCGAACACAAAGGCACATAAAAGTGATAATTGAGAGACCTGATAACAAACAGTACAGTGTGTGTAATATTAGGTCATATACCCGTATAGAAACCTTGTACGAGTTGGACTGTGCGGCTGGCGGGACTATTATAAAGGACGGCGTGGACCACCTTGCATGTATTCCTGTATTGAGCCTCCAGATGTGACTGAATTCCAAAAGAAGTTACACAGTAGCATGCATTAATTAATTTGAGGGGGTTTGGGAGAGTCGTTGCCCGCAAAGAAAGTGCGTAATTTACATGCATATAATTTGCCTCCTTGCGAACTGCAAAAAAATGTATGTAGTCAAATTGATTCACTCGGTTTTCCTGTTTTGGAATTCATTGTTCATGCAGCATGCATCTTACAGTCATGTCAGTCAATCCATCCTTCACTACCCATTGGTGCGGAGACTGTTGAGAGAGTGAAATCAATTAACGTACCGCTCTCATTTTCCCCAAAGCTCTTGACCTTGTTGCTTTTGAGTATTTACCATGAATATGAAATTCATGATGCAGATTACATTTTTGATTACAGAACTGCTTTCTTCCTCTTGCAATGAGAGAAGCAGGTAGATGTAATCGGGGTCTTTGGCAAAGGAGTCCTTATTTAGTTTGTGAGTGAAGATGGCAGCAGGGAAATGAAAGACCGAGTCTCATTTCCTGTAGGCTGCAGCCTCTATGAGCTATCAAAGCACAAAATGTTCCTCTAGTGATACAAATCGCTCAGCCGCTGTACTCCAACTATAAACCAAAGACAAAATTACTTTTTTTTCCCTTTCCACTTGCAGTGGGAACCATCATGAAGGTTTGCAATGAAGGTGCCAAAATAGTATACATGGGGCAATGAATGAATCAATTTGGGTTTGTGGTCATCATAGATTCATTGGTAGCCAGAGATGTAGGTTTAATTAACCATTACATTGCATCAAATACATTTTACCATCAGTCTGCAACACTCTCATAATGCAAGTGTACTCAGAACACAGAGAGCACATTAAAATAAAATTAATGGTGGACCTCCAAACAAAGAATGCTTTTCCTCGTGTGCCTTGTATGAGGCGTCAAGGTCAAGGAGCTTCAGCGGGATGTCAACGTTTCTTTACTCCTTTTACCCATGAAAGTCTTGATTGCTTTAAGGAGTAGCTTCCAAGGCACCAGAAACACATGACAGAAAACAATTTACACACTGGAAATTCAACATTACTTTTGGTATGGTATTGTAGGCATCCTTTTTTATGTGGACCTTGGCGATGGTGTGGTCTTCATTTTGGCTCCTATATATATATATATATATATATATATATATATAAGAGCCAAATATATATATATGGCTCCTTATATATATATATATATATATATATGAGCCAAAATGAAGACCACACCATATATATATATATATATATATATATATATATATATATATATATATGCCTGCCCTAACACTGATGTAGAATGTGTCATCTGTTACATTTTTGGGGGGAATTAAAGCAAATATGGTAATGAGAATGTGTTTGTCCCAATCATAACTTTGTTTCCATTTGATTGACAAAATCAGGTCCTTGTGCAATTACATTTACCGGTAATCGCTTTGTGGTAGTTTTTTTCTGATTGTGCCTGCGTGTCTCCAGCAATGTCGTTTGTTTTGTAAAGCGTTGCTTCCTCAAGTATTCCTCTTTAAGTCGTAATAAAGGTGAAGCTTTCCACTGCAGTCATGATCAATGATGTAAGGATCAGTAAAGTCATAGTCAGAGAGTGACCTGTGTGTCACAGACTGAAGTAAATTATTTCCAAATCAAATTATATTGGTCTTGTACCAAGGTTGCGATGAAATAAGATAAATGATAGCCACTCCAACTGAATGACCAGGTTAAAAAAAAAAAATAGAAGCGGAGAGGAAAGGGTATCATCTTGGCCATTTTTTGGCATTACTGTTGCCAAAAAAGGGTTTAGATGAAAAATGAAGTATAAAGTTGAAATAAAAATACAGCCGTCTCCTCCAGAAGCCTACCTCCGATAAATTCTTACCCTAATCATAACATGAGGTTTAAAAAAAAACTGCAGTAAGATTTTTTTTAATTTATTTTAAGATGTTATTTATTTGAAGCTATTGTTTTTTTGTTTGTTTTTTTTAAGCGAGGGGAAGATATAATGAACTGGAACTACAATTAGAATTCAAATGAAACCATGAAGCAGACATGCTCGCAACATCGTTCACTATATTGCCAGGTGCTACAAGTGTGCCAAGAATTATATATGAAAAGTTCAAAAACAAAATACAGTACAACACAATACATCCTGACTTTAATAGCGCTTTCACAACAGTTGCAGCTGTAACAAAGCGCTTTACAAGACAATTAACAGAAAGTAAAATAATAAACACAACACATAACATAAAAACACTCTTAACCACTTTTCCCTCACACGCTTTGTTGTTTGAAGCACATTGAAAATAGCTGTCACATACTTTAACTGTACTTACAGTGTACATTATGCCAACCTCTTCATTTGGCTCTCATGTAACATCACTTGCAATGTAAACGGACCTGAGTCAAATTAAATCACGATCCTGAACTTGCCCTGACAGTCAAACCTTTACTGAACCCAATGAATTAATGTATTCTACTAACCTTTATGAATACATCACATTGAGGATCCTCCAAAAAATGTTCTCTCCCGGAACCGTATTGAAGAGATTGAAAAGCAGACAACTCCTTTCTTGTGAGTTGATTTTTTTATTTTTTTTTTCTATTTCCATGTTTAAGTAAATCATTTTAAGTTAGTATCTGTTCAGTCATTAAGAAGCTAATTATAGGGAGGGGGGAAAATCAAACGTCTACTGAAAATATCTTTCAAAGAGGTGTTGATGTCATTTAATCGCACAACCAGACAACCTGAAAAATATGATTCAGTTCAACAACAGACAAGTCTAAACTAACTTATAAATTGAAATGGTATTATGCTTTGGGAATAAAAATGAGTAGCAGGTGAGTGAACTATAACTACAATCTGTTGAATAAACCCTTGACCCTAATTTCTCCCTTTCAAAGGGAGGACAAGTCACATTGATTGCAGTCGGTTATCTGTTACTGCAATCTTCAAGATCATGGCGACCTGCTTGATTGCGACCAACAGCAGCAAAGGTTTCCTCTCAGGATCTGCAGACGTGATACGGTATCACGCCATCCGGTGGCGCCTCTTTAATTTATTATGTCAATGGTCACTTCTCCATGCGTGACCATCCTCTTCACGCTTTTGTCATGGACTCGGTTGTGTGTACTCCAACCACTGTGCTCCCTCATGTAACATGTGGTAAAGCTGTGTTATTGATTTATGCTACCAGTTAAACAAGTGCCTGTGGAAATATACACGTCTTCGCCCCTTTTGCTATCCAACAGCACGTCCATGGCGAGCTGCCTCCTCAACTCGCATCGCTACACATTACAATGGTCCAATCGAGTCAGACTTACTCATGCGCTTTGGTTTTCTCAACGTGAGATTTATTGTGCTCCTTCTGATCAGGATTTTTGAGTGCACTCAACAGTATTTGTCCATTAGATCCTGAATCTGTTGGTTCCAGGCCCGCTGAATATTGTGACATGTAGAAGATAAGACAAGAATACCTTTATTTGTCTCGCAATGGAGAAATTCCCAATTACAGCAGCAACATTTTGAAAGGGAGAAGTAGAGGACAAAAAGTATATAAATAAATAAATATAAATTCTAAAATATAAATCTAAGCATATTAAAAAAGGGTGAGTGGGGGTGAGTCCAGGTTTTGTCCAGAATTAGGATAAGGTATAATGAACTTGTATATCCACATGTTGCCATTCATGCAACCGAATAAATCATGGCTTTCTGCGAGTACATTCACTTTACATCATTTTGAAAGGTCCACATTTCAAATGGGTATGTAAAATAAATTCACTTGAGTATTCATACTTTTTGTGACGTTTCTGTTTGGGGGTATGCCGTGAGACTTTTCAAATGGAAAATGAAATGCAATGAAGAAAGAAAAAAAACATGGCTCAATAAAGGTCGGGAAATACTGTCTTACTCTGTCATATCTGATTATATCCAAACAAACGATCATTGTTGTCTGATGCTTTTCTTCCACTGGGTCATTTCACAAAGTTATCACGTACACTAGTACGTTTCCTCTTTTGTTTTTTTGATTAACTCACACAACGGTTTGATTTCATTGCAAAAGGATGTCTTCATTGGATTGAGTTGTTTTATTATTTCAATTTGGAGCTTTGCTCACAGCGGGGTGACCCATTGGGATACCTTTTTTTTTTCAATCTACAGTTATTGGGTTACACAATATTTACATATACCTATTTTAATGATCATGAAATCTACCTTCCCATCAGGCTTTTGTTTGAATTTGTTCCGCTGTGTTATTGATGCTACTGGTGAATTATAAATTAGCCGTGCACCTCAACAGGGTATCAGCTGTGTATGTCTATTAATGCTTTAGAGGGGGTGTGAGGGGTAGTGGTTACAACAAGCCAGAACTTGTGTTGCGGGTCTGATTCAATTTAGTGACAGAGAATTCTATTATATTACCCCAGAGTATTACTGTTGTCACTCATTTCCACTAACATTCAATTTACTTTTCTATAAATGTGTTATCTCATTGTGACACAACAGCACAAAGTAGAATTACTGGATACTGTGGGGATGTACCAACACAAACAGATTAGGTGATGCACATGCCATTCAAATTAAAAAGAAGACATCTCTGATTTAATATAGATATTTTTTGCAATACTGTATCTGGATTTCCTACAATACTTTCAATTTGTTCCCATTACCTGAATCCTGTCTACATGTTGTTGAAAACTGACCTGAGGAGTTTTTAAATCCTGTCGAGCAAGGCTGCTTACCATGGAGTAATGTGCATTTCACTTCTATAAGAATCTGTTCACCATTTTTCCAATTTTCTCAGCAGCTGCACTAATGACAATACGCTTACCAACTGTCACAGATCCATCTTGCTAAATTTCAAAGTGATTGTGAGCAGCCAAAGGCAGTCATGGAAATAGTTTAATTGTGAAGTTTGCCTGCCATATGGTATTCATAGATTTGTGTCCATAGCTACCGGTACATTTGTGTTATAACTGAAACAATCAATGTATGAAAAAAAATACCCGGATATCCATTTCCTATACTGTATTGTTTATCTTCATTAGGGCCACAGTAAGCTGAAGCCTATCCTAGCTGACTTTGGGTGAAAGGCGAGGTACAATCACACTGCCAGACAATCACGCTACACATATCAACAAGTATTAACAATGTCTTCACACTTATCAGGGCCACCCCTGAACAAACTGGGGCCTCAAGCAAAATTTTATTTTGCGCCCCCCTACCACACTACACCCCACCACTTGCCATCGCAAATGTATCATCGATAGCAAATGACCATACCAAAAATGGCATTTGACACGCTTTAACAGTTAAGAGGTATAATAATAAAATATAGACCAGAATTCAATAAATAAATGTAGAGTAAAAATATTCATTCATTCATTCATCTTCTGAACCGCTTGATCCTCACTAGGGTCGCGGGGTAAAAATAAGTTTAAAAAAAAAAGAGCCCCGAGTAAAAATAAGTTTTAAAAAAATCTAAAGTGCACATGCAAGTGTGTCTTTTACATAGGACCACCTCTGCAGTTTTGAATGCAATGTCACATCAATTGGCCCATTGTATGGAAAATGTTGTGCAATGTCATAACTCATACAAGGCATTAAAGCGCTCTTGTAACATTGATGAGCGGAGATAACATACCTGTCAACCTCGGCTAAAACCTGCCCTTATAAATGATTACGATTCCCCTTACAAAGCAACAAAAACCCGTACAACGATTTACCGCGCATGCGCACATCATGCTTTATCAATCTGACCGTACGCAGCGATGAAAAAATATATATGATTGAGGATTACTTTTGCTGGTTGGCCGTGACAATAGTAGCGATCGACGACAGCATTGGATTTGAGCAAAAATGGTCTTTGTGAGATGGTTCACAAGTGTTTTTGTTTTTTTCCCACGTATAAAAGTTGTAATACGCAGTACATGATTTGAAATGATTAAAAAAATATATAAAATATGGGGAAAATGTACAACTTGACAGGTATGAGATAAGTCCTAATCAGCTTCATTTTTGAAAAGCATCGCTCAGCAAAGGCAACTGAAACAGAGAGAGAATTACTGCAGTGCGGAGGGCAATCCAGATATTTGGAAATGGTATATCTTAATAATAGCAATAATAATAACAATACAAAAACGACTGCAATTGCTCTTACACAACTGTTTATGATACTGTAGACTATAATGCAAATACTAGCCTACTACTACTACTACAACTACACCAGCAGTGAGGAATGCCATCAGGTTGACAAAGTAGTCCTATTGGGCCTATTTGGCCTGTGGAACGGCAGCGGCAGCTAATGGGTACCGGTTAGCGAAGAAGAAGGCAGCTTTGGGTTTCACCGAGACAAAAACTCAATCGGGTCCACACAACAGAGACACTAAAGGGAAAGTTTACTGTTTATTAAGGTTGCTGGTGGCTACTGCCTTGCTCGCTGTCTAACAGGTTCCTACAGGATGCTGCGGACTAGGAGCAGAGTCATCCAATATGTCAGCACTTCGCTTGGTGTGGGTCCACAAAGCAGAGACACTTCAGGGGAAATTAACCATTTATTAAACACAGCTGTATACGTTATTCCGATTGTGGGTCACACTGCACACTGTATGTGACTATAAACACTGGAGGACCTATTGTGAGAAGGTACTGTTTGAGTGAAAGGTAAGACTTGAGCAGAAGCGCTCACAGCCTAGTTAGAGGACACACTCTCAGCAAATGAAAGCTGAGAGAAAGTCTCGATTTGTCACCATTTTGGGGCCAAATTTGACAGTCCACACTCTTTTAAAATGTATATTATTGACTAAATACCTTTTGGCTCCGCATATTTGGTTTAGTTGTAATCTGAAAGTGACAATTTGCCAGTTAACGTTGCTTTAACATTACAGCACTTGTGTTTTAACAGGTAAGAAATAATTGAATTGGAATACATTTTTAAAGTACCGGTAACCCTCCCAACAAAAGATAATGGGGTTAATTACAATATACAGAAATGCAACATAAACTTAAAAGGAAAAAAATACAATTTAAATATTTAGCCTCTGAGCTAAGGTAAAATAAATATCTATCCATCCGATCTCTATACCTAGTTTTCTCATTATGGGTGTGCTGAGTCCCAACCCATCTTACTTAGGGCGAGAGGTACCGATACACCCTCAACTGGTCGGCAGTCAATTTTGAGAGGATTTAATGGACAGATTTCAAAACTCTGAACTACAATTCAGCATTCTATTGTGAAAAATACAGCAATCAAACACAAATAACATTGCTGAAATTATATATAATGAATATTTGATATGTTATTGGCCACATTGCATAATTGCCTGAGTCACGATTAGGTGTTTCTTCTTTTAGTGAAAATGATACTAGCTCATAGCTGGTGAGGAGCAAGATACTGTAGTTTAGCGCCTACCATTCTCCTGGTAGTCCTCGAGCAGCCTGAAATGCAGGAAGGATCGGTGACTATTTGACAAGGACACATGTTTGGCTGGCAGTTCCTCCAGCTCCTTGATCAGACGTGCTGGAAGCCATTTTCCCACTGAGCCAAATGCAATGACATCAACATCAAGCATTGTCACGATTGCTCACTTGCATCCAAATCAATACCGTAACACAAATGTATACCATGCATCACATATGCCACATATACCACACAGCTCTAAGTGGAAGGACTTGCTTTTTAGACTGGTTTTATGCATATTCAAATACTGACAATGTGAAGGAAAAACAAATTTATGGTTTTCAGCAGCACCTATGCAAGTATTTGTCCAAGTAAATCCCAATCATCCATCACAAAATCCACACTCATCCTTTTGGGGCTTGGTCTGGCACCCGGGGCAAGTTACTGAGTAGTGGCAAGGTGACTTTCTCCCATAAGGGAGCAGAACCAGTCCCGCGAATAAAGTCTAAAGTGCTGATCTCTAGTATTTCTTTTGATCTCTTCCACATTCGCGGTGCCTTGTTATCATACATTATTACCACTGCATTCATTACAATTCAGGATGAATCATAGCCCGGTGATTCAATATTGATAAAATGTGTTTTGAGCTTGGAATCAAATTAAACACACACACATCCATATCAACCACAATCAAAGCTGGTATCACCACAAGTGCATTTGTGTCCTGCTTTCACCAATATGGCAGACCAGGACGGTCTTAATGACCAATGCAAATCTCACAACGCAAGTAGGTTCTCCTTTGTCTCCAAAGCTTTGAAAGGTGCTTACTATTGAAGCTATTTTAGACCATTTGCCTGCTTGGTTGTCTTCCTCTATTTATCTAACAACACCATAAGTACAGTAAAGCTGAGCTTCTACCTTAACACACTCTCCCATGTAACATATTTAGAGCTTTCGGCTTTCTGCCACATTCCTCACTGCCAGGATGAATGTTCACACATACACTAGGAGTGTGTGTGTGTGTGTGTGTGTGTGTGTGGCCTTGTCCATGTGTCTTGTTGGTTGCATAAATAGTGTTTTAGTCATGGCTTGGGTTCATCAGCCAGTGTAAGGCATTTATACAGAGGCAGCCCTGAATTAGACTATGTGAAGTAACAGTGACACCCACAGGACAAGAAAAACGCATTCCTACCTTCTTTACAGAACCTGTATCCCAATCCCTGATCGCCTGAATGCAAAATTGGGAGTAGGGAAAAACACTCAAATATTAATGGCCCTTTTTAAACAACACCATCTGAATATGTCAGGTAAAAACATGAGAATTACAAATGTTCTTTGAGAACTTAACCAATGGCTTTTTAGTTCACTTTCCAACTTGTATCTCAGAGTGGAGCCGACAGTTGGCTGGCAACCAGTCTGGGGTGCACCCCACCTATCGTTAAAAGTCAGCTGGGATTGGCTCCAACTCAGCTGTGACCCTAGCAAGGACTGCTCCACCGTGCACAAAGCGAGTACAGTACAAACTTGTTTTATTCATAGACTTTGGTAGCAAGCTTAAAAGTCCCCAAAACAAAGTAATGCTAACCAGTGAAACAATCTTTACCTTGTTTTACCTTGTCGTTAAAAATACTGTAAATAGAGTAACAGATAAAAAGAAGGAAAATAATTACCGGTATGTTAAATCACGTGATGTGTTCACTTGTAAATCAAGAGAATACAATGATGGTGATTTTATAACCATGATGTACCACGGTGTTTTGGTTTTGGAAATAATTTCGTAAAAGAATTGAGAGAACTTTATTTGTATGTAAATTTTCTTAAAAACTGGTCATTTTAGTTTGTTTTTAATGCCTGTGGAAAATCAACTCTTCCACAGAATCAACACTTTTTCTCAGCTGATTCCTGCGGGGACTAATTAGAAAGGGGAAAAAATGCCTCTGTAAAAATTACTCCACCAATTTTACTGTGTAGAGCCCAAAGTTAAATTTCCGGTTCTATGCTTTTCATTATAATGGTCTTCACGTCATGACCGCAGTTCTTGTTTCTCCAGCTCTCACTTACAGGCCACTAACATGTCTTCTCCTATGTGCTTACTTCAGTTTACTTCAATTGGAAATGCCCCAAAGGCAAAGAAAAAAATTATGAAGAGAGCTTTTAGATGAGCACGTAGAGATTTGTTGACATCTCATGCCTTATTATCAAGTTTGTTTGACTTTTGAGGCATGTTTGTCCCGAAAACTTGGGTGTTCAACTGCTTATATAGCATAAAATCTGATTCTGTGATGTTTTGTGTATGAAAATGTTTCTCTTTCAAGTAACATTAGCATTTCTCTGATATGTCATAATTACATTTATGGTCAAAATTATGGTTGTCAAAAATACTGAGTAAAATAGAGATTTTGATAAATGTGTTAGGGTGGTGCTGTTTGTGACCAACAGGTGGCACTGTAGGGCTCCTCCTGCAGTGGCACACCTGTTGGTCATTGTTTCATTAGTGTGTAGTTAAAAGGACTCCCTGCCCGAACAGTCAGTGTCGGATCATTGTGTGACTCTGTGCACGTGTCATGTTTTGTTTTCTGTCTTAGGTTTTTGCTACGTTGATTTCTTTTGGTTTTTCTGGACTTTAATTGAGTGAGTGTTTTTGAGTTAGTTTCCCGGTGTATTCCTGTTTGAAATTTAGTTAAATACATCTTGGTCACTCCACCCTGCCCCTCCCTATCTTCCTGCTTTTTGGGGTCCTCCAACTACCACCTCGCAAAACGTGACAAAATGTTTGTCATCATTGTAGCTTCAAAGTTGCTGTGTGCAAAATGGAAGTTATGGGAGAGATCAGACACATCATAGCAAATAAAAAATGATTCACTCTAGTTTCCATCTGCCTGTGAAATGGACAAATGAGTGTGCCCTCCACCAGGGCCTCAAATCACCTCGGTTAGGCAACATACAGTCACCCCTACTGTCCTCAGAGCCCACGTTTAGATTCTGCTTGTAACAAACGTAACTATTTCCGTAATATTCATCAATTACCCATCTGGCTTTGCCTAGTTTATTTTGTTCTGAATGTCATCCGAATGCCAAATGTTGATTGTACAATGTTCACGTCTTTGTACTCCAGCTGCTGTCTACTTGGCAGTCCATCAAGCTTAACGGGCTACATTGTTAAGTTGTTTGTTGAATCGGAGTGATGAATATAGTATTGCGACAAGCCATGTCCCAGTGTTTTTCAGTTGTACACAATGTAGATGTCTTGCGTCCAGCAATTGGAGCCCATAAATGTAAATAGAACCAATTATATCCAACCCTTTTTCACAGAAGCAAAAAAAAACACAACATACATTTTTTTTCCCCACGTCATAACCAAAGCGGCTTCATTTTTGATAAATAGCATGCTGTAATTAATTTTTGGCAATAAATCCATGAACATTTGGGACGTGACTGTTGGGCGCTACTGTAGTCCCGACCGCGCAATAGAGCGACGTTTTTTTCTCTCAGACAGTCAACAAATAATGTTTGTAGCAATTTAAAAGGAATCATCACAGGATAATTCTATGGATAAGTCTTGAGTCACTGATGTTGTCGTGGTAAATTCGCATGACTTCCATGCAGGCTGTGTAGGCTCAATTCTTATACAGTGATGGTGTGAATGTGGTGGTTAATACTAGTTGTCACTCTGTTCTCTGTCATTCACTGACAACCAATCCAGGGAGTCTGTCTATTGCCTAGAGTTGGCTGGGAAAGGCCCTGACTCCCCATGGCACTGAGTGGGACAAGTGGTATCAAAAATGGATGGATGGACGGATGGATGGATGGATGGATGGATAATGGTCCTGTCATTGACTGTAAGTGCTCACTGCTGCATTGCAGAATACAAACATATTAACTGGGTTCTACAGCACTATCCTTGGGTTTCCATGTAGCATGTGAAAGTATTTGATAATGAGTTCATGTTAAGGGTTTAATATTGACCGAATCTAATCTGTGTGGACAAACAGTGCTGTGAGCAGCTGATGCAAGTTGTCGTCTTACATCATTGCCTGTCACCTGCTTGCTACTGTTGGTGCCCTACTGCCAACACACCTGCAGACAACACAGGAGGCAAGTTGAGGCTTCCTGTGCCTCTTTTATCTAACTGAAAGGCTGTGGTTATGACCTCCACGTTTTCGCCACAACAGGCAGAGGCACCTCCTGGAGGGAGAATGAGTCTGAGCGTTAGTGCTGCAGGACCCCCACTAGTCTAGGGCATATTTGTTTGGGTAGAGTCACTTCTTATCCATACAAACACAATCAGCAGCAGGAAAAATAGCACTAAATACACTAGATTTATTGAATGGGTGAATTTCTCTAAGAATTTCGCAGCAAGATGAGCTTTCGGAGAGCTTTTGTTTGTTAGTTGGGGGTTTGCAGTAGGTTTAGCCCAAAACTAAATTAGCATAAATCTTTTTGGCGCAGATGAGAGATAGCCATAATATTTGAGTATGGACACTGTTAAGTCAGTCATTTGTTTAATGAAAAACAATGTGGTGTCTGCAATGGGAAGTTTAGCTATGGATGGCAAAACTTCAGCAAAATTCTAGGCTGGTGTGGACAGAACATTCAGAGATATTCCCCATTATTAAGCAAAGAAATGTACTGGTAGTCATACATAATAATAAGGGTATCCGTGGAGGTGTACAATGCACTCCGTGTGCTCTACAGGCTACCATGATTCATAGACTGACAATAGCAAAAGTGTCAGGCCTGTGAGCAATTTTTACTTTGAGCAACTGCAAGAAAATCTTGACACATTTGAAAAGGTCTTGTCCTTTGGACTTGCTGTGCTTTTCCACCTCCCAATTAAAATTCAGTGACTGAGGGTGAGCATTAAATTTGCATCGCTTCAGAACCAGTGTGCACATGTTAACATACTCCCACAAATGTTTTTAAATGAAAGATAATTAGGATTTGTGCAGGTTGTCTTTAAAGAACAATAATTACTCTGACCGCTAATGCTTTCAGTGCATTATCAGACAAAAAGCAAATTGACATGAAACGTATGTCACAAAAGAGGAGACTTCTACAATAAAACAACATTCAACATCATCTCATTAGCGCACAGTATTTTTCTTCTTCAGCAAACCTACAATTAATTATTCCAATTAAAGCATGTTTGCTTAAATAGTCATAAACTTGTGTGAGTGTCGATCTTCTGCCTGTATGACGCCGTCCACGGCCTTTCATGACTCCCAGACTCATCCATTTCTTCTAATTGGGAAAAATAAGTGCTGCAATGGCAACATCGAATTCCGGTTCATATATACGGCAAAGTAACACACATTTTCAAAAGAAACGCGCACTGGTAATATAGTGCATGTGCACAGTCGCATAACGTGTCATGCAGGCTGGGCTGCAAGATTGCCTGCAAAATATAGTGTTAACATTTTTGAAATGTTTTTCTTTTTCTATGACTTTTTATTCTATGATTCATTGAAATAGATCCATAAATTATTTCACATTGGGAATGAGATCCTGCCCCAACTGGAGAGCTTCAATTCTCTTGGGGTCTTGTTCATGAATGAGGGAAGAATAGAGATCGACAGGCAGATTGAAGCAGCTTCTGGAAGGATGCGTACTCAGCATCGTTCTGTCGTGGTGAAGAAGGAGCTGACCCGAATGTTGAAGCTCTGAATCTACCGCTTGAGCTACATTCCTACCCTCACCTATGGTCACAAATTTCCTTCATACAATGTCAGTTCTCCTGTTGTGACAGAGTGAGAAGCTACATCATCCATGTAGGGAAGAAGAGTAGAGCTGCTGCTCCTTCACTCTTTGTTCAAATTGGGCTGAAAGCTCAGTGACTTGCCATTTTTTAACCCTGTTTATTCAAAACAACTGTGCCATCTAGAGGAGTAGAAACAGTGGTTCAATGAAGCAAATTTGAAGCTTCATTTTTCTATCACTAAATAGAACACAAAGAATCATCCATCCGTCCATTCATTTTCTGATCCGCTTTATCCTCACAAGGGTCGCGGGGCGTGCTGGAGCCTATCCCAGCAATCTTCAGGCAGTAGGCGGGGGACACTCTGAACCGGTTGCCAGCCAATCGCAGTGCACACAGAGAAGAACAACCATCCGCGCACACACACACACACACACACACCTAGGGATAATTTTGAGTGTTCAATCAGCCTGTCATGCATGTTTTTTAGAATGTGGGAAGAAACCGGAGTGCCCGGAGAAAACCCACGCAGGCACTGGGGAGAACATGCAAATTCCACACATGAAAGCCGGAGCCGGAATCGAACCCTGCACCTCTGCACTGTGAGGCCGACAGGCTAACCAGTTGTCCACCGGGCCGCCCACAAAGAACAATGTGTTTTTTGGTTTGTTTGTTTTTAAGAATAATTCACAATCTGCTGCTTGTTGCAAAATGAGCTGAGTTCACTGCCACCACACAGCACTTGTATCGCAAATATTTGCATGCAAGTCAAAGCAACAAATTGGCCAAACAACGGCTCGTATTATCCATACAGACATCCATTTTCTGATCCGCTTTATCCTCACAAGGGTCGCGGGGCATGCTGGAGCCTATCCCAGCAGTCTTCGGGCAGGAGGCGGGGGACACCCTGGACCGGTTGCCAGCCACTCGCCGGGTATACAGAGACGAACAACCATCCGCGCTCACACTTACACCTCGGGACAATTTGGAGTGTTCAATCAGCCTGCCATGCATGTTTTTTGGAATGTGGGAGGAAACCGGAGTACCCGGAGAAAACCCACTCAGGCACGGGGAGAACATGCAAACTCCACACAGGAAGGCCGGAGTCGGGATCGGCTCTTATTAAAAGTAAATTAATTAATCTCCCTCAATATCTCAGTGCACCACTGCATCTCAACAATTGACAGAAACAAATGATGATATACAAAACTGTCATCCTCACAAGTTTGTTCATTGTAAATGCCCCTCAAAGTCAATATTACCAAATACTAGTTGCTAGTATACGACCTGGTTTACATATATGTTATCAGATCTCGTGTCATATGACAACAAACATATGGGCTCCAGTGTTTCATTATCGCTTCAAGGTGTGATGTGACATTTTGGGTGTCCTCATGTGGCGCTGAGGGTCATTTGCAGCTGTGAGAGGGAACACAAGAAGGTGAATCTGAACACAAGCCCTCACTTTCACCAACTGAAAGACGCCAGAGGACAAGTGATTGATCCTGCTTTCCGAAATGCATTCGAAAAAATTGAGATTCTCCATCTGGGTCACTGCGAGTACATCAACATAATAACGAATGTTGCCTCCAATGGACACTTAATGCTGACAACCTTGTGATTAAATGTGAGAGACCAAACCACTTAGTCCTTTTCCAGCTTTTCCCATCTTGTCGTCAGACGCTCCACTGGTTCCGCATGATTTAGAATGACGGCTTCCCTTCCTTGCATGGTAAATCCGTGCACCCTTTAGATCACAATGTGTGGACAAACAGCTGAGAAAAACACTTTGGACGATTGTCTCATTGAGTGAATTTGGTGCGATCGTCAAACACAATTCTGGGGAAAGACAATCACATTAGTGGAAATCAGAGCTGACTTTGTGTGCAATTAAAATCAGGCTTCGGTTATTTCTGAGTGGATCATTTATAATGTGGTGTGATTGAGATGCATCACCAGGATATCTTGCTAGTAAGCAATTTGAGGGTATTTATTGTGTCAGGTTGCAAAAAAATGTGCCAGTTCTCTGCCATGTGGTTTTAGGAACAAATGAGAGTTACGACAAAATAGAGAAAAACAAGACAATACCCACCCACAAAATACATCATAGTAAAAACTGAGAAATGATCTTTCCATTTTCTGAAAAGCCAGAATTTGTATTCTATTTTTGTGAAGTATGATTTTGTTAACACTGCTTCAGTTTTGGATCTTAGGGTGAGAAATAACAGTTGTGTCTGCATGTGGGCAAGAGGTCTGTCTTGTGAGTATTCTCATTTTGTTTTTGTGTGTTTGACTGCAAACACAAAGGAGCAACTGTTTTTTCTGTTTCTTTTTTAATATGTGTTGTTTTTTTTCTTCATTCTGAACTTTGACTCATACGATGCCACTCTTGTGCTGGAGTGTGAGAACCCAGAGTTTACTAATCTGTTCCCACAGTTTAAGAATACAAACCCACAATTTAGTCATCTGTTCCCTCAAGAATAACTTGGTATTTCTTTTTTATTCACTTTTTTGACAGTTTGGCACAGGGAGCTATTGAACAGTAGCCATTCAATATGATACCACACTACCTTTTCTTCTTCTTGATGTGTTCTTCGATTCTTAGACCTGCTAAACTGTGGATACGGATTAGTAAACTGGGTACAGATTGGCAAAGAATATTTCTTTCTCATACCCTGGCAGAAGAGTGGCTGAATAGACTTGCTTGCAACCCAAAGTAAAAATTAAAAAAAAGGAGTGACTGCTCGTAACTTGAAAAACACAAAATTGCTGCATTTGTAAATCAAAATACCACTGAATATATACACTAATAGCCCCAACATCGAGCTTTATTCCAGTGAGTGAAAACCCCTGGTTTCACAGATTATCAGAATGAAAGACCTGACCCAGGGAGTCAAATCTTATGCTCCACCGTGGCAAAGCACAGAAAATAGATATGGCATTGCAGGAGCAGAGCAGAGCCATATCAACAAGTCTGGGGTGGGGGAAGAGCACTAAGACAATTTACCAGAGGGGAAGCTGTTGTGCAGACTGGCAGACGAACGATGTCACAGATGATGATTCATTTGTATTGAAAGACCTGAGCTGGTTGTAATCACCTCTGTCACTGTACTAATGGAATCTAAAGGCAGACAACACACAGAAGAGACAAGTACGGTCAGAAATGCAGAATAACAACATGCAGATAAAAAGATCACAATTGGCCCAGATGAGGCCAGCTCAAAGCAGACTAGGAGGTGACTGTCAAAGGGCGTATACAATTTGGTACGCTTGTGTTCATTAAAAGGAGTTTCAAGCCATTTGAAGGAGCCAACATCATTAAATATTGAGAACCCCCACCTCACCAACCTCACTTTCCCATCCTGCTAATCCACTCCCCTGGGTTTGGTCATCACAAACGTGATGTATCTTAACATGAAACGCTTCGTGAGTTACAGGGTTTACGAAATACCATTAAAAAGAAAGAAAGATGTGATCATTTGCTTCCAAGGAAATTTACAGCCCTAAGTGTTTAATTAGTAAGAGGGAATTCAATGTAATGTTGAAATAGGAAACTCTTATGATGCAACATTTCCATCAGAAAAGGGCACCTGAAGATAATTTCCTTTTAGCAGAGGAATAAGGTTGTTTTTCCTTTTCTATTGGCACTTGAACGGTAAAATGGCTCACGAGAGTCCACACATCATATTAAAGTCGTTCCCCCTGTGAAGTCATTAAATAATTGACAGGTTCACTTAATAAAATAAATAAATAGGACTGCAAAGAGTCCCGACGATGGCATGTGCCAAATCAGCCAAAATGAACTCATCCCTTCAAAACAAATATGGCCGCTTTCCACTGGCAGGACCATTTAAAATAATAAGCCCCTTGACATTCACACATTGGTTATTATTCACCGTGCCAACAATGTTTTGTGTTTCAACGCTGTGTGGTTTAGTTTTAACAATCTTGAGTTTTAGCAGCACACACGACAAAATGTATTGTTTAGCCAAATTGCAACAAAGCCTAACTCTCTCCAAATAACTGATTTATTCATGCTGATGCAAAACGTCCAGATGTGATTTGTTCTGCGACATAGCCAGGGTGTTTGCACTCAAAGTCAAAAAGACACTTTCCAAAACACCATCTTTCACTCTCATTTTATGCTTGCAGCCGTACATCCATAATTAAAGCTGATAATCAAGGTGGGCGCTCACAGTAGGCTCTTCCATTATGTCAGCATTGCTGAGTGGCAATACAGGCTCCTGCCAAATAACTTCTGTATCAATTGGCAGCGATGACCTTAGCCTGCTGCTTTGCCTCTCAACATCAAATCCCACGCATGCCGTTGATTGAACACGTCTGCCCGACATGCAACATGCATGAGCCAAGCATCTTTTCTTGCTTGGATGATCGGAGCGGTGTCAAGGTTATGTCTTTAAACAAAAATAGTACTTTGCATGAAACTCTGATTATTCATGAAAATGATAACCCGTAGTTAATATTATCTACAACTCAGCATATTAGGGCAGTACATTCAATGTTGTTCACAAGCTTAGAGAAGAGGCAAACCGATAACATTTCCTGTTTGATTTGCAGCGTTGCTTAAAAAGACAACAAAGCAATTCAATCATCCATCCATCCATTTTCCAATCTGCTTATCCTCACGAGTGTGCTGGAGCCCATCCCAGCCCTCTCCGAGCAGTAGGCGGGGGGACACCCTGAACCGGTTGCCACAGAGAAGAACAACCGTCCACGCTCACACTCACACCTAGGGGCAATTTAGAGTGTTCCATTAACCTGCCATGCATGTTTTTGGAATGTAGGAGGAAACCGGAGTACCCGGAGAAAACCCACGCAGGCACAGGGAGAAAATCCAAACTCCACACAAAGCCGGAATCGAACGCTGCACCTCTGTGCTGTAAGGCCCGATGCGCTAACCAGTCACCCACCCAATAATAATAATAATGATAATGATCTTATTATTATATATTATCAATATAATTATTATAATTATAATTATTATTATTGTTCCGAAAAAGTAAATTTGATTGAAATGTTGAGATCTTGCTGTTTTGCTGTTATCAAGAATCTCAAAGTAAAATAAATTGGTTCATGGAAGCAGTTGTTTTATGTCATGTATTTGACATTCTTATTTTTAAAACACAAGATATACAGCTGTAGGAGAGGAGTATATTTCATCATAATGTTACTGGGACAGTTAAAGTTCCCAGCACTCCAAAACAAGTAATTGCAAGGATCTTGCATGTATTATTGATTGTCATTTTTTCCATCTAGTGCCTGGACAGTTGGAAGCCACTCATGCTGAACTGTTTCCTAAGCTAAGGGACTCTTCTCATTTTAAAGGTAATCAAGAATGTTATTAATTAGAAGCCAAATATTGGATCCCTGCTGGGACCATCGGTTTCACTGTATGGTCCATTGATCTATGATATTGACTGCAACGAGGAGCCCCCTAATCAGAGTCAGGGCAAAATCAATAACTGTTGAAGGCTGAAGCTCTGTCCATGCCTCAGTGTACACATCTGTACTTAACTCCCAAGCGTCCAAACAGCCCCTCCGTTTGCCTCAAGACAAAGCAGCTCCAGCACGCCCCGTGACCCTTGTGAGGATAAGCAGATCAGAATCTGGATGGATGAATGGATATTACAATTAGGTGTAGTAGTGGTAGTCGAAGTAAAAGGTGAAATTATAACACTGATTTAATCCACTGGAGACATATTTTCTTCTTCTTTTTTTAGACAAAGGATGTTCATCACCTCATGAAAAACCCGGTAAAGCCACGCCAAAGTATTTCTCAATGCACAGTTGTACAGAATTCATCAAATAAAAGCATTGTTCTCTTTCCACAATCATTAGGGCATTACAAGAGAATCTAGAGATTTCACTTTGTGCATGTGCAAAGACCGAAACCCAACAATGGAATGCACTCAATCTTTAGCCCCAAAGGCAACACAAACTGTAATAGCCTATATACTGGATGTAAGTGCACGGAAACACAATGCCCCAAACACATTGCGTTACTCGCTCTTTGTGTCAAGACCACATGCAGAGTTGAAGGCTTACCATATATGAACAAACTTCACATACAAATGATTCACCCGACTTGTTGCATGCACAAAGTTGAAATCATTTTATGATTCTATAGACATGGAATATATATATATATATATATATATATATATATATATATAGATAGATAGATAGATAGATAGATAGATAGATATAGATATTTTATATATATATATATATATATATATATATATCTTTTATATATATTTTTTTTACTTTGCCGTGTTTAATATCCCAATGTTAAATAAGATTGTATCATTGTATCGCCAAAATTCTTCATGCAAAATATATTTGATCAAGCAGACACTAATGAAATAGCCTGTCGCATGAAAACAATTACGCTCAGCATTATTGATCATTTTCTTCAACATCCCAAACAAACAAAGCTCCAAATGTGTTTTAATGCTGCCTGTTGACAGACACAGAGTCTGAGTGCCACACGGATTAAATGGCAAAATACAAACGCAGAGGACCATCAAAAAGTTCTTGTTTTTTGTGCATTGTTGAACTATTGTAGAAGCAGAAACAGGTGCAGGTGACACACTCTCACGTCCCCGAAGCATGTTCCTTTCCTTCTCTTTTCTCCTCTAACTGAAGAAAGGGGTGTGCAGGTTATTTGTTTGTGGAGCCTACACGACAAGAAAATTTAATTTTTGGAGAATCTGCACTTGCCCTTAACCTATTTTTTCATTTTAAAACGTGACCAAATTTGACTTTCATGTTTGAGGCTCATTTTTTCACACTACCTGTAACATCTCAATATACAGTGTAGCAGTGCTTTCTTGTACCCGCTTGTTTTTGTGCTGTGCTGTGCGTCCCCTCCCCCAAAGCCCCCAGTAGTCTGCTTCTTGTTCACACACACACACCACCACAGTTGTTGTTGTTGATGGGGTTTTTTCTTTTCTTTTTCTCAACCTGTCCTCTTCAGCTGCCAGGTCATGCAGAATGACAGATCTGTATCCCCTTGATGCCGGAACATTTTTCCTCTGCAATGGTGTTATTTTTTTATTTTTTGGTACTGCCACCGTGGACGTTGGCATTATGATAGATACATAGTGAAATAGAATGAAGTTTAAGCCGCATATCTTGATGAACCACTTGTGTCTTTTACAGGAAAGAGACAGGAAAAAAAACCAATCAGGAGTCGGTTCTCATTGTTCACTGATAATTTGCTGCACACAGTACAAGAGCTACTTACTGTTTTACTTTTGATTGTTTTGTATTTATGGTCTAGGGTTTTTTTTTCCAGGAAATATTAATTGTGATTAAAACCTGATGTTATTTTTCACGGGCACACATTGAACTAGTTTTCTCTGCGGTGTAAGCATACATCGTCTGGACAAGAAGGCAGACGCAGTTACTGCCCTATTTACTGTTTTTCATTTTATTGTTGTCGATTCATGGTGAGGTGTTTTTATATAAATATGTACTGTAGCGGGCGGCCCTCACAGTACAGAGGTAAGGTTCAATTCCAGCTCCGGCCTTCCTGTGTGGAGTTTGCATGTTCTCCCCGAGCCTGCATGGATTTTCTCCTGTTACGCCGGTGTCCTCCCTCATTCCGAAAAACATACATGGCAGGCTGATTGAAGACTCTAAATTGTCCCTAGTTGTGAGTGTGAGCGCGGATAGTTGTTCATCTGTGTGCCCTGCGATTGGCTGGCAACCAGTTCAGGGTGTCCCCCGCCTACTGCCCGGAGACGGCTGGGATTGGCTCCAGCACCCCTGAGACCCTTGTGAGGATAAGCGGATCGGAAAATGGATAGATGGATGGATGGACTGTAGCAATTAGAATAACACTGAAGCCGAGCAACATCACAAACTGGATTGGATTCAACTTTTGAGGCTGTGCATAGGTACGCAGGGTCAATGTCTGGCAGATTTTTACACCTAATATTGTGGTGATGGTAAACGATTGTGCCTTGTTTCAGATTTACAAAAGAAGGATTCGAACAGATGTTCTCTGTCAAAATCAGGGTAGCAACAGCCAGGTAGTGATGCATTACCAAGGACAGAAACAGGTGCCGCTGTAGATTGTAATGACTTTCTTCTATTAATTATGTACAGATCCATGCACCGCCTGAGGTGCGCCCACACGACATACAATGCACATTCCACAAAAGCCCATCTTTGGCTACACAGCAGGCTTCAATGGTAATTTTTCTTCCCGTCGCTGAATACGTAGCGATGTAACAATTGTTAGAGAATAAAGACAAAACACGTCAATCTGACATCATGTAATATCCTCAAGCAACGAGGGAAAAGTCTTCTCTCCAAAACTCCGCTCTGTAAGCATCAGTTTAGGCACACAGGTGCTTCACACTTTTCAAGCCCTAACGATTTTCCAGGCACTTGTGGTTTCAGTCTTTGTTTTTCACTGCTCGAGTGTTCTCTCAGCCACTCCGTGCACAAAAACATTATGATAATGAGAGAGCGTACATCTGCTTCGAGTTCAGTTTTTCTCCGGGTGTTTGGGCATGCTACTTTCTTTTCAACCCTCAGCTGATCAGACAGATGGGTGGACAGACATCTTTTTCATCAGCTCATAATACAGCATGATAGAAGAATAATGTGCACACACACTGTTCTGTGTGGTTCAATGGCCCATGCACAATGTACAGATTTCAATCAGCAAGTAAATAAGATGTGCACCAATGGAATGCCTTCAAGAAGTAACTCCATTAAAATGTCTTTGGGTCTGTTTGGCTTTCTGGCAATTCTTAAAGCCTGCAATTAATTTTGATGCCAGAAATGAGCACAACCTTAAGGGATGAGCAGAAGGAAGACAGAAGAGGCTTTGTGTGTGGGTAAACACATAAGAAAATAAGCGCAAATCAAGAAACAGTGAAACCAAGCGTTGTATTGAATGCAACAGAATCTAGGCTGCGCAGCAATAAAAGGCTGCAGACTAATACTGCATTCGCTTGATAAATACACTGGAAAAATGTCTCTTTTCCTGTCCCAAAAAAATATTAGTGAAGGCAAGATGAAATAATTGTTTTCCAAAGCGGATGGAAACAATTAATTACACTGGTTAACAGCAAATTGTAATCAACGTGATTTTTAACGTTGATTTCTTATGTGTCTTAACTTTTGTCTTGCACATTAGGTCTTTGCGATAGTTTAGTTTGTTGTTTTTAAGTTTGACCTATAAAAGCTTGCACACTACAGATTTATTTTACCACGCATTGTAATTTATAGCTTTAAAATATATATATATATATATATATATATATATATATATATATATATATATATATATATATATATATATATATATATATATATATATATATATATATATATATATGTATATATATAATACATACATTATATAATTATATATGTATATATATATATATATATATATATATATATATATATATATATATAATTATATAATTGTGATCATATTATGTAGATAATGATGATGGTGGTAACGATGATGAAAAATTGATGTGCTAGAGAAGGAAAAAAAATGAGTGCACACAAAAAAATCTCGTTTACTTGCATCTCTGAGTTAAAAACAAATGTTGACCAGTGTAAATTAAGATGACATTTAATGTCCATTTCATATATTAATTGGCTACATGCAAAATGCTCATTTTGTATTAATAATGATGAGGACATTGTTATATGTAACAAATGAGCCTTCTCTTAAAGGGGATAAAACAGAAACGTCAGTCAGGGGGTTGTGGCATTATAATTTTGTCACATTTTACTTTGTGTATTATAGCCTGCGTCTTGTTATGGCGTTGAGTACAGACAGCCCTAAATACGTCTGCTGTGCCCCAAGAGCTGACGACTAAATTTCTGTCATCATGCATTGCCTGTATAATTTAGGTCATTTTTTTCCGCTGTATTTTATTTTCATGCTGGTTGTGATTTGGCCCTCTGTTGCGGTAATCAGCATGTGTTAATTATTTAGCTGTTGCCTAATTAGAGCAATTTTTGTATGACACACTTAATTTATGTGGCCCCTTGTGGAAAGTAAGGAAGCACAAGTATAACAAGCAGACCACTTGGTCTTTTAGGGATGTCATTAAGGTTTTTTTCTTCTTCTTACAAGCATCTCTCAACATATTTAAACATCTGATGACTGATGACTGCGCAGCAAAATCCGTCGCTGCTTTTCTTAGCTTCTTAGGTGCATTTGATCTGTGGCTGTACCTCTGAAGTGACTTGCTAAACGCATTCAGACAGTGCCGCCAAAGAGCAGCAGTCACACACAGTTAACCTCAAGATCTGGAAGTGTTTGTGAGTCAACGAAGCTTTACAAACTTACTGCCAGTTTCTGCTTTTGTCAAAGATAGGCTATAAAGAGTGATTAGGTCGAGCTTAGTGATCTTAAAATTCAGAGTAAAGTGAGCTAAAGGTCTCAACGCTCTCGTCTCCTCACCCTGGCTGCAAGGTAAGTGCATTAAAATTGATCGGAAATAACTGGAAGTTATGAGGTTACAAATTTGCATGGCCACTTTAGTCAGTTGAGTGTATTAGTGTAAAGGTTCTGCTACGCGCAGCGGATATAAAAATGCCATGGTCAAAGAAATGCTGAAAATAAATTCCATCATGTCCCGTTGGTACTGAGGTTTTTTTAGTTTTGTCATTTTGTTTGTCTAGCTAGCAACTGTACTTCAGTAATGATGAACCAAACTTTTAGATTAGGCTGATAACATTTTAATGACTTGTTGCTCCAGCACCACATTAAATGCAGCCAATTTAAAACACTGTGTGGCCAAATAAAGAGCAGTGTTATGTAGACAAATAACCCAATTAACCATTGTTAGCCTATAAAGATGATACAAGCAAGGATTGATGGGATAACGAAGTTGCTTGTCCGATAGCCAATTATTATTGTTGTGGTTATCATTGTTTGGTTTGCAGCGCCAGTTACCGCAAATTAACGCCACTCGATTCAGTCTGAATTAACTTGTGGCATAACAGAAAAGGCTTTACAACTGTGGTTGATTCTAATTACAATTTTATTGCAACGTCCGCATATGAGTTTCAGTGTTTAATAGGTTATGAAGTTAAGGGCGAGAACCATTATTCTGATAATGATCATGACCAGTAAGTTATTTTAAAAGGTGATGAAAACAACATCTTTGTGTGCATGCATGCATGTTTGTGTGTATGTGTGTGTTGTTTTGAAGCAGACACCTGCACCCAGGATGACTCTGCAACCATTAAATCCAGTGAACTGCGAAGGCCTTCTGCAAACCGGTTGTTCTCTTCTACATCTTGATGGTGAAGTTCTCCTATTTGGCCAGAAAGGATGGCCAAAGCGCTCCTGTCCAACAGGCGTATTTGCCGTGCACTTGAAACATGGTGAGCTCAGGTTGAGAGCCATATCTTTCTCCAGTGACTCCCAATACCTCCCTCCCTTGCGCTGCCCTGCTGTGTGTCGCCTTGATCCACACGATGGACTTCCGGAAAGTTATCTCATCCATGGCGGCCGCACCCCCAACAATGACATCTCATCCAGTCTCTATGCACTTAGCATCGATAGTCGTGGCAGCAATCGCAAACTGACCCTGCGGTGTAAAGAGGAAGAACTGGTCGGAGAAGTGCCAGGTGCCAGATATGGCCACACAGTCAGTGTGGTTCAGAGCAGAGGGAAGACTGCCTTTGTAGTTTTTGGTGGAAGGTCCTACATGCCTGCAAAAGAGAGGATCTCAGAGAACTGGAACCGTGTCATTGACTGTCCTCCTCAAGTGTTCTTGTTTGACAGGCAGTTTGGTTGTTGTTCTGCTTATGCTTTTCCAGAGCTCACTGACGGACAGTCTTTCCATGTGGCCCTTGCGAGAGAGGACCGTGTTTACATCCTTGGGGGTCACTTTTTGAAATGTGACAGCCGACCACCTCGGCTCTTTTGTCTGCACGTCGAGCTCCTCCAAGGTTGTCCATTATTGTCATGTGAGTTTCTCGACTTTGGTCTATCCATCTCAAGTGCTATCATCACTCGCACAGGCCCCGCTCACAATTATATTATCTTGGGAGGATATCAGTCAAAGTCTCAGAAAAGAATGGAGTGCAGCACTGTCATTCTGGATGAGAAGGGGATTCACATAGAACCTCTTGAACCGCCAAAATGGACCCCAGATGTCATTCACAGTCAAACTTGGTATGGCGGTGCTGCAGGGGAACAAAGTATGTTGCTCGCTGTGCCAAGTGAGGGCAGATCGTGCCAAACAAATATGCAATACTTTTACCTCGTAAACTTCCAGAAAGTGGAAGACGCCAAAGAAGGCATACAAGTCCAGCAGGTTTGCAGCCAGGAGCTGACAGATTATGACAATTCTACTCCTCTAGAAGATTCAGACGAGCTCTATTTTGGTCGTGAGCCTCGAGAGCTGGATGGGAGTAGTGAAGGTGAAGATAATAGCTACAATGAGAAAGATGAGGAGGATGAGTCACAATCAGGCTACTGGATCAAATGTTGCCGTAGTTGTCAGCTGGATCTCAATACATGGGAGCCGTATTACACCACTGAGTTGCAACGACCAGCCATGATCTTTTGCTCCACAGGAGAGACCGGGCACTGGGTCCACGCTCAGTGCATGGAGCTGTCTGAGACACTGCTCCTAACACTCTCCCAGGGAAACAAAAAATACTTCTGCCTAGAACATGGGGGTCTTCCAATCCAGGGGATGACTCCACCTCAAAAGGTCATGCCACTAACACGTCCCCCTTTAAAGGTGAAACAGAGGAAACCCCAGACAGCTTTCAAGATGTCCAGAACCAAAAAAGGTGTTTTCAGAAGACTTTTTGATTAACACGTTTTAATGAGGTTGTGAAGTGACAGCCGAGAAAGATCTGTGTGTTAAATTTGTCTGTCATATAGAGCAGTAGTCACCGGCCATTTTGAAGATGACAGCTGCTTCATGAGCGATGATTAGATGAAGCGCTTGCAGTTTGAAACACATTTCTGAAACTACAAATGACCTTTTATAACATAACTAGAAGAAAAACAGATACATATCAATATGTAACACTTTTTTAATATAAATCTCTGCCATTGTTCAAATTTTCAAACAATCACTTCTACAATATTCCAAGGAAATCACAGTATCCTATCATTGGTTAACTATTTTTAGAACAGGTTTGTGGGCAATTTGGTGACCCCTAAAGGAGGGAGTAAAAATGAAAATAGGTTACAGACAAATACAAAACTGAAATATTAAAGTCACTGTACGAATTGAGTGTTAAAGCTAAGAAATGTGTGTCACAGGTGTGTTAAAGCCTATCAGTAAGAGTGTTTTCTTCTGCAGTTGTGATTATTCCAATAGAAACTATGGAAATGAGTCTTTGCGCCTTGTTTTTCTTTGCAGCTTTTTAAGGCCCTTGTGTTGTTTTGTTGTTGTGAAGTTCAGTCAAAATTGTTTCCTTTGGTTCAAACAGAAAATCAATCCGCAAAATGAATTGTGAAGAAACAGTTTACGTGTCCTCACAAAAAATGTTTTGTTTAAATCGAAACATAAACAAAATCTATTTTGCCTTTAACTTTCTGGACTGATTCAAATAGTAACACAATAGTAAATAATTTCAAATGGATGTTAATAATATATTTACATACATTTGACCCAGTATTGTGTCATGAAACGCAATTTGAATCGTTTCTGTTGACTTTCTCTGAACCCCGGTGTGCAATTTAACTTATTGTGCAACTTAACTTTGTGTAAAAGGGATATATGAAATTACAATCTCACACAGTGATTTTGATTATAAATTGTAAATTTTCAGTCCCCCTTGTGTTGATGTTGGACCGTAGGATTAACAAATTATAAGACAGTTTGTTTACTTGTTTGTTTTCCCAAGGGTTTGCGATTGTCATTAGTAGGTGAATGAGGAAACAGTGTAAAGCACAGAGCAAAGGCATGGGGGCTCAAACTCATTTTTTGTCACGGGCTACTCTGGAGTTACATCTTCCCTCGGAGGGCCGTTATGACAATAAAACCAAATAAATGTCTCATCGTCTCATTGTATTATTACTTGTACACAACAAAGTGATGGATAACTAGTTTTGAAATCATAATAGATTGCTCAATTATTGTTCAAGTGCAAACAACAAAATGATTGCAAAATCTCAACGTTATTTATTACACCTGACAATTTGACATTTTGGTACGTATTTTACCAAGAAACATAGAAGTTGACACACATGATTTGCTTTTGCGGGTTATATAAAATGACCTTGACTTCGTCACCTGTGACTTAAGGTATAAAAGTGCTCTCTATAAGTGATAGTGTCTATGTTATTTAAAAAAATAAAAATAAAGAAAGAAAATAAAGAAAATGACAACCCTGTGTATAATTTTGAGTTCTTGATTTCCCTTCTGAATTTGATCTATTCTAATGTTTTTCAGATGAACTGAAACATTTCTGCACTGTTGAAAGTAGCAAAAGAAATTGAAAAAACTGCAAATTACACGTCAAATGTATTCATTAATATAAAAAGAAAAATCCAAAGAGTTACCTCAGTGCATATTATCTAATGGTATGAAAAGAAACACAATTATATCATTTTGACTATCTGTGAAAGTATACTATCGAAGAAAACAAAAAATCTACAATGAAATATGGTTTAAAGATGTAGTGGAATGGAGAAATAATTACTTGGAAAATTAGTTTGAATGATGTTGACTATTAAAAAAAAGAAAGGGGGAAAAAAACACTTTCAACTGTGAAAACCTGGTGTGCAAACTGACATGTAATTGATTGGAAAAGGGAACGAGAAAATGAGGAAAGCTAAGACAGAAATGCTTGTGAATCATCCATCACCGATTTACTTGGAAGTGCAATTTATTTTTGGCAAAACACAACTTTGAGACACGCCGTCATAAAATGCATTCTAAAAGATGATGTCTGTTGAGGCCGGTGACAGCCACATTGTTGTATTGTCGCACTTATGACAGTAAAATGGAATCACACATCCAATAAAATAAGAAAACAAAATTGCTTGCCGCACCCACAAATGTCAAGGGCAGGAAGAGACAATGCAATCGATCAAAGAAATAAAGTTGCCAACAAACTCAGTTTACACAACGTCCTTCTGTCTTTCTTCCATCTCAGGCCATTGTGATGAAGAAATGTCAAAAGAGGAAAAGTGCAGTTTTGTACCAAGCTAAAGAAAAATCCCTGCTCAAAACTGGGCTTGGGCTGTTTGGCTGTAAACTGCATTTTCATGATATATGAAAAAGGCCATTAGATGCTTTATTTTATGTGAAGGTGTCAAATAAGCATGATGTATCATCTGAGACGCACAAAATAAGAAAGATAAAATTCAGTTCAAAGTGACCTGGCATATATTCGGCCCTCAGGGGTGCCAGGATAAAGCAATAAATTAATCTTTTGCAGAGGGCAGTCATGAAACAAAGAGCATTAAACTCTGTGAGTGGGTTTCTCTCCATTTGAAATGGCCACAAATCCACAAATATGGTCAACTTAACACACTTTCCCCACAATGACTTCCACCATTTTCATCTGCTTCCGAAAATATTCACTTGATAAAGTCATAAAGATGTGACATCATTGCAATATAATAAACTTAGCTATACTTCACATATTGGAAGGCGGAGGAATTACTTTTGTGTTGCAAAATGAGTCTGTGGGTTACCGTCTACATCAATTTACAACCCGTTCCTACACAGTATTCATCCAAACATCCAAGATACACAAATAACTAGTCCAACAGCCTTAACATCGTCCAACATTAATGAACAACAAATGAATGAATAAATAAACTTAAAATTGGCCAATGGTTGCTTGGTTATTGGTTATTACATGAACTACTAAAAACAAATAATTCCACTCATTGTCATCATTTTTTTAGTAAATAGTGTGTTAGTTAACAACTTGGAACATTAAATAAATCAAAGCTTTCGGGTTAATTTCAAAATCAAAAATCAATGACCTCCTGGGACATGCTTTTACTGTCCTGGATCTCTGCAGGGTCAATGGTTGCCTGCAGGGTTTTCACAGAGTACTTATGAGCCTGCATGAACTTCTGCAAGTACTTTGACGTGTAGAGCCAGTGATGTTTCAGGACATCCTCCAGCTCAAAGGCTTTTGACTGACGCGCGTTCATCTTGCGGAAACGCCTGAACAGTTTGTTCGCCGACTCATTCCCCTCACTGGCCCAGGCACCGATAGATCCATCTCGCTCTATTATTTCGGGGACGTGGGCCAGGGTCTTGTGCAGATAGTTGGTTATTTTGCCTTTGTAGCGGTATTTGAAGGTAGTGGAGATTAGGTCAGCGAAACTCTGGGAGTTAAAGGAGTAGCGGCAGAGTTGGTCAGGACACTCCTTGGCCGGGCAGGTGGAGCGCCACACAGGCTTCATCTGAAGGTACAGCCTCATCAGCTCCCTCAGGGCCTCCCTCCTCTCCTCCGAGGGGACCAGCTCACACACCACTTGCACCGCCTCAAGGGTCATTAGCTTACGGGCGTAGTTGCCATTCATCCTCATCACAGGTTTGAGCTTCAGCTTCTGCCTCAGTTCTTTATCTAGGGCTGCCCGCCAGCTGCGTCGTTCCTCCCGGCTGGGATTTTCCTTTCGGTACACCTCCCCTATTTCGTCCTGGAAAATTTTGTAGAACTCTGTGGCATTTCCAATCTCACAGTGCAACGCATCAAGTGTGGAATGGGTCTCTATGAAGGGCTTGGTAGAGACCCCTTTGACTCTGTCCCGCAGTTCCTCTACAGACTCAGAAAATGGGTTGGTTCGCCAGATTTCATAACGTGCCAGGTTCTCATCATGACTGCGTGTGACGGAGTGGAGCACCATATTTTTTGCGGCCTCCACTCGACTGGAGTCACACAGTGTGCAGACGTAAGTGGATCCGGAGGCTTCCAAGCCCTCAAATTCACGTACCATCTTTTCATCGTATCCCGACCCTCTAAAGTGGAAGCGGAAAGATCGAGGCAGGCCAGCTATGGACAGGATAAGCCTGCTCTCCTTTATCGCGTTACGCTCTGCGACCACGGGTGCCAAGACAGCTGTGACTGACTCGTGGTCCGCTTCGTCCACAAACATCAGACAGAGGGGCTTACAGGACAATTCTGAGTTTGGCTTTGGCTCAGTGAAAATTGTAACCTCCTGCCTATTACCTTCATCTAGCAATACAGAAATAGACATAACGGTGAAAGAGAAACGAACAGCTTTCTCAGGAACAGCTGGGCCTCCGCCGTGCTTTTCACTGACATCTCCCATGCCGTCACAAGATTCTTTGATCAGAACACTGAAGCCTAGGGTACAGGCACTGTCTTCCATCCCCCTCTCTCTCATACCCTCCACTATGTCCTCCTCCAGATCCTTTATTGCTGACACCAGAGCCACATCGTAGCGGAATCGACGTGTGATGGTCTCAGGTGGTGAGTCATCCAAAGTCGAAGTCCATCCAGAGAGCCCATTTATGATCTTGACATTGCAAGATGCAGACACGTTCTTGAGAGCTGGCTGCCATTCAAACTGGTGAAAGCCAGGGAGAAGCTCTTTCTCTGCAGCTCGCAAAGCGTGTAAAGGCTGAAAGATTTGGCGGCCGCTGGTGGCTTTGACAGTCCGGTACACTTTGTGATACTGGCTGCAGCTCAGGAAGGTGTTGACCCGGATAGCCAAACACACAGCAGGATGCAAGGCAAAGCCTCTGCCTGTAGATAGAGACAAATTAAAAAGTTTCAGTCAGACACAGAAAGAGGCTAAATAAAACTGAAACAACAAAGGATGAGAGAAAAGCACACTAAGAGAATAATTCAGGACCAAACTGTGAAGCTCAAACTTCCAAAAGAGCTGGAGAGACAAACTTTATCTCATTCCTACCACAGCACAGCAAGACCGTAAATGTATCATTGTCCAGAGCACGCAAACCTATGGATAAACAATGTAATATTTCCTTATTTCTAAATGTCATAATGGGCTGCAGGGGGAAACAATGTAGTCACTGAAAAGATGAGATGTATTGGCTACAAATGAAAACAGACACTGGCTGGCTTCAATTCCCAAATGGAGACTTTGGTGTTGTCTGTGTCATTTACAGATACGAGAGCTGCTGATGTTCCGATTCCAATGGGCCCTTCGCATGAGTTGTTATCGTATATCAAAAGGGGAGTGAAAATGAAAATCTGACAGTTGGGCAGAAAGAAAGTGAGGGCTGGAGAAGAAGGGCCAAGAATGGTACTTTAATAGATAGAGATGGACAAGCATGAGAAGCACAGAAAATATCTTAAACAGTGAACTTTTCAACTCATTGTTAATTAAGGGATGAGAGCAGCCCTCAGACTATGGCAGAAATTAATGAGATCTAATTAATTTGTTTGTGTCTGTCTTTCGGTGCGAAAGGGGTGCAAACCGATTGAACAAGAGACTGATTCATAGCCACTTACCTTGCATTGTGACCTCCAGCTCATCTGCCATTCGGTGTTCATTCGCAGATCTCAGCGCCAGAAGATACAGTGTCAGACACACTGACTTTAGGTCGCCGCCTTCTTCTTTATCCGCAAACATCCTCACCTGTTTCTTCAGAGACCTCAGTCGATGCTTCTGGGCTCGACGCGTGAGGGATAGCAAGTGTTGGCGAGGCCTTCCCCCTTTATTGGCAACCAGGTAGTTGTCAAGCTGTGATGATTGCTGCCGTGCATCCTGCGCTTCATGGCTCATACAGTGAGCTTTAAATGAGTCCAGTCTTACATGCTGACCGCAGCCATCTCTTGGGCAGATCAGAAGCAGAGAATGCAGGACCAACAAAAAAGTTTTTGCGGGAGGAATGAGGTCATCGCTGGAACAGGGTAAGTTGCAGGCAGGACAGTGAGGCCCTATCAAGTTTTTGTATTTTATAATACAGCTGTGGCAGAAGAGGTGGCCGCAGGGGGCTTGAACTGGGTCAGAGAGCAGATGGTCACACACCATGCAAGTGAAAGAACGGAGGAAATCAACAGGGAAATTCTCAGACATAAGCTTGCTACTCAGGTGTTGTTTCTGACAGTGTGTGATGGTCCTCATCCAGTGCTTCCTTTGGACACTGGGACTTTTCCATGTCTTAAGGGCAGCACCATGAAGGTGGCTGCCAAATGGTCTCAGAACGCGACCTTCACTGCTGACAGTGATATGGCTGTGCTCCAACCTGGTTCTTTTGACTAAGCTGTGGGCTCTGGAAGTGGCTGTTCTCCTTTTTCTGCCAGTCGTGTGGAATAATTGTTTCTTAGGCGAACACAGGTGGCAGAGAGCACAATGAGGTTTCCACTCAGGGACTTTTGTCTCGGACAAATTGCATACCCCCCCTCCCCGTATAGCAGTCATCCAGCAGCGATGGCAGAAGGAAAGCGGATGAACAGATTCTGTATCTGTTGTTACGTCCACTTTAAAGACTTTGTGTATGACCTCTGGCCATTTTGTGAATGTGCAGCCCATTTTGCGGAGGGAATTCTTGCTGTCGTTATCCAGAACTGCGTGAACATCATGGATTGGGCCACTGACTTTCCTTAACAGGATTCCACAAAGACGGCACAGACATCTTCAAAAGAAAACATGCATTACTGTTTCTGTCAAAGAGAGATCAAATATAGAAGAATATCAAGAAAGGTTTCATGTTCACTCATCACCTGAGGTGCTTTATGTGGTTGTCAATTTCTTCGAGCTTCATATCCATGCTCTGGTGAAGTGATTCAGCAGTTTCTTTGCTTTTCCCACCGAGACACAATTTGATAACACTCCCTGTAGTCGTACCATTATCAAGGAGTATATTTGGAGCTGTACCAAGGTTAGGTATAGAGATCCCTAACATGGCTTCCTTCTCACTGGACATAGGGGCCTTCTCAATGGACTTCACTCTGAACAGTTTAAACTTCCACTGAGTGTACTTAGAGTAGGGATGGGGTAGCTCAGCCGGCATGGATGATCTGGGGCCATCTGTCTCCAGGCTTTCCTCTGCCATAATTGGACTTAAGCCTGGGAGAGAAGAAGGGGATGCAATGAGAAGGAAAGTGAGATGTGCATTCATTCAAAAGCTCTGGGTGACTAATCTTCACAGACCTCAAAAAAAGTATGGGAAGAAAAGTGCAGCGGAGAGACGGATTTAAGGATACAGAAAATGATGTTGGATTTCAATTACTGATTAGTCCCCAGCAAGGGTCTTTTAGTTTGGAGCCCTAACCACTATATGTGATTCCTATAAAACACTTCTTTACATACCCTAAGATCCACTGAAAAAGGTAGTGAATACTGACGTGCATTTCCAATATACTGAACGCATGAAACAAACACTGTGTGATCGACACAACGCCAAGGATCTTCATTTCTCTCATCTCCATTCTTCCTGCTCTAGGAGCCGATGAGACTGTATTTCTTTGACACAGAGCACTTGCTAAATCGCCCCCCTTATCCCTGCAAGACTGTCAATCATTTATATTTGTCATTTTCTGAGCTGGAGAGCGAATCAGAGCCCCGGGAGCCATAAACTGGCTTTGTGAAGGGGGGAAGGGGGGACATTTAAGACAGTTATACTTATTTCACAATACATTGATAGTGACTAGAGAGGTAAGGAGGAAAAGAAAACAAGAAGCCATCACACCGAATCGAGATCATAATGAATTCTTCCAAATACAACATTGTTCGGTTTAACAGTTTATAATTCAGCAGATAAGTGAACATATGGGATGTACGGGAAGGATCAACGATACTGGAAACATGACAGTATTTATCTTAATCTAGCTAAATTCCATGACCACATCAGACATTAATGCAAGCTAGTCAAAACAATGTTGAATAATCTGTTAACTATTTAAACCTTACCATATTATACCAATGGCGCTCTTCCAGAAGCATCTCGTGTCTGACCATCTATCAGTGTGCTCCCTCGAAAGCTCTTTCATTTTAGAGGCCTTTATTTACTTCTCATGCTGAAGTCTCTTTTGAGACAAACAGCTGAGCCTGTGTATATGAGAGTCAGCTGGGCTCCTACCTTGTTTTTCATTCTCAGCTGGCGTCAGTCCCTCGGGGCTCCGCTCTGCATGAGGGCACAAGGGAAGCCCTGGAGCGAAAGCCCTAAACACACTCCTCAATGTGTTTGTTTTTCACAGCTTGAGGCATCTGTTACCATGAGTCAAAGCTCCATACACGGTAATTGATGCTGTCTTTACTTTTGTGGCTTGTATTTATACTCTTTCCTTGTCAGAATCCCAACAGTCAACCCTCGCCACCTGATGCAAACAGCTGATTTTTTTTTTAGGGGGGAGGGGGGCGCAGGGGGAACAAGTTCAGAGCCGTAGTGGTTTTCCACATGTGCATAGTTTGGGCTGCAGACAAACAAATTTTCTACCCCACCAAACAGCAGATTGTGCACAATTAAAGAATGACAACAACATGTAAAATGTGTCCAATCGCAACCAAATGTGTAAATGATAAAATGTAGATGGGAAGGGGGTGGGAGAGAGAGAGAGAGAGAGAGAGAGAGAGAGAGAGAGAGAGAGAGAGAGAGAGAGAGAATTGATATCTGGAATTTTATAAGGAATTTTGTTTTGTCCAAAACTTTCTGGTAATGGCAAAATGAAATGTTAAAATGAAATATTTGGCCGATGTCTGTAATCCTTCATGAAAGTAGACTAAATAATCAACAGATTAATGGATTATTAAATGAATCTTTAATTGCAGGCCTAAGGCAATTCTTACAAAGCGATGTTTGATTCGCAGGGAGAAAATCGGCTGCAGCTGACAAATTTGGTACAGCACTAAAAAAAGAACCAGCCACAGCATCGAGAAGGTGGCCAGATATCTTGCAGAAGAACTTAGGGTTGTCATTTTAAAATGTCATTTAAATGTCACGTCCGTTTGAAGATGTACCATATTCAGTCTATGACATTAAAATATGCAGCAAAATGTATGTTTTCTGCAATTTACATGTTTGACCTCCAAGTTTCAAATCTCAGCTCAAGCCTTCCTAGCCTGGGGATGGTAGTTTGTTGTCCCCAAACACACACATGCACACACACATTCCAAAAACATGCATACTGGTTAACTAGTAATCTAACTTTCTGTGTGTGTGTGTTTTTGTCACAGAGAGAGAGAGAGAGAGAGAGAGAGAGAGAGAGAGAGAGAGAGAGAGAGAGAGAGAGAGAGAGAGAGAGAGAGAGAGAGAGAGAGAGAGAGAGAGAGAGAGAGAGAGAGAGAGAGTGAGATTAGTTGGGAAGATAATTTTATGGGCCTGTCATCCAAAGCAGAGCAAATCTCGGCAATGGCATCGGCCTCAGAAATAATCGGTGGGGTTCAAGTTTGAATTTCATTTCATGACAGTGGATGCTGTGATGCACGGCCACCAATGGCCATCCTTCACTGAGGTGTTGTGTAACCCTGGTCACCTCACAAAAATAATTTCTGGTTACGCCCCAGCATTTACCTCAATTTGGGAATCACTGATGTTGGCGATCACCTTAGGTCAAGGATCAAGCACCATTAAAATCATCTGAATGGCTATGTAAGTGGAGATGATTGGTTGGCGTGTGTGTGTGTGTGTGTGTGTGTGTGTGTGTGTGTGTGTGTGTGTGTGTGTGTGTGTGTGTGTGTGTGTGTGTGTGTGTGTGTGTGTGTGTGTGTGTGTGTGTGTGTGTGTGTGTGTGTGAAATAATAATCAGTGCAGAATAACTCGTGTTTTGGGCTGATCTTGTGCAGGAAAGTAAAAGGCAAGCTTTTCAGACAAAGCAAGATACCATCATTTGAAAAGCCGGCCTGTTATTACATTTTATGACCAAGAAAAAGACTATGGGGGTGTTTTCGGCAGATTTGTTTGCTGGGAAGACAACAACACAATTTGAGTTGGATTTTCGGATCAATGACAATTACTTGTTGAAAATCTTTCTCGTTTGCCTGTATCGCAAAAAGGGGCGGAATGGCTGGCATTGTATATATTTGCTGCTTATGACCAGGTTTGTGTGATATGGTATGCAGTGTGTGCTTTGTGACAAATAGGCAGAGCGTAATTTGACACGGTTTTGTGTACATTAGCGATCCACGTTCTACTGAGAGACAATGTGCAAGTTATTTGATAGATAGTTTATTAAGGTAGCACAAAATGATACATTATAACAAGATGTTCCACTCATGTTGATATTAATAAGATTGACACGATGTTACCCATTTATATGCACTCTTGCACTTAATAACGAAG
Organism: Hippocampus mohnikei; assembly: GCA_026261675.1. Taxonomy (NCBI): domain Eukaryota; kingdom Metazoa; phylum Chordata; class Actinopteri; order Syngnathiformes; family Syngnathidae; genus Hippocampus; species Hippocampus mohnikei. The sequence continues at coordinate 5,277,129 of JAKGUB010000331.1, read as the reverse complement.
CCAGTTTTGTGGTCGGCACAGATGAGACTGTCAGATAAAACAAACAGGCAATGACATCCTGAGACCTTCGTCTCTCGCTGCCTGCTAATTGACTTGCTATTGATCAACTCATGGGCATCATGATTTATAGGGAGGAAGACTTTTGGAGAAACCGCTGTAGCATAGAGTGGTGTGTCATGAAGATGATGAGCTGTTTCTTGTGCGGTTGTCAAGGCTATACTGCAGTGACGCTTTGTGAGTTTTAATAGAACGTGAAAAATTAATTAGTTGTGTATGTGCAAAAGAGGTGTATCGGGTGCTGTATATTTGTTGACTTTGTATTCATTCGATTTAGTTTTGTTTCATGTTTTTTGTCAGGTGTTCCCTGTGTCCCTATTTTTTTTTCTCACGTCTGCTCATTAGGGTTCAGTTTGTCCCTGTTCTTTGTGTCCACCAAGAAGCTCCGTCCGCCCATTTGTGTCTTGCTTTGTTGCCCTGTCAGTTTGTTTGTTGTGACTTCCCTGTTTCCTTTCAGTCTTTCTCATTTCATTGATGCTGTTGTTTATTGTACATCCACGCATTCATTTTCAACACCGCTTATCCTGAAGAGGCGTTTGCTGGAGCCCGTCCCAGCTGACCTTGGGCGAAAGTCAGATTACGCCCTGAACTGGTCGCCAGTCACTTGCAGGACACATATAGACACGCAACCATTCACACCCACAATCACACTGTCACTGAGTGGAAACCGATTCCACGATTCCAGCACACAAGCCAACCGAGTGCACCACGACAACATCAGCGACTCATTTGTTTTTGTTCATCATTCTAACCAATGTTTGTTAAATTATGTTTCCCATTAGTTTTGAATGTATTTCCTGAAGACTGTACGTATGAAAGCAGAATAGCAGCAGTATGAATTAAAGCAGCAATAAAACAAGGGTTTTACCACTATTGGTAGATGCATGAACATGGTATAAGTAAAGACTGCCTTGTAACTGTATGCATGAAAGCAGAATAGCGGCAGAATACATTAAACCAGGTATAAATCAAGTTGAACAAATCTTGTATGCACAAACATGGTATAAGGGTAAACTGTGGTATTACGTTAAACCTCAAAAAGGGAGTTGTGTGCCCAAAGGTGGCATAGTTTATTCTCTGGTCTAAATACAGCATATTTCCAGGTGTAATTTAAGGCTCTGTTTAAGGAGTGGATTAAAACAACTTGTAGTTCGCTTCAACTGGATGTCTCAGAGTTGTGCCTTCTAGGATACTGGCACAAAATTGATCTTCAAATTGAAAGTAAAAATGATGTAAAATGATGCCGTTGTTTTCATCTGTTACACTGGAGCTTCTCGTCAAACAGGGAATTTGTGATCATTTTGCTAACTTAAAAAAAAAAACAACAAAAACAACGTTTAATTTATATCCCCAAAGCCCCAATCCGCCTTGAGTTTCAAGCTTGCTCATGGAACAAATTAAACTTCTAAGTCAAGGTCACAGTAGTCTTGAACTGTAGTTGGAATAGTCTGCGTGCATTTTCTGTCTGCTTTTAATGTGATATCCAAGGGGTCGAAATGAAATTGAAAGAAGCCCGACCTACAGAATCTGTCCCAGATTCCCCCTCGAATCATTTCTTTAGTGTTTGTTTCTATAAAACATCGAAGAGAAGAGAATGGTATAAGAGAGGAATGGCATTGACAAAGTATATAGGAGTGAGCTTGTATGAAGGAGTTGCAAAGGATAGCAGGCTTAGTTCATAGTAAAAAAAAAAAAACACGTCAGGGCTTTAGGTTGATTGCAGGATGTGACAAGGAAAGGGGCGCAGAGATCAAGCCTTCCAAATGCAACTGTTAAAGCTTTAAGTCTAAAAAGACTCGGACCCAGTGCGGCTTAAAGAAAAATGTCAACAGCAGAAATGAACAATGAATGAACAGCACTGATGCTTCACTATCTTTCTCATAGGGAGTAAAATGTCAACATGGTGTGAAGTGAATATAAAATGAAAATCAGCCCTGTTCAATTGTCAGGTTTTTCTGATATAAAAAGAGTGACACCAAAATAAATAATTTCAGGACATTTCACAGGATAATGTGCACATAAAATTGTAAACAGACTCCAAATGGGATTGCACAGATTGCCCACACGCCTGCTGTGACGGGTTTTTAAACGACTTATCTTGATCACAATAACTTGGCATTTGAACAGGGGTGTTTCGACTCTTTATATCCACATTTGAATGAAATCTCTGTGTCATCTTTCGAAATGTCCCGAAAATCGATGCATTTCTCTGTACGTAAAACAATGAACATTAGGGGGCACATTTTTATTATACTATGTAGTCTCTCCTCACCAATGCATTGATTGATTTGGCAGCGCAGAACTTTAAGCAGCAATGAAATCCATACATCGTTCACTGTTGATGTTGTTGTCTTCTCGTCTCTTTCTTTTTGCCTTCACCTCTGTTATTCATTTACTTTTTCATCATCAATTGCGATTATTCCAATGAGATGGTTGACGAGTGTCAACCCACTTTACCTTCGTATTAGTGGGTATGACATAACAGCGTGAAGAACAGGGGGACATCCGAGTTGTTGTCTTAGGCCTTGTGTGACTGCGTGTGACTCTGCTGCTTTTGCTGTTTGCTAATCACGACTGATGGAGCTTTGAACGAGTGCCGAGACGCACGACAGCGTCACGGCTTTCACAAATCGCATCCCCTTCACAAGCCGCTGGCCGCCCGATATCCCAATACTATCCTTGTCGAGCTTTTCTAATATCAATTTTATTGGAGAGCCTTTAGGCCTCATTGATTTGTCCCAAAAACCTTCCCCCAAGCTGCAGGTTTATTTTGGACTTACACTGGTTCCATGTGTCTCCTGCGATTTGTTAAACAATATGGAAAGCAAGTTAGAACAAATTTGTTCATACCATTTGTGGGGTTACTTCAGAAATGGAAATTTCCTATTTCCACAGCATGACGGGCATCCAAAGTGAAATAACTTGCAGAAATTAAAGTGTACTCAGTGGGATTATGTTTAGCCTTCCCTAAAGCAAAACCTACAACTGTGAAGGCAATCCAGATGGATGATGATCCACTTGTAGGCAACTAAATGAAATTAAAAGTCTAAGCCATGCCGTTTCAAGGCCACTAAAGAAGATTGTGAAATCAGGCCCAGTGTCTTGAATCAAAATAGCAGTATACTTCTTCTGTGTATTCTGCGTTTAATTAAATGGCGATAGTCCTCGTTGGAGAACGGTTCTTCTGTTGCTAGGGGACTTACAGTCGAGTAAAAACCCACTGAACTGCATTTGGCTTGTGTTTAACCAAGTATTCAGCCTCTTTTCCTCACTGTCTGATGAAGATTTACACAGAAGGTCTGTCAGCTGAGGAATAGTCGCTTTCAAACAACCACTTAATATTTCAAATGTTCACATTCCATCTTTATTTAATGGCAACTTGTCCACTTCGGTATGTGTTTGTGTGTTTCGTATTTGTACAATTCTGAAATCAAGAATGACAAAAAAAAACAGTACATGTTCAGACCGGTCTCAATTGGTCAGACCTGCCCCCCTCTACGCAATGAGCAAATTGTGGCTGCAAGGGAAGCTGTGTAGAAAGAAAAATCAGTTCTATTATGTGTCAAGGAGTGGGAAATGCACATGGTTTTAAATGTCCCCCAAACAAAAAAATCCATTCTGCATGGAGATCCTTTCATTGTTGTCTTGTCTTTTTTTAACTAAAATCTCATTATAAGAAATACCAGTTGAGCTGTGCCCTTTTCTTCAACGTCGCTGCTCAGCGCTGAGACAAAGGAACAATGGGCACAGAAACACATTCAGATGAATTGCTGATTTTGAACAGTGTGTTTCAAACATTCTACCGCGGCCAGTGTTGCCGCAATTACTTTGCAAAAGGAACTTATCTAACTAATGATTTCCCTTAAAAGGTAACATTTGACTGATTTTGAAAGTGACTGCAAAAAATAGGTAATGTATTTTGTGTTTATGATATGCTTACATAATAATAATAAAAATAATAATAATGGTGGCCCGGTAATCCAGTGGTTAGAGCATCGACCTCACAGTGCAGAGGTTCGATTCAAGCTCTGTCCTTCCTGTGTAGAGTTTGCATGTTCTCCCGTGCCCGCGTGGGTTTTCTCCGGGTACTCCGGTTTCCTCCCACATTCCAAAAACCTGCATGGCAGGCTGATTGAACGCTCTAAATTGTCCCTAGGTGTGAGCGTGGATAGTTGTTTGTCTGTGTGTGCCCTGCAATTGGCTGGCAACCGGTTCAGGGTGTCCCCCGCCGACTGCCCAAAGACGGCTGGGATAGGCTCCAGCACGCCCCGCGACCCTTGTGAGGATAAAGCGCATTGGAAAATGGATGGATGGTAATAATGCTAAATGTTATTTGTAATAAATAAAAAAGAACTACAGTATTGTCCACTTCAACCTGTAAAAACCTAGAAATGATCAGCACAATAGTTTCAATTTTGTGTACATCATGATGGCTTTTCCTCCTTGGAGCTGACGTTTAATGTAAAAAAGATCCAAAATATTGAGCTGGTCGATTTTATATCTTTCATAGGTCGAAGTGGACATGAGTAGAGCTGTGCATATGAATTTCATTGAGGATGGGTCACAGTTGTCAATGATAGTTGTTGAGGAAGAGCCCTGTGTGTCTTTCCTTGATTCCTGCCAGTACAAAAGCTCTTTTTTCATCCATTCATTTGATGAGAACAACTTGATACAGTATTGTCAATGTAAGCTAAATAATTTCATTTTCTGCTAGTGGTGCGCCTCATGAAATTTGAATGGAAAAAAAAGGGCCGTAGCTCAAAAAATGTTGAAAACACTGAGTTCCAGTGAATGGCCTAAAGTCCAATTTACGGACATGAGGTAATTTTTTTCAGGGGAAGGGAGGAATTATTGCTCGGGCTCGGCCTCTTGGTGCAACTTGCTGATTGTGAGAATGACGGTAGTGATGGCGTTCACAGGCAGACACGCAAGTAAATTGTCTGTAAAAAAGCCTTATGATTGACTGGCGATCAGCCTCTCAGGCAGTCGGGAGGACGCTCCAGCTGAACCCGAGCACGGTTAATGGAGAAAATGGATGTGTGGATGTGAGAGGGAATCAAATATTGAGGCAATTAAAAGAAGTGTAATGTGAGTTGTGCACACATGCTACAACACAGTTCTCTTTTTTTGTTTATTCTGTCCCTGAAGTGCCAATTGTCTCTCACCTAATCAATGGGTAAAGCAATAGCTGCTAACCACAAAAGCATACATTCCAGTATTACTCTGAGCGGTACCCCAACAAAATAGTGCAAATGTTACAGGTTGGATGAAACGGGGGTCAGCCATCCGAAGGGTCCTTCCAAATGGGCACGTCACCGAGTGCTTCAGGACAAACCGTCAGCCGAGATACTGAATGCTTTGGCATGGTCGTCATGTACACCACCGTTGCGAGGGCCCGCCCTGTCGGAGCATATCATTCAAACGAAATCAAACCACGCTACTTGGTGAAAACAGGGCTTTGCAAACGCGAGCCATGTGAGATTTGAGGGGACTAAATGGCTCTGAATTCGTAAGTCAATCAATATCCACCTGTCAACTTGGGGCCTGATGTACTGTACGTTGAAGGTTTACAGTTCTGCATTTGAAGATCAGTTTATGCAGTCAAGTGCAGCAGACTCTGCATAAGTATTTACAGTCTGACCTGAATAGGGATTTAGGGAAGGAAGCAAGTGTGGTGTGTCATTATAACCTCTATTCTTCTATTCATACTCACTCAGGCTTTATCAGCTTGCTCCCACATGACTGTGATATGCAGTGATTTTCATCCCTTCCCTTTCAGTGAAAGACCTGCTGGTGCAATGGAGAGAGGAAAGAGATGAGAGATGGGGATTGTTTATTCAGTCAGATGGTCTATCGTGTGCAAAATTGATTTGAGCTGAAGAGAAAACCATCTTCAAAAGGCTCTTGGCACGGCGAGGAAGTCACCGACGCTGTATCCAAAGCATTGGGTCAAATGGATGAGAATTATAAAACTGCCTGGACATACTTAGGTTCATTTGTTTTCGGCTTTTCTTTTCAAAGGGACTTACTAGTGTACTGCGCTTTGAAACAAATGGTTAACATGCAAGATTTGTCGTTGGGTGTCTTGGCATCGTGTTTTATCTGCATACTGAATGCAGTACGGTATTTTAAAAAATTACCTGTCCTCTAGATATCAAAGGAAAGGTATCTGTATTCCCTCATTCCGCCTCCTCATGCCATTATGAGATGTTACGTGTGACTATTCTTGTGGAGCTGGGCCCATTATTGTAAATAAGCCAATAAGTAACCTCACAGTGTGTGTGTGCAAAGCAAGCGCACTCTATATGCAAAGCAGAGGCGCATTGTTAAAGAAACGAGCGGGAAGTGATTATATTTGTAATTTAATTTCCTTGGTCACACAGATAAGAGAATGGAACGACTACAGTTGGCCAATGTTGACTAGAGCGAGGTTCGAACGGAACTAAAGCTTCATTGTTTGAACGTAGACGTCAAAGACGACACCACTTGCGCGAGCAAAGGACCCAGTGGGAATTTATAGTACATGTGATGATTCAATAAGAAGTCAAGGACACAAAAGCAACGTTAACATACCAAACAGCATAAAGGGTTGAGCGATGCAAAGACTTGTGTATTCTCAGGGCAAATTCCAGTGCAGGAAAAAGACTGAAACTCTTCTTCCTTCTGTCTGTCTCGTTTCAATGTCAGTTCTGGTGGACAAATGTAATCAGCAGGGAAGGCTGGGTGGCGCGTCCATCACAAAGAGCAGTGGCTCATTGAGGATTCCACAGGCGAGATGAATTGAAGTCTTGGCAAAAAGCATGGCTGAAGGACACAATGTATATTCGCATCCCGCATCCCTCCCTCCCTCTTTAGGCTTTTTCAAAGATTGTGGAGCCGTTCACATGGAGATTCCTGACTTCTCCAAAAGTGTCCACTTGATGCAGTGAAGGACACAGTATTGCAGTGGCCATGTTCTTATTTCAACTACATCAGATGTTTCGAGGCTAAAGAGGGATGATGATGACAAGGGAGATGAAACAAGAGTGAGGTAGAAGGTTCATCACGATGCTGTACAGATTTCAGGGACATTGTGAAGCTATTCTACGGCATCAAAAATCCTCCCTCCAACTCTTTGTTCTCTGCTCTCTCCTCCCTCATCTGGAGTCTGCTCCTCTCCTGCTGTCTTGTAGTCTGCACGTTTCCACTTTTTTTTTCTTTTAACTTTCAACCCAGTCGTACTAATCTATCAGGAAAGTTGAAAAATGTAATCTCCAAAGAAATGAAATCATAAAAAGGATGTAAGCCTGGCTTTATATGATCATTTATTGTGCTTCAAAAATGCCCATCCCATCCTCACTTCTCAAAATGTCGTTTGGCAAATAATCAACATATTATTTGGTATTTTATACTCGTCCCATTCTGCCTATTTCACAGAGGGGGAAACACCTCATAAATGCATGTATACCTGCGGAGATACGTATGCTGCATTACTCATCCAACTAGATTTCATCTGCTTCGCCAAATGACATTGTGAAATATGAATGTTACACTAGCACCACCAACAGGCCAAATAGGAAACTGCTTACTTCAGTCAGTGGCACACTTTTATCTCCTGCAAACGTATCTGTAAAATCTTACAATGCTTTCTAGGTACATTTATTTAACTCAGTTAGTGCAACTACAGAACGGCAAGTACATACTAAGCTTTCTTCCTGTTGGGGGTGGTGTAACATAATTAGCAAGACATGGCTGGATAATGAGTCTCTAATTGATATGAAAGCATTGGATGAGCACAGGTTGTGTTCTATACATGCTGCCAGCTGCCTGCAGGAAGTGCCAGTGGCCTTTAAGCAGGGAGACGTCCTCTGATTGATGTCAGGTTAGCAAATGCCCTTCAATAATCAGCATCCACAATCTCATATCGCTCTGGTTGCATCCGCCTGGTATTGCTTCCTCTTTTTTTTCACTCTAGCTTGATTCGCACTGTCTTTTTTGAAGACATTTTCAAACATTAACCCCCCCCTACCCTCCTCCCTCTTGAAACTCCCCCAAAGCAAGAAGTCTATGTAGCATATGCCCGTTTCCCATACTGCTACATGATGTTACGGCAGTGTCGCAAAGCATTGGTTGGTTGGGTGACGACTGACACCTGTTACGGCAGTTGAATAAAGACCGTTGAAAGAGAAAGTCGTGTCCTCACGTTCTTCGGACACAACATTTTGGCGACGAGGATGGGATTTTAACGCTGCTCCCCTGCCCTCGTTCCTCGCGCTCCCCGGTGAGCCACCAGTCCCGTGGTCCCGCTGGTATGACTCTTTTACAACATATCTGACGGCGATCGGACTAAACGAGGCAAGCGACACACGGCTAACGCCATGCTGGTGCACAGCTTGGGCGCCGAGGACAGCGCATTTTTCGCACTCTCGACCCGCACGGACATATGCAGATTGTGTCACTTTATTGGTCGGACATTTCGCTGCCCCGCAGAGTGTGATAGTCCGCGGATTACCTTTCGCCGATTTAAGGCAACACACAGGCGAGCCGGTACACCACTACATTGCCGATTTGCGATGCTTAGCGGCCTCTGCAAATTCGGCGGCTTGAGGAGGAGATGATTCGGGACCAATTAGCGGAGCACACGATTGATCCCAAGCTACGGAGAAACTGTTGCTGTCGCCGGACGACCTCCCGCTGTCGAAGGCTGTGGAAATGGCGTTTCAACTCGAGAATGCAGCACAATTAGCAGCGCGCTAGCTAATCCAGACACACCCACCGCTTCACGGTCTCCCGCTGGCACAGATTGTCGCTCCAACCGCTCTACCCGCTGACTCCACCTCCGCCCACGACGGTGCCGAGGTAAATGTGGCCAGACGTCAAGGGGCCGTCACACGCAGACCTTGCGCCAACTGTGGCTCGACGCCGCACCCACGCTGCGGCGCCATCTTGTAAAGCTACCGGTCAAAGATGCCAGCGCTGTGGGAAGATGAACCACTTCTCCAGGATGTGCCGCTCTGCCCCCACACCGACAAGTCCTCATCCCGCTCACCTGACCGGTCGGGCCCGACCACCATTCACTCCGTGGGCTCCAGCGCTAAGCCATTCAAGTGGTGCACAGTGGAACTGGACGGCGTGAGCTTGCCACTCCTGCTTGACACTGCAGCCTCCAGGTCACTACTGAACGTGTCCACAGTTAGACGCCTATTTCCCGGCTCTCGATTCAGGCCAACGCCGAAGACTTGTTTGGCTATGGCCACACTAAGATTGGCATGGTGGGCACCGCCACCTTCGCCGTGCGCTATGGCTGCAAAACTCTTACTGCTTTCACCTTCCAAGTCTCCCGTCATGGCGCCAACCTCTTGGGCTTTGACTTGTTTTATGCACTCGGTTTTTCCATCACTGACAACGTGGCGCGACAATTCTGACAGTGACTACATCCTGGCAGGACCGTTGGCCATCACTCTTTTCAGGTTTGGGCTGTCTCACTGCCTTCAACCATCAGCCACTCATTGATCATACTGTGCCCCCGTGATCCAGCCTCTTCGCCGACTGCCCCTCGCCCTGCGTGACGACATCTCGGCCGAGCTACGGAAACTCCTTGACGCTGGCATCATTGAGCAGATTGACGCATCCTCTTGGATCTCCAACCTGGTGGCAGCGAAGAAGAAGACGGGTGGTCTGCGACCCCGCGTTGACCTCAGAATGGCTAACAAGGCAGTGATTCCTGACAAATACCCACTGCCCACAGCGGAGGAGTTGGCTGCCAAATTCTATGGGTCCACCGTGTTCACAAAACTGGACCTGCGCCAAGGCTACCTACAGGTTCCCTGCACCCTGACAGTCGTAACCTTACAGCCTTTGTGACTCACATGGGGTTTTCCGCTACACCCGCATGCCCTTCGGCCTCAGCTCCGCCCCAGCTGTTTTCAAAAGATTATGGCCACCATCTTCGCAAGCATCCCGGTGTGGTTGTTTACCTGATGACATTGTTGTACATGGTGCAACGTGTGCCCTGCATGATGACCGCCTCTGTAAGGTGCTCGATGTGCTGGCGAGCCACAACCTCACTCTAAATGGGGAGAAGTGCATCTTTCGCATCGGCTATTGAGTTTGTGGGATTTCGCCTGACCGCTGATGGCCTGAGTCCGCTGCACTCCAACGTTGATGCAGTATTGCGCCTGCCAGAGCCCTCGTGCCCCGCAGAACTGTCCACCTTTCTGGGCATGACAGCTTTCTACTTGCGCTTCCTCCCCAACTACTCTGATACGACTGCACCGCTGCGTGCCCTCCTGAAGCAGGACGCTTTGTGGTCATGGACGCCAGCATGCTCGGCAGCCATTCGCCGACTCAAGACACAGCTCACCTCCCCACCAGTACTCGCCCATTTTGACTTGGAAAGCCCAACGTTCGTGACTCAGACGCATCCAACACTGCGGTTGGGGCTGTGCTGTCCCAGCTCCATCACGGACGGAGCGCCCAGTAGCCTTCAGATCCAGGTCGCTCACCTCTGCTGAGCAAAAGTACTCTGTTGGGGAGAGGGAGGCTCTGGCTTGTGTTTGGGCTTGTGAAAGGTGGCACATGTACCTGTATGGCCGACACTTTACACTCCGCACCGACCACAAGGCTCTCACCGCCTTATTAGCTACAACCGGGTCGGGGCACAAGCCGCTGCGGTTGTATAGGTGGACTGAGAGGTTGCAAGCTTACGATTTCACCACCCAGTTTACACCAGGTAGGGACAACGTGGTGGCGGATTTGCTTTCCCGTGCCATGCCCAGTCCCACAACGGACACGGACCATGACGCCTTGGAACAAGGTTTGATCCTCCATCTCCACACGCCTCCAAGCTGCCGCCTCACTGCAAGACCTTCAGGCAGCGTCCGCCGCAGACCCAACACTAACCAAGCTCCGGACCTTCATCCGTGAGGGCTGGCCCGTGAAGGTCTCGGAGGAACTTGCACCTTTCCACCGGGTGAAGGGTGAGCTTTCTTGTTGGAACGATGTCTGTGTGGCTAGGGGGCTTTGTACTGTGGTTCCTTTCACCTTGAGGCCCCGCATCCTGACCATGGTTCACGAGGGACATCTGGGTATTGTGAGGGTCAAGCAACGCTGCAGGGGCCTAGTCTGGTGGCCAGGTATTGACAATGACGTGGAGACCATGGTCAAGGACTGTTCAGCATGCCTCACAAGCGGCAAGACTGGCCACACCCCTCCTCCCCCTCTGCAGCCCGTGGTCGACATTTGCGGTGAGCTCCATGCCATGCCTCAACACCAGCGATTCCTCCTGGTGGCATACGACCTCCACTCAAAATGGCCCGAGGTTCTGCCTGCTGGGTCAATCACGACCAAAGTCGTCACGGACTTCCTGTCCTCTCTTTTTGCACGATGGGGCGTGCCCGACGTTATCACGACGGATAATGGGCCTCAGTTCATCTCGGCTGACTTCGCAGCTTTCACGGAAGAGAGGGGAATAAGGCATATCAGGACGGCCTTGTATCACCCCCAAGCCAACGGAGGCGTAGAGAGGTTCAACCAAACCCTAAAGAATGGACTGAGAGCACACCTGGCGGACGGCCTTCCCTTCTCTTCCGCACTACAGGGCACTCTGTTGCATTACAGAGCAACACCTCATGCCACGACTGGCACATCCCCAGCTTTCCTTATGCTGGGACGCGAATTGCAGCTGCCCCTCGATCGCCTCCGTCCTCCGACAAGAGCCACTCCAGCATCAGCGTCCTCCCCAGCCACCAAGGTGGCCAATGAGCAGCAGCGTATGAAGCGGCGATATGATGAGAAGCGCCGGCCGAAGCAACCCACACTTAGTGTGTCAGATTGGGTCCGATTCGCCGCCCAGCCGTTCACACAAATTGACTCATTCTGACAGCGCCGGTCCAGATTACTGCCAACTCGGACCAGCCACCTTCGGTCTGGCTGACGGGTCACGTTGGCATGCCAGCCGCCTCAGGAGAGTGGCATCACCGACTCCTTTGAATGAAAGAGCTGAAGCAGATCTGGACCTCTCGGACAAGGACTATGATTTTCCTGCTGCTTGTCCTAGGACCCCAGTGAGGCGCCTTCAAGAACAAGATGAACCAGCTATGCCCGAGAGACCGGGGCCTCGTCCAGCTCGGGTCCGCCTTCGGCCTCGTTATTTAGACGATTACGTCACTGACTATTAATATTGAGTTTAGCCAGTGCTTAGCCTGTTGCGTGGCAGAATAACCCACAAGGCTAAGCGGGTGAACCGGCAGTCTACCCGGTTTGCTCAGCTCAGGAAAGGCTTCGTTCTAGTCCTTGTTGGGGTTATTTGTGATTTGAGTTTTCCAGATTCCATTAAGGGAGGGGGTGAATGTAGCATATGCCCGTTTCCCATACTGCTACATGATGTTACGGCAGTGTCGCAAAGCATTGGTTGGTTGGGTGACGACTGACACCTGTTACGGCAGTTGAATAAAGACCGTTGAAAGAGAAAGTCGTGTCCTCACGTTCTTCGGACACAACAGTCTATATGTTTGTTGCTGGACATTGGAATTTATACTGCCAAGGGTTGATATGCCACCTTGCAAGAGAGGATAGAAGCTTCAAGTAAGAATGAATCCATTTGAAAAGTATTTCTCTATTAGACATAAAGTGGGTTTCCAGTTCTCTCATGTATCAAATTAGATTTCAAGAGCTTTCTTTTCGAGAGGAGTGGGCGGACCTCAAACAATAGCAAATGCTGAGAGGCACAGGTGGACACAAGAGTGCACTCCACCGTGAATTGGATAGTTTTATGTTTAGGTGGGATTCTATTTGCGGTTTGAGAGCTGATGCGGGATGACCCTCAAGGACGTTTGCCTCATTTACACAGCAATTAAGTACCACCCCATTGCTAAATTGAAAAAGAGACAAAAATCCTCTGTGGATTAAATAACAAATTCATTAGCAGGGTCCAACAGGGTGGAACTGCCTTTTAATCAGAGCATCATCTGATTAACGCCCAATTAACAAAGCCGGGGCCTATTAATTTTCCCTACTTTGGCACGTTGAGAATACAAGCAGAAGCAGCCTAAAGTCGGTGGTACACCTCCTCAGGGGAATGTGAGACGTTAAATGTAATGTCTTTGGAGTCAGTCTGCTGGTGGGCTGCTGGTCCTAACACATGGCAGCAGCGATCTTTTCGCAGCACACTTCCAACTCACAATAGGATGGTGCATGCATTGTTACACCCGGATACAACAAGCAGACAAATGAAAACCTTGAAAGGATTTTATTTATTTATCTGAAAAGATTACATTTATCTGAACAGCCAAAATACTCGCTGACAAACACACCTGCAACAGATCCTCAGCACAATGTAAATAGCTGTTGCTCCAATTGAAGAGGTTGTGTTTGTGTTTTAAATGGCATTTTGGACATGCCTGACTAAAAAAAACAAAAAACCAAGGAGACAAACATAAAAATAGAAGCCTAAAATAGTCCTGTAAAGACATTAACACGGTGGTGCAGAATTGTTTTTGTAATGTCTATGTATGATAGAGTATTTGCAGTACCATCTGCATGTACAATATTTATGCAGAGCCTGTGAAACAGTTTGTAACAACCATGCTGAAAGGCACTCTGTTGTTCATGTTCATCTTTGATGTAATTATGCTACAGATAAGCATCATATGGTCAGATAAGCACCACCCAGTGCATTAAATAAGGGGTGTGATAAGATGTGTGCTGAAAGGAGCAAATGGGCACATCAATGGCACCCCAAAGACTTCATTTAAGTTCTTAAAAAGACTTCCAAATAACGAGACACAATAAAAGAGACCCTCTTCCCCACCTACCCGCTGAAAATCGTACTTGACAAACACATCAGTCAGTGGCAGTGAATGGTTGGATTTCCGAATGAGAAAAATAAATGTCCACGGCAGGGAATGAGTGGGTGGACCTGTGCAGCCTGTCCCACCATGGTTCCACCGCTTCCGTATGTTTGTATCTATTTAAAAAAACAACAACAAAAAAGAAACAAAAAAAACAATAGATCAAGTAAATAACTATCCATCCATCCATTTTCTATAGTGCTTATATTCACACCTATGGAAAATGTAGTCTTCAATGAACCCAGTATGTGTGTTTTGGAATGTGGGTAGAAGGCGTTGTACCTGCAAAAAAACTCACAGAAGCTTAGAAAAACACACAAACGCCACACAGTAGGGATGAAGCAGAGATCCTAACCCAAAAACCTCTGTACTGCGAGGCCGATGTGCTCAACACTCATCCACCATGCTCTCAAGTACATAACTATGTATGACCGTGTTTAAAGAGAAGGAAAATATTGCTCCATTGAATGTATTTGCAAATGAATGATACTTTTATTATTGTAAAAAAGTTCAACTGACCCATATTAGAGCTGCAGCTGTTGTGAAAGCGCTATATGAATAAACATGTATCGGGCAAGAGAATTGGACTGGTCGCCAGCCATCCAATTGTGGACCCAGTAACTTAGAGGCTGATTTAGCAAGATCCCAAAAAGCAGGCCCTGAACTGCGTGTTCACTCCAACTTACTGTGCGCGCTCTTGGTTGGACATGTTGGACACGATGTCCTAAGATTACAATCTTTTCCCAAGATCCCACACAACAGAAGCTGAATAGCACGTTCAGTCTCTAACAGATTGCGCCAAGCGATGGCAACAGGTGTACAAGTGGGGGAGGGAGCCGCATTAAAAGAGGTTTTTGCGCTTTAGGTATTGCAGATGGTTTTCATCATGGAACATTTGGGATGGCATCTGAGAACAAATTAAGTTTGAAGTTGTGGAATTGGAAGTGTTAGTGGAAAACAAACATATTACTGAACCACAAAGAACAAATCAATCACCTGTGCAATTTTGGTGTAGCCGGCAACTGCAGAAAAGCCCGAGTACCCATTCTGAATGACATTCAGAACGTTCAATACAATACTGTACTTGGGATAGCACACTAGAAAAAACCAGCTCCAGGCAATCGTCACAGTGCACTGAAATGACCACACACGAGGAAATACAAAGTTGGAAGTCTTTTGTAATCCCTTACGTCATTCAACAAAGCTCCAAAATCGCATTGGTGAACAAACAATACATCAGCATCATTTTTTATTCGAGCATTTGAAAAACATTTACTCAAGCACAAAGGATCCGTTTTCCCCATCATCTCTAGACACAGAGGTGCTGTTTTCAGTAGCCTTTGCGCCGCTGTATCAGGTGTGCTAAATCACTTTGCAAACCGTTAGGAAATCGGGCTTAAGTGTCTTTTTGTGAGTTCATATGTTTGGAAGATGCCTTCAGTATCATGATAAGATTCTGTTTTCCACAGTGAGTTTGAACATATTCACGTGAAAGTATTGCACTCATTTTCGCTGTCATATCCAAGTGTCGTAGCCCATTCAAGGGACTGACATGTACCGCTTTGGAGCTATCTTACTTTTACTGATTGCAATCTGAGGACAACCATCACTGAAGCTACGATTGAGCCGAGAGTTGACCCGCCATGATTTCAGTGCCTTCTCCAGGTCTTCTAGGATGTCTGGCACAATAGCTTGCTCAGCAATGAAGATGATCGTTTCGACAACCAACAATAGGATCCAGCCTAAGGCCCCCAACCAGTAAGACGAGCCTAAGATGGAAAAGTCCTGGTAGATTTCTTCAGAATGATGATGGGTGAAAAAGGACCAGCTGAGTAGGAAGAAGAAACCTGCCAATGGAAGGAAAAAAAAGAGTGGTAAAACCACGAGTCACAAAATGAAAAACGTCGTTAAGGTTTATTATTGGATGCCTCAAGCTTTACAAACGTGTTTTTATGATAATGAACAAGGAAATTAAAAAGTCTATTTCAATACATGCTGCCCTTGAGGATATGTAAATGCAACACATTAAAGTCTTCTTGAAACCAACCCAAACCAACACAACAAAGTCTTTTTGGAGGTTAAAAGCAAACATTGCTATTTTTAGGACTTTGCTCAGAAAGTCTGCTATATTTAAAAGTAATCCAAGACAGCAACAATGTCCCACCAGATCCAGGAGATAGATGTCTTTTGCTCTTTTGTGTATTTAGAAAAGAAAAGACTAAAAAAGAAAAACAAATGTACGGAAGCATGGAACTGCCAAGTGCCAAATACATTCAAAGACACAAAACACCTTGGAACATATTTGAAAGTACTTGTTGACTCAATATTAGTAACTTTTTTTTCACATAATTGCCCTGGGGTATTGACTTGATGTCTGCGATGCATGATTTCCATTCTGCATTTTTACAGAATTTTCTAACTTCATGGTATAATGCGGGCCATATGCTCAAAAAAAATAAATAAATAAATAAAAGCATATTTTTAAAACTTGCACATGGCAACCCCATACCCTGCGGCATTATGTGGGGAAAATTTTCAGTTTTTAGCATTTAGCCTACAAGTACGTTGTAAATACTTTTGAACATATTTTAAAGTATTTATAACCCCGTCGGATTATAAAATACATTTATGAATGATTTTCTCAGCTCTCCTATGTGCTCCCTTTAGCCTCAGGGCAGAAAAAAAATTCTGGAGCCGCCGTCAATGTGTAGCACACAGAAAACTGTTTACAGATACGCCGATGGATAATTTTATCTTCGTTTAACTGAAGTTGAGGGTTTCAGTGGGGTGAGTTTCACAATTTTTGGTCCATAAAAATAAAATGTACAGTACATGAGAAAAATACAGCACCACTGGCTGTTTGATTACTTACTGTTTTTACCTGACAAATTACTTGAGGTGCATTAGTTAAAAACAGACGCCTATTATTCATATTTCCGACATTGTTATTCAGTCAAATGAAAGTCATCTTGGGCATGTAAAGCTATTACCTGTAGATGACATGGTGAGGACCAACAAGGTGGTGGGATAGAGTGCCTGGCCTGCCATCAGCAGAGAGCGAGTGTTGGAGTAGGAACGCACTGTCTCTGATGTCCAGCAGAGGGCAAAAACAAGCGAGAGAGCCCCTGTGCTCAAGGCCAATAGGAAGGACAGAACCCCAAAAACTCGCTCTGCTTCGAGGGCTGCATCGTAACAGGCACAAAATAAAGACAAGTCAATATGAGTGACCCTTTCTTGAAACTTCCATCCATCCGTTCCTTCCATCCGCGATTTGAGGTGGGCATTCTGTTAGATGGACTTTCCGTCAGTCTAACAGAATGCCCGCCTCAGGTAACAAAGATACATTATTTGTTATAAATAGTCATTTTCAGAACAATCAAGTTTCCTTGAAAGTCTGTCAGTCCGTCACCGTTTCCATCAGTATTTTGGGCCAAACCACCTCGACCCCGTCCGTTCCTCGTCGGCGATAGCCAATCGGTATCGAGACCGTCATATTCAAGTCACGTACAATAAAGTAAACGTCAAACATGTCACACTATGCGGTAAGGCGAACAGAAATTCTGACAGGCCAAACTTTCGTTGTCGTGGTCGTGAAGAATCCCAGACGCCAGACGACCAATCGTTTACTATGTCACACTAAACGGATTACAATGTGTCCAAACTAGAGCTGTCAGTTTAGCGCGTTTTTATCGACATTAATTTAAATGAATTTTATCGGGATCAAAAATTTTCTCGCGAGATTAACGCGGCAGACGTCACAGCGGATGTGACGTTGCTCTATTAATAAACCAGAAACAAAACATCAAGCGCGCTGCACAAGTCCACGCACGTTTGTTTTGCCAGCCACGGCAGCGCGAGACACCGAAAACGGATACTTAAATAGTTTATGAATGTAAAGTTTACTTTTAAAAAGTTGCCAGATTGTTCCACTGACAAGACCAAAATGACCTGGATGTTTTGCAGTCGTAAACTGAGCTATCATCATAGCACGTCGAGTCTGAAATACCACTTAATTAATGGCCAAGCACACCGCTGACGTGAGTAGTCCGCCCCCCCCTCGTCTCAGACAGACGGCTATGGATCATTTCAAAGCGAAGAAAATGGATGACACGACAAAGAACAAAGTTGCTGAAGCAATCGGCAATTTAAACAGCGTGGGCTAAAATGTTGCTAGAACAGGGGTGTCTTTATTTAGCTCATTTGTGCATAGTTGTCATGTTTGTCCGTCTGCAATCTGACGTTTAAACGAAGTAAATTGCGTTGCAGCCGGCGCTCCACTTCCGGGTTGGACCTTTGGGACTTGTAGTTCTTTTGTTCGATTCGACTTGATATGTTCATGCCGGCGCTCCACTTCCGGGATTGAGTATTGGGACTTGTAGTTCTTTTGTTCGATTCGACTTTATGTTTGTGTTGAATGGTTTCTTACGTTTAAAACAATAAATAATGATGACGATAATGATACATAGTGAAATCAGGGTTGATTACATTATTTATTAAACGTATTGTTAGATAAAGGTATTCATTAATGTCAATTATATACATATTTACATTGCGATGCAGAAAGATAGATATATTAATTTTTTACTGCATTTATGTGTAGTTTAGGTCATTACCTGCTTCTGATACTTCTGTTACAACTACTACTACTCCTACTTCTGCTGCAAAGTGCTCCAATAAATGATCCAAAAAGTACAGAACGAGAGATCCTTCCATGCTGACCGACAATCCTAACTGAACAACCATTACTGATTGCCAGCGAGAGCCTCCATTACAAGAATCCGAAATGATGTCGACACAAAACCGTAGAGACTTCCGAGCAAGAAGGACCAACAGAATCAGCATAGCCTGACTGCTGTGTTCAAAGCAAATTTGAGAAAAACGAAATATGCAACCATGGCTTAAATCCATTATAGGCTGAGTACTAGTTTACCTTAGATGTGCACTTTATAATGTTATATTGCGCTGTTTTGATTCCCTAAAAAGAGCTGTTCAAGCAGCTGTTGTGTGACAAAATATTGTTTTCACTGTTGTTGATGGACAGTAATATTGTGTGAGAGATAATGTGTGAATAACTGCTCCAAGTGAAAAATGTTCATGTAAAATTGAAAATCAAAATTGTTATTTCAGTAAATATTTGCATTTTGCACATTGAAAACTGATTCATGATTCCATGTTGATGAGAGCATTAAAATGGGGGAAAATAGGACAAAAAAATATAAAAGGAAATTCAGAAACAATAAAAAATGAGTGAGCAATCATGATTAATTTTTAGTTAATTTGAGTTAATTATGACAGTTGAGTTTTTAATTAGATTAAAATTTTTAATCGTTTGACAGCTCTAGTCCAAACACATCCCTTCATCTGCTACAAGACATTATATAACGTTTGTCTGCGAAACGTCTGTCGGCTCAAAATCGGACTACATTCATGTGGTCTGACATTGGAAAAAATCCGTTCTCAATGCCGTCCGGTTGTCACCGGTGACCTGGACAGACTTGGCCGGCCTGAAATACTGATGGCCGCTCACTGACAGACTCACTGGACTGACAATGCCCACTACAGCTGATATAATGCTTGCATTGAAGAGCATTTAGAAGTGTAAATTATTAGAATGATGTGGTAGGTCTATCTCTTTTTTTGTAGTATTTAATAGATGCTCCATTGCACATTTATTTTTTTCATGTGCGAAAACACAAAGTTGGGGTCTCAATGTGCTGCTGTTTGGAGCTTGTTACTATCAAACATATGTGTCAAACTCGTGGCCCGTGGGCCACATCCAGCCTACCACAGCAATTTTTGAGGCCTACCAAATCAACTAAAGCGTATCTAAATCAAATCAGTCTATCATCATCACATTTCTTTCTCAACGCATTAGTTATTTTCATTTTGGCAGAAAAATCTGATCTAGGTGAGAAAGCAAAAAGTCAAGCATTTTTTTCCCAGTATTTTGTTCTCACCAAATCACTTTCACAAATTAAACAATGGTATGCTTGAATATTTGGTTCTCACCATTTGAAATTCAATTAGTTGTTAAAAAAATTTGCACGACAATGAAATGCAGGGACAGTTGTTGACTGTACATGAATGACATAATAAAATGAAGTGACTGATGTTTTGCTCAGTCATATTGGCCTTTGGAAGGAAACCATAACTACTGTGTGGAACGTATTACGGTAGTTTGACATTCCCGCAACAAACATGTTGTGGGAATAAGGAATTTTCCTTTTCTTCCACAGCAACTTTCAAACAAAATGAAAAAAAAAACATATCTAAATAAATGAACGGTACTTTCAAGCTCGTCAAGTTCATGTCTCCGATCCAGCAAATGTAAGCTCGAGTTGGTAAAAAGAATGCACCTCTCAGCACAGAAGCAAGCTCAAACTTGTTTACGTCTTCAGAAAAAGCTCTTATGTTAACCATGAGGTATGACTCCCAAAGCCAGACTTGTGGTAAAGCAGGTTTGCTTATTTTCAGCATGAAAGACAAATGTTAAAGTTTGCAATTGCTTTTATGTATATACTGGCACTTCATGCTCACCGTTGAAAATCACACCATCACCGCCACGGTCACCCCTTGTGTCATTCCACTCAGTCCAGAGTCCGCCATCCTTTAACCAGAAGGGTGTCCAGACCGCATAAGACACACACAGGCAACCACTCAGCCCCACACAAGATTGTGTGAATCTAAAGCGACTGATTGTGTCCTTTAATTCTGGCAACTTCATGTTTAGAGAGCACTAAGAGTGGGGGAAACAGAAGTGAAAAATTGCAAGTTAACCATCCTTCAAAGTTCACTTTGTTTATCAAATACAAACATGTTTTATGATGATAATGACCTTACCTTTGTTTGAGCTGTTAGAAATAATATGAAAGCCCAAAGCTAAATTCAAGCATTTCAGTCTTTCTTGACTGTACCTCTAGTGTACTTTATTCAACACCTCCTCACATATTCATTTTTTTTGCAGTGCTCAACCCGCAGATCAACCCCCTTCGTCATACTCCGCCTACATTGAAGTGGAAACACCCCTAGTTGTATCATATTCCTGTGACATCTCTGCAGCCCATCATCTCACACTGAAAGTGAACAGAACACGCGGTAGGCCAACTTGAGGAAGCTTGACAAACGAAAAACAAAAATGAAAAGCAAGCCAGCTGCGCGCTCAGATTTGTGAGATACAGTACTGTACTTTGTTGGTGCCATTGCGGCACTGCGTGTGACAGCACAGTTAGAGAAACCCACCCTCGACTTTTCAAAGTGTCATCACAAATGACTCCCCTTTGTCGTTCAACTATCGCTCTTTTCGCTTTGCATTCTTGAGGCAGAACTGCTACAGCCCACACAAGATTTTATAACTTTTACTGTATCTAGAAACTCAACTGGATATCAATTCAAAAATGCATACAGTATGTTTTATTTTATCCTCTACATGATGAGATGACAAAATATAATGATACCGTATCAACGTGGAAAAAGGCATTGTGACACCGTTGTCTTTTCAGGGAATCAATTACCGCTTGGAAAGAAAGACTCCTTATTTCCCACAGCATTTTTTTCAGTTTTCATTTTCCAATGACAATTGGGGGAAAAAAAATATTTCCTTCCAACTTTATAAGAAAAGTTTGGAGAATGTATTTTTCTTTTCAGGAATGACTGCCGCAGGTCACAAAGTAATGTCCAATCATGCTTGGGTGAATCTGGTTCAGTAGAACCCAGGAGCCCTGGCCTCAAGCTTATCATACAGTTTTGGGAAGAACTACAGCAGAAATTGTGAGCCAGGCCCTCGAGTCTTGCATCAGTGAACTGCATGAGTCAATAAACATTTTTTATAGACACACACACACACAGATACAGATAAAGTGCAAGCTGTTTTACTTGCAAAGGGGGACCAAGTCCTTACTCTCTTCAATGGTGATGAAAGGTGTTGCGCATTTCTTTGTACATAAAGCATACTGTGTAATTATAGAGCAAAGATTATCAATACATATTTAAATGCAGCCAAGTCAGTATTGCAAAAGCTGAAAATATATTCTTAATTGGCTTGCTGAATAAATAAAGCTTAAAAAAACTCATCATAATGTAAAATGCATGCTGTTATGAGTGTATATATGAAAATTCAAATACAAGGAAATTGGATCAGAAAAATTTTAATGTTGGTTGCTTTGGTTTCATTACATTTGACATTTAATGCATCAAGAGGGAGAGGTACCGCCTCTCGTCCCTGCCGACTGCTGTCAGGCTGCTGAATAAACACACGTGAAAACCTGGACACCCCCCCGCCCCCTCCCACTCACCCATTGTAAATAGCACAGCCACCTTATGCAGCATATATAAGCAGTGGCATATCTGCTTATATCTTATCTTTTAAATTGCATTCTGTGCTGTGTACAGGTCATTTGTTTAAAATGTATGTGTGCATGCAAATATTTATGTTTTTTTCCCTCTACTTTCTTCCCTCTAAATTTTGCTGCTGTAGATTGCGAATTTCTCCATTGTGAGACAAATAAAGGTTTTCTTCTCTTATCTTATCAGACAAATATCATGCCTATGGATGGATTGCAAAGCAAATTGGTCTCCCATCAAATCCCAACTATAAAGCATCATTTCAAATATAAAGCCTGGTCAACCACATACCTAATTCTTGTGGTACCTTCCCTCAGCTTGAGCCCCACCCCAGCTCCCATAAATAAAAACACATACCCCCTTTGGGTGTTCATGTTGAGCTTTTCGCCAAAAACATAAAGTCACAAGAGAGTTTCTTAAGTGCTGCTCGCTGTAATTTGGCAGCCACATCTTTGCCTGTTTATCCATAATTTTACTTTCTGGCTTGTGCCAACATGGTTTGAAACACATCAAGAATCTCTGGGTCCTCCTCTGCAGACCGCTCTGGCGTGTTCTTTTCCAACCAATCAGAAGAGCGGATTTGATGCTTGAGCGTACCAATCAGAGTGTCCAGGCTCTCTGCAGGCTTAGCGGCTTGGCAGTCAAGCAACACAAGCTCATCAGGGCCCAGCGAGCTCGTGTCAAGAACAGAACACGCCTTCTCCTTCAGCTGGTCTGATGACTTGCTCTGGGGGGATGATGTTGAATTTTCAATTGTAGCATTGTCGGAAGGTGCACTGTCCTCATTCACTGGTCTCTCGCTCTCCTCACTGGCTTCTTTGACAATGAAGAAATCTCTGTTGGTACTGCTTTCTTTGATTTCTTTTAAGGCCTCTCTGATTCTTTTGAGTCCTAAAACAAAACAAAACAAATTGAACACAAAAGATGTCAGTAATTGGAATTCAGTTAATGTATGAACGAAGATCCGAACAAGTAATATCAAAGATATTCATTCATTTATTGCGCAGTAAACAAAAGGTTGAGTGTTCATTTCATACATTTTTATTAGGGACTCCTTTTAAAGCTTAAGCTAAACATTTGAAATTTGAGTAAACTCCCCGTGGGTAGCAAAAAAAAAAAAAAAAAAGAGCTGTCGAACACGTGCATCTTAAATACTGAAATGTGACAAGTGCAAGTGTGCTTAGCAGTAAACCGATACCCTCGTATGAATGTAATGTTACATTGTTTGGCACACAGACAAGGCTAATGGTTGATCATTTATAAAATAATCTGTTTGGCATTTTCTAACTGCTAATTGCTAAAGCAATTAAAGTATTGCTTAGCCATGATCTGGTAGCATTTTGGTGCCAATGAGTTATGTTGAAGAACCGGTAAGTTGCAGAGCTTCATTTGGACAAAAGTAGGGCTTTGAAGCCACCCTGTGGCTTCCATAGGGAAATATAACCTATTTTCTTTGGGGGCAAGGGGGCAATTATTTGCCGTTCACTATTGGTGGCACGGCTTTGTTCCCCTATCATCTGTACAAATATATATATATTTTTTAAACATACGGTACTTGTTAATTCGTAAACAATGGCATATACACAATTGGCTATACTAAATATTACTCATGTATAGATAATGACAGACCAAGTTGAAGGTGGTCCTGTTGATCAGCGAATACGATGCGAAACCAGCCAGGTGTAGAGCAGGAGAAGGCTTGCCCGCAGCTTAAGACAACGTTATGTTTGAGGAAGCATCGCCACAGATACAACTCCTCCTCAAATGATGGGGATCTGAGAAACTAGCAAAAGAGACAAGCAAGTGGCATCAAACCCAGTGAATACAATGATTTTAAAGACGATGACTTTCAGCTCGCAATCCAATTACCTTTGCACAAATTAGCATTTGATTATCAACCCTAGCATCCAGAGCATCACAATGTGACCTTGGTCAAGTTACCTTCCTGAAGTCAGCCCAGACATACAAAGTAGCAGAACTGTCCAGGTAGTGAATGTCCATTGTCTGCAACTCATCCGTCAGGTAGCGATGAGCAGCTTTCAATCGGCGTCTGTTCTCAGGCAAAAACTCCTTGCTGATCCACTCTACAATGTGACACACATCATTCTGAAGCATACACGTTGACCTCGACTATGCAAGCTGATCTTCTACAGCCAGGTTTACCAACTTTATCAAAGAAAGTGTCATCCGATAAAGTGACCCTTTAGTTTGAGAATGGTAATTTTCCACAGTATTGGTATGAATTCATTGGATTTCAAAACCACTGACATTTGATTATCCATGACAGACTTGAATCGTGATCAGATACACCCTTGCCATCTATCAAGGACCCATTCGGATGCTGCATTGGCAAAAAAGGCTAAAACAAAATGTATTATTCTGAATGCAAATGCAGACGATTTCTTATAATTGGCCCTTTGTAAAATAAGTTTGAGGCTGTAGCATACCATTTCTATTTAAAAAATAATTTGAGTTATTCATATATTTGAGTGGTCGTTAAGCAACGTCATAGAAATTAGTGCACATGCTGTCCTGAAAAAAAAAAGCTATCTAAGATTTATAAAAGACAACAAACCATTCAATTACATGTCTATGACATGCTTTCATCAACCGACTTGACAACCTCACTGGAACAATCCAGTATGCACCATTTGTCATGCAAGCAATTCAAAAGGAAGAGAGCTCACACTAAAAATTGTCAGGTTTTGTGAAAGAAAAAAAAATGAATACATTTTCCAATATTTAAGGGAAAACTACAACAGGAGATTTTTCACAAGGCATTGACCCATACCTCTGTCCTGAAGAAGTTGTGCAACCTGATGCTGAGCTGTCCCGGTAACACCATGGAATAAGCCCACTTTGGTCAAAGCCTCCACAAGGTCTTGGTTCTCAGTATAAAGAGTGCCTACCCTGTTTCCAGCCATTGCAAAGTCCTGGAAAGGGCAAGATGAAGTCAACAAGCAAAAGAGCACTGACAGCAAATCTTTCGTAAAGGAAAAGCAGAGAATTTACAGTTCTGTCAGGAGTCATTAAAAAAAAAAAAAAAAAAAAAAGCCGTCCGCATAATGTGATGCAGCACAAGCACGTACCTTGCTCAGCCCCCACATTATATGTGTCCTCTGTGGGTCGGGCAAACTGAAATAAGGGCACATCATTAGCAGTTAAGAGGCGATCTTCAGCCACAATTACCATGATAAAGGGTACACATGAGTAATAATAAAGAGGAGAAGTTAAGACCGTACCTTTCCAGACTGAGGACACTGTGAAATGTTACTGATTCATCAAACACCGTCAGCATGTACACTTCATCTATGATGGCATGGATCTCATTTCTAAAGCAGACGGCAGAGCGATTTAGCGCAGAATACCCATATATAGCGCAAACACTATGACAACTGTTTTACAGCAATGACAACATGACCTACAGTAAAGGCATACTATACAAGTCGAAAAAAACTGTGATTCGTGGTTACAGCAGCTGATTGACTGTGAAGGTCTACACAGGCCTTTTGTTGGTAAGACCACTTACGAAACAAAAATTTCAGGACCTTTCGGATCACGTTGCTGAAAATGACAATATGCTGATTCTTAAGAAGGCTGTTAAAACAACATGAAGGACACGTGTCGCTTCGCATATGACAGAGGCTCTCGACCGTAAAATGTCAAGCGGCATATGCCGTGTTTTGGCAAGCTGCGGGACTGCAGACCAGAAGGATTACATGTAATGTCATGGTATTTTAAATTATCTTCAATCCAGCCATCCATTTTCCAGACCGCTGATCCTAATTGGCTGAGCTGGAGCCAATCCCAACTGATTTTGGGCAGGAGGCGCGGTATAACTTGGGCTCGTCACCAGCCAATCATAAGGTACATACAGACAAATGATTCCCACTCACATTGACTACTTGCAGTCAATAAACCTTTCAAAAGCAGAATATTGACAGGTTTCAAAAGTCATGTAAAACCAAATATGCTCAGATTGGGGCTTTTAAAAACCCAAATAAGACTCCTGGGTTACCCCTTTTCTAACCCAAATAAGAAAATGTGCTGTCACTTATATAGCGCTTTTCCTCAATAATCACAAAAACCTGGCAATTCTACAGGGGTGTGTAGACTTTTTAAATCCGTTGTATGTTTCCTTCAGTTACAAGTTATGTTATGCTTTACCAAATGCATGTATGAAGTGAGGGGTAAAACACACCTTTTGGCAAACTGCAAGAAGGAAAGCATCTCGTTTGGGGTGTAGATCTCAGCAAGAGGATTGTGAGGGTTCACCAGAATAATAGCCCGAATGTTCACCCCCTATTTGAAAAGCGACAGTTGCTCATCAATGAAACAGGATTTGTGCTTCCGGAATTCGCTGCAGAATTGAACCGTGAAGCAAACGGATGTGTAGATTACCTCTTGCTTAGCTCTTTGCATAGCTTCCTCCAGTTTGCTCACGGTGAGGTGAAAAAGTCGACCATCTTTGTTACCATCCTATAAATGTTTTTCAAAATAAGAAGGCAGTTCTCAACATCAACAGAGAGCCCGCTGTATCACATTAAATAGAGCACCTTAAGCTAAAGTGGAAAGAGTGTTGCTGATGGTACTATATATAATCATGGACCCCCGATGTCTATGGGAATATGGAGTCCGTTTGCGGATAGGGAAAATTTGTGAATAATTGACACTCCCTTATAATTGTAATTTAAAAAATATGGGGAAAAATGCAAATAAGCAGGGATCAGAAAAAAAAAACAGTGGTGGATGAGGGGTGGGTGTTGTCAGGATAGGTGAATTTGCAAATGCCGTATCACAAATATTCAGGGGTCCAATTGATATCTACTGTTGATATGAAGCAAATGAATCCAAGATGTGTGTTCCTACCTCAGATTCGAGAGGGGCATGGAACAACTTGACATCACTGTACAACTGCACGTCCTCAGTAATAGCACCATAGAAAGGGCTAGGAATGAGAATGGCATCTACAAAAAAGAAAATGTTTTGATAGACAATGCCACTTGGACACTGGAGGAGGAAATATTTTCTCGTAAAATGCAAAATGTATACAGACGCTCCCCAGGTTACGAACGAGTTACGTTCCGGACGATTGTTCATAAGGTGAATTCGTTCGTAAGTTGCTTCAGTGCTATATTTTGTCTGGAATGTATGTTTAAGGCTTATATTGACATCCATATAACGGGTAGAGAGCTTTTCGTCACGTTCTTCAGGGCTCGAGGGTTAGCTGCCCGCTAAACTAGCAGCAGCTTCAGCGGGGGAGAGTAGACGACCGGTCGTCGACCGGCGCGCCGGACGCCTCCCCGCCCGTTCCACCGTCACACGCCCGC
This sequence comes from Hippocampus mohnikei, assembly GCA_026261675.1. Lineage (NCBI taxonomy): Eukaryota > Metazoa > Chordata > Actinopteri > Syngnathiformes > Syngnathidae > Hippocampus > Hippocampus mohnikei. The sequence continues at coordinate 5,249,573 of JAKGUB010000331.1, read as the reverse complement.
CCCCCACGCCTCTCCCCGCGTCCGCCTTCGAACGTCGCCTCCGCCGTCCTCCTCCGCCCCGTTCGGCACTCGGAAAAAGGCGCGCAATACAAAATCTAACTCTTTTTTTTTTTTCGACAGACCCGTGAAAATGTTCGTATGTACCGTTTGTTTGTAACTCGGATGTTCGTAACTCGGGGAGTGTCTGTAGTGCTTAAAAGGGAACAAAAAATGTAAAGAAAATACCATGTATGTTCCAGCACTAGTCACATTAGTCTATTACAGCTTTCATGGAATAAGAATTCAGCGGAATAATCAATCAACGTAAACAGGTGGTGCCCTTTTACATTAATTGATTATTGTTGAGTGAAATCATTATCAGCTGCAGACCAGAAGCGCCAGTGGAGAATTGTTCATTCTTTACTAACTCCTTGGCATTTTTCGTAAACAAGCAGGGGAGGAAATGGCAAACACATGTCACCATTTCGTCAATTCGCACCCTCGGGAGAGTGAAAAGACAATAGGCGAGAACAAAAAGGTGGATAGAACGTTTTAAACCTTTATATATATATATATATATATATATATATATATATATATATATATATATATATATATATATATATATATATATATATATATATATATATATATATATATATATATATATATATATATATATATATATATATATATATATACACACACACACACACACACATTCGCAAAACAAACAGCTGCTGATAAATAAAATATGTACTAGTCTTGACATCTTGGGTTTAGTTCTTTAAATGGCAACTAGCAGACTTCATTCCCCTATTTTCTGAATACGCACCTCCTAAAATTATGTTTCCGGCCACTCTGGTTCACTCAAACTCTAAATTTCCAGCGGTTAATGTGTTTTTATTAGTTATAAGCTAGCACAGTGACAGTAAGAGGTTATTATACACATTTGTGAACTTACCTTTTGGGTCACAAATGACCGCTGCAATGCACGAAAAGAGGGCACTACATCCATTCATCGCCACAACCTGAATAAGTACAGAAATGAACCGCGTTATTTCACAGCCGAAAATAACCTTGTTGTCACCATGGAGGGCCCGATGATGTACAAATTAATTAAGTTGCTAAACTTGAAGCAAATGGCAATTTGGCCAATCAAGAAATTCAAATTAACTCAATTGGCAACATCAGCTATAAAAAAACAAAAAAAACAAAAAACGAACATGTGGCCTTGTTTTTTTTTCTCTCTGTCAATTTAAATTAGTTGGAGAGTTGCCTACAGCCTGAAAAGCCAGTGTGGGGTAATTCCTCTCATGAAAATTACACCAATAACAATTTCCTCTTTCATTTTTAAACACATTCACTAGTCTCAGTCTTCTTCAATACAGCAAATAGTGCTAATTTACCGAGTCATATTTAGAGGCGACGGCCAAGAAGGCATGCTATTGGTATTTCAATCAACGTCCAACGAAGAACTCCAAATATAGCTGCCCGAACACTAATTGTAACTAGTTGTTGGTATTGTAATATGCTAGTCTGGATCCTGACTTCTTTCCAGCTGCCATTGGGCAAGGCAGAGAACCCAGCCAACCTCAATTTAGGGGCCTGTTAGTGCACCTATCAATCTGTGTGGTGCAACAAAGACAAACTGGGTGCTAATTAGATTTCTCATCAGGGAATAATACATTTTGAAATTGAACTGGGAGTAAATGCAGAAGTAGTGCCATTCTACTTTCGGTGTACTGTTGAAGTAGCCCTATGCAAGACAAAAATCAATACTGCTTGTGTGTAAAACTGGACAGTTCTCTCTTTTATTGAAGGTCCAGACTGTCATTGTACTTGTATGTCTCCTGCACAATCTGCATACACGTCAAAACAACAGCACAATGACACGTATGTCAAATCTCTTCAAAATGCAAGTCCCCAATCTATTGCTGTTTAAGAGCATAAACATTAATTTGCTCGACTAACAATGTGAACTCTTTAGGTTTGCCAGACAAAGTCAGGAAACTATGACACGTTGAATGAAATTATATTTACTATTTTAACATGACAAAACCTCTTTATGTTGTGATAATGAAACTGCTGTATTGATGTCATTTTTCTGTTGGGGTGCCCAAATTTATGCACCTGATGACTTTTGTTGAAGGTAATTATTGCACACTTTTTCTAAATCCTATAAACTTCATTTCAATTTGTATCATTTAACTGAAATTGTTGATCTGACCAACCAATGATTTATAAAGGAAACTCTTGAAAATAATCAGGGGTGCCCAAACTTTTTCATAGCACTGTTATGCCAGTAAAAGTGAAGTCGAGCAACCTACTGCACATTTATATTAAGTCATTTCAAATGTAATGAAATCATGGGAAAACATTTAACCAGTAACCATTCATTACATTATGAAATGAATTCCACTTACATTGTCAGCTTTCAATAGCTTTGGAGAACGGCAATAGTGAGTTAGAAACTCGGCAACCGCCTCTCTCAGGCTGAAAGAACAAGATTGAAATAGAATTATTCGGAAATTGTCCTTTTTTTTTTTTTTTTAATTCAAAATAAAGGCAAATCACTTACAACGTATGTCCTCTCCAATCGCCATACTGCAACAGTGCTGGGTCAACATGTAGCATGTCAGATCGGGTCAACTGCATTGGAAAGCAAAGTGAAACTGTACTGTCTCGTACTATATTAATGCATGACAAAGTTCATCAAAATATAAAATGCAGAACAATTCCAGCTCGTATTACCCTTTTATGAAGAAGATCATAGCAGAGCTTGTTCTCGCTTGTTCCCAAATTGATAACACCCTGGGACATGGAGCACAGAGAGACAACTGTAATGACTTGCGTTTCTAAAACCTATCTGCTAAATGTCAGATGGAACAGTTGACTAACGTTAGGGTTGTCTATGTCATATCTGTTTGCTCCATAGTGAGCAAAGCCTGCCTGGAGGATGCCTTGTTGCTGTCGAATACTGTTACCACGATTGGACAGGTACACGCTGGCCTCGGGAGTCTTTGCACCTCCTACAGTTGCCAACGCACTCTCAGAAGTTGTGCAGGTCTTGACTGATGGGTGCAGCTCCGACTTCATTGTCTCCTTAGTGGAAACAGAGAGTGTGGAGGGAGCCTGTGTACGTGGCTGAGATGAGGATGGGGCAGAGGAGGCCGTTGATGTCGCCGGTAAAGCTGACTGATGGTCTGGCAGGGAGACGGCGGTGTTAGTGGGTGCCGTTTCGGTGGTCGCAGCACCCTGTCTGACTGCAGTTAACGCCCCAGTGAGCATGTTGAACAGGTGCAGCTCATGTTGGCGCTCCCGTTCCACTCTCTTCTCTTCTTGCTGCTGTCTGCGCTCATCAGCTTGCACCTCCTTCTCGAGCCGTGCCTCCTCCCAGGAGAGGAGGCGATCTTCAACGCACTGCTGCCACACGAGGAGGTTGGCAAGCGCTTTGTTGAGGGGGCCCTGGCTGCAACACTTTCCACCTCCATGGCCACACACGGTTTTGCCTGCCTTACGACGTCTCCTCTGTTTTGTTGCAGCTGGGGAAGGGAGGCTCTCCTGAGATGTATCATGTGGCACAGGAACATTTCCTAAGTGGGAAGCAGATGAAGCAATGTTCAGGTCAGTTAAACCTGTGGATACGAGAAAAGCATAGAGAGTATCATGACTCGTTTCTATTAACTCTTAACATGGAAAAGACAATAGGCCTATAGAATCAAATGCAAAGCAATGATCGATGACTGTAAAATGAAAAAAATTGTTCCAAGTAAGTCCAGGCATCGACACCCAATTCCCCTAACTACTTCCCACTCCTGCCCTCTTTTGTCTGATACCTATCTCTGACAGACTTGATGGTGATGCACTATCAATGTTTTTATTATTATTTAGCTGGGCTGCAAATGGGCTCTTAAAATAATTTGTAGAGAAGAACAGTATTCCATATGGTGTCTCCTTTTATTGGCCTAATGTACTGTACGCTTTTATTATTTTTTGACAGCATTTATATCTGACAAACGTTTTTCCCCCCCTGCTATTCAGTCTCATGATACTTGCCGTTTCACTTTATTTGTCACGGTTTTAATCCTAGTTGGATGTTGTGTTAGTTAAAATTGTGGAAAGCATGTTAATTAGTTAATATTTTGCATCACATTATTAGTGTTCTCATTATTGTTAATAGTAGTACAAATACTCTAAACATCAATATTATTACCTCATGCCATTTTAAACTGCAGAAAATTGCTCATCATTATACTGACATTCAAGTATCCAATTTAACATGCACATAAAAAAAGAAAAATACATATTGCACATGCATAAAAGACAATATATTTTTTTGTAAAACAATTGTCATTTTTGTTTGTTTGTTTGTTTTGGTTTGCTTTGGTGAGTGATGGGGGGGCTATAAAAAAATGTCGGTCTGACCCTGCGTGTTGAGGAAAAAAAATAATTGATTGAGCCCTAAGATTTCTCAGAAAACAATAAACATTCAATACACGGAAAATGGAGGGAAACTCTGACCACCCCAAAACGAAATGCCTAAATTAACATTTTTGGAAGAAATAAAAATCTGATTCTCGATAATAAGAAACCTTGGATCATTAATGATGGCAACATAGAATGTCCCTGGAGTGAATGGGATTGTGTTTGTGCTGATTTTGCAGATCTGATCAATGATGCCATTGATCTGGTCTTACGGATCAGATCTGTGTAAAGTCTACTCCAAATCCCGAGTCCGGCTGAGTGGAGTTTGTGCGGCCCTTGTGTGGGTTTTCTCTGGGTCCTCCTGCTTCCTCCAACTTTCCAACAACATGCATGTTAGATTTATTAATGCCTTTCCCATAAGTGTGAATGTAAGTGTGAAATGTTTGTCTGTGTGCTATGCGATGGCTGATGACCATTTCAAGGTTTATTTTGCCTCTCGCCCAATGTCAGCGTGTAGTTGCACATGAGCCACATCACTTGTGAACCTAATGAGGACAAGCAGCACAACAAATAGATTAATATTGGTTGAAACATTTCCTTTGTTTGCATTTCCCTCAGTAGTGAGATACTGTTATGTTTACCTGTTTACGCCCGATGAACTAGCAAGTCAAGTTTATATTTGTAGCCCTTAACTCAATCATTGCCATTGACAAGTCAATTTCTGTTTTTCATCAGTAATGGGTGGGAGAGCATATGATGCTACTCTACTGTAAATTTCAAACTGGGAAATGGCTTTACTGATGCACAACCACCAGTCGATGCCCCATTTTAGATATGAGATCAGTACAGTTCGTCAGTCCACTGTTTGTGAGTCTACTAGGAGAAATGGCTATTAAAAAAAATGTAAAAAGGCAGAATCAAACTTTTCGAGTGAAAGGACTGGAGAGGGTCTATTCTCTCATTTAGTATATATAATCATTGACAAAAAAATCCTGTTGGTGTCAAAATGCTCTAAAATGGCTGGCAGTGAAGGAGGTTTAATTACAAGTGTCTCAAGGGGAGTCACAAACCTACAGTGGACAAATATTAGCAACATTTGCTCATCTAAACCCCAGCTATCAATAGCATTTGACATAAGCCAAAATCTTAGCACAACCACCGGCCACCGAATAGGCGAGCCATGTTGCATCCATCCAACCACATTTTCTGATCTGCTTATCCTCACAAGTGTCACGGAGCATGCTGGAGCCTATCCCAGCCACCTTCGGGCAGTAGAGGGCTACACCCAACTGGTTGACAACAGTAAACAAACCATTAGTGGTAAGAGACACACCTATAAGGATTAGTGAAAGTGTTCCATTAACATGCACGTTTTTTGGAATATGGGAGAAAACCAGAGCATCCTGAGAAGCGATGTTTCAAAACATGTTTTTTTTTTTCTGTCACATGAGGAAGCGCCTCTTTTTCTCCGTTGTGGCGTGGCCTCAATGGAGGAGTTGTTTGCATCCCCCCTATCAAACTCTTGCGAGAAATGTGAGGTGAAATGACACTTCGCCTACGGTTTGAACGTAGCCTAACGGGCTCTATAAAAACAAAATTTTCCAATTAGCAGAAAATTCCACCGTTACAAAAAGAGAAGGAATGGTGGTTGCCCTGTATGTGATATTTTAACTTCAACCTAAATTATCCTTTGAATTTCTCACAGGAAGGAGTAATATTGTTGTTGCAAACCATACCCACAATAATTAATGCTGACTACAGTTACATGCCGTCAATAGAGTATTCGGGTAAAGGTCGAAATTCAAATGTTTTAAACATTCAGAACAAATCGTTTAAATGCATAGGAAGACCAAGTTGTACAGTTTTCAGTTAAAATTTCACAAGTGTCAATAATGTTGTGATGCAATGTCTGCTGTAAAAAATAATGTACCGGTAATTAAAAATAAATAAATAAATAACCTGAAGGGGAAATTTTTGAAAAAGCAGAATTGTCGCCTTGAGCGAGTATATCCTCTGTTCCCAGTGAAGCTCTTCCATCTGTTTCCCTTTCATCTCCAGATCTGTAACACAGATCTGGTTGTGCGACATCAGTGTTCAGCAGGATTGCCTCAGCATCCTCACATTTTACATCCAGTGGATCTTCAGTTTTAGGGGGCTGACCAAATAGAAACCCACCCGAAGTAGCTGGACCAAAAGAGCCTTGGGAGGAATTCCCCTGCAACGAGTCACTTCTATCTGGGCTCTGAAACAATTGCTGCGCAACAAATGTTCCACCCTGAGTGGAAGATGTGAGAGCCGGTCGGTTAGCTAAAACTCGATCCATCACATCGTAAAATTTCCAAGATCTCGATTTGTGGTTGTCCTTAATACGACGATACTCCAGCTTCATCTTTTTAATTTTCTCCCTGCACTGGTCGCCTGTGCGGAACATGCCCTTTTCGCGCAGAATGAGTGCGATGCGGTCAAACACACGCTGGTTGCGCAATGAGCTTTCCAATTCTATCTGGATGGAGTCCTCGGACCACAGCTGGAGCAGCTCCACGATCTCTTGGTCTGTCCAGTTGCTGCCTCGCTCGTGCCTCCTGCAACGAGGGTCCATCTTTCCTCTGGCCGTAGGTTATGCGATGACGTTATCTGCAAAACTGGCAAGAAGAATCAGCAGGCTAAACATTATCATCACAACTTGAGACACGCAGACCATGCAAGTTGAGCAAGGATGCAATGACTTTTTAGTGTCAATCCTTCTGTCTTTAATTTATGAGGTTCGTACACTTTTGTAGTAATGGTATTCTTTATTTTTAGCATCGACTTTTGCAAAACTTCAAACCGTCAATTTCCAAGACAGAAAAATTAACACTTTTTCCTGGCATTTTGTTTGCAAATGTAGTATGGTATTTCAGAATACAGTCGGGCTGCAATAAACATTTATTTAAGTAGTTGACTAATCACCAACAGTAATCACGATTAGTCGACTAATCGGATCATATCGTCAGCCTCCTAAAATAACTGCTTGTCTTTTTTTTTACCAGATTGATTTCATTTCAGGTGTATAAATAAATGCTCTGTTTAACTTTGAATGTAGCGGATATTTAAGGCATTTTTTTAAATGACGTAAACCATTATTTTAAGAGGGCGACGGTATGCAAATCACAGCATACAGCACTAGCAAGCAGCTCCTCTTATATACCATTATCTTACATCTTGAATTCCTCAAGGTATGTAAAAATTAATCATGAAGAAAATTATGATCGTACATTCAAATTTTATTCCATTTCCAGCATTCCTTGGGCAATCTAAAAACAAAGACAATTATGCTGATAGTACAATATTTGAACTTTTAGTTAAGTACTGTTTCCTTTAACATTTATAACAATGTTAGGTGCATTTAAACATAGAACAAAAAACTGCATAGTTACAGTCTACACACCAATTACTGTTATGAATACAAATGATCATCATATAAAAATAAATTTAACTTCAATGGCCTTAAATGACTTATAAGTCGTTTTTATATTTACAAGACTGTGCTACCGTCTGAGTAAATTTGGGCTCAAGAAAACAAAATTAAACACATCTTCAAAGTATTGAATCAGATTTCAAAACTAAATGAGGGAGACATCGAAATCGAAAAGTACATTCTCCACAAAAATGAAGTTTTCGTCTCACTAAAAGACAATGAAAAAGTTCATTTTGTGCTCAGTGCTCACAATTTGTACTACGTTGCACATCTCATCTTAATCTACAGTACTATGTTGTTCATTGCAAGGAAGGTGAACATTTCTGTGTTCTGGCGGAACACTTGCTCGCTTTTGAGCGCAGATGTTCCTTGCTGCAGTGAAGATCCGCTCCGATGGGGCGGAGGTAGCGTTAAAAAACCCCATCGTCGCCACATTTCCTATTCAGTTATTACATTGCTGTAACAATGTTTGCAATACACACAGTGGGATAAGTGCTGATGTCATTGTTGATCTGAAGATCATATTAAAGTTTACATTTACAACTCTACAGCTATGAATAACTCACTCACGTTGACATTAATGTTAGCAGCTAAGCTAACCAGACAAGCTGTTTACAGAATCCGAGACGACTGTCCCTCGTCGTCAGAAATAGAATCGGACAAAAGGTGCTTCCGTCGCAAATGCTCGCGCATTGCCGTCGTGCTGCCATGAAAGGCAATTTCTACTTTGCATATTCTACATTGCACATTCTTCGCTCCGACGTCTTCGTTGAAATGTTCCCAAACTTTCGATGTCCGATGACGGTTAGCCATGATAGCATTAGCATACTACGCTGACGGTATCCTGTTCATTCAAACTGGTCAGTGTAGGCGTAGCTTTGCCAGGGGCATCACGGCTGGCCCTGATCAACGCTACTGCGCATGTGCGTCAACTGGGCACAAAAAAATTCTATGTGTGGCGGGGTTCACAGATGCTGCTTTCAGAGAAACATAACTGCAAAAATAATACCGACTAGTCGAGGCCTGAAATTAATTGTCGACACTTTTGGTCGTCGACGTCGTCATCGACTAATTTTGGCAGCCCTAGAATACACGTTGAGTAGAAAGTAGTTTTCGGCTTTGTTTGAATTTGCACATAGTCTGATTATTTTAGGGGGCAGGCCGAGTCAAAAAACGTTTGCATGATTCAAATCAAGCGTGTCCAAACTACTGCCATCCATTTATTAGCGACCTCCGGCATAAACTAAAACGAACATTTAACACGGCCAGTGTCATTTGCCTGCATTGTACTACAGTGCTTTATTTCCAAAATCTGTGGCAAGGCGGCGGAAGAGAAATTCATTCTCTAGCATCCTGGTTTTCAACCAATCACACATCATTACATAAGGACATGACTCAAAGGTCGGCTCAGTACAAAATAATTATGTTATGGTTTTGAATGTAGAAATGTGATTGTTTTTTTTTTTTTTTGCTCAGTGCAAGGGTGGATGGATCTAAGCCTCCTTCGATTTTTCTATATGTGGACCTGGAAAGAAAGACACCAATGATTGAAGTATAAGAGTGTTATTTTGGTTTTAAAACTCCTCTTTGAACCAGTATGAATAGCAAACCTCCTGAACTTCAATTAAAAATATATTAATGTACTTTTCAAATGGGGAAGGGTGCAATTTCACAAGAGCATCATTTGTGAAACCCTCATGAAAACATATTTACAGTTTTACACAGATTATTGTCCTCTGTAAGTACTTGACAACCCCGCCCAAATTATCAGCCTGTGCTGAAAACAAAACAGAAAAAAAATAGTTCTTGTTGAGGAAAATTATCCGATTTGACTTTTCAGGCAAGGTGCATGCTTGAGCGCAGTGGCCAGGCGCTCGCCTGGTTAAAAATACAGTATATGTGTTTAATGTGTATTGATGGTTTTGACAACATGAAGCTGACGAATCTTTGAGTAGCACTCGGAGATGTACCTTGTAAGAAAAGACAAATATTATCACATGCTTACTAGTGAAATATGCATGTTGCACTTCTCCCACACTTATTGGTATAACCGTACACCACACCCGGTTGCTTTTCGCTGTATAGACAGAACGTAACGGGAAACATCGCACAGAAATCCATGTATTCAAGCGAAGCAAAATCAGTGAGTGGCAACGCAACATGGCCGCCATCAACATCACTTGTCGCACAAACCCTGTGCTGAGCGCCCTCTACTACAGTGACCTAATTCATATGTAACGTGAATATAAATCCACAAGATGCCGCTATCACACGGCCGTCGTAAAACAAGTCGTAAGTCTTTTCTTTTTTTTAAACACATAATTTTTGAAACACACATTTCTGTCCAATATTTATTGTAAAAGTATAAGTGAAGAGATAGATAGATAGATAGATAGATAGATAGATAGATAGATAGATAGATAGATAGATAGATAGATAGATAGATAGATAGATAGATAGATAGATAGATAGATAGATAGATAGATAGATAGATAGATAGATAGATAGATAGATGGTGGGCCAGTGGTTAGTGCGCTGACCTCACAGTGCAGAGGTGCAGGGTTCGATTCCAGTTCTGGCCCCCTAGTGTGGAGTTTATATGTTCTCCCTGAGCCTGCCTGGGTTTTCTCAGGGTACTCCTGTTTCCTCCCACATTCCAAAAAACACGCATGGCAGGCTGATTTAACACTAAATTGTCCCTAGGTGTGAGCGTGGAAGGTTGTTCGTCTGATTGTGCCCTGCGATTGGCTGTCAACCAGTTCAGGGTGTTCCCATCCTACTACCCGAAGACGGCTGGGATAGGCTCCCCTGGCGACCCTTGTGAGAATAAAGTGGATCGGAAAATGGATGGACGAGGGACGCGGGCGTGTTGCATGCAGCCTATTGCAGCTGTCTTCGGGCAATAAGCGGGGGACACCCACTGTTTGCCAGTCAATCGCAGGGCACACATAGGCGAACAACCATTCATGCTCTCAATCACACCAATAGGGACAACTTGGAGTGTTCCATTAACCTTCTGTGCATGTTTTTGAATGTGCAGGGAAACCGGAGTACCTGGAGACCCCCCCCCCCCAAAGTAGTATAACTGTGTTGTGATACCTTTTTTATTTTGTTTTTTCAATCCTGCTGCTTTACCCTGTACCGCTGTAACACTAATGTAATTAAATTCAATTTCCAGCCTCTCTCTCTCTGAGACTAATAAAGGACTTAATTCTTAATTCTTCTTATATATTAATATGTGACTACAGATAACACATGAGTCAACATTCAGCAAGAAAAAAAATCCGGGTATAAAGATGACAAAAACGTGTAGCGCAGAACATAAAACCAGGCTCAAGCCCCGCCCCTTCCAACAATTACGGTGACCCGAATCAAGCACGCTCTGGATACCGTCTAAGTGACGCATTTCCTGGACAAAGGAGAAGGTTTGTTGTCATTCAGCCGGTTGTCAACGCGCTTGCATCCTGCGCTGACCCCACGCAGCTTCCATTCACCCGCTTTGTCACTGTCTAGTTAACCTATGTGGAACTCTGTCTTATGAGCAAGGGGTATTGACTGTAATGTCAGAAGAACGGCGTTTAATGGAAGAAGGAATTGCTTTCGAAGCTTGAAGTCACCCGGCAAAATAGAATCATCCTGAAGATGGCAAGTTGGTTGTGGACGACAGGCTAGCATTAGATCTCCAATCCAAAGATGTGGATAACGTCTTGAGCCGCCAATATCGATTTTAAGTTAAAGGGCAAGTGGCGAGAGAAAGAATCAGTACCCACCCGACTGGAGAAGGGGATGGGTAGGCATGACGTCTTGGATTTTGACGTGACATGGTACGAGTGGCTTTTTGTTGTTGAAACTACAAGTAAAACGTGTTCCCCAGAGGGTGGGTCGCTATGGCAAAGTGGGTGGGAGCAAACGGAGGGTTAGTAGAAAGCTCAATTGTATGTTAGCCTTATATCGGTGCCACGGCTGCCGACGAGCATCTCACCAGTCTGCCAAGTCAGGTGAATCCGTTCCCAGTCTTGATCCCAGGCGATGTGATCCGGTGCAGGTGTCCCTCGTTCTTCCAAGGGAACCGCTCTCCGCGGTGCGTCCTCTGAAGTTTGTTGGAGGTAAGACTCAGTCCCTTGTCGATATACGGTGTGTATATATATATGTATATATATGATGTGTTTCCGTTGCATATCGCCAATTTCTATTTCATGGCTTTATTTGCCCAGTACATCCACCCTTCTCAGCTTCTGTCAGATGTGCATTAATTTCATCATTATCCACGCCATGATATAACCACCCCCTCATCATCTGCATTCATCTCAGTGAAGTGGGAATTGATATTAAGTAAAATATACTGTACATTAGATATGCAGAAAATCCAACCTGACCCCACCCCCCCATGCCCCCTCCCCACCACAAAAAAAAACAATATTTTAGCCATCTCTTAAATTGTGAGGTGCGGTAAACACAGTCATATAAAAAAAACTTAAATGGCCTTTGGGCAATCATTGTAGATCTGTTTACTCCCCTTTCAGTATGCATGTTGATATTAGGGGTCAAGGTCACCATAGCTCGACAAACAGAATTCAAGATTTGGCCTTAGCAGTCATTTATGGAGGCTCATAGCATCGGCATGTACTTTAGTATTCAAATGATGTCTTTTTAAAAATTGATTTAATGTCATATCCTATTTGATTTAGAATGCACATTCTGTATATTGCACTGCATACATATTCATACAGTTGCTCCATATTTATTTATAGAGAAAAGCTACTTGTATGTTTACAGTATTATCGATTCAGCCTTGACATCACCTCATCATGTGTTAATTCCTCCATGAAAAGGTTTCAGCAATGCAGATTAAAATTCAGATCTATGTTTCTTGGAATCAGACAGTATTTATCAGAGGCACAACATAGTCAAGATACAGAGAACAATGTAGAAAGGCAAGATGCCGTTGGGGTAAGTTCTCAGTGACAATGATGTGTGAATAGTGTTTTATAAAAAAGAAATGTACATGGATCTCCCTGGTAACCATTGTTTCTAGACTGCATTTCTATCTGGAGTTCCCGCTGTTTAAAGCAGTACGAGCAAAAAATTGTTTTGATGAAGAGAAATTTAATCTCAGTGCTGTCACTCAATTTCCCGTTCATCTCAGACAAAGGCTCTTTTGCAACTACTGTGTCCTGACTGAGCACAGGGCAATATGTTGTTTTTTTTCTGTCACCCTGAGCTCCATCTACTCTTATGAATGGATGCTCACCTGTCAAAGTTCTGCACCATCACTGCAACATACTGCTGTGCATTCTTTTAGAGGACAGCCCAAAGCACATGGTGGGTGTTCATTTGGCTTGGGCACAGCCTGAAATAGAACTTGAGTGCTGGTTATGTTGTGCTACCTACCTACATCTCCTAAGCCAGCAAGTTACAATTTTAACAGCATTGCTTGCTTGACTGTTAATCGACTTATGAAAAAAGAAACTATAAGCTGATCTCACGGGAAGAATGTAACATGTGACAAAGAATAAACCTTTTTCTCACTGCCACATCACATTTTGCTGTTGACTGAATGGAAAATGCTGCATTTTAGTTCCTCAATGTGGGAGGGAACGTCTCAGTCATAATAGTAAAGACAGTCACCCATACCTGACATCTTGCACGTGATCAGTACATAACGCTAGTAAATCAATTATGGCATCTGAAAATACACACACACACACACACACACAAAAATCATGACAGAAGCTTCTCGATGGCCACTTACAGTGTTTGATCAAGGTGAAACATTTAATCAAATATGATTGGAGCTGTACCACATCTTGACATTTTGAAATTCCTCCTCCGGGGTCTATTAACGAGTAATGATTGCAAGTATCGTATAGTTTAAGCTGTTAAATTTTAAAACGGTGTGGACGACAGCAAATCATAAATTAATTTCTTCTTGAGTGATTTTAATTAGCATTGTAATAAAAAGTAGTAACTACATTACATTTTTAAAAATGGTAACTCAAACTTGTACACCCAATTCTTGTATTTAGAAATAATAAGGGATGTACATTTTATATTCATCACCGCAACTGTATATGTGTTAACTACGCCCTACATATTTATTGAAAGAGTTGTAATGTAAAGCTTTACTGCCGACCATGGCCTCATAAAATTGTGCCTGTGCTGTTCGGTTTTGAATTTGATGTGAGAGGGTAAATCTGACCCAGCAGGGACGCTGTTAAGAAAACGTTTGTCTTTTTCACTCACTCTGTTCTGTCACCTCTAGGTCACTGTTCCACTTTACCGCCACAAGGGAGTGCAGCTCCACTTTGCCTGTGACGCAGTGAGAGACCCACGGATACACTGCCCTGCGTTCTACTTTTCATGGATGCCCAGGTGGCTCTGCTGCACTTATGGACAGTCCTTGTCCTGACATCAGAACTGAATTGGATTGATACTGCAGAGGTCTACACCAATGCTTGGGCCGTCCAGATTAACGGAGGCCCCGAGGAGGCTGACCGCATCGCAAAGGAACACGGTTTCATCAACCATGGCAATGTGAGTTGGACATCCAATATACTGTATCTGTGTGTGTTTGCGCTTGTTCTCAAGCTGTTGCTGTCATGCGTGATTGTCCTCACAACACTCCATGTGGCACCAATTCCGTCAGTGTTGGAATTCTCTCTGCACCAAAAATGTGTTGCTAACTGCACTTCTTTTAGTGTTCACTTGTTATCTTTGCTGGAACATGCTGTAATCTGAAGTGCAAACATTTTATATTGATCTGACATAAAATATATAGAGTGCATAAAAAATGTTTTTCCTCTATCAGTATATTTTAATGCTCGGTCACAGGACTTGTAAACATTTCTAGTTTTCTTTCTTTCTTTCTTTCTTTCTTTCTTTCTTTCTTTCTTTCTTTCTTTCTTTCTTTCTTTCTTTCCTTATTTCTTTCTTTCTTTCTTTCTTTCTTTCTTTCTATCTTTCTTTCTATCTTTCTTTCTTGATGATGACTAACAATTGGCTTGGGTAAGAATATAAAGTAAGTTACATAGAAGTTTAAGAATAAGTAACTGGGGCAGACATTGCATGGGAAACACTGTGGCTTGCTAGCTTCCTTTCAACTGTCTCTGGAAATGATAGTACATGTAATCTATTTTAAACTCTCAAGCTTGTCAACTTTATATCCTGAATGACCCACATTTTCCATAACTAAATACAAAACTACCGGTAGTTACACGCTAGTGTCATTTTGAACTTCAAACTCAAACTTTTGAAATGAGCATGTTCATTTCCAATTCTCTTGACACATTGTCCTGGGTACAATCTCATCTGAAAGAATGTCTCTTAATGTCTTCATTGTTCACTCAGAGGTCACTGTTGCTGGTGGTTCATTGTCTTTTGGAGGACTGTCTCAATGTCCTCATTTTGTTTTTGATTCAAGTATTAATCTGTTTAAGAAAGCCTCAGTTTCCTAACCAGTGTTGAAATATTCTTGTCCCACACAGCATAGGTGTCAAACTCAAGGCCCGGGGGTCCAAATCCGGCCAGCGACATCATTTTATGTTGCCCTTGAAATCACATCATGTGTGTCAACGCCATGTCTCTTTAAAGGGTTTAATGGTTGGTTACATATTGGATTCTTTTCATTGTCGTGAATTTCACTATGGGGAGTGCCTCTTCCGCCAGTGTTTCTCACGGTCAAACAAATAAGTATTATTATTTTAGTCTCTGGCCACCGAGTGCAATTGCTACAGAGGGTTGGTGTGCAGAGTATGTGATACAGCAGTGATGGTACGGCAGGGGGTTATGTGAGGTAATACATTTGGCAAGGCTTTTTGAAGCCAGTGGATTAGACTGGAAAGGTCTTCGTCATTTTTTCTGTCATCATTGTTCTGTCATCCTCAGTGGTTGTTCTCGACTAGAGGGAGGCTGGACGGAACAGATATATAATAGAGGGTAATGGGATTTCTATCTTTTATGTCATTGTAGGAGTATCATAAAGACGATTATTTGTTCACTTCTGTGCCCAGTAATGCCCAAATGACTCTTTGTGTATGTGTAGTTTTGCTTCCTATAGCTCAGTGTGAATTTGTTGGACTGTAGAAGAGAAAGTGTTTGTAATTGTTCAGTACCAGGCATTGTGTAAAGGGGTAGGTGTTATTTTCTAACTGATTTGATGTTTTGATTTGGGGTTTTTGGAATTGTTGTCACACATAAATGTTTCAGATCATCAAAACAATTTTCATATCCCAAGAAAACAACCCAGGTAAACTGCTGTGATTTTTATTTATTAAAGAGACAGAAAACCAAGCCGACCTCTCCCTTTGTAAAACACGAATTGCCCATTGAACCTAATACCTGGTTGGCAGCAACAACTGAAATCAAGCAATTATCATAACTGTTGATATCTTTCGTATCCCTGTGGAGGAATTTAGACCCTTGCAGAATTGTTTCAACTTGGTCATAGTGGAGGGTTTTCGAGCATAAACTGCAGGTTTTAAGGTCATATACACAGCGTCATGATTGCATTTTAAGTCCAGACTTTGACTTGACCACTTTGAAACCTTCAAGTTATTTTGTCTCGTTTTTTTTTTCCTGGAATCATTCAGAGGTAGACTTGTTGGTAAGTTTGGCTCGTTTTCCTGCTGAGCTTGAGCACTTGAGGTCCTTGAGTACCCAAAGTGATGTCCAGATGTTTTTTGATTTTCTGCTAGACAAAGGACTTTCATCACACTGCCACTAACACGTTGGAGTGCATATTTCGCAAAAAGCTCAACTTTTGTCTGGTGAGTACTTTTTTTTTCCTCCAAAAGTTTAAAGTTGTTGTTTTTTTGGCAAATGTGAGTCAAGTAATGCCAGCAGTTCTTTGCAATGTCGTTTTAAGTTCTTTTGTTGAGCTCAATGAGTCCGTCATTACACATATGGAGCAGTTTTGCTTCGCCGACTTGTCCTGTGAAGCAAGCTTCTCATTGATTTTCCATGCGTCTCATCATTCACATAAAGTCCCTGAGCATTCTTTGGACCACACACAGCAACATCATACATGCGCACGGTAGCCAAAGCGTTATCACACCTGCCCAAAACCTGAGATGATGAGATCAAGTTACATGATGTGAGTATGTTACCAAAAAAAATTTCTGATCTCACTGTGTTGGCTTTGGGCCCCCAAATTACAAAAAAAAATTTAAAAATCAAAAAATATAAATAAGAGAAAAAATAAAGCTGCATTTAGGAGACATTGTCTATTTAAATGCACGTTTATTGCTGGGGCTGATTGTCACACACACACCAACCCCGCTCAGCATAATATGTGGCAACAGGCTTGCAAAGGATACAGTGAAGTCTGATTGGGCTCATCTCAAGTCTCTTAAATGCAACATTCACAGCGATTTGCTCCTCAAAATGTTGATAGCGACCCAGAAGTTGTTGTCATGCTGCCACATTAAGGAGTGTCTCAGTTGTCATAAATGTGCATTGAGGTGTGAGGTTCGAGCATCTTGAAGGCTCCTCGGGCTATCTCAAATCGAGGGACATCTGATGTGTCATCTGCGCAAGTCCTGCCGCTCCTCAACGGTGACATATGAAAATGGATTTGTAACAGCAGGACAGTCAGCATTGCAGGATTTCAAAGTCATGAAGCAGTAACAGTCTTGATATTTGACTTTAATTTGATTCATCTTGAAACAAAGCGTAAAGTCGACATTTTGCAGTGAGTATTAATCCTCCCATGTAGATGGTGCATTTGTGACAAACGTCAATAACGTGATCTCCTTTGTAGCAATCGTCTCCATCAGATGGTGGTACAGAGCAGCGATTGTCTCATTTTCCCC
Source organism: Hippocampus mohnikei (assembly GCA_026261675.1). Lineage (NCBI taxonomy): Eukaryota > Metazoa > Chordata > Actinopteri > Syngnathiformes > Syngnathidae > Hippocampus > Hippocampus mohnikei. The sequence continues at coordinate 5,231,900 of JAKGUB010000331.1, read as the reverse complement.
AAATATCTGTACCCCCACCCATCGTGCTACTGTAAATCTCCTCACTCCTCAATGGAAGGTCTGGTCCGAGCTGCTAGCATATAACCAGAGGAGCGAGGAGCTAGAAAAACTGCGATTTGAGAAATGAGATGAGCCCATTGTGTCCCATTATCCTTCCATTAAAATGGGACCAGGACATTGAAAAGAAACCAGCCAGAGTCATTTAAACAGCAGTGTCATGCAAATGTAATTTATTCATTTATTTATCATAATAATACCTGTAATCATTGTTTTTTATGTATTTCTGTGTCCCTCCAACAAAATATTTCCTTACATAAAACGTGTCACCCAAAAAAAAAAAAAAAGGTTGGGGACCGCTGCATTAGATGACTAATATCAGGAAATGTGAATTAAACATAAAATAAAACCATAAATACCATACCAATATCATATTTGGTATTAATTCTTACCTTACTTTAATATTGTGGTAAATGGTTTGCGTTCCTGAATACATTTTTAAACATGTATTTAGTAACTGTATTGTGATACATTTTTCAATAACATAACCCTCGCTGCCTTGTTGCCTCAATCCTTTTCTCACCCACCACTTTACAATGGCACTGTCGCTTTTTTCTTCCGCAATGTGGCTAAATCGGTAGTGGCCCATCAATTTGTTATGTGTTGTCTTCCTCTCTTCAGATCACAAATCTTAAACAGGGTAGCGATAGTAAATAGCCATATCTCTGTTTTCCGTACTCAGCGCTGCAATGAAATTGCAATGATGGCTGCTGCCAGGAATACATTAAACTGGCCTATTCTCATTAATGTTACTCAAAGATGTAACATAATAAAATCTATAGAATGTATATATGTGGCTATTTGGCTATAATTTCCCTCAGTGCTATAAAATGAAGCCAACATATTCTTGCTCTGTGCTGGATAGTTATATTGCCAAGGCTGTACAGGACCATTGCCAATTTCTCTCGATCCTTAAAAAACCTCCGTTTGATCCACCACCCTGCTAGTCAATCGCTGCTCTTCTTTCCAGTTCACTTCAAATGCTCTGGATGATCTTGTAGCAAAACATACAAAACTCACACTAAGTCTTTGGTCTTCATATGGGTCAGATAATTTGTCTCTGGCTGCGTGGGTTGAGTGGATGTTATTGCTCAGAAATGACAAATGCTTCCATGTGACTGTAGATGTATGAAGGACAATTTGCTCAGAGTGCAGGCTTGGGAGAGTTGATTCCGGTTTTTCAAAGGTGATTTTTTTTTCTTTTGAAATTGTCAGCCTAAATGCATCAGAAAGTGTCATTTCCTTTATCATCCCTAAGTAGGTAGAGCCACGAGACATGTCTTTTGTGTGCTTGTGTATTGCCATTCATTTGTTCAGCTAGGAGATAATTTATTTAAAGGAACATCAAAGAATCTGTAGCAAAGTATCTTGCCTTCTCTCGCTTTCTCTCTCTCTCTCCCTATCTCTTTCTCACTCTCTCTCTCTCTCTCTTCTTACATTCATCCCCCCTAGGCCCACTCCTCTCCCCCTTAGTCACACAGTCTTGTTTTCTCTCCAGTTTGTTTGTGTTTTGAGGTGTTAATATCCAAGTTTCACACAAACTCATACTCCACAGTATTATGCAGCTCAAAAGCACAATGGCTGCACTTTTGCAGTTTCTGCAGTCTATTCCCAAAAGACTCTGGAGGAAAAATAAGGGCAGCCTTTCCAGATAAAAGCCGTCAAGTCCTTTCTACAAGAATGCAAGGAGAACAAGATAAAAGAAATCTAACCTTTGTTTGAGCTCCACAAAACAATGATTGTTGAGCGGAAGTTTTTTTTTTTTTTTTTGGTCAACAGTTCAATTTTTAGACTCTAAGCTCATAATGTGTGAAATGATTTTTTTTGTATGCAATTATCTTCGAGATCTGCTATAAGATGGATGTCAAACTCAAGGCCCGGGGGCCAGATCTGGCTCGCCATATCATTTTGTGTGGTCCGCGAGAGCAACTCAAGCATGTCAACTTTTCCATGATGCTTGCTGAAGTCTGAACCAAAATTTCAAATTGGCATATGTAATCCATCATCACATAGAGATATTGCAAGCATGATCTCATTACGTACTTTTTACATTAATGTAAACAATGCCTGAACAAACCATTATTTTTTACCTCTGATTTCAAAATTAGTTATCCACCAATTCGTTGTGCACCGAATATGTAATATGTGGAGGTGATTAAACATTTATGAGGTTTAACAAAATTCACAGTCATAATGGCCCTCTCAGGAAAACCGTAACTGTAATGTGGCCTGCGACAAAAATGAGTTTGACATCTCTGTGCTACAGTCTTAGTTTAGGAGAGTTGTGTTTCACAGAATGCGGTTTGACAGTGTGTGCAGTGACAATAAGTGATTGTTTATCCGGAGAAAATCCACGCAGGCACAGGGAGAACATACAAACTCCAAACAGAAAGGCCGCAGCCCGGATTCGAACTCTGGACCTTAGTACTGTGAGGCGGACCTGCTAACCAGTCACCAACTGTGCCACCACTAATTCACCTTAGTATTGCTAATTAGTCGATGTTGGCAGCTATGTTGGTTATTCTATTTTAGAATGCATGTTTTAACAAATATTTTGTCCGTTAACTGTCTCGCTGAATAGTGCAGTTATCCATCTCGTGAGGAGAGAAAAAATCTCTGCCTGTATTCTCACCTGAGGATCCAAGACATGCGGCAAATCCAATGGCCACAAAGTTGCTCATCAAATTGCAGCTTAGGGTGTGCTGGTGTAAAGTGCTCCTATAGACATCCTGTGTTTGTTATGGAGGATCTGTGAGGGGCAGAGGATCTCCATCTTACAGGCTGCAACTCAACTGAACTTTATTCATAAAGCACACTAAAACACTGGCTAACTGGATGAGACAGAGAGCAGACGGTATTAGGTTTGTGTGTCGAAGTGATAGAAGTTAATCAAACTGATCTTTCATCCTTTGAGACAGTTTGTACTCTGTTGTTTTGACATCATTCTCCCTTCACTCAATTGTCTCCTCTTCAGGGGCTTTTTTAAAGTCTAGCAACGAGGCACTTCTGCCTCTACATTATTTCACTCACACTATACTCCACTTAAAAAATTGTTGTAAAACCTGGTGTATCTGCCATTTACTACCCATTAGTTGCTGCTTTTATATCATCACATTTTTAAAAATCCAGACTATTTTATGCAAAACTGTATATGTATGTCAAACAAATTGGTTAGTATTGAAGGTACCGCTACTGCATTTAGATTTTGAACTCGGATTGTCAGAAGCATTGCAGAAATCTGAAAAACATTGGTTTCTGTTTTGACCCAAGGCAGTACTGCTGGCTCAGCAAAAATGTTCAGTGGCCAAATTCTCAAATCTCTGTCAGTTAACTGAAAATGTTAAATTGTAGGTGTGAAAATGTTTGCTGTGAAATGCGCCACTTTTCCTCTGCCATGGTTTGTCCAAACCCATTTCCAAGGAAGTTGCGACGTTGTCCATCCCATCCATCCATTTTCCAATCCGCTCATCCTCACAAGGGTCGCGGGGCGTGCTGGAGCCTATCCCAGCTGTCTTCGGGCAGTAGGCGGGGTACAACCTGAACTGGTTGCCAGCCAATCGCAGGGCACACAGAGACGAACAACCATCCACGTTCACACTTACACCTCGGGACAATATAGACTGTCTATCAGCCTATGGTGCATGTTTTTTGCAGTGTGGGAGGAAACCAAAGTACACAGAGAAAACGCACACAGGCAATGGGAGAACATGCCAACTCCACACACAACTCCACAAAGAGGAAAAAAAACATCCGGACTATGATGGACGCAAAGTTCAAAAGCCAATATCTGTGAGGGTATGAGGCTGTGTTAGTGGCAATGGCATGGGTAACTTACACATCTGTGAAGGTGCATTAATCCTGAAAGGTACATACAGGATTTGTAGAAAAGTGCTGCCGTCCAAGCAACATCTTTTCTATGGATGAGCCTGCTTATTTCAGCGAGACAATGACAAACCACATTCTACACATCTTCGAGCAGCCTGGCTTCGTAGTCAAACAGTGCAGTTACGAGACTGGTCTGCCTACAGGCCAGACCTGTCTTCCATTGAAAATGTGTGCCACAGAATGAAGCATAAAAGACGATCTTAAAATAAGACCCCTGACTGTTCAACAGCCGAAACAGCACATCAAACAAGAATGGGAAAGAATTCCCACAAAACTTCAACAATTAGTGTCCTTAGTTCCTCATAGTTTATTGAATGTTGTTAAAAGAAAAGGTGATGTAACACTGGTAAATATGATGCCGTCACGGCTTTTTTGAAACATGATGCACTTCACTTGCATTTAACTTAAATACAATCAAATGTATCAGTTTTAACATTAAATATAATGTCTTTGTGGTTATTAAATATAGGTTAAACATGATTTGCAAATCATTTTGTTTTTATTTTTCTTTATAGCCCAGCATCCCAACTTCATTGGAATTGGGATTGTACATTTGCAAATCTGCAGTACCGGTATTAACTGCTCATGACTACATTAAGTGAAAATAATGAAGATTTAATTAATTCTGTGCACCAATTATCAGTCACAGCCATGTAGTTGCTTCATTTATCTGTTTACGGAAATATTTCAATTGTTACGCTTCAGCTGTAATGATGTAATGATGGGAAATTGTCAGTTAATGTAACCGCTTCAGAAACAGAAATATAAGAGATGTAAATGTTTATACAGTCTTGTTTAACTTTCGTTACAAAAGACAGGCTTTGTTATCAGAAATCACCCCTCCTCCTCCCGAGTCCTCACAAATAAAATATGAAATCTCGGGTTTGCTTCGGGCTCGGGCCTGCATATCAAGCTCGGGCCGGGTCGGGCTTAAATACCCTCGGGCCCGGTCGGGTCGGGCTCGATTTTTTAGGACCGATCTTAGCTCTACTAGCTTGCACCCGGTTCAGTAGCTTGCACGCTTCCTTTCTGCTGTCTCACGCAGGGTATTTTGATGTGAACGTAGCATGGCACGTGTCAAAGTGCCGCTTTACATTCAACCATTTCATCGATGGTATTTTGTCATTGCAAATGAGACACACTGCACACTTGTTTTATCTGCGAGCCAGATGCAATCATCAAAAGAGCCACATATGGCTCGCGAGCCATAGGTTCCCGGCCCCTGTCCTACAGGCTGCTGCCGTAGGACATTACCTGCCTTTAAAATACATATGGCTAGAGGCACAGTCTGCTTGCTAAGAACAACCAGATGGTGTTATGAAGTGTGTTGGTTTGAATTTATGAATTTTTGGGCCTGTTTGACTTTTGACCTTGAGCCAGAATAATGAACATAGAGCTCCGTGTCAGTTACCTCTGGGCATTGCATATTCTGACGGGATGATGCAGCTCGACATTCTCGCACAGTTGTTTTGTTTCCCACTCCTATATTTCCCATCTGTTTCCATTTCAACGTTTTAGCAAATTTGTGCCCCAGTTAACTTAGGGTCAGAGGAAACAAATGTGTTCATAAATATACAGGCTGCACTTGTCTATAAGCTGATGGTGCCATATTTGTAACATGAGAGATTTATACAGAAAATGTTTTACATTCCTTCCTCCTGTAAAAAAAAAGGGAAAAAAGCCCTTTAAAAGCTTTTTTTCCTCTTTTCTTTTCTCATGTTATGTATTGTCTCTTGTTTTATTGGTATGCACACAAAATTCTAGTATTGTCTGCATAGTAATTTGATAGTTTGGGATATCTTGTTTAGACACGTTTTATTTGTGTGTAAAGGGAAGTTCCCTTACCTTGTTAGCAGTTTTGACTCTCAGAATTTTAGCTGCTCACAAAGAATCAATAATGGTCTGCGAGTGGATTTGTCCTGAAATGAGTTTGGAATGATGAACAAGGAAACGGCCGGAACTAAAAACAAACATGTCTTCATTATGTTGGGTTATGTTGAAAAAGAAGCTCCCCAGATAGCAAGAAGTACTTTCCAAAGCAAGTCTTTTTTTCCCCACATAGCCATTTTCACAAAGCTCTTGTCTCAGACACACCCGGAATACATCAGAGATGGTCGGCCCATATTTGGGACTTTTTTAAACTTTGTTTTTGTTACGTCACGTCGGAGTTCTTGGTCTCACATATTAGTAGTTAATTTAATTGTGTGTTCTGTACAAAATACCGGTATGTATTTTATGAACAAATTAACACACAATTTCATTTTATGCAATTTAACAAAAAAATGCCACATTGGGACATATAAGAGACCAAAAAGATTAACAATATATTCACATTTGAGCCTTGCTGTTAACAGGGAATAGAGTCCAGGCCAGCCTGCAAATAGTGAAAAGCTGCATATTATTGACGACAATTGTTTTGAAGTTATAGCCCATGATTGTACTAGTTCGACCCATTTGGATTCTTTGACTTGGTATTATTATAGACAGAACAACCCTTGAGTAATTCCTTTGACAAAAGCACTACTGTAATTATGCTCAATTTTTACTTTCTAAGGTATGATGCAAAAATGGGCAATTAAAACGATCTGTTGTTATTTTTATGAAATGCTTTATTACAATGCAGTACAGATGGAAAATAGCAGCAACAGTCAAGCAATAAATCAATAATAAAGAGAATAAATGAAATGATTGACAACTAACTAATTCCCACTCAGTGATAAATCAGGTTGAAACATTCCACCCTTGTATTGAAAATGAAAGACAAAAGTAGTTTCAATTGGAGGAAAAAAAGAAAGGAATAACCCCAAATCACTTCCCAAATACTTAATTCGCGATAAATCCATGAGGCCCCTATGAGAAATGGGTCCAAAGCCAGGTTGACAAAAGAGAAATTTACTGAGTGATGAGTGCTTTTGGTGAGAAAAACGTTTGATCAATTCAGTATCCTCACCAAATCCGATTTAAACTGTGACGGTTGGAATTTCAGAGGGCTACAGGTGCTAAAGGGACCCTTCCTCTGTCCCCCCTTGTCTCTGTCAATAGTTCATTGTCGTTATTTTTTGTATTATCCAAAAGAAGAAATCAGATAATCATGTCTGTCTGGTGTTGTACACAAATTGTACGCGAAGATAGAATTCCAATTGAAGAGCCCACAAGCCTACGGTGCAATCCTTTTATCATACAGCTACAGTCTGGAAAGGAAAAAAAAAAACCTTTACAATGACCTGATTTGGAAATTTACCGAGATGAACTGAAAATGATCTCAGATTCATCGTATATTCACCATCGGTTAAATATACACTGAGCTGGTCTGCTAAATCGGGGTCAGTCATGGACAACGTTCAAGATGAATCTTAACCTTAATTTTCAGCAGGGCGACCCCTGATGGTACTTACTGCCACAGTATTCCAACACACACATCGCACACCACACGTTATTTATAAATACTGTACAATAATACTACAACTTATAACATCACTGTAGGGCAGCGGTGCCCAACATTTTTTGCCCCACGTTTACACGGTTACATTACATCCATGTGCCCCACATTTCAGACGATGTGGTTTGCGCTCAGGCACTAAAAAGCACATATATTCTAACAGGGAAGCGTAACATCTCATTCCGTTCCTTGTAAGTAAGTATATGGCCGCTGGATACATCTAAGACCTTTACTCTAACCATGCAAAAAGGGCCTCCTTTGTAACGGGCGCACATACGCATAAAGGCGAATAATTAGGTGCATACATCTAAAACGAGTACCGTATGTATCAAAAGGGGTCTCCTTCCTGAACCAATTAACAATGTAGATACTTGAAGTGAACCCTACTACCACTACTGAAGTAAATACATGTACAATACAACTCATAAATCATAATAAAGCAACTACAGAGTAGTAGCGAGTAAATACTGCTCAGCAAGCTGACTGTTATGAAACGATATGGTCTCAGCAGATCTGTGTGTGTTTGTGATCACTATTGTTTACATTAGTAATTTGTCACATGGGCCAAAACCCCACGATTACCTTAATTACCAACACCATTTGAACAAATATTCTGATTTGTTCCATTCAGTGACATAAATTACCCTCATGGACCGTAGCATCATCTTTCATTATTGATTGCACCACCTTACATGAAACGCAAGACCGGCACTGTGCCACATCATGTAAACATTAAAGAGAAACACATAACATGAGCACGTGCCCTCCCACGTGCAGCACTAACAAGTCGCAATGCTCCAACAAGCTGCAATGTACATACCTTTCTGTTCAACATGACATCTATGTGAAATCACTCGTTTCTATGTTCAATCCTGAACTTTAAACTCGCTGTGTGTCTGTGTGTGACCTGCGATTGGCTGGCAACCGGTTCAGGGTGTTCCCACGCGTACTGCCCGAAGACAGCTGGGATCGGCTCCAGCACCCCCCTTGTGAGGACGAGCTAATCCGAAAATGGATGGATGGATAAACTCATATGGGCCAAAATTTCTAGGTGTCCTCCAAGTGGGCTCCATAATATTACAGTGACGTTTCAAACTCCGTCACTTGCCCTAAAAAAATTCCACATGAATAGCACAAATTAAAAATTATTCATGAGAGGAGCAGTGAGTCAGCAATTGTTTTCTCTTGAAAGTATCTATTATGGTGGATTTTTGAGGGGTTTGAAGTGCAAATTATGTGTTTGTTTTTTTCCAAAATTCCAGCTGGTCGGCCACAAAAGCAAGTGACGGTGCACTCCACAAAATAGCAGCAGTGTTGAGTGTTAGGTTCCAATAAATTAATCACAACTTCTTTACTTGTGTGGGACAAATAAAGGTTATCTTATCTTATCCTTACCGATTTCGACATAGATGGGTTTGTTATAAACATCAGACCGCGTTGCACCCAGTGAATGGACCTCATTGGTGTACTGTCCCCTGCTAAGTACAGTGTGAAAAGGCTTATACCAGGGTTGGCCAACCAGTCAAAGACTAAGAGCCATTTTTTTTTACTGTGTTACTGCAAAGAGCCACATCGCGCACATACACGCACACACACACACACACACACACACACACACACACACACACACACACACACACACACACACACACACTTCATATTTAATTAAAAGCCAGATCCTTCTCAGCTTGAGTAAAGTAAAGAATGTATGGTGTGTGGAATGAATTCTGCTCAGAGTCAGGGATGAATGCAGTGTACTTTTAGTGTTCCTATTTCATTTACCTTGTGAATCTTTAGAGATATAGTGCTGCATGAGCAGCTTTCTCTAAAATTTGAATTTCTCAGGGCTTCTCTGATATGGCATAGAATGCCAAATACTATTTGTGGAAATGCTGCTTGGGAATGGGGATTAAAAAAATGATTAGCTATTATGTTATTGTTATTTTATTTTCCATGTTCTGTGAAGCACTTTGTTACAGTTGTAGCTGTTGTGACAGTGCTATCAAAATCAAGATGTAT